>CM042905.1:10280000-11480000 GCA_023653625.1 Triadica sebifera
ATTAAGAGAGTCAATTGAGTAAATTTTAATTTGGATATATTAATTGCACAAATTGATAAAGATGGGAGACTAAAATATATCTTTATTAAAAAAAATATCATCTTATAAGCAGAGATAAATAACAAAATGGAAAGACAAGCACAGGAAAAAAATAGAGAAAAAGAAAAAGAAAAAAATTGGTTCAACTAAAAATAAAAATAAAAAAAGAGAAAATTACACCATTTCTCCCCTTTTAATTTTTATTTTAAAAAATACTCTAATTCAAAAATACATCTCTTTAAATTTGTCTTTCAAACATGTAACTTTTAATTATTGCATTGAGGTGGTGTAATTGGCACACCCGAGGAATTGTAGAAAGCTGACACTTCTTTGCAGATTTCCTATCAATTTCAACCAAGTCCATTTGAGTCTTTTATTTTGGTATGGTCAAAAGAGGGTGTTAGTTTGGACGAGAAAGAAAAGCTTTTTCCAATTGTTAATGAATAATGTAAGCCCATGATTTGACGAACATAGGTGCAGATTTTCCATTAAGAACCACGTGATGCATGGTTACTGCACCAGAAAACTTGATCGCTTGAGGAACTGTAGCTTTCTCAAGTTTGAGGCGAAGAGGGAACAACACTCACGGACATTAGAAGAAGACAAGAAAACATAGCAGATGCTAAGAGATTTATCCATGGTGATGAATTAAAGAAGACAATGTGAATAAGAAGCATTTGGATCGACCGATTTCAAGAATAAGGGTGAGATATAAAGGGTAAAATATTGAAAGTTAAACATAATCGAAGATTTCTTTGGCAAGGGAGAGGATCTGATTGAGAAGTTATGAGTTTTTGAACTCTAGACTCAATTGGGAATTTGGAGACTTAATCGAAACTTGAAGGTTATTCTTTTATTTTTCACTTTGGTGTTATTATTACCAGTTCTAGTGATGTTTATGATGATGATCGATATGGTGGAAGAAAAGAGGGAAGGAGCTGAAGTTTTAAGATAAATAAATTAAAATTTAACTAGTATATAATGAATATACTATATATACATATGATATTCTATTTGTATATTAATATATTCTATATATATTGCGAATAAAAAGCTACATTTTTGAAATAATAAATTTAAAAAAGGAATTTTTTAAAGAAAGTAAAAAGGAAGTACATATATATATATATATATATATATATATATATATATATATATGTAGTATTTATGTAAACCAAAAGGAAAAGAGTGATGAAAGATTGCAATGGCTCAAGCATAGCCCATGTAACTAGTGCAAAAGGACATCTCGAATTCTTCCTCTTTTCTTTTTCTTTTTTTTTTTTTTTGGTAAAACAAATTCACAATTCACAGCCATAGATACCTCGTTTAGTTATTTATTTTGTCTTTTGATGTACTGGCCGAGCCAGTCTTTTTAAAGGAGAGCTAATTATCTTTTATTTTATCAAATAAAATTTGAGACCCATATTAAAAAAATATACTTTGTCAAATGGATGGAAAAGGTAAAGAAAAAATAATTATGATAAATTTTATTGGATGACGATAGAAATTTATCCTTAAATTTGCCCCTAAAATTTGGTTTGAATCAATCAAGTCCTTAATGTTTTAAAGTAGCTAAATTTCACACACACACATATACTTCCAAAAAAAAAAATCTCTCTTAATGCCACCATATCTCTTTTCTCTATCACCTCCAATGCCACAGCTCGCAATATAACTATTAAATTGGCCGTACTGATCACTGTTGAGATGGAAGAAAAACAACAGTTATTATAAGTAGTGACTGAGCCAACATCCATGTTCAGAGCTAGAGATACTAGTGCAGATAAAATTGCTACCGCTTCAGCTACTAACATAGAGCCAGTCCAATTATTTCCTATGAGAATTTCGACAAATCACACTATCAATGAGCAGTTGCATTAGCAAAATTCAATCAGACATCTCAGTTGAAGTTCAAAGTATTAATAGGAGGAGTTGTCCATGAGTGAGTTCTCCAAACAGATTCGACAAAATTGGCAAAGCTAGAAGGAGAAATAAGATAGGAAATAATTTCATGGACAAAAAAAAGTCATAGACATATTTGATGGGATATAGGAGTATGAGATATATATCTTGGAACGGTGCATGTTCAACTGAATTATAACAACCAACAAATTGTCAAACCATGCAGTTTAAAATTGTTAACTCATATTATTACTAATAGTTAGTATATAAACTTGTAAACTCATTTTATTATTATTAGTAGCATGATAGATGAGTTTCAACATCTGAATAACTGAATAACTAACAGTTATAAAGGAGCACTAACATCCCAACATGATAGATGAGTTTCAACATCTTAATCATAAAAGAATAACTAGCAACCAACATGAGAGGCGAGATCCAATATTTTAATTATGAAGGAACATATTATTATTAGTAGTTGGTGTATACTTTCAATATGGGATTGAAAAGCTGTCATATTAAACTAAAACCTCTCCAGATTTAAGTTCTTACATTCGACTCAAAATCTCTCATGTGCTTTACTGATGTGGGATTTACCTAGAAATTTTACAATTCATCTCCTCATATGAAACTCACCGTCCTCAGTATGGTTTGTTCCACCATCGCCCAAGGTTGCATGTAAAGTGACTTTGATACTAAATTGTAACAATCTATGCCCAGATGTCTTATAACAACTTGCAAATAGTCAAACCACATAACCTAAAATGGTTAATCCAAGTTAATACTAGTAGTTGGTGCACATGCTTATAAACTTCTCTATTTTTTTTTCATTTATTTTTTATGTGGGATTATGAAACTAGCACATCTCTAGGTTTAAGTTCTTACATTCGACCTAAAATCTCTCCCCCTATTTTGTTGATGTGGGATTTGCCTAGAAATATTATAATTCATTTGTCCATTTGGAACTTAATATCTTTGTTGAGATTTGCCCCATCATCATCCAAGGTTGCATGCATTGTAATACTCTCTCACTTAATTAGAAAGATCCTTACTATATAATAAAACACTATGAAACATATTGCAAAAACCGATTCAATTAAAATTTTTCTATCTTTATAAAATCTATGATAACATTGGCTTATTTAAAACCTTTTTTTTATATATCAAAAACATGTTTAAAAGCATGGATTATAACTTGATATAAAGGATCTTGATTTTATATCATGATTATCATGCATCATCTATTTCATAACCATATATCATATGCTGGATTAATAAACCATATCCATATAACAAAATATAAATGTGGGCTTACATTAGCTCGGTGTTTATAAAATATATCAAAAACAACTCTTGACATAAAAAGACCTTTGAAAAAGATTGACTATGCCTATTACCTAATGACATATACAAAAAGAACAAAAATAGGTCATATATAACTAACTCAAAAGTGGGTTTACTCTGACTAATCTCTGTATGAGTTTTACTTCTCAACCTACTAACTTTATCAATAAGGCTCCAAATCTATGCGCTAGAAAATACCTAAACGCAAAACAATCTAATGCTTAATGATACATATGTATATAAAAATTTTACATACATTCATTTAATGTCATACCATAAAAATACCGTGTTCATATCATTATCTTTGTGTTCATACATAAAAATATACATTCAAGATATCACATACCTATTTGTCATATTCACATATATACTTGTACCATAAATCATAAATGATATACAATTCGTATCTTTCATGCTATTCTCATTCACATAATTTTTTCCATAATCTAATATATCAAAACCACATTAACTAAACCATATTATTTTTTCAATATTTCCAAATAATTGGTTTTTCTTATCCTTATTATTTGGTTTTGCATATAAATCATTATAACAACAATTCATGTATCTCAACCATTTTCATAGCCATATCAATAATCAATTCATCATATTCCTTTTTATTTTTTCCAAGACTCTAAGTCATACTATCCAGATGCAGGTTGTGAAATAGGAACGTTCTCACCTGAGCTTAAACCATCCTATTCACTAACTTTATATGCTCATCCGACCTTCTCAAGTCAAGAGCTCTCTCACATGAGCTTAAGTCAACTACTGAGTATAAAATAAATTATTTCTAGAATATAAAATCAAAGGCTCTCTTACCCAAGCTTAAGCTACATTGTTCTTTATCTAGTTTTTCTCAATCAAACTTTTCAAATTAAGAGCACTCTCACTTGAGTTTCAGCCACCCTGATTGAATCCATAAACATATTCTATGGTACTGTAACCTTCTTAATAGCATATCATCTATCCTATGTCGAGTTTTAAATTAGAGAAAAGGGAATTCAAAATCATATCCTTTAGTTTTTGATTGTTATGATCATATACAAGATCATAAACATTTAACATAGCCATAATTCCTTATTCATGTGTGAAGATTCATGTAGTATATATAATACATAACATACGATTAATCACATCCATCATACATTATTATAATAAAATATGCATAACATAAAGTCATTGTGCTTTACAGGAATGAATGCTCATTCACGACTGTGAAGGTGTCCTTCATGGATGACTTACATGTGAATCAAAATATGAATGCTACTTGTTGCAAAATACACATCATTACGGTCATGAAACCATGTTTCACAATTTTTTGACCGTAAAACAAATCATGATTCTAGGTGTGAATAATGAAAAATTGTGGTATCAATATTCAAGACCATTACACATTATTCATAGGCGTAAACCTATGCATTCATAGCTTTTCAAGTCGTGAAGCAAGGCATTAAAGTTACTGCCTGTTTTGGGTAATTGTTTCATGGTCGTGAACCCTTTGTCATAGGCATGATACTTGGGTTTTTAAGAATAGAAAATCGAGCAAAAAATGGGGTGTAACCTCAACTCATGCAAAACTCTAAATATTGACTAATGTTAATCACTCCTATCAATATTTCAATGCTTTTTTCATACCAAAAACATGTTATAGCAACATTAAAATACATTTGAACAACCTTTAAACCCAAAAACCAACTTAAACTCATTAACTTCCATATTTAACATTTATGTCTTTCAAACATTCAAATCTTACCATAACCAAGCCATTTTCACTTATATCATGCCTTTATTCCATTTTTCATGTATTTACTTCATTGCATCATACAAAATATGTCAAGCAAGAATGTCAAATTAGAATGCTAATATGTACATACCTATAAATAATGAGGCCTTAACATTTAAAGCTTTCAAGCTTGCCAAATCCATTTGGTGATCCTCACACACTTCCTCTAGCACCTGTCACATGAAAAACATCTTTATTATATCCTTATAATAGAAAAATGAATGAAAACAACTTCTCTAACACTAGAAATAGGGCATGGAAGAAAGAGAAAAATACGACTTTGACTTTACTTATGACTATAAAGTGTTCATAGCAGTGAATCACCTTATTCACAGTCGTGACAAAACTATTCATGGTGAACCTTAGCCACGACATTCACGGCAATGAGAAACCTTTTATGAGCATGAATCCTTTAAAAATTCTACTGTTTTGAAACCATAACACAACATGAATAACTATTTACGAGCATGAAAACACTTTCATCACTATTTTCAACTTAAAAACCATAATCTATCAATTCTCTCACTCTTAATTACCAACTTATCTAATGGGCTCTAATTAGTGGACGTTACATGCATAATGGCTCTAATACCAAACGATAATAGTCTATACCCAACTTTCATGTAACAACCTACAAATAGTGAAATCACACAGTCAAAAATGGTTAAGTCAGGTTATTACTAGTAGTTGATGCATAGACTTATAAACTTATTTTCATTTTCATTTCTTTCTAATATGAGATTGAAAAGCTAGCATGTTAACCTAACTCCTCTTCAGATTTAGGTTCTTATATTTGGTCCATAATCTCTCTCTTATTTTGTCGATTTGGGATTTTTCCTAGTGATGTCAATTGGACTCAGACCCATGGGTTCTGGCCATGTACTCGCTCTGAACAAAAAGTATTGTTTGACTTTTAATTGGGGTTGGATTGGGTTTCGAGGAAACATATATATATATATATATATATATATAGATGTGTGTGTGTGTGTGTGTGTGTGTGTGTGCTATTTCCATCATTTTAATGATAACAAATAATTGAACATTAGAAAATTTAATCACACTTTGTGTTTTAAGTGTTTAAACAGTCTAAGTGACTATTACATCATCAAAGCCAATCAAATTGAGTTAATTAAAGTTCAAGGTTGAAAAACAGAAGCAACTCATGCCCATGAAAGAAATGTCATAAAAGAATTCAAAATCCAACTGTTCACAACTTAAAAGAAATGTCACGATCGTGAACATTTAGTCACATCTTTGAAAGTCAAGCCCAAGAATGCTAGAAGTTCTAGATTGATTCATGACTTGCTTCACAAAATAGTTCATGGTTAGCTACACATTTCATGCTTATGACTCAAACATTCACACCCGTAAAAATCAAGTGCCAAAAAATTCAAAACACTTCTAGATTCATTCATAGCTAGCTTAACAACTTGAATCAAGACTTGCCATGCTCTTTCATGCCCCTAAAATTGACTGTTATGCCCGTGAATATGGAGATTAAATATTGCCAGACACAAACTAGAAGTAGTTGAATGGTTATTTTCAAATTGCATGCACCCCAAATGACGTTATTTCTTATAGGAAGTATTAATACCTCTCATTTATGACTTCCAAATGTTAGACAATAAAAAAATCAAGTGTTTAATCTTTGCATTGATTTTCAAGAGATTTGTGTATTTAATAGCTTTAGTTACCTTCATTCTCTTTCATCTATTTCTCTATTGTAAATCTTTTAAGCTCAAGTGTTATTGAGCTTTCTGGGTAGTTGAGTATTTTTTTTCCTTTTAATCAATTACTCAATAGTGAGATTGACTCAGTTGGATTAGGATTGAAACACTTCTATAAGGGTTTTTGTATGAGCCATCAAAATATAAGGAATTAGTTATTGTGTTTGTCATTAAAACACAAGAAAATTGGGTTAGGTGTTAGCCAAAAGAGAAAAACTCTATAGTTCAGAGTGAGCTAGTGAAAACTCTATTATAACTCTTGTTGAGTTAGTAAATTACCCAATAGAGACATTAAAGCTAAATCTAACAATAAAGCCTAACAAGTGCTAGTAAACCTTAAATCATGGCCAATGAAAGGATTGAAAGCCTCAAGCTTTACTTTGATGGGTCCAATTATGCCAATTGAAAGTTTAGGATGCATGCATATCTTAATGGTGAAGGAATTGATGTTTGGGATAATGTTCAGAAGGAATGAATACCCCCAACAAGAGGGATGATGAAGGTGAAGAAGAAATCATCATAAAGGATAATTGAATGGAGCCTCAAAGAAGAGCAAATAAAAAAAATAATAAGGCAATGACCATTCTAACAAACACTTTATCTCTTGAAGAGTGTGACAGAGTTCAACATTGTCTAACCCCCTATTCAATTTGGAAGACTTTGGAGAACTACCTTGAATGAACTAGGTAAGTGAAATATAAAATGATTCATCTTTTTACGGTGGAATATGAACTCTTCAAGATAAAGTCAAATGAGTCCATCACCAATATGACAAACCGTCTTTTAGCCGACATCATTGGCATGAAGAATCTTGGAAGGCATACTAGCCAGGAAGATGTAAATAAAAAAATATTAAGAAGTCTTCCAATAAAGGATTATGGTTTAACAGTTGTCGATATTGAAGAAACCAATGAGGATATGAGCATCATTCATACTGATATGCACATTGGCAAACTTTTTACTCATGAGATGTCTTTAGCAAGGGACAAAGATCTTGAAGGAGAAAGCCTCTAGCACTCAAAGCTTAAACCTCTAGGCCTTAAGATAAAGATCTTCTTAGTGATACGAGAATACTAATGAAGAAGATGAGGAGATAATCATGCTCTCAAAGAAAATTAAAGAACGATCACCAATAAGTATGGCTTGGTTAAGAATTACAAACAAAGAGCCTTGTGATACACTCAAAGGAACTTTTCATCCAACAAAAGCAAAGATGAAGTCAAGTGCTATGAATGCAAAAAGAAGAGACATATCAAATCAGAGTATCGAAGCTCAAGAAGTACAAGAAAAGACCCAACAAAGAAGATGGAGATATGGGTCACAAAGCCACATGTGATGTTGATTCCTCAAACTACCTTGAAGAAAGTAAAGAAGAAGTGGCCAACTTATGCTTCATGTCTATTAAGGACAACTCAATTGATGGGATATGTTTTACATATCAACCTTGTGAGGATGTGTGTGATTTGATTAATGATCATGATGATGATGATGATATAATTGAGTTTATGAACCTAGAGATGGAAACATATAAAAAGAAAATATAGCTTTATAATAAGAATAACTCTAAGCTCAAAAATGATTTTATTGATCTTTAAAAGGTAGTTTAAAAGCTAAAAACCTTTGATGATGCTTTAAATAAGTCATTAAATGAAATTTCATCAAAACCCTCAACCACCTTTCTATTAAAAGAAAATAATGCTTTGAAAAATTAGGTTGAAGATCTTAGGAACTTTATCTCAAAATTTGACAAAAGGAATGAGAGTTTGGATACCATTGCTTATATCACAAAGATCTCCCTTAGTAAGACATGGTTTAAGCTTTAGTGGAACATCATCATCATCCTCCCTACCTAGTAGTATATTTGTTAAGTGTAACACCCCCTCACCCTAGAAATGTGTGCCCAAATGAGGGAGTACTACGCTGTCTCTAGTCGAAAATCCTCATTTAATAAACAATGGAAAGCTATATATATATATATATATATATATTCTAATGCTAAAAAATTTCACATAAAAAATAAACACTTTAAATATAAAGGCAATAGTTACAAAACAATTGAGTTGTCCAAACATAGAGTTACTTTACAATATTGTAAAAAATATTCAAAATAAAAATACAAAAGTTGAGTGATCCACAGTGTTAGATCACTGTTAAATTTATCTACTATCCCTTGCTATATCCCCACTATATCTACGTGAGAAAAATACTCACACTAAGCTCTAAGTTTAGTGGTGTATATAAATAAAATAATAAGCTATACTCATGCAATATACAACAATGTGTCATCATACATATATGTCAAGTTAAATAATTTTTTTTCTTTTACATATTCTTTATACATATACATATAGATTTTTCATATGCAAGCATTATATAACCATCCTATACAAATTAATTATTCTTTTATATTCATGTTTATGAACAACCAATTCACATAAAAAATTATTTATACCAAGTTATCACATTTATACCCATAACACATAAAAACCAATAATCAGGATAACGACGTTGGCCATCCGGACATAATAAGATTATCACCCGGGCATTAGGGTATGTGTACACATGTCATCACCGATATCAATGTATATGTTCCATCACCGACATTAATAAGAGTGTCATCACTGGTATGAATAGATCCCTGATTGGCATGTCAAACTATCTAAGACTCTAGTTATGTTAGATATTTTATGACTTAATTAATGTCACTATAAAATTCATAACTCTTTAAGTCACTCATTTGACGGGCTTAATTAATGGCTCAATTAATCACATAATTACTAAATAAGAATACAATTTTCATAATATAAAAAAAATCCAAATTATTTTACATATTAAATTTTTTACTTCATATTTTTCCATGTTACTGATAAATTTTATATTATGTATTTGATCTCAGTTTTGGTCCTATTACAATCAAAATTATTTAAGTAGTCCTCTAAAAATTTATAGCCCCAGATCTTAGCTTTAATTTTCAATTCAAATCAATTAATTTTGAGTTATGTAGCAAAAAGTATAGCTAGTTGAACACTAACTATTCAATACAAATTCTGCCTATAATTTTGGGGCAGGTTTAGGTCCAACATTCATGTCCATTTTTAACATAGTTACCATCAAAATTAGATCTCACATTCTGCATAAAATTTTTAACGCTATGGCTTATATTTCAAACCCAATAAAGAATACATTAATCAGAATTCCAGAGCTAAATTTATAGCAATATATATACTAACTGCTCCATAGAATCCAGTAAAGAACACACACAATCACTTAACTTAATTTTTACCAAATATAATCCTAAGTCTAGCAAACATTCATCTCCATAATGTTATCACAAAATACTACTAGTTTACAGTCATTTACATGTCAAATGCTCAAATCATGCAACCTAATAATTAGTATAGGCTATTGCCTTAAGTTATGCAGTTACCTTAGTCTTTCTTCTCTTTTACTCTTTATATCTATTTTCCTTTTTCTTTGTTCGTTTGAGCTTGTTATTTATCAATTTGAACTCCTAAAACATATAAGAAAGACCATTACCAAACTTTATTTTATCAAACCCTCTCTAGACCCTAAACTCTATCTCTCTCTCATAACATACTCTAATCACTATATTTCTTTAGAGAAAACATGGAAAAGAAGGAAAAAAACTACATTAACTTCATTTCTTTGCTTCTGTGTTCAAAGCCTAAGGTTTCAAGCCTTTTATGAATTTCCTCTCACTTCCTTGAGTATGAAAATACCATTTTCTATGTCTTTCTCTCTCTCTCTCTCTCTCTCTCTCTTTCACACTTTCTTTCTTTTCACAATGAAGGATGGATGGAGGAACATAGGATACAAGCTAAGTGTAGAAATTCTAGATTAAGGGTGATAAGAAAGAAAGAAAGAATAGGAAAATGACAAAAATTATTAATGATGGTCCCATTTTCCAAATAAACATTTAGATATTTATGTTAATTAGATTCTTAATGTATGACACTTAGTGCGACCAGCCAACTCATGTATCATGTGCCCAAAATCATCCATTTAATTAATAAACATATCACTTGATTCTCCAATTTTTGGTAAATTACAAATTTACCTTAAAATTTTCTAAATTTGCAATTTAATCTCTTACCGTAATCTAACATCTTTGAATCATTATTTAATTTTTTCCAATCAAAAATCCAAATTTAGACTTCGGTTGATCTGTTGAGTCAGTTTAACGATACATGGGACTCAGGGCCTAAATTTGTAGATATGACACTCTCCCTCTTAAAATAAATTTCGTCATCAAAATTTACCTCTTCATTCTATATTGAACAACTGTTAATATTGCCTTTTTCTTCTGTAGAATGATTCTGCCATAGCACTTTGTTGCCTAGACAATGAACCAAGAAGAGGGTTGAATTGGTTAGTAAATAAAAATTTTCTTAACTTTAAGGTACGGAATAAAATTAAATAGAGTAGGGAAAGAGAGGTATCACACACAAAATTTATAGAGGTTCGGGTATTAACAAACCTTACTCCTCTCCCCAATCTTGATTGGGTATTTTACTAACACACTAAGTGTTATAATAGAGTTTTACAAGCTCACTCCCAACAATGGTGTTTCTCTTAATGGCTAACACCTAACCTAGAATTTCCCTTGTGCTTTTTAATGGCTCACACAAAAACCAATTCCTTGTATTTTATGGCTCACACAATAAACCCTTACAAGTGTTTCACTTTTAACCCAATATACCCAAACTCACTTGAGTAATTGATTACAATGAGAATACTCACCAACCTACAATGCTCATAAATTATGAGCAATTAGGTTTTTACAAAAAATAGAGGTTTGTTTAGAAAAATAATTAATGCACAAGGCTATAACAAGATTAATTGATAGAAATTGATTGTTGTTCTTGTTCCTCTTGTTTAGGATTCATAAATGACTTCCATTTATACTTTCTCGGCGAATTATAGCCATTTGTGTGCATTTAATGAAAAGATAGTCGTTGAACCAACTCTTAATCTCGCATCTGACATGTTTCTCTTTTCTCATTCACGGGCGTGAATATATGTGTCACGATCGTGAATGTTCTTTCAAGCCGTGGTCCAAGTGGTGACTCTAGCTGTAAAGCTCTCTAGAAGAATTTGAAGTGTTTGATCATGGGCGTGAACAATACTTTCACGGGCGTGAATATTCTTCCAAGTCATGGTCTAAGTGGTGACTCTAGCCGTGAAGCTCTCTGGAAGAATTTGACATGTTTGGTCATGGGCATGACTATATTTCACGGGCGTGACTGCTTGATCATTCACGGTTGGTTTGATCCTTCATGGTCGTGAACTTTGAATGTTGGAGGGTTGACACTAAACTACATTCACGAGCATGACATAAGTAGTCACGGGCGTGACTTCGCTATTTCTTTGATTTTAATCTTCAAAAGTTGTCTTTCAATTTTGCTTCATGTTCTAGTCATAGTGTCTCCTTTTTTACACACTTAGAACACAAACATTGTTAAATACATTATTGCTATTTTATTTGTTATCATCAAAATAACAGAAATATCCCTCAAGGTTCAACACACTTTAATTAAAAGAACTCTTTTGTTCTATAGAACTTTGTCTTCACGTGCTAATATAGCCATTGGTTTCTCTTCATACATTAAATCTGTCTATACTTCTATCTTCTAAGCTGGAATAATATGAGTTATGTCCGAATGATATCTATCCATCTCTAGTGGAAGAGCTAATCGATACACCACTAGTCCGATTCTCTCCAAAATCTTATGGGGACTTATGAATATTGGACTCAACTTTCCTTTTCTATCGAATCTCAATACTTTCATGCAATGTGAAATATTAAGAAACACTTTATCACCTACAACATATTATGTCTATCCTCTTAAGGTCAGCATATGACTTTTATCGATCTTGAAATGTCTTCAATCTTTTCTTTCGTAATTGTAACTTTTTCCTTTGTCTATTATACTATATCTAGCCCGATCAACTTCTTTTCATTCAACTTAGTCCAACAAACTAGTGTTCGACACTTCCTTCTGTACAATGCCTCATAAAGAGCCATACCTATATTTGTCTAATGACTGTTATTGTAGACAAACATCATAAGAGGTAGATACTGGTCCCTCAAATTCAAGCACACAACTTCTCATCATATCTTCTAATAACTAGATAACTCGCTCTGATTGTCCATCCTTTTATGGATTAAATGTCGTACTAAAACTAAGCCAGGTTCCCAAAGCTTGTTGTATACTCTTCCATAATTGTGACATAAATCTGAGATATTTGTCAGAGATAATATATATTAGAATTCCATGGAGTCTTATGATCTCATTTATATAAATCTCAAACAACTTATTTAATGAATAGTCCATCTTAATTGGCAGGAAATGTACTGATTTTGTTAATCCACTATCACCCACACTACATCATGCTTTCTCTGAGTCACTGGTAACCCTAACATGAAATCCATAGTAACTCTTTTGCATTTCCACTTTGTTATTGGTATTGGTTGTAATAGTCCTGTGGGTAACCAATGTTCAGCTTTTATTTGTTGACAAATCAAACATTTAACTACATACGTTGTAATATCATTTTTCATTCCTGGCCACCAGTACTAAGCTTTCAAATCTTGATATATCTTGTTTCCACTTGGATGCATAGTATACGTTGTCTTATATGCTTTTTTCAAGATGTCTTGCTTCAATTCTTCTACACTTGGCACACAAACTCTATCTTTGAAGTGTATTGTGCCATCTTCGGCCAATGAAAACTCAAGCTTTCCTTTCTTTTTCACTGCCTCAACTATCTTTGCTAGCTTTTCATCTTGTTTTTGGGCATCTTTGATCATCTATATCAAGGTGGATTATACTCACATCTTGGCTAAAACCTTCCTACTTAGTGTATCTGCAACCACATTGATTTTCCTAGTTGATAGTCAATTACACAGTTATAATCTTTAATCAATTCCAACCATCTTTTTTGCCTCAAATTCAACTCTTTTTGTGAGGGAAGATACTTAAGACTCTTGTGATCTGTATAGATATAATATCTTTCCCCATACAGATAATGTCTCTAGATCTTCAAAAAAAAAACAATAGTAGCTAACTCCAAATCGTGTGTCAGATAATTAAGCTTGTAAAGCTTAAGCTGTTTTGAGACATAAGCAATCACATTTCCTTCTTGAATAAGAACACAACCTAAACCATTATGATAAGCATCACTATACATAACAAAGTCTTTTCTTGGAGTAGGTTGAGTCAAAATTGGCGCTTCAGTCAATAATACCTTAAGTTGATCAAAGTTTGCTTGACATTTATCAGTCCATTCAACAATCTAGTTAAATGAGTCGCTATGGATGAAAATCCTTTCACAAACCTCCTATAATATCGAGCTAATCCAAGAAAACTTCTCACTTTGATCACATTACAAGTTGGTTTCCAATCAAAAATACCCTCAATTTTACTAGGGTCAACATGAATACCTTCTGTTGAAACTACATGACTTAGAAAACTAATTGCTTCAAACCAAAAATCGCACTTTTATAACTTTGCATACAATTGTTTCCCACTCGATGTTTGCAACACTATTCTGAGATGTTGATCATGTTTTTCTTTATTGCTGGAGTACATAAGGATATCATCGATAAATACCACTATAAATTGATCAAGATATGATCTGAACACTCGATTCATAAGGTCAATAAAAGCTACTGGTGCATTCATCAAACCAAATAGCATCACGAGGAACTCATAATAACCAAAATGAGGAAGTCTTCGTGAAAATGGTATGAGATGGTGTATTATATTTTCTGGAAAGATTTCCAGATTCACGGCCATAAATTGGTAGTTCATGGGTATGAATGTCGTGAATATAAGTTTTGTTGCTGAAGTAAACCCATTCACGGGCAGCTTCATGATTGAGATCATAGTTTGGTCCATGCTAGTGAAGGGTAGATCACAGTCGTGAACATGTTGCTTATTCATAGGTGAATCACAATTTGATTCACAGGTAAACTACCTATGAAGGGGTTCTTTACAGCTGTGAAAATTTATTAATAGGTGTGAAGCTACTTAATCTCGAAAAATTTTATATTTGCCTGTGAATTGAGTTTGATTTGGTTTAAGGTGGAGTATTTCTATCTTATGGTTGTAGCATGTTATGAGAATGCATGTTATGGTTATAATTATGAGAATCATGGATGATGTACATTATGAAAATAGTATGTGATGTGATAAACGGTTAAGCCCATTACTCTAACGAGGACTATAGCTAGGAGAGATGGCATGCCATGGAGGGGAGATTGGTACCAAATGACCTAGGTTGGTCATGTTCAAGATTCTTTAAGGTCAAGGTTAGGCCAAGTGTGCTTCCTTCAGTACTTGATATGTGCACACTTTTTTCCTCATATAGGTATTCTACGAAGCTTAGGCAAGTGTTCTGAGGGTTCTCGTAAGAGTCATAGATTACCCATATCTAATTTGGTCTAGTTAAGAGTAAAGCAGATAATGAAGAAGGTAGTTAATAAATTTCTATGCGTGGTATACACTTGTATGTTTGATGGTTGTTCATATTGTTATGCTATGCATAATTAAGTATTGTATTGAGAACATTGAGGTATGACATCATAAATACATGGTATGTTGTATGTGCAGACGACGAGGTATGACATCATAAGTCATATTAATATAATGGTAAGTGTATGTAACACCCACCTAGCTAATCAGGATTTCTCCCGACTAATTACATGAATGCTACCGATTACTATTTTATAAAATTGTGAAATTAAAACTTTTCTTTGTAAAACAAATTTCATAAATCTTGATCCTTGAGGATCCTTTTCATAAAATTCCCACTTGGCCTTAACTATCCCCCAATTTACAAAAACACAACTTTCAAATTTAATGCATATCCTTTAATATATAAATTTATAAAAAACGTTAAAATCCAAAACCATGTCATATACAAAAAGCAACAAAAATGATATGCGCACTGTTTCTTAAAAATGAGTGCTTCTTCTCTTGAGTCAATTCTTGTTATCCCTTAAGTTTCAACTTATGTGCAGAAAATCAACACACTAAGTTATTGAAAGATTAATGGTACATATAGGCATAAAAATTCAACCATGCAACCATACAATTCATATCATGACATATTAGCATGTTCATGTAGACTATCATGTTATACACATTATCATAATGCATGACAATACAATCCACTATATCAATCAACATCATTAAACCTAATAAGCTTTCTCATACAACTGGCTCATAGTAACCTTACTGTTTTTTTTAGTTCATCTTATTTTACTCATGGCTTATCACTTTGCTATTTTCTATTTTCTTTTTATTATTGTTTTTCTTTTACCCAAAACTTACCATAATTCCATTTTTTTTATTTGTTTTCTTTTTCTTGCCCAAAACTCTAAGTCGGACTATCTAGATGTGAGTTATAGAACAGAAGCACTCCTAAAGCTTTAGCCACTCTGCCCACTATCTATAGAAGCTCACTTAAGCTCCTTAAGTCAAGGGTACTCCCAGGGTTCAACCACCTTGACTGAGTATAAATCGGATCAAAGGCATTTTAACCTGAGCTTTAACCACCTCGTCCTTAAAATTATATGGAACTGAGGACCAAAGGCATTTGAACCTTAGTTTTAACTACTAAGGTTTCATATAAAGAATATTCTATGGTACTGTAACCTCCCTAATAGTATATCACCTATCCTAGGCCAAGTCCTAGATTAGAGAAAAAAGGCTTTCAAAGTCTTAACTTTTATCTTTCGTTTCTTTTTAATAGCATATACACATAAAACAATTTTCATAATATCATCACATTACTTCTCATGCATCATTACATACATGTAATTTAATATAAATAATAACATATGATCTATTCACCCATCAAATAGCATTAAAACCCAGACGGCACATAATAAAATTTATAGGATTCACAGGCATGAATTATATGCTCACATGTATAAAAAACATTCACAGGTACTTCCTTCCCTATGAACCAAACTATGACCATTCACGTGAAAGCTTTTGTCCTAAAAATATACTTTATTCAAGGTCATGACTATATGTTCACAGGCATGAAATCAAACATTAATGATCGTAATACAAACCGTCAAAATTGAGGGTGAAAACTGGAAATATATCTTCACGATCGTGAATATATGTTCACAAGCATGAAACTATGCATTCATGACTTCCTTAACCATGACGCAAAATGTGAAATCTTCTGCCCATTCTAGGCATTTTCTGTATTCATGTTTCATAAGCATGACCCTTTTTTGTCACGGGCATGAAATGTGTTTATGTACAATATTTATAGGTGTGATAACCTTATCACAGGCGTGAATTTCTAGATTTTCTAGAATAAAAAATAGAGCATAAGAAAGTCACATGCAAGGATTTCTATGATTGACTAATATTAATCACTCCTATCAACATTTAACTACCTATCAATCTAACAACCTGCCTTTAATATCCATTGGAACCTTCATAGCACATATCAAGCTAAAATCTCTCTTAAACATCATAACAAACATAAACTTATTTTCATGGAATTTCTAGCAAATATATCACATAATTCTCATGCTTATACATATCATAGGCTCATTCACATCATTTAACACATTTTATAACTTAAAATACATCGATATGCAACATAGGAGAATTAATATGCATATATGTATTAACCTTTAACAATGGAGCCTAAACTATTCAAGCCCTTCAACCTTGCCTATCTCTTAGTTGATCCTTACCTTTGCCTCTAGCTCCTATCATAAAGAAAAACGTCATATCTCATAACCATAGAATAGAAAATGAATCACCAAACTCACTTTAAAACCAACCTTTAGTTTAAACCTCAAGAACTCCTCTTATTCTTTTAGGTTTAAGCTTCCACAAGGATTAAAATAGTGATTTTTCTATAATAGGGGAAGAAGAAGCTGAAGAAGATGAATGTGACGTATAGACTTAGGTTATAGGAGGCATAAAGTAGCTGAAAAAGCAAGAGAGAGAGATGAAGTATGCCTTCACATGCATGAGCACTCTCTTGTCACAGGCATGACAAATCTTTCACTGGAAAACTTAACACACGATATTCACGACGGTGAAACCCTTATTCATAGGCATGAATAATCTTTCTATCACTATGTTAAACTTTTCAAACTCTAGTCCCATTATACTCTCTCTATGTTAACCAATCCAACTAACTTATAGACCTTAAGAATCAGACATTACAATATATCATACATTTGGTATATGTATGATGTGCTTTGCATGTTATTATATACCACTAAGCATTAGGTTGCTTAGTGTATAGGTATTCCTATGCACAGATTCAGAGTCTAGGTCTTGATCGACAGAGGAGGACGCCTAAGAGAAGAGTCAAGGATACTTACTCAGAGTGAGTAATACAACTGTTGTATTTTTTATTATTTTTGTTGGATTTTATAATTTTATAACTATCCATTTTGTATTACTCATTTGTTATTATATTAAATCTTTATTTGTATTTAAGTCTTTTAATGACATTTTATGATTTTAATAAGTCATCATGACCATGAAGTATCAATATTTTAGTTTATGGCCTTTTTTAAATCATATGAATTGTAATATTTTTTAGTATAATTGAGTTTATTCCTAATTATATCGAAAGGTGTTATACATAAAACAAACACAAACGTACTCTTAAAATAGAACTCCAACTCATTCTCTCAAGAACAAGCAATAACTAAAGTTTGATCTTAGAAGCTTTTTGAAAATAGGAGAAGAAGATAGAGAATAAGTCTTTGACATGTCAGGAAGAGTTTTAAGGCGGTGAAGTGTAGGTTATGGTAGAGATAAGGGTTATGGTAGAGAGCAAAGTGTAGCTGCTTATATATTCAACCGACTTGCATTTTACATCCGTGACACACATCTTGACGGGAGTGAAACTTGACTGTGACTATACTATTTACGGGTGTTAATATACCTTTCCCTCACTATTCACTTGAAAGAGCCCGCCTCATTTGAAACTCTATCTTTTAAAAATCCTAACATGATTTACGAGCATGAACAACTATTCACAGGTATAACACTTCCATCATCATATCCAACTCTTAAATTATAAGCAACCTATTTTCTTTCTCTTAAAGACCAATCTATGGCCCTAATTAACGGATATTATAAGTTGAATTTGTATATTTTATCCATTTCTAAGTCTTAAGACTATAAATTATATTAAACTATTTTAAATTATTGAAATTACAATAGTGATGCTCTTATTAAAATGTTAGGCTTCAATATATTTATAGTTATACTTAGAAAAACAAAATTCATTTAGATATTTTAACTTTTTGAAAAATTATATGAGCCGCTAACTTATTTATTTTGTTCTTTTCAAATATCTTAACTAATATATATGGTGACGGCATTGATGTGAGCGCATGGGTTACAAAATTTACATTCATATCAAAATCATGTCAATTAAAAATTAAAATTATTTAAAAATAAATGAAATAAAACGGATTTATATTTATAAGTATAGGTCCGAAAATAGGTTAAGAGGGATGGAAAGGGGAGAACTGAGCTTTCTAATTCATTTTTGGCTATAATATGAATTTTTAATTTACTAAATTTTCGAACAGTAATTTAATAACAATAAATTACAAATGAAAATTTTGACACTCTAAATGAAATTCTTTGAAATTCTTTGGATTGAATTAGAATGCATAATTTAAAAACATATTTGTCAAATTCTTTGAATTTCTTTTATAATTCATTTTATACTTGTTTATTATTTTTTCGCATGAGAAAATGTCAAAAATGTTAAAAGATTAAAAATATTGACAATAATTGTTTGGGTAAAATATCAAGAACAGCAAAACTATGAACCAGAGTTGGAAATGGGAAGGACATATGTAATAATAAAGAGAAAACCATTTTTGGTTTCAGAAATGATTGAGTTGAGTGAGTGAAGCAATTGGTGTCCCAAAAGAAATCAATTATAGCCCCGCCTTTGGACCAACCAACAATGGACAAATTGTGCTCTGCAACAAATAATAGAAAAGGAAAAGGCAGTGGTCATCCCTCTGTGCCATACAAATATGCAATAATTATTATGTTATATTCTAATAACACACAATTTCCTGCATATCACTATGATGACTTTTATTTATTTATTCATTAAAAAAAACTTATTTTCATTTGTGTGGATAAGAAGAGAAAAACGATCTTCAATACAGAGTATCTTATCCTCATTTGGTTATTGTGAATTCAATTTTTTTTCAATCAATTCGATTCATTTTTTTTTGCCCATATCATTTTATATATGCAACATCCTCACGCAAATTTAAAAGTGGTAACGAGACGAATTGGAATCAGATTTCACTCTTCTCGTTTCCACTTAGATTATGAATTTATATCATTGTCTCTAGTTCATATTCCTATAAAAAAATGTAATTAAATAAGATTGGATATTCGCAAATAGGGTCATGTAGTCTAGATATATTTGTTTTTAAACTTATATTTGATATTATTTTTATTTATTTAGATTATCAAAATTATTTGTATTAAATTAAATTCAATTAATTAAATAAATATAATTCAACTTAATTAATTATTTTGAACTTCAATTGATTAAAAAGAAATTGATTTATTAAATTTAACTGGATTAAATTGTTTATTAAACTAAAATTGAATTGAATTTCAATTAATAAATTAGAGATTGATTGATTAATTAAATTTTAATTAATTAAATTAAATATAAATTGATTAATTGAACTTATTGATAAAATTGAGGTTCAATTAATTAAACTTAAATTGATTTAGTTGGGCTACAATTGACTTTCATTATTAAAGTGTGGTTCAATAATAAAATAAATAAATTACTATATATATATTGTTGCCCAAATAATCACTAAGAAAATGGGGATGAATTTTGGCAAATTAAAATTTTGGTTAAGGCAAGAATATAAAAATGCTTAGGAGATAAAAGAAAGAGTAAAAAATACAATTTATAAACGTTCAAGTATTAACAAATCCTACATATTCTTCCCTATTTATATTGGATGTTTTGCTAAATTAACAAGAGTTACAATGAAATTTTCACTGTCTCACTTCCAACTATCGTATTTTTCTCTCTTAGCTAACACATAATCTAATTTCTTTGTGTTTGAATGGCTAACACAACAACCAATTATGTGTTTTGATGGTTCATACAAAAACTCTTATAAAAGTGTTTCAATCCCAAACTGACTTACTCAATCTCACTATTGAGTAATTGATTACGAGAACAAAAAACTCAACTACTCAAAAAGCTCAACAACCCTTGAGCTTAAAATATTTACCACAAAGAAATATATGAAAAGGAATGAAGGTAGTTAAAGTTTTTAAACACACAAGACTCTTGAAAATTAATGCAATGATTAAGCACTTGATTTTCTATTCTCTAACCTTTGTATGTCATAAATGAGAGATATTTATACTTCCTCTAAGAAATAGAGACATTTGGGTTACATGCAAAAATAGTCATTCAACTATGTTTCATGAGCATGATAGTTGTTTTCACAGGAGTGAAAGAGCATGACAAGTCGTGAATTAAGTTATGAAGCAAATCATGAATGAATCTTGAATTGTTTTGAATTTTTTGGTACTTGATATTCATGGGCATGAATGTTAGAGTCACGAGCATGAAATGTGTAGCTAACTATAACCTATCTCATGAAGTAGGTCGTGAATGAATCTAGAACTTTTGGCATTCTTGGGCTTGACTTTCATGGGCGTGATTGAATGTTCACGAGCGTGACTACCATTGTTCACAGGTGTGACATTTCTTTCAAGTCATGAACAGTTGGACTTTAAATTCTCTTAGAGCCATAATGCTTTCATGGGCATGACACTTCTTTTATGCGCGTATTCCTTCTATTTGTTTTAACTTTGAACTTTAATTGACTTGATTTCATTAGCTTTGATAGTTTAATAATCATTTAACCTGTTTAATCACTTAAAACATAATATATGGTTAAATTTTGTATTACTCAATTATTTGTGATCATCAAAATGAAGGAAATAAACCTCAAGGTTCAACAATCTTGATGTAACTTAAAGTGTACTCGCAAGTACATGAACCAATTGTAATATTGGAAAGTTACTCCTAAGGTTAATCTCTCAAGGAACTTTGTAGGATTAAACTCTTAATTAACTTAAAATTACCAATGAACAGTGACTTAAAATGTTAAAGACTCTAACCAAGAATGTTAAATTGATTAAGCTAAGAAAAGAGAACTAATTAATAACTAAGATTACAGTATAAAGTGACAAAGGAAATTAATCAGATAAAAAATAGGAACTTAGTTCATAACCCCCAATTTGCATGCCCTTTAACAAATTAAGAATTAATGAATATAAATTTTATGGCTCTTGAATTTAAGGCACTAATTAATCAAGCTAATGAATTAATTAATGTTCAACTCAATTTTTAGGTTAAATTATAGATGATGTGTCTAATAATCTAGTCTTAACATGACTATTTAAAGTTGAATAATTGGTGATCAAGCAACTATCAAACTAGAAACTTATTAAGCACAATTGAAATTGAAGAAAAATAATGTCTTCATTAAAAAGATGAAAAAGAGTCATTTAAACTAAGGTTGCTTACTAAGCACCCATTAAAGCATTTAGCCTAGCATCTTAATAACAATGATAATGTCTATTTTGATGACTAAGCTAAGCCTTAAAGAAAATAAAGATGAAAAAATCCTTGAAATTCAATAAGGTAAACTTCTTAACCTCTATGTTTGTGTGTGTCTCCTCCATAACATAAAACAAAACTAGATTTTATAATATAAAAAGTCATACTCAAAATCTAATTCTAAAGATACAATTCTTCTTATTTTAAAAGATAATCTCCCACAAAGTTGATCCTCATATCAACATTTATCTTCAAAGTTTGGACCCCACTTGATTCGAATATGAGTTAAATTATGTCTAGACTATGCAGCAAAAAAGAGGCATCACATGCATGACACACCCTCACATGCGTGACAAGGTTTTTCTTTAGTTCAGCAATACTCACATGCATGCTGACTCATTACAAGCGTGATATAAAATAGAGACATGTTAGTGATGCGCTCATGTCGAAGTCATACGCCCATGTCGAAGTCATGCGCCCATGACAGAAGGTTGTACTTCATAAACTTTGCGTTCATGATCAAAGCCATGCACCTACTACAAAAGGTGGAAGAACTCCCCACAGCTCAGTAACTCCTTAAACATGTGACAGCTTCTCACGTGTATAAGGATCTTGGCTTCAAATTCTCCTTTCATGCACATAACACCTCTTCACGTGCATGAAGGTCTTGCTCTGCTATGTACTTCTTCTTTCTTCTCAATAAACAAGAAAATAAAACTACTAAGTACCTATTCATGATAAAAACTATAATAAAAACATGAAAAATATGAACAAATAAGAACACGTCAGCTCTCCCCCTTTTTAATGGTGACAAATAATTGTGCAATATGTGGCTAAGGGAAATTTTTTTATCCCCCTCAATAAATGCTTATAAATGATTGAAATTGAAATGTGCAATCATACCACAATATCAAGCCAAGAAAATAAAATCAACTAACTTCGATCAACTCCAATTGAGTTCAATTAGACCTATGATGTCACATCTTGAAAGCAACTCATACCAAAAAAACATTCAAGAATCCAATATCATCAGCAAAAGCAATATAAGCATACATATTGCATATGTCATATTTGTCCTCTTTTGTCACTATCAAAAAAGAATCAAACACAATATGACAAATGGCAAAAACATCAAATTAAAAGTCAAAAGCTTTAAAGATTAGTTTTCCTATAGCTTAAAAACCAAATACACTTTGTAAAATATTTGTAAATACAAGCCAAGACCAAAAGTATCCTTAAACATAAAAAGATGACATAAGAAAAGAGGACATCAATGGTAGTCTTGTGGGAGGTGATTGTGAAGATGGGAGAACTCAGACTCGGTACTAGCAAATCGAGTGTCAACATGCTCCTTTAAAGATTTGATGCACTGAACGATATGATGCTTTATGTCATACTGGAGAATGATGAAGTGTTGATCAAAATGTGCAATAAGTTGTTGCATCATGTTTGGAGTGGAGGAGGAGGAAGTCTCACCACATGTTGGTGCATCTGCAGACTCAACCTGTGGTCTCTTCTGTTGTTGCTTTCCATGCAACCTAGCTTTAAAAGCATATGAGTCGCTATGCTCCCATGATAACTTATAACACCCCCTCACTCCAGCAACACATGCCTGGACAAGGGAGTACTATGTTGTCTTCTTCAAATTTTCATTTGATAAATAAAAAGTAATATATTTTTTTAATGGTACATATTATAAGAGAAATAACATACATTTTATTTATGAAAATATGATTTACAAAACATAAAATTACTTTACAAAACCATAAAAAAGATTCCAAAATAAAGATATAAAAGAATGCAACCCACAGTATTTGAGTTTGACAACTTTACCGGTTAGCGTCACTATTAATTTTATCTACCGATCTCAGCTCACTTATCTCTAGATCTGTACGAGAGAAAACTCTCATGCTAAGCTTGAAGGTCTGGGGTGTATAAAGATAAGACAATAAACTATTTTTTATGCATTATGCAACAATTCTACCATACATATATGTTGAGTTATATTACTATTATTATTACATTTCTCTCTTTCTTTACACACACTCATCTCTTGTCTAAATGCATACATCTTGTGATTATTTACACAATTATTTACCATTTCATATTCTTATATAAAAACAAACAATTCATTTATATGCACATACAATTCTTTTTATCTTATATCTATCTTACTTATGCCCATAATACTTAGAAAACCACTAATTAGGATAATGGGGTTAGTCATCTAGGTATTATAAGAGTGTTACCTAGGTATTATGTTATGTGCATATAAGCATCATCACCAATACTAATATATAAGTGTCATCACTGACATTAATAAGAGTAACATTATCAACATTAATATATGTGTCATCACCAGCATTAGTATATGTGCTATCACCGGTATTAGTAAACCCCCTGACTAGATGCCAAACTATTCAAAATTCTAGTTCTAAGCTTAGTGTTTTAAGACTTAATTCATGTTATCGACTTATACATTCTCATTTCTTGTTTATCAATCTCATACTTCTTGTTTCATTCACCACACACTCCTTTTTTATTTAGTAAAAATTATAAAACAATACACTTTCATTTGTATCACCATGCGAATATTCATAATCTTATTGAATACAATATCCCATTTGTTTTATTTACTTGAATTTCCACACTATTTTTCAAATAAATAAATTATGAGAAATAGGGTATTCATGGTCGTAACTCCTTATTAATGCCATTGAACAATATCATACACACTACCTTATAGCCATGGTCTAAGAGTTCACACATGTGAATAAGCTCATGCCCGTTACCCAAGCCGTTTTTTAAGCCCTAAATGAATTTAGAATGAATATTATCATTTACATGCCAAAGTCACACCTGTAAATATAGAAATTCATGTTCATGACTAAATCTTCACACCCATGACTAGCTGCTGGAAAATCACTCTTTCACTTTTCAAATTCACTTTAAGCTTCCTAAAGGCATTCAAATTCAAAAAACATGCATTCCTAAAAATTTCAATACATTATATGATGACATTACAACCTTTAAATGCCTTATTCATACTTAATGTCTAGCTTACTTTCATTAGAATAATAAACACAAAATACAAACTCTTTGATTTCATCTCATTTCATGCAATTTTATAACAAATTATAGAATATTGCCTTAAATTATGCACTAACCTCTTTCTCTTGTTTTACTTCCACTCTCTATGTTTCCTTTTCTTTGCCTTTACTACCTGAAGCTTGATCCTTCTCTTTTTGAGTTCCTATAATACATAATAAAAAAAATCATCAAAAACCTTTCTTTCGTGATTTCTCTTTAAACTCTATCTTCTCTCTCCTAAACCCTAAACTCTCTCTCTCTCTCTGTCTCTCTTTTTTCAAATATAAACTTTAAATGAGCTATAAATCATATTTTCTTTTAATGAAAAATAAAGAAGGGAAGTAGAATATCTTACCTTGACTCTTTTCTCCCTTAATCAAAACTCTAGACTTTTCTCTCCTGTTATCTTGCTTGTCTCCCTTTATTTATGCTCTCTCTAGCTTTCTTAAGCCTTGTGGAGCATGAAAATGGCTTTAACTTGCTTTCTTATTTGACTTTCTCTCACTAGAACAAGCTTTGGCTATAGAGGGGATATGGAGAATGGTTGGGACTGGTTTTAGAGGTAAAAAATGAAATAAGAGATAAGGTGATAAGGAAGAAAGAAAAAGAAGAAAAAAAACCAATTTTCACAGATGGGTCCCACCATTCAACCCTAAAACATGATATTATGCTTAATTAACCCACTAATCCTCTCTTTCTTTGTTATGGTCAACCAACATATATTTAGGTGTCTAAAATTATTATTTTAATTGGCAAACATCTCATTTGGTCTTATAATTTTTGGTAAATTACGGTTTGGCCTCAAAACTTTTCAAATTGTGCACTTAGGTCCTTTGCCATAATTTAGCATCTTACACTTTGAATATGCTTTATTTAATACTTTCATAATTATTTACCATTATTTCAATTATATTTTGGTCAAAATCTAAATTTAGACTATAGTCGATCTAATGTGTCAACTTAGTGACACGTGCGACACAGTATGACATATCTGATCCTCTTGTGTCTTGAAATGATAGAAGATGTCCCCCTCATAGTGAATTTTGACTATAACTCCCATTTTGAAAAAGGAGTCAACATTTAGCTCATCTTTGGGAGAAGCATGGATAACAGTGTTGGAATGATTATGAAGGTCATAGAGACCAAGGTCGACTGCCAAATGAGTGACATAACAACCAATGAGGAAGTCACCAACTAATTTTGTCTCTATCTAGAGAATATGGGATGCAAACCATTTGGATAAAGTGATCGACTTATGTCTTCTAGCTCATTCGAAGAACAAAAGCTCAGTTTTCCTTATGGAGCCATTGATATCACCTTTGGAAAAAATGATATAGGTTTAAACTAATGGATGTACTTATGAATGGGAGAAACCATATGAGGGCTCTTCTTCAATCTCACATCCCAATTATAACTTTTCCCAAAATTAGGCCAAGCATAATAAGGATGAAAATTTGTAGCATAAGCCTCATTCATCAAACCTTCATGTGGCAGCTTGAAAATCCTAGCAAACTAATAAACATATAGAACTTTAGATTGCTTCCATAGTTGAAAAGAAATTGTGTCAAAGGGAAGTACATTGAAAGTGGGCTTATAGATGTTCACAAATTCCAGCATACCCATATCTACCAACCAAGATTTCATATCTTGTTCTAAGCCTAAGTTCTTGACACATTCCCAAAAAAAAGGTTCAAAGGAAAAAATGGAGCTTGTTTTAAGATTAAGAAACCTAGTGTCGGCATTTTTATGAAGAATACTCAACATGGGATCTGAAAAGGGTTTGCCTACTGAAGCTTTTGTGCATTTACCTTTCCCTTTAGATGAGCTAGCCTTTGTAGCCATGAGGAGATGATGAAACTAGAAGAAAACAAGAAAAAGTTTGATGGAAAAAGTCAATAACTTATTTATGCTTTGTGAATAGTAACTCAAAAAGGTTTTAGGCAAAATGTTCCTTAAAACTCAATTTTAATCACCGACAATTGATGAAAAGATATTTAATTGATGAAATATGATGAAAATTAGATGAAAAATGAACTAGAATGGTGAGAAATTGATGGAGTTCGGCCGAAGATAGAGAGAAATCGAAAAGGGGCAATGAGGAAAAGAGAGAAAATGAAAGGAAAAAGATGTTCTAATTTTAAAATGTGATTCATAACTATGATGATAAGGTTTAAGGGCATGAAGATAAACATTCATGGGTATTCAATTCGTGGCAAAATAAAGTGAATAAAGGCATGAATGTTTTTGCCTATTAAAGGACATAAGTTCACGATTGTGACTATATATTTACGGAAACGAACTCTTCCTGTTGCAAGACATGAACCAAAATGTGATTGATTCTGCCATTTTGGACTAAAAACCTTCACAATTGTGACTAATTAGTCACAGACATAAAGCCCTTATACATAACAATATAAAACATGATTTAAAATCAAATTGCAGGCAATAAAACTCCTTCCTACGCAAACTAAAAGTTCTTTTTCATGTTTACACAAACATATATCAAAACATTAAGACATATATTCATAAAAACATATCATAAATACTCAAGGTTCATAAGAATGACATGTAACACCCGTAAATAGGGTCTATAGGTTAGGTTAATGTTTAGTGAGAGTTGGGAGTTTAAGTAGAGTTTTAAGAGTTAAAGAGTTGCTAATATCTATTGTTTCACACCCGTGAATAGTTGTATCACAGCTATAAATGTTAGGATTTCAGTTCACAAGTCGTAAAGGTTAATCATGACCATGAATGAGTGGTTCACGCCTATAAAAAAAGAGTCACAACCATGAATCCTTGGCAGACAGGGCATCAGGGTGGATGAAATAGCTTTCCTTGGACACATCATATCAGTAGATGGCATCAGGGTTGATTCTAATAAGATTGAGGCAATATGGAATTGGAAGCCCCCCCCCCCATAATATGACCAAAATAACAAGTTTTCTTGGTTTGGCAGGTTATTACATGAGGTTTATGAAGGGTTTTTCTTTGATTGCTTCTCCTTTAACCAGGCGTTTGAGAAAAAATGTGAAGTTCGAGTGGAATGACAAGTGTCAAGATAGTATTAACAAGTTCAAGAGTATGTTGACAGTGGCTCTAATTCTTACACAACCAATTCCCGATAAAGAATATAACATCTACAATGATACTTCTCACAACGGTTTAGGATGTGTTTTGATGTAAAGTATCTTCTGATCATAAATGCTTAAAGTATCTTCTGAGACAGAAAGAACTCAATTTAAAATATAAACGATGGTTATAATTTATCAAAACTATAACTATGTTATTTATAATCACCCAGGAAAGGCCAACGTTGTGGTTGATGCTTTGAGTGGAAAGACTAGCAGAGTTGTATGTTTGACCTACTTTTAACCAGAAAAATCAGATATTCACAGAGATAAGATAATAAGTTAGTTGAGATCACCGAGTTGGTCCCCAAAGGGCAGAAATCGGAGCACACAATTGAGTCAGACAACAGTTTATGCTATCAAGGCCTCGTATGCATGCCTAATGTTACAGAGTTGATGCAAAGCATTTTAAAGGAAGCGCATGAAACTAAGTTGGCAATGCTTTCAGGAAGTAACAAGATGTACCACAATCTAAAAGGAAGGTATTGGTGAGCAAGAACGAAAAAGAACATTACAGAGTTCATGACAAAATGCTTGATATGTCAACAAGTAAAGGTAAAACATTAGGTATCTTCAGGTTTGATGCAACCGATTACAATACCGGAATGGAAAATAGGAACGAATTATGATGGATTCTATAATTGGGTTGCCTATGACTCCAAGGAAGTTCAACACCATTTGGGTCATAGTGGATAGGCTAACAAAGTCAGCACACGTTTTACCTATCAGGAGAAATTATCCTCTAAATAAGCTAGTAGAGCTTTATGTGAACGAGATAGTACAACTACATAGAGTACCAATCTCTATCATATTAGATAGAGATAAGGTTCATATCTCAATTTTTGGGAAGTTTACAATGAGTTATGGGTACCAAGCTCAGTTTCAGCACGACTTTTCACCCACAAATAAATGGTCAGTCAGAAAGGGTGATACAGATTTTGGAAGATATGATGAGAAGTTGTGTTATCAAGTTTGAGGAAAGTTGGGAGAAATATCTACCATTAATAGAGTTTGCCTACAATAATAACTATTAGTCTAGCATCCAGATGGCTTCTTATGAGGCACTAACGGTAGGAAGTGTCGAACACCATTATGTTGGATAGAGCTCAATGAGGGAAGTTAGTGGGACCAAAGTTGGTGCAAGAGATTGAGAAAAAAGTGAGGATTATACAAGAAAGGTTAAAGGCAGCTTCAAATAGACAGAAATTGTCTATAGATCTCAAAATAAGAGATATAAAATATGAAGTAGGAGGTAAAGTGTTTCTCAAAGTTTCTCCATGGAAGAAGGTCTTAAAGTTTGGAAAGAATGGAAAGTTAAGCCCTAGATTCATTGGACCATATGATATCTTAGAGGGAATTGGGCCAATCACCTATAAAGTTGTTTTACTGCTAGAGTTAAGTAAGATTCATAATATTTTTCATGTCTTTATGTTGATGAGGTATAGGTCAGATCTGTCACACATTATCACAACTGAAAACATAGAGGTGAGACGAGATCTTACTTATGAGGAAGAGTCGATTGAGATATTGGTTCATGAGATTAAATAGTGTAGAAACAAGAACAATACCATTAGTCAAAGTTCTATAGAGGAATCATACAACAGAAGAGGCTACATGGGAAAACGAAGAGGTGATGAAAGCACAGTATCCCTAACTGTTCCAACATAGTACCATAGGTAATTTCGAGAACAAAATTCTTTTAAGGGGGAGAGAAATGTAACTCCCATAATTAGGGCTTAGTAATTAATATGTATTAAGAGATATAAGTATATGATTAAGGGTTATGGCAAAAGAGTAGAAAAAAGATAAGAATATGAAAATGTCATAGGGTTCACGCCCATGACAATACTTTCAGGACCGTAAATCATCGCGAGATGGAATTCTGGATTTAAATAGATTCACAGTCATGATAGTAGTTGTCATGCCCGTGAACATCATTAGGTATAAAAATTCATCATTTGTTCTTTCTTTTTCTCACAACCTAAAAATCAAAAGGAACCATAGAATTCAAAGATTTCTCACACCAGAGGCCAATGCCTTTTATTTTCCTTTGATTTCCAGCCCTAAACACCTAATATAAAGCATAAGTAAGTTCTTATGTAATAGGAGAATAGAGAAGAGGTTCTCTTGAAGAGGTCGACCCATAGGAGGAAGAAAAAATCTGAATCTTCTATCCTAGTTGTGTTTCCTTCAATTGAGGTAAGGAATCACATTTCTCTTTCATTTTTATAAGCTTTTATAGCTTTAATCATGTGTAGTTTGTTTATGGTAGAGACTCATTTCCAAATGGGTTAGGTTATGGCTTGATCTTGAGAGTTTATGGCTAAAAACCTCTCTTTAAATTGTTTAAAGGTTATAGCAAGTGTTAGTAAGAAGTTATATGAGATTAAGGTTGTAAGAAGGGTTAAAATTAGGGTTTTCATATTTATGGCTTTAAAAGCTAAGTTTAAATTTTAAATATTTTGATATAGATATGTTATATGTGATAAGAGTTGAAAGATAAGTGGTGAAACCCATCAAAAGGATAAGTAAGTTTGAGAGAATCTTGGTTTTTAAGGCTCCATTAGAGGTATGTACATATATGAATTCAAATTCCAAAGTTATGACATATTGTGTGTTAATTAGGTGATAATTGAATTGTATGCTTTATATGTTAAATGCAAAGTTCAATTATGTAATTAAAGCCATGAGATATGAGGAAATTATGAGAAATGCAAGTATGCCTTAAATGAGCATTTATGATGCTTGTAGTGTTATATGCAATAAATGTGCCTAAAGATGTATTAAATGAAATTGAATGATGATGCTTTAATGGCTAAAAGAGGTAAGTAAGAATGGTTATATGCATATGGAAACATAAATGCTTAGTAGGATGGCTTGTGAACATGAAAAAGGGTCAATGGAGTAATTATATTTATTAATGCTTTAGCATATTTTAGTGCATGTTTGAGATGAATGTTGATAGGAAAAGGTTTTCATGGGAAAATCATTAGAGACTTTACATGTGACTTGTAATAAATAAATATTTTAATGTTGTTAACTGATGGAAAACCCAGATTCACATTTGTGACTAGGAGTTCATGACAATGAATATCATCAAAAGAATAAGGTCATGCATGTGACTCTTCATTTATGCTCGTGAAGAAAGTGCAAAAAATGGATAGAAGCTTTCACAACTTAGCCTACAGTTTGGTTTACGGGTGGGGTTACCCGTGACTAAGGCGATCACGATCGTGAACATATAGTTCATGCACATGAAGCCTATTTTAAATGATATATGATATTTTCTTAAATGGTACGACCTAATGGTTATTCACATGCTTTCGTGATAATATGATTTAAGTATGTTTCTATGGGTATCAATACATGTATGTATATGACATGTTTACATATGATCAAGTGTATATGTTATGAGATATAAATGTTATAATGAAGTATAATAAAGATAATATAACAAGTGAAGCCCAAACTCGATACTAAGACTGGAAGTAGGAAAGGTGGCATGTCATTAAGGGGGTTTATAGTACCATAATTATATGTTTACTCAGTCAATGTGGCTTAAGATCGAATAGCGTTATTGACTTATAGAGCCTAGACTGGCACACATGGTGATATTGCATGCAAAAGTTATAATTTACTCAGTTAATATGGGTTAAGCTCAGAGAGTGTCATTGACTTGAGGAGCCTAGACTAGCACATGATTATAGATAGTGATAGGAGGGCTTAGCTCAGACAAATACCCCTGCTCATAATCCGTATCCGAATAGTTCGTGTTTAGAGTTGTTGGGCAAAGATTTTAAAGTGTGGAATTAAATAAAATGGAAAAAGAGTTTCAAAGATATAAGAATACACAATTAATATGTTATATGCTTTAAAAATAAGTTAAATGCTCTTGTTTATGTTGTCAAAACTTAGTAAACTATTGTGCCTATGAGGTAAGGTATTTTACATGATACTATGATTATCACTCATGCCATGACTTTCTATATGATATCATGATTATCTATGATTTGATGTATGATGCAAGATTGCATGAATTAATTTATATGCCAATATGTACCACTAAGCTTTTAGTAGCTTAGCATGCAGGTGTTTTTTCCATGCAGGTCAAAGCCCACTAGATAAAGATAGAAATTGATAAAAGAGAAATTAGCCCAGCATCAGAGACAATAGATCAGGCCCTACGAAGGTCGATGATATTTCATATCAAACTTTTGCATTTTTGTACATGTCACATTGAAGGGGGTTGTTTACTTGTATACATGTCTATAAATGTCAAAATTGTGTAATTTATATCAAAGGCATGTATTTTTTTAAACCTTTTATGTTTTATGCAAGTCATAATGGCTATGGTGCAAAACAAAAGTCTTAAATTTTCACAAATTTTCAACATATAGTTTGTGTGCCATTCGTTCATTTAGCAGGGATAATTCTAGTTAAGCGAGAGGGTGCTACAGTTATGATTTATGATAATCATGGAATATGGATTAATTTATGATAAAAAATGGTAAATGTGTGATAAATGGTTAAGCTCAATACTTTGACTAAGACTAGAAGTAGGATGATGGCATGACATTAAGGGGAGTTTTGTACTGAATGACCTATATTGGTCACGAACGAGATTCTTGAAGGCCTAGGGTTTAACTCAAGTGTGCTTCCCTCAGTTATTGATATGTGTACATTTTTTTCTCAAACAGTTGTTTTGAGAAGCTCAGGCAGGTGTCCAGAGAGCTCATATGAGAGCCATAGATTACCTGTATTCAATTTAGTCTAATAATGAGTAAATTGGACAAAGGTATGGTAATTCATTCTTTCTATGTGTGGTATACACTTATATAATTTGTCCTGTTGGTTATGTGATATGCCATAATTTGATGTGTGTACAATGTATGAGACTATGTTGATATGTCATGTAGAGTAAGAGATAATGCATATGTGGACTTCGAGGTAAGTCATTTTCATATGTCTATAAGAATATCATGTATGCTGCATTTGTATGCAGTGATTTGAATGTTGTTATGTACTACTAAGCAATAGTCTGTCTAGTGGATGGACTTTTCATGCGCAGGTTCCGAGCTTAAGAGTTGATCGCAAAAGAAAGATGCCCAAAAACTATAGTCAAGGATATCTACTTGGAGTGACTGATACAATTATTATACTTTTATTGGGTTTGGGTAGTTATAGATGTTCATGCTTGTATCTTTAAAGACATGTAATTTTGTAACTATCCATTTCGTAAAACCGTTGGGCTAGTGATTGCCCATTTGTATATTATATTAAATCTTTTATTGTATTTAAGTCTTTAAATGATGTTTTATGATTTTATTAAGTCATCATAGCCATAATGCATCAAAGTTTTAAATTATGTTGTTTTACATCATGTACATCGTAACATTTTTTGATATAATTGGGTTTATTCCTAATTATATTGAATAGTGTTATATTTAGTTGTATTAGAGCTTATGTTTAGGTGGTTCTGAACCTAGGTTGGATGGGTTGTATCACATGTACAAGTGTTATCCTATATGACTCTAATGGAGGGTATTCTCTATCGATGTGTAGGTTAGAAATCACGTATGGAGATTGAACCTCATGATGTGGCTGGAAGTAACAGTTCTTCTGACATTGAGGCTAGCCAAACTGGTGTTCATAGGTTTGATGATGGTCCTTCAGAACAGTCGATGCCTAGTCTAACTAATAAGGCTCAAGATCTTTTAATGCAAAACCTTGCAACTCTTTTGCATCATTCGGTACAGGCTATGCCACAACCTTTACCATCACTACTACTTTCACCATTGAGGTGTAGGATGTAGATTGATAGGCTTTATAAGTATGGAGCCACAGATTTTACTAGTAAGAGGGATAACAATCCTAAAACCATAGAGTACTAGTTAGAAAAGACCAAAAGGGTGTTCTAGGAGCTTAAGTGTGTAGAGGATCATAAGGTTAGGTATGTTGTTTCCCTTTTCCAAGAGCATACCTATGATTAGTAGAAGTCTGTTCTTCAAAAGCCTTAGACTCTAGCCACTTACTTAGAATTTCTTTGAAGTCAAATTCAAGAAACAGTATATACTGAGAGTGTACAATGATGAGAAGAAGAAAGAGTTTTGAACCTATAGCAAGGAAACATGACAGTAGCAATATATGAAAAATAGTTCACCAAACTGAGCAAATATGCATCTAGCATTAGCGAAGATGAGGAAAACAAATGTTGCCAATTTAAGGATGATTTGAGATATGAGATCGGGGTTCATGTTATTTCATTGTAGCTGGAAAGACTTTTCAAAGTTAGTGTCTACTATTCTCAGTATAGAGAATAGGATTAAGTTGAAGAGACCACACAAGTCATTTAGGAAGGACTCAAGGGGATCATCTTATAGTGCCACATAGACATTGAGCAAGAAGGCTAGCACTAGTTCCAGATCCTTCTAGTTTAGAGGATAGGATCAGGGTCAAAGTCAGTTAGGGTATACTAGGTAGACACCCTCATCAGGAGTCGCTTCTCTAGCTACTGGTAGCCAAACTCAGACAAGGAAAGAGGGAACACTAGAGTGTGTTTCATGTGGTTGGAAGCATAGAATAGAGTGTTGGGGACCCTGAGGGGCTTGCTCATATGTGGGTGTCAAGACTACTACAGGAGAGATTGTCCTTTGCAGACAATTGTGATTCGTACTCAGACCTAGTGTTTCGTGCCAAATTAGATCAGGGGATAGGGACAGACCTGTTGGGCCAGAGGTGGATCTAGATAGGTCATATCAGAGACATTGAATAGGTCAAGATCTAGTACAGAACTAGCGAAGGCCTATGTTATGAAGGTCAATGAGGATATAAGTCCTTCAGATGTGACTGTTGGTATTTTTCTTCTTTTTTACTCAATTTTAATTCCTTTCATAGATTTGGGTTTTACACATTCTTATATATGTACCAATATAGTTGAGTAGTATAACATGTGAACGGAGAGATTAGATTATAAGGTAGAGTTTACTAGCCCTTTTCGTCATAGAACAATGGTGAACCTAGTGTACAAAAATTGTCTCGTTGTTGTTCAAGGGAAGAAGTTCCCGACATATTTGATTGAATTTCACTTTCATGAGTGTGATATTATCTTGGATATGGTTTGGCTCTCTCAACAGGGTGCAGTGATGGAATGCAGGGTAAAAATGATTGAATTGAAAACATTGAAAGGTGAGATAATGGTTGTTCAGGGTGTCACGATTGCAATTTAAGCCCCTACCAACACATGTGCTTCGTGGCTGATTGTGTCATATGAGACCAGGGCAAGTTTATTGAAGTCTAAATTTAGGTTAGATAAGTTAAGAAAATATATTCTAAAATATTAATAAAAAATTTGGTGTAAAGATCAAGTGAAATAACGATGTAATCTTAACAATGAGGTTGACATACATAACTTGGGTACAAGTCGGGCTCAAAATATCTTATGGCAAAAAATTTCACTAAGTATACTGAGACATAGAAAATATTATATTGAGTCCAATGATATTGTGTGGAATTTTCAAGGTTTAGGGTTTGAAAATGTGAAAATACAATTCGAGGTCCGATTTTACAATCTGATCAACCCTTAGAAAATATAGATATCTTATTTTGATTGCAATCATACCGATGCGATCAGAATTAAATTATCTACCTAATTAAAACCTGTTAAACCTTGAGGGGTATTTTCGTGATTTTGATGATAACAAATATGATAGCAATATTGTATTTAACATACTTGTTTTCTAAGTCTATTATACAGGACATGGATTAAAATAGCAAGAATGGAGATTGGAAGAATAATCCTTGAAAGACAAAATTCAACAAGTAGCATGTTCACTACTGTGACTTTATGTGTCACGCCCATGAAAGAAGCTAACCGTTACCAAAACCAACATTTGAAGTTCACGGCCATGAATGAAGAACAAACCGTGAAGAGGACATTTTCAGTCACCCCCGTGAATGATCATGCACTTTCATCCAGAGAGCTTCACGACCAAAGTCACCACTTGATTCACGACTGGGTAGTTTGTCACGTCCGTGAATGAGTAAGTCACGCCCGTGACTCAATGTGTCAAAACAATCCAGAGAGCTTCACGACCAAGGTCACCACTTCAATCACGGCTTGGGAAGAAATGTCACTCCCGTGACAAACATAGTCACGCCCGTGAACAATGAAAGAGAAAAATGTCAGGCGCAATTTTTGGTTGGTAGAACGGCTAGTTTCGTATTTAATGCACCCCAACGGCTATATTCAGCCATAGGAGTATAAATGGAAGTCATTTATGCATTCAGAAAAAGAGAATGAAGAGAATAACAATAGAATAGCATATACTTTGAATTTAATTCTTATTACAAGCTATTTGTACATTCATACTTTGAGAACAAAATCTATTCTCTGTAAAAATCTTTTTGCTCTTCATTTATTGAGCAATTAAGTTTTGTAAGTGGTTCTCTCTGTAATCTTTACTCAAGTGAGCTTTGGGTATTTCTGGGTTAAGAGTAGAACACTTGTAAGGGTTAGTTGTGTGATCCTCAAAACACAAATCAAAAGGTTATTGTGTGAGCCTGTAAAAACAAAAACTAAAGGTTGTTTGTGTGAGCCTATAAAACACAAGGAATTGGTTATTGTGTGAGCCATTAAAATACAAGGGATTTCTGGGTTAGGTGTGAGCCATTGTGAGAAACACCATAGTTGGGAGTGAGCTTGTAAAACTCCATTGTAACACTTAGTGTGTTAGTGAAACTCCCAATTGCGATTGGGGAGAGGAGTAGGGTTTGTTAACACCCGAACCTCTATAAAAGTCCTGTGTCAAATTTTCTCTATCCCTCCTAAAATTAATTATTTATCTCTGCACCTTATAGTTTAATTTTTGAAACTCCAATTCAACCCCCCTTCTTGGTTTAATATCTGGTCAACAATTGGTATCAGAGCTTTGTCTAGCATCGAAGCCTAAAAAACGCTAGTAAAGATTAAGATATGGCCAGTGAAGGATTCCAAAGTCTCAAACCTTACTTTAATGGAGCAAATTATAAGTTTTGGATGGAGACATACTTGGAAAGTGATGGAATTGAAGTCTGGGATAGTGTACGAAAAGAATGGACACCACCAACCAGAAGAGGAGTTGATGGTGAAGAAGAAATCCTATCAAGAGATGATTGGACAAAATCTCAAAGAATAACAAATTTCAAAAATAAGAAGGCAATGACAATCCTATCAAGCTCATTATCTATTGAAGAATGTGGGAGAATACAACACTGCTCAACAGCATACAGCATGTGGAAGACATTGGAGAATTATCATGAAGGAACGAAGCAAGTCAACTTCTAACCTCAGAATATGAGCTCTTCAAGATAAAATCCAATGAGTCAATCACTGACATGACCAACTGTTTTCTAGCCATTATAAATGGAATGAGAAAACTTGGGAAGCATCTGAGTTTGGAAAATGTAAACAATAAAATCCTGAGAATTCTTCCTCTTAAAGACTATGGCTCAATAGTTGCTGGCATAAAAGAAGCAAATGAAGATATGAACATTATGAATACTGATGTGCTGATTGGAAAACTTCTCACACATGAGATGGCAGTGAAGAGAGATAGAGAGCTTGAAGCAGAGCTAGAGAAAAGAAAGCCCTTAGCACTCAAAGCCTCTACTTCAAAATCTTAAGAAAATAGTGAATATGATGAAGAAATGAGTAATGATGAAAATGAGGACATTGTTATGCTTTCAAGGAGATTAAAAAGAATCATTGAGAAGAAAATGAGCAACTCCAAAAAATTCAGGCAAAAAAACCTCAAACAAACTTCTAATGACACATATAGAAGTAAGGAAGAGGTAAAGTGCTATGAGTGTAGAAAGAAAGGACATATCAAACCAGAATGTCCAAGGCTCAAGAAACATAAGAGCAAATACCAAAGAGACAATGAGGAGAAAGGTCACAAAGCCACATAGGATGACGAAAGCTCTTCAAGTGAAAAAGATGATAATGAAAGTGAAGAGGTCAACCTATGTTTCATGGCTATCAAAGATCATGTCTCAAATAAGGTAAGATCACTACACACATACTATTTGAATAATGATGATAGTAGTGATAATGATGATGATAGTGATAATGATGATGATGAGCAAAGCCTAATAGAAGAATTAAATTTAGAATTAGAGAAATATAGAACTAAATTTAGTACCTATAGAAATAATATCTCTAATTTAAAAAATAAGATAGATGACTTATAAAAGGAAAACATAAAGTTTAAATCATCTAATGAATCTCTCCAAAAGTCATTAGATGAATACTCATCAAGACCCTCAACAGCTTCATTGTTAAAAGAAAATAATACTTTGAAAAATGAAGTTGAGGAACTTAGAAATTTCATTTCTAAATTTCACAAAGGTAAAGAGAGCTTAGATACTCTCATTGTGTCTCAAAGATCACCCTTAATTAGACATGGTCTAGGATCTAAGGACACATTATCATCTTCTCACAAAACTATATTTGTTAAGTCTAAATAATCTCACATCTCCACACATGTTAGAACAGCACCAAGAAATAAGCATGTTAAACCTTCTATACATAAAAAGAATAATCATGCCTTTATATATATGAAGCATGCATCTAGAAAAATGCAACTTAATCATGATAGTGCATGTCATTGTTCTCAAAATCAGTCTAATAGAATTATGACATTCAAATATATTATAGGACCAAAAAATAAATTTAGACCAAAACAATGTAATTATTGTATGAAAATGGGTCACATAAATAAATATTGCTGGATAAGGAAGGCTCATTGGGAACCTTCATGTGCTAACCCCCAAGGACCCAAACTCATTTGGGTACCTTAAAATATTACTTGAATTGTGATTCTATAGGTATGCCTCAAGTCCACAATAAACAAAAATGCTTGGCTAGTAGACAGTGGATGCTCAAGGCATATGACAGGAGACAGAGAACTTTTCAATGAAATCAAAAGTATTGATGGAGGTAAATTTACCTTTGGAAACAATGCAAAGGGTAAGGTAATTGGCATTGGTTCTATTGGTATTAATGGTACTACTTTTATTAAAGATGTCTTACTTGTTGATGGCTTGAAACATAATTTGTTAAGTGTAAGTCAATTATGTGATAGAGGAAACAAAGTAATCTTTACTTCAAATGAATGTCTTGTAATCTCTATAGATGGTCAAGAAATATTTAAAGGAAATAGAGATATCAATACATACATAATAAACTTACATGAACTATCTAACCATTCCTCTAAGTGTCTTGTGACTACTAGTGATGAATCTTGGCTGTGGCATAGAAGACTTAGTCATGCTAACATGGACTTAATACAAAGTCTCAGCACAGGAGAACTAGTAAAAGGACTGCCAAGAGTTAAATATGAAAAAGGCAAGACATGTGATCCTTGCCAAAGAGGAAAGCAACTCAAGTCATCCTTCAAAGCCAAAAACATAGTAAGTACATCAAAATCTCTTCAACTCCTGCATTTAGACTTATTTGGACCTACTAGAATTGCTAGCTTAGGAGGAAAACATTATGCATTTGTCATCATAGATGATTACTCTAGATTTACTTGGGTAATTTTCTTAGCTCAAAAGAGTGATGCTTTTGAAAATTTCAAAAACTTTGCCAAAAGAGTTCAAAATGAAAAAGGGTACTGTATTTCAAAAATAAGAAATGATCATGGGAAAGAATTTGAAAATGAAAACTTTGAAAGCTTTTGTCTTGAACATGGCATTTCACATAATTTCTCATCTCTTAGGACATCTTAACAAAATGGGGTAGTTGAAAGGAAAAATTGAACTTTAATTGAAATGGCTAGAACAATACTCAATGAATATGAATCACCAACTTATTTTTGGGCAGAAGCCACAAACACTGCATGTTATATTTCAAATCGATTTTTTAAAAGACCTCTTTTAAACAAAACCTCATTTGAGCTATGGAATGGAAGAAAGCCCTTGATATCATACTTTAGAGTATTTGGATGCAAGTGTTTTATATTGAACACCAAGGACAATCTTGGAAAATTTTCCTCTAAGTCTGATGAAGGTATCTTTTTAGGGTATTCTACAACCAGCAAAGCATATAGAGTATTTAATAAAAGATCACTAACGGTTGAAGAATCCATGCATGTTGTTTTTAATGAATCTAGTAGACTTGATCTTGTGAAAGGTAGTGTTCTTGATGATGTTGTAGGTAATATGGAAAGACTTGATATTGGAAATGGGAAAGAAGAAAATGATCAAGAAAATTTACGGCAAAATGATTCTCTACCTCAAAATCAAGAACAAAATGATCAAGAACTTCCAAAAGAATGGAGAATGGCGAAAGATCATCCAAAAGAGCAAATAATTGGTGATCTATCAAGGGGAGTAAGTACTAGATCTCATTTCAAACATCTAGTCACTGACATAGCTTTTATTTCACAAATTGAGCCTAAAAATATTGATGAGGCTCTTAATGATGAAAGTTGGGTAATTGTCATGCAAGAGAAACTCAACCAATTTGAGAGAAGTAAGGTATGGACCCTAGTACCTAGACCCAAGGATCATCAAATTATAGGTAGCAAATGGGTATTTAGAAACAAATTTGATGAACAAGGGTTAATACCCAGGAATAAGGCTAGACTAGTTGCAAAAGGATATAATCAGGAAGAATGTATAAATTATGATGAAACATATGCACCTGTAGCTAGATTAAAAGGCATAAGAATACTTTTAGCATATGCATGTCACATGAATTTCAAACTTTTCCAAATGGATGTGAAAAGTGCATTTCTAGATGGTTATATAGATGAAGAAGTGTATGTAGAACAACCACCAGGTTTTGAAAGCTATGATTTGCCAAATCATGTTTTTAAACTTTCAAAAGCTTTGTATGGTTTAAAACAAGCTCCAAGAGCTTGGTATGAGAGGCTAAGTTCTTTTTCATTAGAAAATAGCTTTACAAAGGGAAATGTTAACACTATATTATTCATCAAAAAGCATAAGTATGATCTACTAATTGTTCAAATTTATGTTGATGATATAATATTTGGTTCTACTAATGAGTTGCTTTGTCAAGAATTTGCTAAGTGTATGAATAAGGAATTTGAAATGAGCATAATGAGAGAGCTTAAGTATTTCCTTGGTCTACAAATAAAGCAAAGCAATGAAGGCATATTCATCAACCAATCCAAATATGCCAAAGATTTACTTAAGAAATTTGGTATGGAAGGATGCAAGAATGCCAAGACTCATATGAGCACATCAAAAAAATTGGACAAAGATGAAAAGGGTAAGAGCATTAATGAAAATCTTTATAGAGGTATGATCGGATCACTTTTATATATCACTGCTTCTAGACCTGATATAATATATAGTGTTTGCTTGTGTGCACGATTTCAATCATGTCCTAAAAAATCTCATTTAAATGCAGTAAAAAGAATTTTAAGATATTTACATGGATCTTTGCATGATCTTGAGAACAAAATCTATTCTCTGTAAAAATCTTTTTGCCCTTCATTTATTGAGCAATTAGGATTTGTAAGTGGTTCTCTCCGTAATCTTTACTCAAGTGAGCTTTGGGAATTTCTGGGTTAAGAGTAGAACACTTGTAAGGGTTAGTTGTGTGATCCTCAAAACACAAATCAAAAGGTTATTGTGTCAGCCTGTAAAAACACAAAGTGAAGGTTGTTTGTGTGAGCCTGTAAAACACAAGGAATTGGTTATTGTGTGAGCCATTAAAATACAAGGGATTTCTGGGTTAGGTGTGAGCAATTATGAAAAACACTATAGTTGGGAGTAAGCTTGTAAAACTCCATTGTAACACGTAGTGTGTTAGTGAAACTCCCAATTGCGATTGGGGAGAGGAGTAAGGTTTGTTAACTCCTGAACCTCTATAAAAATCTTGTGTCAAATTTTCTTTATCCCTCCTAAAATTAATTATTTATCTCCGCACCTTATAGTTTAATTTTTGAAAATCTAATTCAACCCCTCCCCCTTTCTTGGTTTAATATATGGGCAACAAAACCTCTATTTGAAAATTTGATAACAGAGTTGCATGAATGTACGAAATTGGAATGTTTGACTAAATTCTAAAAATGTAATTTTTATTCGAATGGCGTTTGGGGAAAAGGAGAACACTAATTCGTAGAGAAAAGTTCTATGAACCTAATGATATCTTTAATTTGATAAATTAATTTAATTATGACTTGGAATTAAAATAATAATAAATTTATTTAAGGGTGAAATTGAAAAGTGATGAAGCTTGGTAGAAAAATTAATAAGGCAAATGATGGAATGACTTTAAATGGATAAAAGCCAAAAATATCTTCTCAATTAACTTAATCAATTAATGAGAAGAAGGATTGGACTTAATTGAGATTAATTAGCACTAATTAGAATTAAAAAAAAAAGTTAAAATTTGCAACTAATTAACCTTATCCAAAATAAAAATCAACCAAATAAAAAAAAGGAAATAATGAAACAGTATCATCTTCCTCATCTTCATTTCATGGCCGACTACTTCTCATTCTCCCCACCTCTCCATTTCTTTCCTCCATTATTATCAAATTTCCTCCATTTTTAAGCATAAAAAAATAGTATTTCCAGTTAGAAGTAAAAAGAAATTCATTTTGGAGCAAAATTTCTCTTCGACGATTCCTAAATTGTTTAAGGTGAGGATTTCTTCATTTTTTTTATTCTTTTATATTAAATATTTATGCTATTATTAGCAAATATTATTTTAAGAGTTGTGAAGAAATTTTGGTAGTTTTGGATGAATGGTAAAAAACAAATTTGGTGAAAATAAATTTTTGATGGAATTTAGTTAGTTGATTAGTTGAGAATATATATTTGGAGATAGATGTGAAGTCAAAAAAAAAAAAGACGAAAGGAATTTTTGATATTTCTTATTTATTATGGCCAAATATTATGGAGTAGAGATTTTGATGTTGTAAAATTTATTTAATTATAAAAAAATGATTATAGGTGTTAGATGATTTAATTAAAAATGTTGGAGTGCAAAAATGAATTTTGACAATTTGTTTTTAGAAAAATAGGGTGATTGTTGAAAATGGTAAGGTAGAGAAATTGTGGTTTTAGATTAAAAATAAAATTTAGATAGTGAAAAATTAATTTAGTAAAGAAAAAATATTGGGAATTATTTGGTATAATAATAATAATAATAATAATAATAATAATAATAATAATAATAATAATAATAATAATAATAATAATTTGGATTAAAATAATTATATGAGTGATCAAATAGTGAATTCAGAGTGAAAAGTGACATAAAAGCCATTGCTAGGAGGAAATTGAATAAACTAAAAATTTTAGACATAATACATAAAATAACAATTAGATGTTAATAATTATCAAATAAAAATGGAAAATTAGCATTTGGGGCAAATTGTGATTTTAGATAGTGACATCGTAAAACACACCATAAGACCGTGAATTAGGCAAGATGGCAGACGTGTAAACTACTGACTGTGAAATAATATAAAAATAACAATAGCAGTGTGAACCATGACACACGAAAGAATATTATAGTTTTATTTAGTCACTAAAATTAGAAGATGTTTGTAGAGTATTTAATTAATATATGAGGCTACTTTCTATCAGGCGTGTCATTGAGACTGACTACGGTAGATAAGAATAAAAAGTCGGTGTATACTGGCTAAGTAAGAATTAAGGTTTCTGCAAAATTCTTATTCTAATAGTAATAAAAATAAATATTAAAACATCAATATTAAATATATTTTTAGTAGTGAAGAAATATATATATATATATATATATATATATATATATATTCAAATTTAATGTTAAATTATTTTCATTTGGAGTATAAATTGCATATTTTGTTGTTATTAAAATATTTATTGGTATTTTGATGGAATAAATATCTGTGTTTAAAGTGGATTTATAAAATTAAAAAAATGTGTTAAAAATTTGATGATTTTAATCGGATTTTAGCCAATATATTAGCCTAGACATGAACTAGTTTTTGTTGGCATGCTAATAAGGTAGAAATTATAATTTTGTATATTTTTTTAGACCAAAATGATATTATGATCTTGTGCATTTCTGTGGATCACCTAATATATTTTTTTCAGTCATGTGTATTTCAGTGGATTTGGTAGTTATTTATTTGGATCATGTCCATTTATGTTGTTCCCTCAGGGTAAGTCTATGATGTCTTAATCTATGAGCTTGGAAAGTATTGTAAAATATATGAACATGATTTTTATGAGAATTAATACAGATAGCGATTGCAAATTGTGAAATATGTTTCTAAAATACAATGTTGTGATAAAAATATATATATTCATCTACACTTATTATCTCGATGCTTTGAAAAAAAAAAGAAATTATGTAATATGTCCACTGGAACAGTTTTTTGTTGAAATGACTTCGTTTTTACAATATTATTAAACATTATTTAATATGTATACTTAATGAGTTTATAAAATTTAAGGTCTAATGGTAAATACTATTATTTTTTATGATGACTATTACGATAAGATTTTGCCTCATTGAGTGAAAACTCAATGTAGAAGTGTGTTTCTCTTACGTTAGTTTAAAGCTGAAGTTGAATGGATGTGGGGTCAAGTTCGGCAACCCCACTAGAAGAGTGTTGCAGCAAAAGTGAAGGTCATGTCATGCTGTAAAAATAGATTTTTTTAAAAAAATTGCATATTTTCAATGACATATTTGGAAAGAAAATTGTATATAAATAATGTAATATGTGTTTACATATTTATGCAAAAAAATATTTTAATAAATATTAGTCTTTCATTATAAATTATGCATCATTTGTGTGTGGTGTTGTGAAATCCTGTACAGGCATGTTGGTTAACTTATCATAGCACCTATTTACCTAATTGGAATACAGTGGGTGAAGGGGGTGTTACACAGAGTGAGAGATCCTCATAATAGTCAAAGGTCATCTCCATGATGAAGGCACATAAGATGATCAGAAAAGGGTGTGTGGCCTACTTGGCTCATATAGTCGATACCAAGAGGGAAAGCTCATACCTTAGGGATATTTCAATAGTGGAAGAATTTCCAAATGTGTTTCCAAATGATTTACTAGGGCTGCCTTCGCACAGAAAAATAGAGTTTTTGATTGAGCTTACTCCAAATATAGCTTTTATATTAGCAGCACTATATCGTATGGCTTTATCAGATATAAAGAGTTAAAGGCACAATTATAGGAATTGTTAGATAAGGTTTTCATCGAACTGAGTATATCTTTATGGGGTCTACCGATGTTGTTCGTTAAGAAGAAAGATAAGTCTATGAGGTTTTCCATAGACTACAGACAGTTAAACAGGCTGACCGTTAAGAACAAGTATTTGTTACCACAGATTAATGATATTTTCGATCAATTGAAGGGTGTGGGGATTTTCTCGAAGATTAACTTAAGATTAGAGTACTATCAATTGAGAATTAAGGCGGGTGATGTAGAGAAGACAACCTTCCGAACCAGATATGGTCACAATGGATTCTTGGTTATGCCCTTTGGGTTAACCAACACTCTAACAGCTTTTATGGATATGATGAACCTGATCTTCATACTATTTCTAGACCAATTTATTATGGTTTTCAAAGATGTCATCTTGGTGTATTCGAGAAGCAAGAATAAGCACAAGTAGCACTTAAGGACAGTCATGTAGTCTTTCAGTGAACTTAAGTTATATGTTAAACCCTCTAAATGTGAGCTTTAACTTGATGAGGTTGCCTTTCTTAGGTATGTGATATTGGCTAATGGGATTAGAGTGGATTCAGGCAAGGTTAAGGCAATCTTGAATTAGAAATTCTCTCAAAATGTGACTGAGCTTAGGAGTTCCTTAGCTTGGTAGGATAATATAGAAGATTAATCAAGGGGTTTTCTATGATTGCTTCTCCATTGACTAGGTTATTACGAAAAGATATCAAGTTTGAATGGACAAACAAGTGTCAGAATAGTTTTGACCAACTTTAGAGTCTTTTGCTAGAAGCTCCAGTTTTGACATAACTGATTCCAAATAAGGAATATGTTGTTTATAATTACGCTTCTCACAACGGTTTAGGTTGCGTTCTGTTGCAAGAAGAGAAAGTCGTCACTTATGCATCCAAATAGTTGAAAACTTATGAGAAGAACTACTTGACACACGATTTAGAGTTGGTAGCTATTGTCTTCACATTGAAGATTTGGCATCATTATTATGTTTAAACAAGTATGAATGAGATGTTGTTTGATATATTATGTGATTTGAATATTCATGAATGAAAAGAAAAGATTTGTAATTAATTTTTGAAACGAATATGCCCATTACTCTAATCTAGGACTAGAAATATGATAGATGACATGTCATTATGAAGGTGAATAGTACTGTAAAATATGAGATGTATTCCTCAGTCAATGTGGCTATAGCTATAGGAGCGCCATTGGCTTGAAATGCTTGGTTAAGCATATATAGATTGAGAATAAGGTGACTTTAGCTCTGGGAGTGCCCTTAGTCCAATAATTCATATATAATGATATATTACTCAATCAATGAGGCTTTAGCTCTAGGAATGCCATTGATTTGAGAAGCTCGGATGAGCCAGATAGTGGATAGGATGGCTTTAGCTCTAGGAGAGCCCTTGATCTATAACCTATAGCTAGTTAGTCCAGTTTAAAGTGATATGGGCGAACCACTAGAGTTTAAGTTGAAAGATAATGTATGATATGATAAAAATAAAGTAGCATATCAAAGAAATGAAATGTATAATTTATGATTGAAGATAAAATATGTATAACTTTGTATATATATAAAATGCTCATAATTAGTATGAAATAGAGATATGAGCAATAAAATTGCATGAAAATATGTTTATGCATAAAATAACATATGATAATGTTTGTTGCATGACATAGTATATTGCCTTAATTATATGCACCACTAAACATAGAACTTAGTGTGAGAGTTTATCTCGCACGGATATATCAAGGTAGCCAAAGTTTGTTGATAAAGCTAATGGTGATCCTAGTCAAGTAAAGCAACTGATCTTCAAATCGTGAGTCACAATCTTTTGAACTTTTATATTTCACATTATATACTTCTAGATTTTTAAAATTAACTTTATAGTTTTGTAATACTATATTATGTAAATAAATTATACATTATTACTCTTATATATTTTTGGTGAATACATATATATATATATATAAGTGTGTGTGTGTGTGTGCGCGCGCGCGCGTGCACTGTGTTTCAATATTTATCAAGTAACGATTTGAAGAAATCGGCGCAGCGCTCCCTTATCCGGGCATGTGCTACTGGGATGAAGGAGTGTTACAATTTTTAGTATCAGAACCTGGTTGGGTAGTTTTGGGTTTTCCAAAAAGCAAAATTTCTACAAATAGTATCACATCCAACTTCGTGTGGGTTATAGTTTAAGAGGTTGAGAAAGTTAGGGGCACCCGATTTCTATGGTAAACGAGAGGATGACCCCTCTGTGATAAAGTTCTGGTTGGAACGGTCAGAGAGAGTCTTTGACCAACTATATTGCACCGACGAATAGAAGTACGAGTATGTAGTATCCTTACTGCAAGATTATTATTATGATTAGTGGTGGTCAACGTAATAAGGTTTAGAAGCGCCTGATCCTATAACATATGATTTATTTTTAGATAAGTTTAAAGAGAAGTACATACCCTCTATCTACATAAATGATAAGAAAAAGGAGTTTTTAACCCCCAAAGTAAGGGGATATGTCAGTGATAGAGTATGAAAGAGAATTCACACATCTATGCAAGTATGCCGAGGGTATTATATTTAAAAAGGCTGACAAGTGTCATAGATTTGAAGATGGGTTGAAGGATCCGATCAAGCTACAGGTTTTAGCCTTACACTTGATGAGTTTCCCCAATTTACTAGCATCTACTAGAACAGTTGAGAGGGTTTTGGCGGCACAGCAACCAGCACAGGTTAGTGGGGTTAGTTGACCTATACCACAGTTAAATGAAAGACAATCAAATGGCAAGAGAGTCAGATCCTTCGATGGTCGATTTCAGGTTGGGAGTTCCAGCAAACCTCCTTTCTATAGGCGGGGATAGCCTATAAGATTTGTTTCATTAGTAGCCAGTACACCGACACTGACATCCCATATATCTACCACTTTACCAGTGTGTTCACACTATGGTCATCATCATCTAGGAGAGTATTGGTGGATGACAGGCGCATGCTTGATATGCGACTCTAATAACCATCTGAGAAGCGATTGTCCATTGTTACAGTATGGCAGAGGTTCAGGAAGTGTTGAGCCAGTACAAATATAGACTTCAGGTCAAGGCAGAGGTCGAGGCTGAGGACAAGGCAGAGGTGGCCGAGCACAACCTACCCATTATAGATTAGAGACTGTTAAGAGGCCAGAGGGCAGTAGAGCTGCACCAGCAAGAGCCTATGCCATGCGAGGCCGAGAAGAGCAGGATGCACCCGATATCATAGTGGGTAAATTCCTTCTCTTTGGCTCTTTTATTTATGCATTGATAGATCTGAGGTACGTATTCATATATATGCACACCTCCATTGCGTCGAGTGGGTTTAGAACCAAAGACTCTAAAATATGAGATCTTTGTGACTAACCCATTGGGGCACAGTGTCCGGGTTAGTAAAGTGTTCAGGGGTTGTCCGGTTGAGATACAAGATAGGCAATTCCCTGTAGATCTTATAGAGTTACCATTTTATGAGTTCGATGTGATCTTAGAAATGGATTGGTTAGCTCATCACGAGGTGATAGTAGACTGCGAAAAAAGGCAGATGAGGATTAGAGTTTTGGAACAAAAAGAGATAATAGTGAAGGATGAGAACAAAGGTTATCTAGATAATATGATATCGATGATGAAAGCTTGAAAACTCATTAGTAAGGGATGTGAAGCCTACTTGGCATATGTAATCGATATAAAAATGAGTAGTCTAAAGTTGGCTGACACCCCTACTGTTTGTGAATTTCTAAATGTTTTTCTAAAAGAGTTGTCAGGGTTACCACCTAATCGAGAGATAGAGTTTGCTATCGAGTTGGTACCTGGCACTGCTTATATATCTATAACAACATATATGATGGCACCTACAGAATTAAAAGAGTTGAAAGTGTAGTTGCAAGAACTACTTGATAAGGATTTCATACAACTTAGTGTATTACCATGGGGAGCTCCGGTGTTGTTTGTAAAGAAGAAATATGACACCTTATGGTTGTGCATTGGTTACCAGCAACTTAACAAGGTGACTATTAGGAATAAATACATGTTGCCTATAATCGATGACCTTTATAATCAGCTGAAAAGAGCATGTGTATTCTCAAAGATAGATCTTCGATTAGCGTATCATCAGCTGAAGATTAAGGAGTCAGATGTACCAAAGATGAAATTCAAAACTCGTTATGGTCATTATGAGTTCTTGGTAATGCCATTTGGCTTGACAAATGCACCAGCAAATTTTATAGACCTGATGAACATAGTGTTTGAGCCATATCTTGATCATTTTCTAGTGGTATTCATCGATGATATTTTGGTATACTCTAGAGACAAGGAAGAGCATAATCAGCATCTAAGAATGGTACTGCAAACTTTGAGGGAAAAGCAATTATATCCTAAGCTATCAAAGTGTGCATTTTGGCTATAAGCAATCAGTTTTCTGGGTCATGTGGTATCAGCAGAAGGCATTTGAGTTGACCCTAGTAAGATCGAGGGTATTCTAAATTGGAAACCACCTTGGAATGTCATAGAAGTGAAGCGTTCCCTTGGATTAGCAGGATATTATAGGAGGTTCGTGAAGAGATTTTAATTCTTAATGAATCATTTCAATCTATTACTACGAAAAGATGTCTGATTTCAATGGACAGATAAGTCCCAAGAAATTTTTGATAGACTCAAGGCAATATTGACTGAAGCACCAGTCTTGACTTAGCCTACTCCAGGAAAAGATTATGTTTTGTATAGTGATGCAAGTTACAATGGGTTAGGTTATGTTCTCATGCAAGAGGGAAATGTGACTGCTTATGCCTCCAGGTAGCTTAAGCCTCATAAGCTTAACTATCTGACACATGATTTAGAGCTTGAAGTAATAGTTTTTGTTCTCAAGATCTAGAGACATTACCTATATGGAGAAATATGTTATATCTATATAGTCCATAAGAGTCTTAAGTATTTGCCTTTGCAGAAAGAGTTAAACTTAAGACAACGAAGGTGGTTGGAGTTCATTAAAGACTATGACTGCCTAATTGACTATCAGCTAGGAAAAGTGAGTATGGTGGCTGATGCCTTAAGCAGAAAGATGATAGCTGAGATGTGAGTGGAGTCTATCTTGATACAGAGGATTAAAGAAGCTCACCAGCAAGATAAAAAGTTGGTAAAGGTAATTGAGATAGTGAAAAGGGAGAAATAGTTTCCTCTAATGGATTATTGTTCCTTGTATTTCAAGAACATGATTTGTGTGTCAGGTGTAAAAGACTTGAAGTCCGATATCATAAAGGAGGCTCATGAGACAGTATATACAATGCATCTAGGAGGGAACAAAACGTATCAACATCTGAGGGCACAGTATTGTTGGTGAGGAATGAAGAAGGATATTATCGAGTATGTGGCCAAGTGCTTAACTTGCCAACAAATGAAAGTTGAACAGCAGTTACCCACAGGATTGCTACAACCGATACCTATACTAGAATGGAAATGGGAAAAGATCATGATGGATTTTGTGTTTGGTTTACCGGTGATGCAGAGGAAGTCAGCAAATTTTCTACCAATCCGGATGGATTATGCATTCAACAAGCTGGTTAAAGTTTATATGAATGAGATAGTGAGACTTCACGGAGTGCCAGTATCTATCATCTCTAATAGAGATCCCAGATTTACATTGTAGTTCTGTAAAAGCTTACAATAGGCTTTGGAAACTCAAATTAATTTCAGTAAGACTTCCATCCACATATAGACAGACAGTTAGAACAAGTTATCCAATTGTTCGAAGACAAGATATGTGCTCGATTTTAAGGGGAGCTGGTATCAATATTTACCTCTTATAGAATTTGCCTACAACAATAGTCATCAGACAAGTATTGGCATGACTCCTTATGAGGCTTTGTATGGAACAAAGTGCAGACACCAGTTTCTTAGATTGAGCTAAGTGAAAAGAAGTTGATTGGACCAGAGTTAGTGTAGCAAACTGAAGAGAAAGTAAGAGTGATCAAGGAAAGATTGAAAATAACATAAGATCGATAGAAGTCGTATGCTGACCTTAAGAGGCAAGACATTGAGTACGTTATAGGTGATAAAGTTTTTCTCAAAGTTTCACCTTGGAAGAATGTGTTGAGATTCAGTAAAAAAAAAAAGTAGAGTCTGAGGTTCATTGGTCCTTATGAGATTCTGGAAAGAATTAGATCAATGGCTTATCGGTGCCCTTCCACCAGAGTTGGATCGGATTCACAATCTGTTCCATGTTTCGATGCTTCGAAGATATCGTTCAGATCCAACTCATGTTATACTAGTTGAGGAGATAGAAGTTCAAACCGATATGACATATGAAGAGGAACCAATGGCTATATTAACATGTGAAGAGAAAATTCTCCGGAAAAGATAGTTCCTTTAATTAAAGTCTTATGGAAAAATTATGCAATGGAAGAAGCCATGTGGGAAAGTGAAGAAATTATGAAAATGCAGTATCCTCAAATTTTCAACCCAAAATGAATAGGTAAATTTCGAGGACAAAATTTATTTTAAGGGGGAGAGAATGTCATATCTGTTAATTTAGGTCTTGTCACACGTGTCCAAAGTTGACGTGTTTGACTGACTAAAGTCTAAATTCAAATTTTGATGAGAATTAATCAAAGTAATGATTAATTATGAAGATATATGCCAAATAAAGTATTTAAAATGCTCAAAAGATGTTAAAAATGGTAATGGAATAAATTGCAAAATTTGACAAGTTTTGGGGTCAATTTGCAATTTACTGATATTTGAAAGATGTTGTTAATTAAACATCATTTTTGGACATGATTATATATGTTGGTCGGGTATTAAAAGAAAGAGAGTGATATTAACATGTTAATTATGCTAAGTGTCAAGTTTTGGTTAAGATAGTGGGAGCCACAATAAGACTTTTGGTTCCTTTTCTTCTTTTCTCTTTTCTTCTTCTTTCTCATTATATTTGGTCTTCTTTTTCTAGTTCTAAAACCAGTCATGCCAGTCTCTTATAAACTCCATAGCCAAGAACTTCTTCAAGAGAGAGAAAGGAAGATAAGAGAGAAAAGAACAAGATAAAGTAATTTTCATGCACAACAAAGCTTGTAAAAGCTAAGGAGAGCAAAAAGGAAGGAAAACAAGCTAGTTTTGAGGAGAGTGAAATCTCTAAGGTGGTGATTAAGAGGAGAAAAGAGTAAAGGTAAAAAGCTCTCCATCTCCTCTTTTATCTTTTTTTAAGAAAGTTCTAGTTTTGAGCTCTTATAGAGCTTATGAAGGATGTGAGAGAGAGAGAGAGAGAGCTTAGGGTTCCAACAGGGTTTTAGAAGCTTAACAAAGGTAGAGTTTTGATGGTAATCTTATGATGTTGTAGGAGTTTCAAGTGGCAAGAAACAAGTTCAAGCTAGTAAAGGAAATGAGAAAGCTATCTAGAGCAAGTGAAGGAGAAAAGAATAAGGCTTGTGCATAATTTAAGGCAATAGCCTATAATTTGCTTGTAAATTCCATGCATGCATATATAATATTTTGGTTAAGGAATAAATTGCATTGATTATGATTTATAGCATGAAACCATAGGTTTAGATATAAGGAAATAAGATTTCATGATATGTGATTCAAGTAATGCATATTAGAGAATTGAATCTTGATTAAAGGAATTTATATGAATTAAAATATGATAAGTTAAGTAAAGGACTTTAGAAATGCATAATAGGGTATTGGTATGGCTTTATGAAGCTTGAAATGGGAAAGGAATATGAATATGCAGATTTCCAGTTGAAGTCACGGGCATGATGATCTAGTCATAGGCGTGAATTTTGCTTAGAAATGGGATAGAAGTGCTCACGGTTTGAGTCATGGTTTAGACCATGGACATAAACCTATTCATAGGCATGAACACATTGACCAAGATCGTGAAACTAGTTGTTCACATGCATGAATAAGGAATCATGACCATGAATGCTCTATTTGAGAAGCTTGGATGAGCCAAATAATGGTCATGGTGGTTTTAGCTCTGGAAGCACCCCTAATCCATAACTCGTATCTAGTTAGTCCAATTTAGAATGATATGGGTGAAGCACTAGAGTTTAAGTTGAAAGATAATGTACAGCATGATAAAAATAATGTAGTATGCCAAAGAAATAAAATATATAATTTATGATTGAAGATAAAAATGTGTATAACTTTGTGTGTATATATATATATATAACTAGTATGAAATAGAGATATGAGGAATAAAATTGCATGAAAATATGTTTATGCATAAAATAATATATAATAATACTTATTGCATGATATAGTATATTGCCTTAATTATATATACCATTAAGCATATAGCTTAGCGTGGGTGTTTATCTCACGCAGATATAGTAAGGTAGTCAAAGTTTATTGATAAAGCTAGAAGTAATCCTAATCAAGTAAAGTAGTTGATCTTGAAACTACGGGTCACAATCTTTTGAACTTTTGTATTTCATATTATATACTTCTAGATTTATAAAATTAACTTTATAGTTTTGTAGTACTATATTATGTAAATAAATTGTATAATATTTCTCTTATATCTCTTAAATGAATATATATATATATATATATATATATATATATATATATATATATATATATATATATATATATATATATATATATATATATATATATATATATTTATATTTATCTGGGCATGTACTGCTGGAATGAGAGGGTGTGACATAAGGTGTGGTCCTAAAGTTAAAACAAATTATAAATATGTCATAAACATATTTAATTAATCATGTTAACAAACCAAATTCGAATAACCTCAAAAAGAACTCAACTAGTAATATTAAGTTTCATAAACTCTAGAAATTTCAGTAATATACACAATTTTGAATTTCATATTGAAATCATTCCATTATCATCAATAATATCAAATATTATCATATTAACATGTAATTGAATGAAAATAAAATTTGAGGCCAAACACATTCAAAATCATTTTTAACGAATGGAGAGAATCTAAGTTGTTCCTTTATAATCAATCTCATTGATACTTCAATTAAATTCAAAATTAATTTACATAAGGTGGCTCTAATACCACTGTTGAATTTTGACTATGAAACTCATACATATGGCAGCAAAAATTTAAAATTTAATTAAATTCAAAACTCATAGAACATCCTATGTAATTTAAAATCGGATTAAATCATTCAATGGGAGAAGTTGATTACATTATTTTCAATATTGTTCTTCCAAGTTTGTGAGTCTTTTTTTTTTCAAATTAGATTGTTGCAAACTACAACAATTTAAAAAATTGTATTCCCTTTAACAGTAATCCAATGGAAGGAAGAAACATAACAATTACAAAGGTGATGGGATGTCAAAGTACCAATGTGCTAGCATTGGTTGTTCCTTTTCAATTAATCTCATTGATACTTCAATTAAATTTAAAATTAATTTATATAGAGTGGCTCTAATAATACTGTTGAGTTTTGACCATGCAATTTATACATATGGCAGCAGAAATTTAAAATTTATTTAAATCCAAAACTCATAGAACACCCTATGTAATATTGTTCTTCCAAGTTTGTGTGTCTTTCTTTCAAATTAGATTGTTGTAAACTACAATAATCTAAAAATTAGATTCCCTTTAACAGTAATCCATGCGAAAGAAGAAACAAAACAACTACAAAGGTGATGGGATGTCAAAGTACCAATGTGCTAATAATGATTTTTCAACTTAAAAGAGAAAAAGAAGAGATAATAACTTTTGTTTATCAAGTTGGCAATCATGAATTCGGCCCTTAAAAAGGTTATATAAATGTCATTTAATCATAATTAGGGTTAGGCATATGTAACTCTTACTTTGGAGTTCTATTTAGAACATAAAACCTAAAATCGCAATAGTTGTTGTTATGATTTTCATGGCATGACAAGGTGTCAACCTGTAACTACCCTTATCATGACTGTGACATATAATGTCATAGCCACTATAGTGTGTGTGCCATGGCTGGCGCACGTGTGACATGTAGCATATCATTCATGCCCATGAAAACTTTTTCACACCCATGAATGTGCTTGGCCAAAATATATTCCTCTCATATCTTGGCTCCAATCCAAGGCCCATTGCACATTTCCTTCATTCCTTTTATACGTGAGACCCATTAGGTTCCGATTATATGGGCAGCTCAAATCATCATATGATTTCGAGCAGATCATTAGTGGTATTTAGTAACACATCATAATAACCTAAATAATAAAAAGTCAATAGTCTGACTATAAACCCTTTCATAGATAATTAATGTGCACTTAAACCTTTCATCAATGTATTTGGCTACTCTAGTAGGCATCCATATGTTAACTCTAAATATTTCATTTTGTCAGCTTATGAAATCAGTTGTTTGACCCAATCAAGAAGTATAATATGTACTAGTCTAACCAAATTAATAATGTCTCATCTTGTTAATCCTATGACTAGAGATTATTTAGATATAAACATAATTGCACATGATAGGATCATGATTTTCTTCATATTGTGTTACATACCAATTACTTCATTAAATGATTTAAGATCTAAATCGAATTCATATATGAAGAATGCCAATATAATAAAAATATATTTTATTAATAATAAATGAGTACATCAAGTGCCTAAAGTAATTGTTTTTTGGACACCTCTTTAATATACACAACCAGACATCAACAAGTATCTAAAGTTTTTTCAATAAAATAATTTAAATTCTATAAAAGTAAACTTTACATAATATTATTTTTCTCATGGCACAAGAATTTAGTAGAAAGCAAATTATTTTCATAAATATTAGCCCTCATATTCCAATAATCTCTCTCTTGTGGATCATCTATTTAACTACATGTTGGAAGATCAAATTAACAACACACCAGCATTAGGCAATTAGCCCATTTTGTGATATCTTGTTCCAATTTTGCTCCAAATGGGACATATTTTTTTATTATTTTCATTCTCTACCCTGAATCCGTCTTGACCCTAAAGTTTTTTGTGTTGGGAATAAGGAGGGATTTTCAAGGTCGGTGATGGGAATGGTGACCTATGCCTCAAACCCACGTTGTTGTCACTCCTAACCTGCTTATCAATACAAGATTTAGCTAAAAAGAAAGCTTCCCTTTAACTCATAGGCCTACATAGTTGCAAAAAAAATAATACAATAAATCATAAGAAAGTAACAACCAATTCATCAAAAGCATGACAATTTTAGGATAAGAATCTCACATTTTTAATAATAAGAGCTTATAATTGTAAATTAATTATAACTCTAAATGATTTAGCACATTATGAAATAATAGTATCATTCATAGCCCAACCAGCATATCACTATTTTAAGCCCAATAACTCTCCATAATCTATAAAATCTAGCACGGTGTGTATTTGAAGACTTAAGGTTCAACAAATGACAATTAAGCTAGACCAGTTGCACTTAAAAGAGAGTTTTGAAATAAGAATTTCATAGTTCTAACATATGAAAGATAATTAGAGCTTACCAATTGTAAATAAACAAGCTTTAATTTATTTTATTGCAATAGTGGATAATAATTATTAAAACTAGCTAAAGTCCAATAACTCTTCAAAGGCTCATAGATATCTATCGGATAATATTTTACTTAGGGACAATTACTATTTATCTTTTGAGATTTGACATAATATATTAGTATCTCTAAGGTTTTATAATTATACTATTTATCTTTTCTATTTTATCATATTATAGTAATATGTCATTTCGTTAGATTTTCTATTAATAAATGTTAAATTATTGTGAAATGACAACAAAACCCTTTATAGTAATTTTCTTAATAAGAAAAAACTATTATTTACTTTTTAAGATTTGATATATTACACTATTATTTCCCTGATATTTTAGATTTTATATTATTTATCCCATGAGGTTAAGAGTAGTTTTAAAATTTTTTAATTGTATACTTCTCTCATTAATAGTAAAATTATTAAAATTGACGGAAAGACTATATAGTCATTATATAGTTTGATGAAAATAAAATTGAGAAAATAAATAGTATAATTTTAAAATCTCAGAAATACTAACATATTATGTCAAAGCTCATAGAATAAATAGTAATTTTCTTTTTTAGTTATATGAAATCTAAATTATTTTAGATTTTAGACCATTAAATAGATTATTATTATTATTATTATTATTATACAACTAAGAAATGAGACTCCCAAATAATAATTACAAAAAAAAAAAAGGTTTCATTGTTATATATTCTATAGAAGAAAGATATTAGAAAATCTACCTTAAAAAAACGAAAAACAACCAAACTGCGTATAAAGAACCTAAAGTGTAAATCTGATAAGGAAAAAAAGGCAGCAGACAGACGATGAAGATCTACTGCAGAGATATTAGCAATCAGAAGGTGTATGAAAGATTTGGTTTACTATGTTGTTTTTTTACCATTTCCATTTATTGAAGCGACAACTTTGGTTTCAGTGGCTTTAAAATCCAAATCGCAAAAACCCACTAAGGTAAAGACAGTGACAGAACCAAATAAAAAGTTTTATGCCCTAAAAGTCTTCATTTATTGCAGTAAGAGAACAGACCTCAAGTCATGATTCCAACATCTCTTTAGTTGTTTGTTTCACATGGCAATTGGCAAGTGGCCATCTATGGATCGAAACTTTATTAAAAGAGACTATTAAAGGGTTGAAAAGTATTCCTTGGTCCCCTGTACTATATTATTATTATTATTATTGGATCATGCATGTTTTTCTTGGACCATCATCTGTATGATCAATTAATTAATAACCTAAATTCTTTTCTTTTTTTTCATGAAAAATAGATAAAACTTCCATCCATCGAGAGGGTTCAAGAAGTGGCACCAATTTTTCCAACATTTTGTTTATTCTGTCTTCAATTTTTATTGTTAATTTTCGTCCCTATTTACATAAAATTTTTAGTGAAAATACGAGACAGATTTATCGAACAGTGATCTAAACTTGTCTTGAAAATTATTGAAACAATTCGTTTGAATTTTTTTATATTTAAATCAATGTTTTTGCTAAATTTTCAGCAACTAAAAAAATCATAAATTAAAGTTTGGGACAGGGGAGAAACAAGCTAATTTACCTCATGTATTACATATATTTTTTATTCATAGATGGATATGATTTAGGCAATTAAAAAAACTATATTTTTAAAATATATATTACATGTATTCAACTGATTAAGGAATACATGTTTAATTAATAAATAATTTATGAAAATGATAACAACTTTATTGCATGCTCATGCCCAATCACCAAGTACATTGTCTTGATACAGCAATGCCATAAATGATTAATTAATGAAGACCAAACTTTAATTTAATTATTTATGATGTCTTACGTGAAAGGTATGATGACATCACAAAATAATTTTTTATTTTACAACTATCGTTTAACGAGATCAACCAGCCGTTGTTTTCTTTTTATGAATTTTTTAATGGTTGAAATTTATTTACATAAAAATGGAGTAAATAGAACTAAAATTTTTTTTAGTTAAATTCAATTATTATGTAATTTGTAAACTAATTCAATTAGATAATAATACGTATTTAACTATTTTATTCACATTAATTGATATGAATTAAACAATTAATAAATCTGCACCACTGTATTATTGAATTAGTTTAATATACTAATTCTAAGAATTTTTCACATACAAAATATAAATACATAGGCGGACGCATGACATAAGGGGTGTTAAACTTTTGATAATTGAGAATAATTTGTATTTGGTTTGATTGAGAAGGGCGTGAGTTTACATTAAGTATTTGTATAACCTTAGACATAAAAGGAAAACAAAATAATTTATAAAAAATATGATTATTTCAAAATGCTGACAGAATTAGTATTCTAATATAAATAGAAAAACAATAATTTAGAATATCATAAAGATATGTTCTTTAACAGGAAAAATATATTCCATAACACCCTCCCTCAAGCTGAAGATGGGTAAGTCACCAATCGAAACATGTCTCATTGTACCTCAAATAAACGATGTCCTAATGGTTTTTTAAGAATATATGCTAATTAATCAGTAGTGGATAAATACTGAACTTTGAAGATAATTTAGAGTAATTTGTTCTCGAATAAAATGACAGTAAAGTTCCGCATGCTTAGTGCAAGCATGAAAAATAGGATTAACACACATATAAATAGCACCATCATTGTCACAGCACAAACTTGCAGGCGAAGGAGTAAAACCAAGTTTACCCAACAATAATTGAATTCATATGAGTTCAGCAGATGCATTGGCAAGTGACTTATATTCACTTTTGATGGAGGATATATCAATGATAGGTTGCTTTTTAAACTTCCGAGAGATTAAATTTTTTCCCAAATAGATAGCATAGCTATTTGTAGAATGTCAATCATTGGACAACAACCCCAATTACTATTTTAGAACACTTGAAATGAGAAATCACAATTTTTGGTAAAGAACAAACCTAATAAGATGTGTCATTCAGATAATAAAGGAAAAACTTCAAGCCTTCCAATGTTCATCAATATGACAATTCATGAATTGAGAAAAATTGCTAATAGAGGGAGCAATGTTCGGCTTGGCCGAGGTTACATACTGAAGTGAACCAAGAAATTGTTGATACTGCTGAGGTTGATCATAAGGAGTACACTTTAGATAAATTTGAAGTGGTTGCCATCAGTGTAGAAACAAGGCTTAAATGAATCTAGTTGTGCATTAATTAGAATATCAAGAATATACTTTCGCCTTAATAGTCAAGAAATAATATAGTAACCTGAGGTTACATATTGGAAAAGCTTGTTGCAATTGCTTTAAAAATCATCTCATCTTATAGGAATTCGAACTGATGACCAAAATGTCATCAATATACATTAAGACAAAGAACTTTAACGCCCCATGATTAAGATTGAATAAAGATGAATTTGCCTTGATGCAATAAAATCGAGACAAAAAAGATAAGTGGATTGTATCACCCTCCGCGCAGCCAGAGCAAAATTCGTTGTACAGATATATGTCACACGACTATAATTAAATCTACCTAGTCTGAATTAAAACTTTCAACTTATTTCCATATTAACAATTTCACTTCTAAATCAATCTCATATATATATACACACTTATTCTTCATGTACATGGATCGCAACCATAATTATAACAATAATAACATGGGCATAAAAATCTCTTATTATAAAATTTGTGCTAAATCAATCTTATACCAAATACATGTCTTTATTAAAACATGAATTTATTGTCTCTATCCTATGATATACGGAAAAACAAATAAAATGCATTAACAAAATAATAGACCCAACTCGAGTCAACTCTGACTGGTTTTGTCTTCTCTTCTCGTCAACTATAGTCTACGGCTCCAAACCTGCATGCAGAAAAAACTCACACGCCAAACTACTAAAAGGTTAATGGAACATATAAACATTAAAATTATACCATGCATTCACATATTACTTTATCATTCATGTTTAATAGTATACATGTGTGCTTGGCCATAATATCAACATGCAATATCTATAAATAGTTTAAACATATTAATTTGCATCAACATACATAATTAAGGTCATTATCAGAATAACATTACACATCATCTAACATATCCATATATTATTATGTATTCAAATTTACTAATTCATGTATTCAAATTTACTGATCTCTATAAATTGTGATCAACTTTTTGCATTAATGATTTCTAGTTTCATAGTCCAATACTCTAAACGTGGACTATCCAAATGCAGATTGTGAAATAGAAGCACTTTAACATGAGTTTAAGCTACCTCATTCACTATTGTATCTGTCTGTATTGCTAGCACTGAGCTTCTCAAGTCAGGACACTTTGACACGAGCCCCTGATAAGCAAAAGACTACATGTATATAAGTACAAGGGCACTCTAACACGAGCTTAAACCACCTTTTTCGTAATCCGGATATGATACCATTGAGCTTTTCAAATCAGGAGTACTCTAACACTAGCTTAAGCCACCCTCATGAGCAAATATAATAATTGCATGTATAATTATTTCTACGATACTGTAATCCCCTCAATGACATACCACTTATCCTAACTAGTCCTGGGATAAAGAATGTGCATTCTTATTCATATTCAGGTTATCAATATAAATTATGTCATATTTTATAATTTCATAAGATCATCACATATCATGTTGTGATGTAGAGCACCGTGTTCATAATCAAGTTCCTCAATCATGTTATTATATTGAATACAAGCTCATTTAATCATGTCAAAGGTGTATGCATGTCATACCCAAGTATTTTCATCATATAATCCATTTACTCTTTTCTGGAAACAGGGATTCACAGGCATGAATGGTATATTAACGGGCATAAAATCTCTTGTCACGGTTTGTCTACCTGTGACTCAACCATGACTAGCTCTTAAACTTTCACATGAGTGAACTTTTATTCACGAGCATGAAATTCATACTTTCACGAAAGTGAAACTCGGCTTCACGGGTGTGACTTCCTTTCATAGGCGCGAACTCATTGCACAGAAACAATATTTCAACACTGATTTCACCCAATTTCACACACAACATGCATAAGATTTAAAGCTAAACAATGTTAGTCACACCTATCAACACTTTACATATTCCAGCAACAAAATTCAACTATAGACATGCATTTAATCATACTTCATCAATCAAATTAGGCTCAATGTCTTGCATATCAACCAAAGTGACATCCTTTCATGCTTAATTGATATTAAATCAATTTCAACATCTATCTCAACATCTAATAGTCAGTTATCATGACACCACCAGTACCAAAACAATTATTTCATCTCAACAACCATTTCAGAATCATCATTCATACCACAAGCACGATATTTTCAAATAAAAATGGTTATATGTATAAACCTTAATGTTGGAGCCCTAATATTTGACACTTTCGCATCTACTGCCTTTAGTGGACTTCTCCTACTTCTGTTTTAGTCCCTAACATGAAATCAGAGACCAATTTATCACTATTTCAGCCATGGATCGCATCTCATGCTCTAAATTAGCAAAACCTTAACTTTTTCATTGGTTTAAATATCATAAACCTTATTTTCCATTAAATCGAATTAAACTAAATTAAAAGACAATGGAAAACATGATTTTTTACCTCTGTTTCATGAACACAAATCGATTTCTATGGTTCATAACGTGTTCTAACCCCTACTTATTGCTGAATTTCAAATCTACAATGAAAAAGCTTCATTTTTAATCCGTTTTTACTTTGTTTATGGTGATGATTTCTTGTTTAATTTGTAAAAAAAAAAAATCCTAAATTTCACATAAATGTAACGTTAAAATTCATTAGCTGGTTACAGGTAAAATTGTTACCTGAATATAATATGGTAATTTTTTCCTCTCATGTATTGACATGTCAATATTATTTTAAATTCTCTCTCCTCCCTATTTTCTCTTTCTTTCCATTAGGAAAAATCAAGTTATAAACTTCAATATAGTTTACCGAAAGAAAGAAAACTAGTATTAAGAAAATCAAATAAAAAAATAAAATAAGAAAAATATTTTTATAAATTAACTTCATTAATAATATTTATTTCTTGGATTATTTAAAATAAAAATTATATTTTTAAATATTTTTCAACACTCTAAATCGATATAGAATGTAAAACTATTTTTATTTTTAAGAGAAAATAAAATTTTATTTATTTTTCAATATTGATTAATTGGTTAAATTTAAGAGAGCGGATTAAAAACAATTAACATGTTAATATGAGAAAGAAAAAAATTACCATATCAAATTTCGGTAACAATATTATATGTATCCTGTTAATGAGGTATTAACATTACATTTATACTAAGTTCAAATGTTTTTTTTACTACAAACTAAATTTAAGGGCTAAAATATTACAAACATTAAAAGTTCAGGGACCATAGATGTAATTTATCCAAAGTATATCCCTAGATACAAAACAAAGTAATCTATACATAATAAGAATATTCTAGAATACTAACAAAATTAGAATCCTAATCTAAATACAAAGAGAATAATCTAGAATATCATAAAGATATGTTCCTTAACAGGAAAAATATGTTCCTTAACAAGGAGGACCTTGGCCCCCTCAAAATTTTGTTTTTTTAAGAAAAATTTAATTTAAATATAATTAATTTAAATTATTTTATTTTTTCAATTAATAGCCCTTCCTTTTTTTTTTTGGAAAAGAAACTTTTCTATATTAGAAATATAGTTTAGAAACATCTTAAAATTTCAAGATTATTGCATTACCTTTTATTTTTTGTCATTTTAACTCTTTATATCAAATTCTTTAAGATCGTGTTTGGTGTAAATGAATTCAATAAAATTAGTAAAATCCATTTGTAAAATCTTTTTAGTCTAAATATTAATATATATGTCATTTTTCTTATATCCGCACTTGTGATCTTTCGTTTTAAAGATGTTTACCAAAGAAAATTATAAAATATATTAATTTTTATATATAATTTTAAAATAAATATATGTAAATGAATTTAACTAACTTTTTGAAAATTGTTTGTGCCAAATATAATTAAGAAGTTTTTTTTAATCTCCCTATCTCTGTTACTGACTGTCTCATATCAATCTTTGATAAATCATTTATTTATATCAAAGTAAAAGGAATTGAGAATTATTTCTTTATGTAGTTACTTGGGCTAACCAATTAGAAATATGTAAATATATATAAGAGGAAATGCAAAAAATCTACATGTGGTTTTACGTTTTTGCAATTTTAAGTACAAAATTTTTTTCATGGCAAAACGGTATTGTGGTTCATGCCATTAATAAATTTAAGTTTTTAAAGGTAACTATATTAAAAGTTTTGAGGTGCCTGAAAAAGCCCCAAAAAAATCAATTATTTATGTATCATTTCTCTTTCCATTTTTTCTTTCCTCCTCTATTTATATCATTCTCTCTCTCCCTCTGCCTCTCTCTCTCTCTCTCTCTCTCTCTCTCCATTTCTTCTCTCCCTCTTCTTTGCATCCTTCCCGCTTTCTCCCTTTGCCTTTTTCTCTCTTACCTCTCTCTAACTATATGTTTGCTTACTTAGAAAGAAAATTATATTTTCCATGAATTTTTGACATATAGATTGTAAATGTTGCGCATTTGATTGTGAAGTTATAGAAATTTATAAATTTTCACGATGCTAATCCAAATGAGTACTCATATCATAAATAATAGAGTTTTTACTTAGGATGCTTGAACTAAGTTATTATTATCAATTGTGGCATACTCTTGTATTAACTTGTGGTGCCCCACTTATATATTTGGGATAATCCCATATATATAAGAAGGGTACCACAAGATTAACTAGATAAACTTATTTGAATTTTTTTTAATTTAAAGTAATCAATTTATTTATTTTGGATTAGACTTATCGTTCTAATTATCAATATATATATATATATATATATATATATATATATATATATATATATGGTAGTTGATTATATTACATAGTTGATCATTTGTGGCATACTAGCCTCACATATAACTATTTACAAATATAATATCAAAATATAAGACATGTTCCTTAAACAAATACAAAACATGTCTACCAAAATCCATATGCAAGGTCAAACTCAAAAGCAAAAGTGATAAGTAATCAATCCTCTAACTAAGTCTCTTGTGTCTCCTCTGATATGAGTTTGAATTTCTTATTGACCAACTTTACTATCTACTATTTGCAACTCCAATTTCTGCGTGAGAAGAACTCACGCTAAGTTATTTCTAGCTTAGTGGTATATATAGGTATTAAAGTTTTTCTCAAGCAGTCACACAAATGTATGTCTCAAATAAATGATGTCACATTAAATTTATTTCAAATTTGATCAAATTTGACATATAAAATAAATAAGTACATGACATAAAAAGAAATAAATATAATAACCTCATTCAATAATTAAATTCTCTCTACTTTTTATAAGTATTTCATAACATGTTACTTAAGTAAATAAATAAATTTTTATATTTTATTTTATAATTCATTAGCCCAAAATCTTATTTTCGGACTATTCAGATACTGGGTGTGAGATAGAGGTGTTTATGGAGCTTAAACCACTGTACTCACCATAATCTCAAGTTAAGGGTGCTCGTAAAGCTTCAACTACCTTGACTGAATATAATCACATTATACATGTAATTAGGATCAGGGGCGCTCTCGATACCGTAACTTCCCCTTAATGGTGCACCATCTATCCTATGTTAGTTCTCAAGTAGAGAAATGAGCAATTAAAATCATTAATTAATTGGTTTTAATCATGTCTTACTTGTCATAATCAATTCTCCTTTCGTATCAACATAATTACAAGTTCACAATTTTATTTCAAACTCATGTAATAACATGATATTCCATCAAATATTACCATAGTATTACATTCCTAATTAATAACATTTTTATAATTTAAAAGCATGTAATAGTATATTATATTATCATGTTGACATATAATTTATGTCATGCACACGCAAACATGAATTAGGGAAAACTATAATATATATATATATATATATATATATATATATGTGTGTGTGTGTGTGTGTGTGTGTGTGTGTGTACAAAGCTTGATAGTGTTTTCCTTTTTCAAATCTAAACTCAGAGCTTGTTCACTTTTGTTATTGTTCCTCTTGTTTAGATCCTAATTTAAAATATAATTAGTCAATAATTTGTTAAAATATTTGTTTTTAATATAGTTTAAATAAATAACTAAAATTTCTCTTAAATTGGAACATGATCTCTTAGGACTATTAACTCTATAACTTTTTCTAAACTTATCCAATTTATATGATTCTTATTTCTAATTAAATTTAACATATAATACTATATCATACTAAAATTTCATAATTTTTGGACTATTACAAAATATTTAGTGCAATTTTAATTATTGCTATATTTTTTGCCCTTAGGCAGTTTTGGAGTATTATATTCAAAAATTTATATCTTCCAACATGTATATTTAATTATTATGAAACTTGTTTCAAAATTATATAAGGTAATTTGGAAAATTTTTTATATTTACTATGTTTTCAAACTTGGTCTCTAAGGTATATAAACAATAGAGAATCTATAATTGGTTCAGAATAGAATGACAACCTGACCAGTTCATTTGTTAAGGTCATAACTAACAAAATACATAATATTTTAAAGTAATACTTTCACATAAACTTAGATAAGATATAGAACTCAAATTTCATGTTTTGAAATTTGGCTAATTCGATCTAAAAATAGGTCAAATATGAGAACAAAATTACTGGAGATACACAAGTATGTAGAACCAGCTCAATCAAGAAACAACTATAGTTCATTTCACTATAACTCAGTCTACACAAGTAATATTTATACTAAAAGTTTTAGAAACCTATATTACTCATAGATCTACAACTTTTATGTTTTAAGTTACCTTATATTCATCCCTTAAAATAATCAAATTAAGCAAAAAATGTAGGGTATTCTGTTGGTACTTCTCCCTAAACCAGTCTCACTCAAATGAGTTTATCTCTTTATATACTCAAAATTATTCTATGTCATTGGACATAAATATAAATAAGAAATAAATAAACAACTTTTATATTTGGAACTTTTCCAAATTCGGATAATAAGATCATCAAAATTAAAGTATAATAGACTTATGCAATGCAACCCTAATTGCTCTAAATAACAGAAGAACAATAGAGAAGATATTACTTACCAAAAATATATTTATTTGGAGTGATTTTGATACAAATATTGAGTGGGATGATGAGAAATTTGGAGCTGCTATTGGGAGAAAGGAGACAAATGAAGATGAAATGGGTAGAAATAAGTAGAAACTAGGTTATCTAAGATAAAGGGAAGTCTTCACCGACTTTCCCATTTCTTCTCCTTTTTTTCATTATTTTTTTATTATTTTTTCTTTTTTTTAATTTTATTTATTTATTATTATTTTCACATATTTGCCTATATCTAGTCCCCTTAATTTACCAAAAGTACAATTTAATTATGTGGTCTAATTTAATCAAATTTATCATGTCAATCAATTTAATTTATTTTAATTTCTAATTTATTCATTTATTCAATTTATTTTAATCTTTAATGTCTATCATGTGATTTCTATGCATATCACACACTTATTCTAACTAGACTTTAATTAGTGGTCACTACATAACTTGATGAAAATATTCTAAGTTAATAATCTTGTGTAGTAACACTCACTTGAAATTTTTTGAAATTTAGCTATAACCACATCCGTAGAAGTTTGTCATGGTTGTAGGTGATTGGAAAGTTTAAGTTAATTTACTATGAATTTTTTTCTACATTTATGGACACATGCATGTGTATTTTCATGCATTGATTGTGGTATGGTTTGTTTAATGGTCAGTGATTTCAATATGGAGGTTATGTCTTGTATTCTTCAATTTATATGATGTAATTTTTGCATTGTCTCTTTTATATATGGAGTTTGCCTTATACAACATGTTTGTTTTCCTCAAGAGACAATCTGTTAGAGTCATTTTAAGTCAGGCATGAGATAGCTTCTCCTGTAACTACCACGAATTCAGATCCTGTCACACTGAAAATGGAGAAAGCCTATCATCCTTGTTTCCTCCTTACTAAGAAGCGCTATGTTGGTTTCAGCTATGATATCCCATGATTATCAATTTGTTGGTTTTTTTCATTCAGTGAGAATCCCTGCAAAAACACTTTTGGTTTCTCATTGTTTTGGATGGTAGAAATTTTGGTTTTACTTACCTTCATTCTCTCATATAAACTTCTGCCATTTCCAAAAAAAAAAAAAAACTTAGCAAGTTACAGTTTCTTCTTCTGTCACAACAAAGAGAAAAGATAAAGTTGAAGTACATAAATTTAAACCAAAAAGATTAAAATCATAGTAGAATGAGATATACCAAGAAAAGAATCCACAGCAATAAACCCAGCAAATTAATTAAGTTCAAAATAAAATTATCAACCGATAAAATATGATCAGAAATCTCTTTAAAATGTATTTGACAAGAAAAAGGAGATAAATCCAGATGAACTTAAATAATTTTTGCGATTGATTAGAAGCAACGGAGAGAAACCAAACTATATCATTAAGCAGAGAAAGAAAAAGAGAGAGAAAGGGAGCGAGAGAGAGGGAGGAGAGAGAATGAGGCAAAGAGAGGGAGAGAGAATGACATAAAGATAAGAAATGGAGAGAGAGAGAGGGAGGAGAGAGAATGACATAAAGAGAGGAGAGAGAAGAAATGAAGAAAGAGAGAAACGAGAGAGAGAATTGATCTTTTTCTGAATTTGTTTTTCATCTCAGTATTTTTTAACACAATTACCTTTAAATTTTTAAATTTACTAATGGCGAAAACCACTCAAAAAATCTCATACTTAAAATTGTAAAAGCATGAAACTTCATATAGAGTTTTGTATATATATATATATAAAGCTAAACCCAATAAGAACTCTTAATCTCATCACTAAAATGTAATTTTTTACTGCCTATTCCATGTTTTTTTTTTTACTTTTTTATTATGTTATGTGATTTTAAAGTTATTTTTATTAAGTTTATTTCTTATTCTTGTGGAATTAATCAAAATAAAATTCGATTTATTTAAAATTTTTACGCAATATGTACAAATAAAAAGAGTGAAATCCATACAAAGTTAACATATAACCCCTAGCGGACTTAGGATGGGGCTGGTGGTGGCAACCATCCTTCCGCGAAATTTTTTTAGCTTATTTCGTTTCTTATATTTTTCTCATTTTCATAAATATCAATTTTTTGCCATCTCAAAATTAAATTGTTTACCTTATAGTCCTATATTTTTTTATAGTTGACCCCTCAAACCATTAAATTTGGGTTCGTCACTGCATATATATAACATTATTTTTTCACATACTAATCTAAATTTAGGTCCCCTCCATTTCTAAAATAGATTTTATCATGCATAAAAATTTGTAAAGAGAAAAAGGACTTCTAATTACTTGAATTCTAAATTTTCTACATTATTTCATATAAAAATATAATTAAGGCGTTGAATGTTGACATTTTATTATTCATAAATCGTAATTTAAATGTAATTACACCTATAGGGGAAGTAGATTTATTCCATATATGCCTCCATAGTTTTTTTTTTAATACTAATAAGGATATCTTCTTCAACTTTTGCCAGGAGACTAGGTCTGCTTATCCTTCTCTTTAAATAATTTTGAGGGGCAGAGGTTGAACTAACCATCAAGAGGAAGTTGATCTTTCATTTGACAAATAGATGACTAGCTCAATTCTCTCATTTGAACCCAAACATGCATAATGAGAAATAGAAAAAAAAAAGTTAATATTTTTCAAAGTGAATTAGTGGAATAGCTATGGTTTACTTAATTTAAAAGGAAAACTAAGAGGCATATGAGCATGATGAATGGGACCATATGCTTTTTTGATAACTTTTATCAATTACAACTTTACCTAAAAGAAACCCAATTCCACAATTTTAGTTTAATTAGAAGTGGGTCATTTGTCGACAACCTAGATTGTGATTAGAGATAAAGATAGTGTTCAACTGAAAATTTTGCAATTAAGCACACATGATTACAAGTCCCTAAACAAACTTTGAGTCATGAATTTGTTCATATGTTTGATTTTTCAGACTTCTGTTTTTTCAATATTTTCCTTCAAATTTAGAAGACAGAAAAATAATGCTGGCCACTAATTCTATGATTGTTGGAAGGCAGTAGAAGGATGATTTTGACCTTTGACGCTTACTGACATATATAGGCTTGCTTTGCCTGTATCATATTAGACAATTTCTATCAAATGCATTGATCACTTTTGTGATGGTGGTTCAGCCATGACATCTACTCGGTGATTCAGCAAATAACTATTTACTCTGGATAGATGAGAAAACAAACTAATCCGCTAGCAAAGATATGGTCTTTTTTCCATAGCATAAATATGGTTGGATAGCTTTCACGAATTGAAATATTGAAATTTCTTGTCATATTAAGTATGTATTTCAATATTAAATTAATAATATAGTTGATATTATTGGAAATAAAATACTCACACAAACAACTTTTATTTAAACTCAAGCAAATATTACAAAAACACTCACTCAACAAACAAGAAACTACAACTCACTCTTATAAAATTTTGCTTCTTCACTCACTTAGAAGCTTTTAATTTTTTTTGATGTCTAAAACTAAAATGGGGAGGGATATTTATACTACTTAAGAACAATTATACACCACACAAATAAAATAATCCAAAATTATAATAACCATACACCTCATTCTTCTTCATCCTTCTAATAATATTTTAAGTTACCAAATGATTCACATGCATAATTACTACACTCTAGAAAATTCTAGGTAGATGACTTATAATTTTGGACCTTTATTATGGACTTTGACTCCAATTTGATTGGATTTGGGTATGGGCTCCAATAATTGATCAAGTTTATGATCCAACACCCCCCCTAAACTTGATCAGATACTTTCATACGTAAGGATTCAAATTCACCTCTTAATGTTTGGAGACGGACCTTCTTCACTTGCTCGGATCCTTTGTAAGAGGTTTGCAGCTTCTCCCATGCTTCCTTAGCAGAGCTTGCACTTGAAATCTTTTCAAAGTCATCATCATCTAAATCTTGATAGATGAGATAGAGAGTCTTCTTGTCTCTCTTTCTTGAATCCTTCAAAGTTGTCTTTTGATCTGGTGTAAGAGTAGCAAAAGCAGCATCATCCGCAGGCTCGTTATAGCTTTTCTCTATGATATCCCACACATCTTGTGATCCAAGAAGTGTCTTCATTTTGATACTCCAATTGTCATAGTTGTTGTTGTTGAGTGTCGGGACTTGAAATGGTGTCATACCATTTGCCATATCTCTCAATATAATAATAATTTACAAAATCTGATTGCGCGGATGATTCCGAAATGTCAAAAAACTTTGGAAGGGACAACTCGGTCAACTCGGCTCAACTTTGTGAGTCAACTCAGTTTTCTGGTAGCACTATTTCGGCGACGCATTTGAACTCTGATCGGGGCAATTCTAAAGGTGTCAAATTCCTCTTGTCGAGACTTCCGATTTGATATGCAATAGTGTATATTTTCCAACTAGCTCTGATACCACTTTGTTGGAAATAAAATACTCATACAAACAACTTTTATTTAAACTCAAACAAATATTACAAAAACACTCTCACTCAACAAACAAGAAACTACAACTCACTCTTATAAACCTTTGCTTCTTCACTCACTTAAAAGTTTTTAATTTTTCTTGATGTCTAAAACTAAAATGGGGAGAGATATTTATACTACTTAAGAACAATTCTACACCACACAAATAAAATAATCCAAAATTATAATAACCATACACCTCATTCTTCTCCATCATTCTCCATCCTTCTAATAATATTTTAAGTTACCAAATGATTCACATACATAATTACTACACTCTAGAAAATTCTAGGTAGATGACTTATAATTTTGGACCTTTATTATGAACTTTGACTCCAATTTGATTGGATTTGAGTTTGGGCTCCAATAATGGATCAAGTTTATGATCCAACAGATATAGTCGTTTGGGGATTAACTTTAACCCTTTGAATTAGGAATTTAAATGGGTATAAATCAGACATTAGGGACTTATTTAGTTAAAAGTGTATCACAAGGACTTGGATGCTATTTGGCTCTTACTTCAAATATTGATTTGTAACTTCACACTTAAGAAATTTATCTTATTAGAATCCAATGAAAGAACAAATTAAGTAAATTCAATTGGTTCAATTATTTTTTTGATTTGATAGCAATATAATGGAATTAAACCAGCAAGCGAAATTAACTTAAATGAATAAACTAATTGAATAGTCCAGTACTTCGGCCTACTAACATATGGAGATTTGTTTCTCGTGAAGTATCTCGGGTTTGAGACTTTCCTTCCACCAGAGATGGATGACAACAAAAAATAAAATAAAATTGAGACTTTCCTTCTAGGTTTTTAATCTTTGTAAGCATCTCTTTAAGATTTTAATTTTTTTTTCTCTTAATTGGCTTATTGTTGTTTAGCTATAATGGTCATGACTCATGTATCATGCAATTTCTTGCATTGAAGAACATTGACTTCAGTTAAAATAAAACAATACTACATTTTATTTAATATTTATAATTCAATAGCTTTTTCATATATACATAAATAAAATTATTATATAATATTAAAAGAATTTAAATTAAAATAATGTATATAAATTAAATATTATCTGTATAGATCTTCTGTCATTTTCATTTTATTCTTTATTTTTTTAATTATCATTTGTACATCTCTATGGTATATGCAACATATATGGTGCGTTTAAGTCAAACAAACAAGATCTATTTTCATGTAATTGTGGTATGGCAGCACTTCCCGTTGACCGAAGCTCAGACCTCTGCTTGTATGCTATTTTTTGTGCAAGCACATAAATCTTGGCCTCATTTCTCAATGTAGAGTGTTTACCTTTCTCGGAAAATATAAATAAATGATAAAAGAAAGTTTTTAAGTAGATTTAATCTATCATATTATTTGTAGAAAAATTCAATTAACCAGTAACGTATATTTAATTATTTTATTTACATTGGTTTATATGAATACAATAATTAATGAATCTGTATACATATCACTATGTAATTAGATTAATCTAAAAGACTAAATCTATCTAGCAATTTCTCAGATTACAAATTCCAACTGTTATTTTGGCTTTAATATTTATAAAAGTCTTGGTGTTTAATTAAAACGAGCATCCAAGTTAAATTCAGATCTCAATAATCCAAAATTCTAGAAATAATTTTTTTTTAAAAGTAATGTATATTTTAATATTCTAACTTATCTGTATACATTCAAGAGTGTAATAATAATAATAATAATAATAATAATAATAATAATAATAATAATAATAATAATAATAATAATAAGCTAAGTCAAACTAACTTGTGAGATTTTCTCCATCCAAACACAAAAATGGAAAACTAAATGGTGGATCACTAGACGCTTAGGGGGAAAGCATAGTTCGGGCTAAATCGAAATACCCAATCGGATCAAATTAAAAAAAAAATAGATTTTATTAGGTTAATTATTTCAAGTAATTTAATCCGGATGTCAAATAATTTTTATCGAAAAATGAGATTCGCATTTTGAGTTCAGTTCATTTGATTAGTTTTTTATGATCCTTTATTAATTGATTTTAGACCGATCTGAATTAAAAAAAATTAATTTTTTAATTAATTAATTCGATTTAAATAGTTTTTAAGAGTTCAATTTGGTTCAAAAATTAATCTAATCTGATGGTATTGCACAGATCTAATAGTGCTAACTTACGCTCAATTAACAAATTTATAGATTAATAAAGTTTCCTTAATCACAGAAAAGGGATGATTTCCTCAAAACAAAATGATAAGTACAAATTCAATATATCTGTATAGAGAAGATAAAATGATGAATTTGGCATTTTTTTCAAACCCTTTTTTTCTTTGCACGCCGTTCTTTCATCTTATCTTAATTCCATGCTTTTAGATAATATTTCTAGGATTTATTTAACTCATTATATTTTGTTGTAATTATTTTCAAATCTTCCTTAAGAAAAAATTTATAAGTAAAGCTCCGTTTGTTTCCGGAAAATAATTTATTTTGAAAATATAATATTTTTCTATATTTGACTACAACACTAAAAAAATAATAAAAAAATAAAATGATATTTTATTTCTTTTATTTTTTATAAGCGTTGGAAAATGATTTTATGTTTTAAAAACGGAAAATTGTTTTTCTTTATTTTTGAAATATTTTCCGTTAAATTGAAAAATATTTTCCTTTGATTTATTTTCCGAAAGTAAAACAAATATTGAAAAATAAGAACGAACGGAATCTAAATAATCTTTTTCTTTTCTCAAACAAAGGTTAAATATTAATCTCTTCAAAGGGACAATTATGACCCCTGAATTTTAATGTTTGTTACAATTTGACTTTTAAATTTCAATTTGTAATGAAAAAAGTACCTGAATTGTAATATTATTGTTTCATTAATAGGTTACAAAACCATATTATTACCTGAATTTGATAAAAGAATTTTTTTATTTTTTATGTCAACTATTTTTTAATTTTCTTTCCTTCCTATTTTCTCTCTTAAATTTAGCCAATTAACCAGCATTATTGAAAAGTAAATAAATTTGTATTTTCTCTTAATGAATAAAAATATTTTCATAATCTATATCTAATTAGAGAGTTAAAAAAATATTTAAAAATTAGATTTTTATTTTATTTTATATAACCTAAGAAATAGATATTATTAATGAAGTTAATTTACAAAAATATTTTCTTTCTTTAATTTTTTTGTTTATTTGATTTTTCTTAATACTAATTTTTTTTAGTAAACTATGTTGAAACTTGATTTTTTTTTAATAGGTGGAAAAAGAAAATAGAAAGAAGAGAGAATTTTTGTAAAAATATTGACTTGTCAATATATGAGATAAAAAAAATTACCTTATATTATATTCAAATAACAATTTTACTTATAACATGCTTATGAGATATTAAGTTTAAATATTTTTCTATTACAAATTAAAATTAAAAGTAAAATATTTCAAACATCAAAATTCAAGGCATGAGTTGAATTTACTCAAGAAATTGCTAATGAAAATATATCATCAGAAAAAATGGCTAGTTGTTTCATGGTAGCAGCTGCTACCACACTTTTATTGTCCTATAAGAGCATCACCATCGGCTTTCAAAACTAAACTCAAATTGTGATGTGATAATTGCTATTTGTAAATTTGCAACAAATGAAAATGGAGAGAGAATTTAATTTGAATAAAAAATTTTAATGGGCTCCACTTTAATTATTTTATAATAAATTTAAATGAAATAAATAAATAATATTTTTTATTAATTAATATGTAATTAATAATTAATAGGTTGATATGTTAATATAAAATATAATAAAATATAAAATTAAGTTAATATAATTAATTATATTTAAATAATATTAATATAATTATTAATATAACTAATATACAATTAATATTAATTAATATAAAAATTAATAATATAATTAATTTTATATTAACTTAATTTTATATTTTAATTACAAAGTTGAATTACATAATAAATTCACAATGCAATTTTTTAATTTTAATAATAAAATTCAATTTATTTGATAATAAAATATACAACAATTTTAATATAAATAGAATATATTAAAATATTTAATAGGTCCTATATAAAATATTTTTAAAAATATAATTAAAATTTTACACTATAGTTTAAGAAAGCAATGGCATAAATGTGACGCTCTAACCAACTCTCACTCTCTACCCTAACCGCGTTTCTTTTTATCTCTCTCCTCTCAAACAAACAAACTACTGCTCCAACTCTTTAAACTCAGTCCTCTCTCCTCTTTCATTATTTGACTGTATAGTTATTTCTTGAAATCCAATTATTTTCCTCTTTTGTTAGCACTTTTAAATAATATCTTTGTTGGGTTTTCGATTTTAATGCTTAGATACCTATAAAGCTTTAGTCTTTGCATTTGATATTGGGTTTTGAATTAATTTTATAATTTCGATCGAGTTTTCTTGAAAAAAGTTGAAGAAATGGCAATAGAACTCTGCTCCGATAATAATTCAGCTGGTATTAGTCCAAGAATCTCATTTTCTCATGATTTTTGCCTATCGGAAAATGTTCCTGTGGAGCAGCACAGTTTTGTTGGACCCTCAAATTCATTAGGCAGCATTGATTTTGATTTCTGCGTTCGGAAGAGCTTCGATCAAGAATCATCACCGGCGGATGAACTTTTCTCGGACGGAAAGATTCTCCCGACGGAAATCAAGAAAAGGAATAAAACCCCTCCCAAACAGACCCTTAATCCGTCACCCGATCCACCACACGGAGAAGAAGATGGTTCCAAGAAAGAAGAGACGAAGAAAGTGAAAGCCGCCATTGATGAAACAGAAGAGAAGCAAAGTTCAAAGTCATTTTGGCGGTTCAAGAGGAGTAGTAGTTTAAAGTGTGTTAGTGGGTACGGAAGAAGCTTATGTCCTTTACCACTTTTATCCAGAAGCAACTCTACTGGCTCAGCACCTAATAATACTGTCAAAAGGGTACCGTTGTCAAAGGATACTTATAATTCTAATCACCATAGACAACCATTCATCAAGCCATCATCATCATCATTTTCATCAAATAGTTACCAAAAGCCTCCATTGAAGAAGAATTATGGAACTTATGCTAATGGTGTTCGTGTTAATCCTGTGTTAAATGTTCCATCAGGGAATTTATTTGGCTTGGGTTCAATTTTCTTCAATGGCAAAGATAAGAACAAGAAGTGATTAATATTTAGCTATATCATTAAGTGTTTTTTCTTGGGTTGGGATTAATTTTGCTTTCTTTAATTTCTTGTTCTTTGAAGATCACAAATTTCTTGATTTCACCCGTTAGAGTTATACAAATTAAAGAAAAGAAAGTAGAGAGAGGGTGTGTTTGGATTGAAGACAAAGAGACATTGAAAGGTGGATGGGATAGAGGGGCCTGGAGATGATATAATTCAAGGCACATGGTTTTGTGCACAAAATGACAGGTAACAATTGCTTTCTTGGTTGTCTTTTTCTGTATCTTTGCCTTTCAAGTTTGCTCTAATATACATTGTGATATTTGGAGTACATGCTTTGATTTTTCTTCCCTTTCTTTTTTGGGTTTATATAATCTCAAAAAAGATTGTGGGATCTTTCATTATTTTTTCGCTTGAAGATAATATGATGATTTGGTTTATCTTCTTTTCAATTTCCCATTAATATCAATTTTCCTAGGTAGTTAAATTGTTATAAATTTTAACCTGAATTAACACTTACATGCTCTACGTATTAATTTGCAAGTTCCAAATTGATTAGAGTAGCATTACTCTCTCTTACAAAAAAGTTCAGCTTATAGTATTTGATATAACTTATCAGTATGTGATGATTCTCTAATGATTTCATTGTATTTTATACTTGAAAGTTATTGAATGTTATAGTTATTAGATCTAATAACTCTGACTCAAAAGCTAACTCATAAACAAGATTTACTTTAGTCTTTGTAAGGGAACATTTACTTGTATATATCGAGCCATCGTGAAATCTTAATAATTTAACCTCTTATAGTGAAGGTAAGTATTTTGATCATTCTATCGCTAGATCTACTAGTTCAACAGCGATTAATTAAGTACTGTTTGTACAACAATAACAACAACAAAAAAGAAAAAAAAAAAGAAAAGAAAAAGAAAGAAAAAGGGAGGAAGTTGACGAGTTTAACTTAGGTTTGATAAAAGGGGGGGTCTTCATTTCTACTAGAATTATATTAGATCGCAAAGTGATCAGAAGGGAAAGAGATGATAATAGAGTGAATATGCCACATGGTGTGGGACATATATACAGAAAGACACACAGGTTTGATTCATGGTTGTCCTGATCTTGATTTTCTGGTCATGCTTATATATGTATTTGTTCATGGTTTATATATATATATATATATATATATATAAGATCTCTATATATTCTAGTCTTCCCCAAATACAGATTCTTGTTATGTTAAGCGAATTTTTCTTTTTGGAATAGGGTCTTTTGTTTCGTCACATTAATTTATGCAAAATTTGAACATGGTAGTTTGAGCTTTTATATGATCTTCCGTACATTTTTTGAAACTACCATGTGATGATGGGACATCAGTGATTCCTAGTAGATTAGGATGAGATGTTGGACTTTGGCTCGAGGAATTTATTTGAGAGAAATACACAATTATCTAATTTAATATTTAATTTGATATTTTTGTTTAAAAAATAACTTTTTCTAAAACTACTTCTTAATGTGAATCCAAAATTCATTTATATGATTTTTTGCATTTAAAGTCAAAACCTCAAATTTACAAAATATTATGTAAAAAAAAAAGAAAGAGAGTAAAGTTAAAAATTAAAAAGTAAAATGTTTTTTTTATATATAAAAAAGGAGTATATGATGTAATTTCCTCAATTGTTTTTTTAAAATATTGGGATCCATTTGAAATTTTGAATATTTAATAATTCGTCTTCATAAATAATTTGTATAAGATTTAGAATAGGTAAAGCATATATTTTTTGCTTTTGAATTATGTACATTTTATTTATTGCGTGTTTAAATTTTACAATAAAATTAAACTTTTATTAACTAATATAAACGGTTTGTTGTCGGGTGACATCAAAATTAGATAGCCTAATTTACACAAATCAAAATTGGGGAGTTTGATCTTAACAAAAATAATAGTTTAAGGGTTTAATATAAGCAAATAAGAATTTATAAGGACTTAATAAACAAAATATGATATTGTTTAAGGGTCAAAATGTGCTATTTTCTTTAGAATATTTGGATGCTATTGATCAAATTTGAACCGTCAATAGGATCCAATCGAATGGATTCGATAAGTATCAATTCAGGTTCTAAATCAAGCAGGTCCTCACATCAAGTCAACTTTTCAATCTTTCAGCTTTTGGACTCGAATTACTTTAAAATATTTTTTTCTAAAAGAAAATTTCGTCCTAGGAATAATTATAATTTGTTGAGTTGGTCAGTAGAATGATGAAAACCACATTTAACTTTTTCATATGATGTTATCAAACTACAGTCTACAAGTAATTTTTTTAAAAAATTATTGTAGATGTGTAGGAAGAGCACAAAATTCTGTATTATTTGTAAGGATGCAAGAAAGAACATAAGAAATTACTCATTGAATACATCATTCCATTTAAAAAAAAAACCATGCAATATTAAAAATAATTTAAATAAATGTCATTAGTTACTGCATTGTGAAAATTCATTAGTTTAAAAAATAAATTTAACAAATGTAAAGCACATATCGATATTGGGCAGCAGAGGTATGAGACAATTTTAAAAATTTATATAGGTAGCTCAGAATGAAATATTTGTTTTGTAAAACATACTAGCAAAAAATTTAGTTTGGTTTGATTTTTGGTTAATTTGAAAAAAAGAGTTTAATTAAAAAGAAACTGAAGTAAAAAAAATTAAAAAAGGAAAAGCATATAATTGAAAAAAATAAAAAATAAAGGGATTTAACTGACATAAAAAAATTAAGGGAGAAATTGACAATAAAAGTACGAAAAATTAATAGAAAGAATTTGAAGAAGGGAAAAGAAGGAAATTGAAGAAGAAAAGGAAATGAATTTTATTGAAATGAAATCAAAGAGAGAAAGAAAAAAAAAGTGAGAGAGAGAAACGTATTTAATTGAAAAGAAAATAAAAGAGAACATTGAAAAAAATATATATTTATAATGGAATTTATTTGAAAATAATTAAAGAATAATATATATATATATATATATAGTGGAAAATAAATTATATAAGGAAATTAGAAAAGAAAAGCGACTTAATCAAGAAATAATTAAAGAAGAAAAAGAAAAAGAATTTAATTAAAAGGAAATCAAAGAAGCAAATTATAAAATTATAAAAGAAAAGAAAATTTCAATTGAAAAAAGGTAAAGGATATAATTGAAATAAAGTTGGGGGGTTTGATTGTTTATGATTATTTTATAAAAAAAATATACAAATTTCTCACTAGAAAATTGAACCAGAAAACAGAATTAAAAAATTTATGGGCCTAACCAAAGTATATTATTAGAAAATTGAACCAGAAAACTGAATCATTGTATATATTATGCAATTTATTCTATTTTAATTTATTGAATATAATGATATAATTATTTTAATTTGAATATGTTGAATTAAATTTTATATTTTATTTGATTTTATAGTGATTTATGGTAGATTATTTATATATTTATAGATTTTTAATTATTTAATTAGTTTAAATTTTATTTTTTTTTAATTTTTTTAATAATAAACGGATAATTATTCGGATTCGGGTATTAATCGGATAATGTTAATCGGATTTGAGAAGGGTACGGGTATTAATATTATAATTTTAAACGGGTTCGGGTATTTATATAAATAATCGGATTCGGGTTCGGGTATGACAATTTTCACGGGTACCCTACCCGTTGATACCCCTACGCTCAAAGGAGAAAATTTGAACCCAGCCTTATAAACCAGTTCAATAGTTTCTCCGCAACCGATGCGGGACGCATCATCCCCACTCCCTTAAGATCCCGACTGCCTTGGTCGGCGATCTGTCGTAACCCGAAGGGACACCGACGTACAAGGCTGACTCTGATACCAAATGATAAGAATGTGGACTCTTAACTTCGCCCCAAAAGCGAGCTCAAAGAGAAATGTTTGAATCCAGCCTTATAAATCAGTCCAGGAGTTTCTCCGCAACAAAATTTCAGAATTTGCTACTTATGCATTCTAATTTCTTATCTTACATGGAATTTTCAATTTTATTCAGTTTAGATGTAATAAAATTTTGATTTCTTTGCAAAAATCGCTTTTTTCATGAGCAAATTCTTCAATAGACATTCTTAGTTATAAAAAAGTTTATAGCGAATAAAAATTAGGTAAAGAGTTAAGTATAATAAATTCGAAAAGCTTTAATCATTAAAAAAATTTCCAAAATCAAACTTTTCACTTCTCATGAAAAATGTTTTAAGAAATACTTACTCTTCATTTTTTATATCACTTTCTTCTTTTTATTTATTTTCTCTTCCAAAAGTTATATCTTTTCATAACTTTATATATAAGAAGATATGAGTCTAGATTTTGTCAAATCCACATAGGCGACCTAATACCACAAAATCCAACACTTTTAAAAACTAGAAAATAAGAAAATATACAATACTATAATAATTAATATGAATCAACTAATCTAAGAACAATCAACTTCTTGTAAAGATGGGCTATGATGAGCTCTATAGCTCTTATCAGCAGTTGAACTAATATTGCACATGTAAGAGGCACTTTCAGCTTTACTGCTAGCTTATGGCATTGAAGCCAATGTGAATTGCATGACAACAACTGATGATGTGCAACCTGATGATGTGGATTCTTCTGCTACTGAAGTAACTCTGTTATAAGGCTCTTACTGCCAACAATACACGGATTCTTAGTGAACTTCCACTTGTGAACAACCAATTAGATGTAAATGGGTCTTTAAAATTAAACATAACCCAGATGACATTATTGAAAGGTATGAAACAAAGTTGGTAGCAAAATGTTATACTCATAGAGAGGGAATTGACTATTTAGAGACTTTTTCTCCATTGCAAAGATGACTACTGTTAGAACTTTTGTTGGTACATGCGTCTCTTAAGGATATGGTACCTTCTTTTCTCATTAATCAAATCAATTCGTAATAATTCACAAAAATTAATAAAATGCAAATAGAAAATTCATGGATAGTTTAAGGAAGAACTTTTGAAGGCTATTAAATTTGTACAAGGGATCTCTAGATCTTCAGAAGATGATCTAGACTTTTTGGTGGTGGTAATGGGTCGTCAAGCTCTAGTCATGGTAGAGATTGATGAACCGAGTATAATGAAATTTAGTTAGGCAATTTTCCTCAATTTGTTTTAGCTTTTGCTGTTTTCTTTATTTTCTCAATTTTTTTTATTTTCTCTAATTTAATATACATCTTAAATAAGTCCTCAACATGGATAAAGTTGAAAATATAAAATGCTTCATAAAATGCAATTGATTAACATGAGCTTAATAGATAAAATATGCAAAATTTAGAAATTCAAACAAAAGAAATTTTAATGGTGAAATATACAAGGCATTGTAATAACTTAAACAAAATAGGAATGAGCATCTTCTTCAAGATTTAAAAAAACAAAAATATGTATTAGGTGAAAATATGTTAGCTATTACTATTTATATATTTTTCATTATAGAAAAATGAATATTATTATTTATTTAACTATCATTTATAATATTTTATATATAATATAATATAATCTAAATAAAAAAATAAATTAAATTGGTCTCGCGAGTGGTTATTGATCGCGTGATTGGATCAATTTTTATTTTTTATTTTTTTAAATATGTTAATACGTTCCTGAAAATGGCTGGCTACCATATAGCCGACAGGCGTACACTGGACGATATCATTTTGCTAAAAGTTGTCACCTTCAAATCTTTATATAGTTTGTAGTTACAAAGTTCCATTTTCAACTTTTTATACGGTATCATTAATGTCATCTTTCCACATAAACTTTACATAATTTTCTGACCCAAAAATAAAAACAAAAACTTTGGATAATTTAATTTATATGTATGGTTCATGATTTATTACATATGTTTTGTTTTACAAGTCAAACATGTGTGTTATTTGAATGCTGACAAATCACAAATGTAGTTATATATGGAGAGTCGTACACAAGTTTCGGTTATTCTAGATTAATTCAATTAAATAATAATATATATTAAATTATCTTATTTATAATAGTTAATGATTAATGAATATATAAATATATTATTATATTATTGAATTAATTTATAGATAATGTGGTAAATTGAGTCTATTTAAAAAAAATTTCTATCTATAAAGTATTTTAAGATTTATTTTTTGTTAAAATTATATATATATATATATATATCTATATATATATATATTATTTTTTCATTAATATATTGTTAGCATGTATAATAATTATGATTATAATCATCTTAGTATTCATAATAACTTAAGAAAATTATTAAAATATAATATTATTTTGAATGATTGCAATATTTAAGTAAAGTTTAAAATTATTTATTTAATTAGTTGTATTCCGCTACTTGGCATGGGGATGAAAAGAATAATATTTTAAATTTTTTAATAAATAATATTTTAAATTAAGTGTTATATATTTAATAAAAAAGTAAATATATATATATATATATAAAGATATATAGATATAAATTAATATTATAATTAAATTTTATTTTATGATGTAGTATGATTTATAAGAATACATAAATGTCTTTTATTTCAGTAAACAAAATGCACAAAAAGTGTATGTATTACCACTTTCAATCTCAATATAGTGCTTTTTAACTTTCTATTTGCATTGCTTCAAGCAATTTTTTGATACTTTTTATAAACCATTTAATTTGCTGGTAAGGAACTGTTTCATAGCTTAGTGATGGTAACATAACAACTTGATTCAATTTTTATTCAAATTTTTTTTTCTAATTTTAATATTGTGGAAAAGGCTTATTTTCTAGTTCTCTCTAAAACACAAAAACATGATTCTGAATGGCTTCTTCTATAAATTTTGCGCAAACCTAAAATTATCAATTGCATCATAATAAAGAAATATAGTATTTCCGATAGATTTTTTTTTTATTTCGGCTATACTCTTTATTTTAAAAAGTTATTCTATAAAAAAAAATTTCTAATATATTTTCTATTTTAAAATTAAAAGTAGAAAGTAAGTTTCATTATCTCTATCTAAAGATTCAAAATTCGCTTTTTATTTTAATTATAGTTAATACGCTTCTATTTTTGTATGCATATTATATCCTTTAATGGGTGTGTTTATCTAAAAATATTTTTTTAAAAAATAAAAGTCATTTACTTTTTTCCTTTGATAAATATTAATTTGTATGAAATAAAACAAATTAAAGTGTAAAAATATAAACAGTTTATTAGATTTATAAAAAAAAATTACTCAAAAATATTCTTTAAAATAAAGAGCATTTTTGAAAAAAAAATTATAAGAGCATATTCAACAATACTCTTTATTTTAAAGAACATATTTAATAGAATAAAAAGTATTTTAGAACATTTTTAAATATAAATAGTAAATTTTTTTTATAAGTCCAATAAACTTTTTATATTTTTATTATTCATCTTAATTTATTTGAAATAAATTAATATTTAGCAAATAAAAAAGTAAATGACTTATACTTTAAATTTTAAAAATAGAGAGTTCATTATAAAATTTTTTTATGGAACGACTTTTTAAAATAAAAAGATTGTTAGAAATATTCTAACAAGTGCAAATTCTAGTAGAAAGTTTCATTAGTAGATTTTTTTTAAAATATTTTAAATACTATAATAATAAGAAAATATGAATAATTAAGCAAATTAAACTTACATGACCAAAATTCTATGCTTTCATTACATTTGAGCAAGCATGAATCTTTTTTCCGTCAGAATTCAATGATGCACTGAAAAATATTATCATAAAGTGTTCTACTAAAACTAATCTAATAAAAAAAAAGATAATATCTTAAAATTAAAATAAATTTTATAAATTTTAGTCAGGATGAAGATGTAGTATTTTATTAGAATTGAACTTCTGATAATGACTAGTAGAAGATAAATTATTTCTACCACTCTTCCCTTAAATGCGTATGAATTTTTGCATAACAAAATATATTAATTTCTTAATTATTTTTTCCAGAAAATTGGCATTTCAAAATGGTGAGAAAAAAATAAATATTTATTTTAAAATCAATTTAGAAAGCATTTATCTTGCATCACAGAGAGTTCTTGAAAATTCTCCTAGTTCAGTTTTATGATATATAATAATATATTATTAAATCTTATGAACAATTTTAAGAAAAAAGTTAGCCAAAACAAAGTAGATTATAATTTAAATTATAATATAGTTTGATTATAAAAATAATATAGTTTAACCAATAATATGTGTTTGCTAAAGTTTTTCAGTTGGAAAAAAAGTTAGATTATAATTTTCAAAATAAAAAGCTAATAGAACTAGATTTTTTCTCTAAATTAGTAGATTATGATTTTTTTCCCTTTTTATCTTTATTTGTATATCATTTTATAATAATAATAATAATAATATAATTATTAAATTATGTATATAATTTAATAATTATATATACTATAATTATTAAATTATTTAATATGTACATAATAATAATAATAATGAAATGTTATATAATAAACATAAACACATTTATTATATTAGTATAAGATATTTAACATAATTTTTATATCATTTAATATGCATATATATTATATAATTCAGTTGTATTATATATTTAAATAGATTTTATATAATATTTTTAAATAATATAAATATATCTATTTATGTCATTTTACATTTTTCAGCTAGTTTTACTAAATACTTTTAATTGAATCAACTATTAAATTTTCAACTACTAGATTATTAGTTAACATTTAAATTATCGGCTAGTTTTTAAAAAAAAAAAAACAAAATGAGTCAAAAAAACACCAAGGAAACTAGACCCTTACAGCTCGGGGGAAAGTGACACCAACGGTGGCAAGCAAGCAATTACGAGACACTAGGTTGAGTAGAGCAAAAACAATCAAACAATTTCTGCTATTTACACGCTAAATTGGACATGAAGTTTGTTACGGAAGATATGACAGGCAAACCTATCAATCATTATTAAGGATAACAAAATTATCATTGCTATTTAGAGGCTAAACCACACTTGCATTGTGAATTTAGACCATAACCTTCCTCCATTTAGAGAATAATCCCTTAAATTTTCGATTTACAATTGAACCAAACTTGTAAAAGCCTATTTGCACTCACCCATCAGCAACACGCCCAGACCCCAGTAATAATTTGAGTCTGTCACTCAAATAAGCTCATTCTGCATGCAGTTAGATATATTTGTCATTGTATTCCTTTTTCTTTTTTTTTTTTTGGGGGGGGGGGGAATAAAAAAAAGTCTAGAGTTAGCTCATTTAAGCACCATAAATAGGTACAAATATCACTCCACATTGGACTTTGGGTCAAGCAACTTACAATTTCTTCTATTTTGTAAGTTTCTAAATTCTATTTCATCATGTTACTTTGTTGTAAGCTTTCCATTTTTAGTTTTCATTTATTCATAAAATTTAATGGTCAATACATAAATACACTCTTGAAATGGTTAAAAAACGGTTGTTCTCCAACTTTACATTATACACTTGGAGTTGTAAAAAATGTATCATTTGCACTAGCAGAAATTAGCAAATAGTAAGAAAAATTTACTTTTCGACACATGTTTCATTGTTTTTCTTACTCTTTGCTGTGCATCTTATCAAGATGTAAATGTTACATTTTTTATATGAGATATGTAATAAATGATTTTCAAAGTTGAAATGTGTTAGTGATATTTTTTTGTACAAGTTCAAGGGTGCTCGTATATTGTACCTTACTTTTGTTGCAGAGTAGTTGGGTAGTTTGATATTTTCTCACTTTAGGCATTATATCTTAGACTTTTTGTTGGCCTTTGAATCTGTCTAGGCTTAAGTTCATTTTATATTGGCTGTCATGTAAATGTGCATTTGGCTAAGATCTTGCTAGTTTGCGCAACAAAAGCGATTTTGATAGTCAACAATGTTGTTTTGAGTGTAAAGGCCTTGTTTTAATTTGATCACAAACCTGTTTACTCGGGCGAGTTAAGGTTCACTTTCTTAGGGTGAATAAAACTGAACAAATAGAAATATAAGAATTATTGAACTGGACCATTTTAGATATATAATCTAATTTAATTAGGTTAAAATATTACGATTTAGTTCTGTTCGGTTTTATCTAACTCTTATGTTTTATCTACATATAATCTATATAATAAATGTTGTTATAAAAATTAATTAAAAAAATGGCATTTTAATGAAAAATAGACCTAGCAATTGATTCAGATAGATTGATTTCGTGTTTGAGTCATCACAAATTAATAAATTTTACAAATAAAAATATAAAATACATTTAATTTTATAACTTTAAATTTTTTTTTTGTCTTTAAAAATTGGGTCATAGGTCAGGTCAATTCTAGTCAATTTTTTGAATGCTTTCATACAAATTGTTAGATTTTGAGTTGAATCCTAAAATTTTCTTCCAATTCAAAATCAATTTTTCTAGCGATTTCAAGTTGAATTGTCAAGTTAGATTAAAACTTATTAAGAATAATAATAAATATTTGATAAATGCAAATTAGTGAAAATGAAATGAAATCATATATATATATATATATATATATTAAAAAACAACAAATTTAAAAAAAAAAAACGAACCTCAAACTCATCATATACGGATGAAATTTTAACACATAACATAGTAAGAACATAAGAATTGAAGGAATTTCTAAGAATCAAATTAAAACAAAATTACAAAGAATCAAATATTATAATATTTTTTTATTTTCAATTTAAAATATATAGCAAAATATATATTTTTTTATTTTAAAGTATTTTTATATCCAAAACTTCAACTAAAATTATTAGCTAAATGCAAACTATTTTAAAATAAGTTGGATTAGGTAGGGAAAAAGCCGGGTAAGTGGGGATCAAGAACAGCGGAGTAGGTAGGGTGTGTTAAAGCTGTAGAAACTGAAAAAGACAAGGACAAAACATATATTTGTTGTCTTATTCCTACTGGCACAGTGCACACCCTTTCCCACTCTTTCTTCTTTGGACACTCTCACTGCGTGCGCGTGGTTTGGTTTCCCCTCTCTCTCTCTCCAGTTCCACCTCTGCTCTCGTGATTCCAAAAAATTATTCATCCCAACTAACACCCCCCTTCTCTCTCTTATCTGTATAGTCGACGAGCAGCTCCTTTCACTGCAGGAGCTGCAGAGCAACCTTTTTTCTGTTTGGTCTCTGTTTTAGTGTTCTCGTTTTGCATTACTGTGGAAAATGGCAGTTCTTTATCACCATCATGATTCTCATCCCTCTTCTCCTCGAGCTTCATTTTCTAGGGGTTTGCACAAATTCCATCCAATCACATGACTCTTAGTCTTTTCTTCTCTTCTCCATCATTTGCTTTTTTAAATGCTTATTGATTTGATCAGTTTTTTATTTGATCATCATCATTGTCATTATCGACTATCAGAAGAGAGAAGAGAATCACCTGGTTTTGCTTGGAGACATGTAGTAGATATACAGATAATACAGCTAACAAACCCAAAAAGAAAAGGGAAAGACTTTATCCTACTGTTTCCTTTCTCTGCTACATTTTCCTTTTCTCCTTTCTCTTTTCTCTTTTTGCAGTTCTTGGATCGTCGTTTTGTTACTCTGTTCTGTCGTCCTGTCTTTCTCCCTTTTCCATTGTCTCATTGCACGGTTTTCCCTGTTTTCTCCACCGTAGTTTCGTGCTCTTTTTCACGCATTCTCTGCAGTTTTCTTGGGAGCTCCGTGTACTACATTGCGTTTTTTTAGCTTGTTTTAGGGGAACCTGAGATTTTGCACATGGATTCTCAGGTATTTTGTTGGTATTTTGCGAATGGATGGGAATTTGATACTTGTTAATTTAGCTTGTGGGCTTTAGTGATCTTACTCTAATTCTTCTTCTTCTTCTTCTTGGGAGATGAGTGAAAGAACGGGGAAAACACCATCATGTCTGGCGATAACGGAGAAAAAGCCTCGCAGGCCTGCTTGTGTGGGGATTTTCTTTCAGCTCTTTGATTGGAACAGTAGATTTGCCAAGAAAAAGATTTTCTCCAGGAAATTACTTCCTCCAGGTTAGTTTAAATTCTCCCTTTCTCTCTCAAAACTGAAACTTTCATAATAAGGAATCCCATTTCGCCAAGAATTATGAACATTTTTGGATTTTGTTATTAATTAATGCATTTCCTTTAGCTCGAGCCAAGCAAGCGACAAAAAGATTTGGAGAAGATGAGAAGATGCCCAAAAACAAACCACATTTGGTAGTTGCTTTTTCTTGCTTTACTATGCTACTTTCAACAGCAAAGTTTGCATTTTTCTTTTAATGGAATATGGGGTACCTTTTTTCTTTCTGCTTGACTTATCTAGATTGCCGATGAGAATAGTGGGGGTTTCCCAAATGTAAAGAAAAAGGGGAATCGCAGTGATAGTCCAGAGCAAAAGCATGAAATGCGAGCAGCAGGTTTGGTTGCTAGGCTTATGGGTCTTGAATCCTTGCCTGCAGTGCACCGAGATAATCATAAGAAGGCTTCAACTTCTGCTTCATCTGATGTAAAAGATGAATATGTTAATAATCATAGTGGGTCTGATAGGGAAGTTTTAAACTTGGATAAGGGATGCAGTAAGGTTGATTCTAGGCCTCAAAAGCTTCAAAAGACTGGGCAGTTTGAGAGAAGGGCAGTGACTAGGTTTGGAGCTGAGGCTTTGCAAATTAGGAATGTGCTGTCGAGGTCAAGAAAGCGTCATCACTCCAAGCTTGCTTCGCAGGTGAAGAGTCCTAGGATTTCGTCCTCCTGGAATGTGTCTAAAGCATCCAGATTAATTGATGCTGCCACTCGGATTTTGGAACCTGGGTTGCAAGCTACCAATAGAGCAAAATGTGCTCTTACTTATTCAAATTCTATGAACTATGTTCCTAGGAATAAGGTTTTGGTAGATGGAATGGGATTAGGAGTCACGTTATCAGATTTTCTGAAACAACAAGATAATGATGTGGGTAAGTCTTTGATGGGACATACTCCTTGTAAGAACTGCGGGAATTTGCTTGAAGTAGTGGATTCTATACCAACTGTCGAGGAGCAGGCATTTGTTTCTCCATCCTCAGCTGCAAATATGTCTTTGCAGGGATTTGAAAGGATTAAGCCAAGGCCAACTGTTTCTTCTCTTGAACGAGAGGGGCATGAAGTTTATCAGCGAAATCCAGTTGTACTATCTTGCGCTGCTGAGAGACTAGATAATGAACAAACTTGCGATGAAACCATAGTAGATGCGAAACCTGTGACTATGGTGGACCAAGTGCAACCGCAATTGAGAAGCCAGCAGCACAGGTTCCAAAAGGATGAGCCATCTTCTATTGCCTTCCGGCAGAGGACTGACACCTTAAATGAGATGTCAGTAGGCAGGAGTGGAACTCCACCAAAAGCCAAATTAAATCATCTGCAAAGCAGGAGAGCTTCTTCAGCTGCCAATGCTATTACTGGAGCCAAAGATTTTGTTGCTTTGAACAGAAATTTAAGCAGTCGTACTCCACCGAGGGTGTCAAGCAAGGAAGATAATTGCATGACTGATACAGAGAGAAAATTTTGTGGCAGAAGAGATGATTCCTTGTCACAGTTAAGGACTCCAGTACGTAAGAGGAGGATGGTAAGCGTCAATGCACAACTTGAAAGTACTGGACCTTTTAATTCAACACCTATGAGGCAGAAAAACATCAAATGTGATTTGGTAAGTAGTAAAAAATTGGAGCCAAATGCTCGCATTGCAGACCGAGCATGCATCAAAGCCAGATCAGCTAATCAGGGGAAATCTAATAAAGCTAATGCAAATAAGGATAATGATATTGTATCTTTTACATTTAATTCCCCACCGAGGCACATAAATTTTATATCTGCCTGTCTTAATGACACAAGTGACCATATTGATAAGAATGCTTATCCTCAACGTGGTGTAATATCTGAAGAAAATGATAGCAAAACATCTTTGCAGAGGCAAATGGGATTGAGTGGAGATAGTTTAGGTGCACTTTTGGAACTAAAACTCAAGGAGCTAACCTCTCAAGAAGAGGATGAATTGGCCATTGGAGGTGCTGCACCTAAGATATCAACAGCTATGATTCTACAAGAGCTAGTATCAGCTTTAACTACGCAGCAGACATTTTCTCCAAATTGTCATATGTTCAATTCAGAAAAAACTTTCCAGGTTTGTTGCTTTCTGTCAACTTGGTGTTGCCTTGCTTGATTATTTTGCGTTATTGATTTCCATTGTTATGGATGAAGTATAATTATCGTTGGACAGTTGAGATTGAAATCTAAGGCACAACTACTGTTGCTTTCTTATTAATATCTGTTCTCATTTCTCTTTGACTAATTTATTTCTTAATGGTTGCTATCTTCATTTTCTAATTATATACACTGTCTGCTTTTTCATATGAGACTTTATAAACTCGCTGATCTTACATTTGAAATTGATGTCCAATAGGGCAAAGCTATAGGCTTGTGACAATAATATGAATTGTCAATTTTGAGATGTTGCACTTTTTTTAGTTAAGTTTTGAATTTAATGCTAGTTTGCAAGATGGGACATGTAGGTAGTTCAATTCAATGCTCTTTTGACTATTGAGCACCTTAACCCTTAGCCAAAATCAGCTTAGGTGGAATTCTAGTTTGGTAACTAATTGCCTACTGTCAAAGTAAATTCATTGCATACTATTTTGAGAAGCATATTCTGAAATTTAGAACTTCTATTGGCCCACATAATATTAGAGTTTCCTTTTTGGTTAACTTTTTTGCTTGTGTCATTCCTCTATAGTTGGTTCACTTTTGTTATTGTGCTTCTTCCTTCAGAAGTCGGTTTGCTTTTGACAGGTATAATGTTTCTAGGTTAATATTTAATCCTAACAAGTTTGCTTTATTACTCTTCTCAGACTGGAGGAAGATTAGGAGGGACTTCCGTTGGATTTTCACATGATGGAGACCACCTAAGTCCTGGATCTGTTCTTGAAGCTTCATTCTCAAATGATAGTTGCTTCTCTAGCAGTTTGGATGATAGCTCAGGTACAAAAGTTAAAACTCAATGGGAAGGAAAAAAAAAAAAAGAAGGGCATACTGTTACTTGAGATGTTAGTTTGAATAAAAATTGTTCTCCAATCCTCTTATATCTTCAATTTTTCTTGTGATTCCAGGGCGTAGGCTGCTCTATGACTCCATGGATTACTCGTGGGGTGAGCTACAACTGATAGAAACTGATGCCGATCTTCTGGATTCTGCAACCTCTGTGAATGGAGGAAATGCAGCTAGCAAAATGGTCACTGATCTTCTCAACCGTATATGTAGGACATTACAAAGCATGGAAATCTCTGGTGGTGGATTAATGGGCTGCAGATTCAACTACGCAAAGGAGGTTATCTTGAATGCTGAACTATTGTTTCGAAGTGCAGCTCTACGAAATTCCAGCAGAATGAAGAGTTTTCTTGTAAGTTCCTTTCTATTTGATGAACTTGAAACCCTTGCTGATGCCCTGAGGATAAATTTCGATTGCCTTATTGGATTTGAGGAGGGCAAAGAGGATAGCAAAGATGGCAGTCGAGTTAAAAGGTTTCTTTTCGACTTAGTGATAGAGTATTTGGATTCCAAATATGGCCAGTTCTGCAATTGTGGATTCAAAGCATGGAGAAGAGCCCCCCTGTGCTTGAGTGTGAAATTGCTGATTGAACAGGTCGGCAAGGAGGTAAGAAGGTGGACAAATTTGGCTGGGGCAGGACCGGATGAAATAATGGAATGGGAGATGAGTCATTCCTTGGGAAAATGGACAAATTTTGAAATTGAAGAATTTGAAACTGGTGCTGCAATTGATTGGGATATACTTCAAGTTTTGGTGGACGAAATTGTGATGGAGTTGTGGGAGTGTAGGCTGGGTTCCTTTTGAAAATGCCTTGGGGGTTTTGTAAGTATCTTTTTATTAGTAATATCACATTAACACAACCTTTGACTATTCTGCAAGTGAAATGGATCTGCAACATGATCCTGTGACTTTTTTTTTTAATGTAAATTCATGTGGATAGCTGCTCTGGCAATATAGGAGAAGCCTGCATTCTCATACACTAACTTTTGCAGATCTCTGACTGATGGAAGCCGCAGCAACTACCTTCATTAGCAAAGAATATGGAAAAAGTGGGCTGAAGATTCATTATTGATTTTCTAAGGGGAGTTAGCAGTTGAAGCCAAACTTATCATTCCTGAAAATTCATCACTTTTGTTAATTTGTAGCAAATTGCAAATAAAAATGATAACAAAAATAAGGAACCTTTTCTCATGGAGAGTGAGAACAAGGATAAAACAAATATTGCCCTCAAATTTTTCTTTTTGACCGGTTCTCTGATCCCAGAATTATGGGACGAAAACCGGGAAGGTCCCGGTTTGGATCGGTTCATGAATAACTGTTGAGCCTGTTCAACCATTTTTTTTTAAATTTAAATTTTTTTATAAAAATTATACAATTAAATAATTAACCTAGCACTAGTAGGGGTGGGAAGGGAAGGGAGGAGGGATTTTTTTTTTTTCAAATTTCAAAATTTGAATAAATTTTACAAAAAAAAAAAAAAAGGCTTCGGGTTGAAACTGTGGACCCGTCAATTCCTGAAGGAATGGCCTAGACTAGATCCTTTCCTCAGTGGGCTGTCCGGGCTTGATCCGGAATTGACCTAATATGGTTCGGTCTCGATTGGATCAGGCCGGTTCTACGGACCATGCTTTCTTTCTTTTCTATAGAAATTCGGGCTTGTAAGAGAGGGAATTAAGTAGTGAAAATCAGGATTTAGTTTAGCAATTTAAGATCTTTCTTTCCTAGGAATTTGGGATTTTTGAATGGGAAAAAACACATTTTAGCATCTAAATTTTGTGCGTTTTGTTAACTAAATTGCTGATTTTATTTGTCTATATTAAGCCTTTCAACTTTTATTTTGTTAAATTAAGTCCTTAATAACTAAAGTAAATTAAAAAGAATGGGAGATGAGGATTTATTTTTTTTTAAAATCAATATTTAGTGGAAGTAATATTAGGCAAAATATAAGTTCAAAAGGTTTAATTTAAATAAAAAAAATTAATTGATTTAATTTAAATAAGAAAGTTCAAATACTCTGTCAAAATATGTATTTTTCCACATGGGAATCCATATTCTAAAATCATCAAGTTTAGACTTGTCAAATAGGTCAGGTTACTTTCGGGTCAAATTATTGTTGGGCGGGTCACTTATTTAGTCTGATTGAGCTTGGGTAGGTTAAAGTCAATATCTAAAAAAAGTTTTCATGATATATATATATAAAGAGAGAATTGAGTATAAATTTTATCCTCTTTAATTTAGGTCTGGCCTCTTGCTGAATTGGACCCGATTAGTCCAGTTCCAAGCCATTTTTTTAAGAATTGGGAACTGCTGATTCTGTTTCGGAGTCGGTAGTTTTCGGTTCCAATGTAAGAAAAATCAATTTTAAAAAAAGAAGGTTCATGAGACTATTGTCCCTACGTGTATATAGGTGTAATTCTGTATATACATATTTTTTTTATAAACAATTAAATATATTAAAATATAAATATAATGGTAAATGTATTATTAAAATTGAACTTGAAATTTTTTCTCCATAAAACAAATTTATTTTAATTTTTGTTCGTTTATCACAATCTCATTCTCAATCAATTTTCAATTTTTTTATAATCCAATCTCAATTTTCTCTACTATATTCTTAATTTCTCTCTAATTAAACTTTCAATTATTTTTTCTCTCGAATTTTTTTTAATTATATTTCTACATAATCTCAAAATTTTCTTAAATTCTTAAATTCTCTTTATTTCTGAAATTTTCCTTAATCCTATAGTTCTTTTTTCCATTATCTTTCTCTATAATTTTTTATAATATTCTTCAATTTTTTTCATAAAATTTAATCATAAATAATAACAAAACATAATGAAATAAGCAATTTTTTTGTGAAAATATTGTTAATTTAGAAAAATTTATTAAAAATTTAGATGAGAGGGAATTTGAAATTCCAATTGAAGAAAGCCAAAGAAATAGGGACGATGAACAACCGGATCTGGGTCTAGAAGCGGCAACATCATCTGAAACAAAAATTCGAATATTTGATATTTTTCAAATTTATTTTAAGAAAATTCAAAAAAAAAATGATTGATCATTTAATGTTATTGCAAGTATTATGAATAAACATATAAGTTTAAGCTGAAAGTGGTTATTATATATTTTGAAAGCACTTGCAAAATAAACATACTGCTCAAATTAGAATAGAGAAAAGACTAAGTCAAAATTCCGGTTATGCAATATTTTCTTCTATTTTTAAATTATTTCAATATAATGATAAAAAAATTAAAAGAATTGTCAAAAATAATAAGTATGAAATATTTATCTTTTAGTTTTAGTGAAAAAATAGATTTTGTTAACTATTGTCAAAATGTATTAAATTCATCTACTAAACATGTACTTAGAAATATCCTTAAATATATTTTCTATAATTTATATAAAAGAAATAAAAAAGAATTATTCAAAATATATGCTTCTTTAAATATACATGTTTTTATTTGTAGTGATATTTGGAGTGATCATTGACAATTGCACTTTTATATGGATTTTACATGTTATTGGATTGATGGTGAATGATAATTATAAAAAAAAATTACTTGCATTAGAGTATTTAATGATCAGCATACCGCCGATAATTTTTTAAAAATGATAAAAAATATTTTAGAAGAATATGAATTAGTCAATAAAAATTTTCAATTCATTTTGATAATGCGACAACAAATACCGCTTTAATTCAAAGTTTTAAAATATTATACCAACATAATATTGTAGTTAGATATTTTTCATATTAGATGCGCATATCATTGTTTGTGGAAGTTACCATAAAAATGAAATTATGAACTCGATTTTGTTGTAAAAATGACTAAAAAAACTTAAAAGATTTCCAATAATGTTTTTACTTATTGAAATTCAACTTATGAATTGCTTAACAAGTCATATGGATATAAAGAATTATTGTGCATATTTATTTCTAATAATATGCTATAAATTAATTTATATTCACAATATTGGAATGTTTGTCAATAACTTTTATATATTTTAAAAGTTTTAATAATACAACATATATTTTAAGTAGTGTTTATTATCCAATATGTCATTTATTATTGTGTGAATGTATTAACTTTGTTGATTTACTTTAAAATTATATTAATGATTCAATTTTGCATTATTATATTTGTATGATAAAAAATAAATAGTTAAATTATTTTCAATTTATTCATTTAATTAATCATGTATGCTATGTTTTTTTATCCTATATGTAAAATAGATAGTTTATATAATTATTTGAAGCTTTTATTATTCATTGTTAGATTTAAGTGATGATATTAGTATTGATTTTATTATTAATGATGTAAAAAAAATTAGCTTGTGATTTATTTATGAAATTTAGTTTGATTTATAATATTTCTACTACTACTACTACTACTATTAGTGACATTACTAGTTAAAGTTCAGATGAATTGATAAAAATTAGAGTGAGTGATAGTTTGATGTTGTAAAAATATAAAAAACTAAGATTATTATCCGGTTTACTCAAACTTGACATTTATTTAATAACTATATTTGAGTCTGTTAATAGTAAGACAAGTAAAATTTTTTCAGTTATTGATTAGTGGAGACGACATCAAAATACTTATTCGATACTCTCCTAAAATTATTTTTTTCAATTACAATATCAACTATTGCAGTTGAACCAATTTTTAGTACGAGATGTAATATTTTATATGAGATACGATCTAATTTAACTCTTGAATCGCTAGCAATTTAAACATGTGTTGATGATTGAGCCAAAGCGACATTAAGACAAAAAAAAATAGAAAAAGATAAAAATGATGACCAATATGACTTAATCACCAAAAGAATGGAAGACACATCAAGTAGCGGTGGTTCCAATTAAAAAAAATGTAAAAATGATCAACAATTAAAATTTAAAAAGTAAGAGAATTACGTGAGCTATTCTTCTAAACCCTAAGAGAATACGTAGATAATTTAATTAATAGTAAAAAAATTATGTTTAAGTCCAATTATTAATATTATTATTTTTAAAAAATATTCAAATTTTTATAATTAAATTATTTTTTAAAGTAAAAAATTAAATTGATTAGTTTTTTAGCCCAATTATAACTTTTATAATTTATTAATTTATCAAATAAAAATAATTCTTTCTAAATTCCATCTTATAATTTTTTAAAATTAAATTCATTTTTTATTAACAATCAAATTTATTACACAAAATCATAAATTAATATTTAATAAGTTAATTTCTTTCTCAAAGTTTTCATTTTTTTATAACTTATTAGTTGTAAAAATTTATAATTTACACAAATTAATATTTCATAAGTTAATATTTTTTCTCAAATAAATTAATAAGTTAAATTATTTTTTCCTTCAAATTCACCCAACAATTAAGTTTAATTTTTAAACTTTAATAATTTTAATTATATTTATTTATTGTGTTAATTATTTAATTGTATAATTTTTTTAAAAAATATTGAAACCGGTTGAACTGCTGGTTTAAGAACTAAAACTGGATTATCCCCTCCTTGGTTCTAGTCTGGTTTCATATTTCTGGAACCATAGAACTGAGAGCTACTTTAGTCTCCCTTATTTTTTCACACACAAAAAAAAGAGGGAAGTTAGGTATAATAATTATATAACAAATTTTTTTGTTTTCCTATTATACCCTTTATTTATTACGTTAGATGAAAGATAAAAAAATCTAAATTGTTATCAATAAATTTGACAAATGACAAATATCAAATCAACAATATTAAATCTCACATAGGTTATTCATTTGAAAATATCAAAAAAATTAAATAAATATTGTTGATTATGAGACAATAAAATAGGAGTATGAAAGACAATTCATGAATTAATTATAGTATAAAAATAGTAAATAAAACTATATTCTGGAACAAATAAAAAAGAAAGTAGAATTATCTTTTGGGAGAGGGAGTAATTTTTAAATAATATTTTTTTGACAATAAACATTAGAAAAAAAAAGAGAAAAAAATGTTGGTGGGAATGATAGGAACTAAGACATTTTCACTAACTCTGTAACGCCCACAAATTAGTCTAAATTAGAATAAGTATGTGCTATATATAGAAAATACATGATAGACATAAAAATTTAAATAAATTGAATAAATGACTTAAATTATACCACATAATTAAATTGTATTTTTGGGATAAAAAAATTAAAGATATCAGATATAAGAAAATATGTGATAATAATAATAATAATAATAATAATAATAATAATAATAATAATAATAATAAATTAAAAAAAAAGTGGACAGTAAAAAAGGACACAACAGAGAAGATAAAAAAAAGTCCAAAAATGGGAAAAGGGAAGGGAAGGGGAAAGTCAATTGACTTTGCCCCATTTTATCCTAACTCTACACAATTCTATCAAACTTATCTCCATTCTTCTTCTTTCTCAAACCATCAACCTCCATTTATTCATCCTTGCCTTCAAGATTTGCATCAAAATCAGTTCAAACAAATCTGTTCTTGGTAAGTAATCTCTTTTCCATAATTATTGTATTATTAGAGCTTTTAAGATCATGTTTCTGCAGTGTATTTTGTTATATTTTTTAGTACCCTATGAACCGAATTTGAAGAGGTGTAAATTCATTTATGTGTTTTTTATATGTCTATCAAATTTCATGAAATTATTTTGAGTATATAAAGAGATAAGTTTGTTTAAGTGAAACTGGTTTAGGGAGACATGTCAATAGAGTAATCCACAGTTTTTGTTCAATTTGATTATCTTAATGACTGAATCTGAAGTTTTGTAAAATATAAAAGTTGTAGATATATGTGTTATTTAGGCTCTGCCAAATTTTGTATAAACATCTCTTGTGTAGGTTGAGTTATAATGAAATGAACTATGATTATTCCTTGATTGAGCTAGTTTCACATACCTGTGCAGCTCCAGTAAATTTGTGTTCCTTTTTGAGCTTCTTAAAGGTCTAATTAGCCAAAGTTTAAAAACATAAAGTTTTATTTCTATGTCTTATCTAAGTTCTCGTGAAAGTCTCACATTAAAATGTCAATTATTTTGTAAGTTATGAGGTGAACAAGTGAATTGGTTAGGTTGTCAGTGTATTCTGAACCAGTTATAGATCCTCCAGTATTTGAGAACCTTAGAGACCGAATATGGAAATGAGGCAAACATGCAAAATGTTCCAAGTTAAATTATATAATTGTATAAAAAGTTTCATAATAATTTAAGCTACAAATTGAAATATATGAATTTTTAAATATAGTACCCCAAAACTGCCTAAGGGCAGAAAATAGAGCAACATTTAAAATTATACAAAACATTGTGTAATGGTTCACAAATTTTGAAATTTTAGTATGTTTTAGTTTTAATGTTAAATTTAATTAGAATCAAGAATCATATAAATTGGATAAGTGTAGAAAAAGTTATTGATCCAACAATCCTAAGAGGTCATGTTCTAGCTTAAAAGAATTGTAGTTATTTATTTAAACTATGTTAAGAATAAATATTTTATCAATGTATTAATTATTTATATTTTCGAATTAGGATCTCAACAAGAACAAGAACAATACAAGTAGACAAGCTCCAAATTTTTGATTTTGGAAAAACTCCATTGAGATTTGTACATATATGCATTTTAGTTTGCCTATTTACATGCTTGTGTGTTAATTGAATAAGTTGCATATTTGAATAATGTATTAAAATGTGTAAATATGAAATGAATTGAATGCTTAATTAATGAAACTTCATGTTAATGCATGTATAGACATATGGATGAATAATTGATTGTAGAATAATTGATTGTAGAATAATTGATTAAAGTATTCCAATATTACTTAAATATTATATATATAATGGAATATCATATGATTATGTGATTTTAAAATTTTATAATCATATTTTTATTATAAATGTAAAGAAAATATTGATTCTAGCAAATTAATATATAAACAAAATAAATAAGTAATAATTTTAATTGCCTAGTTCTCAACCTGTGGACTAATTAGGGATAGATGGTGCACCATTGCGGAGACATTACAGTACTGATATCGATATGGTTTAGGAACAAGGTGATATTAGTTCCGAGAGCTCCCATGTCCTAATTGTATACAGATGATGTGATTATACTTGGTCATGAGGCTTAAGCTCTGTGAGCGCTTTTGAGACTATAGTGAGTAGGGTGCTTAAACTCCGCAAATGGCTCTACTACACGCCTATATCCGGACAGTTCAGAAATGAGATTTGGGCTATTTATATTAAAATATTATATATAAATTAATTAAAAGACATACATATACACGTTGAGAGATAAAATGTGTGAAATAGCATGAATTATAAATATTTATTAAGGTAAGTTAAATTTATAATTGAGTTATATATATATATATATATATATTATCAATGAATTTGGTAATATTGTATAATCATGTGGTTGTCCCTGTATAATGTATGTTGAAGTAATGTGTACTGTATTATGAATTATCTACCATTCAGTTTTGGCAACTGTATGTTAAAATATTTACGCTTATATGAATTAAGATTTGAGTTAACTAAACTAACATAATTTTAGGAAGATCAATTAAATTAAAATGAGTTATGAAAATATGAGAGGAGGTAGAATGCTTAATATTTTATATATTACATATGGTTGAATATATGCAATTCATGTCTTGATATAAATATAATGGAACATAAATTTTATTTTATTATAATATTTTATAAATTTTATGCAATGATTTATTTAAATTATATCATGATTATTATGACCCACGTTTGTGTAACTACATGAGAAAACTTAAATGCTTATATGTACCACTAAGTTAGAAATGACTTAGCGTTGATTTTTTCCGCACAGGAACTGGAGCTTGCAAGTAGTAAACTGTAAAGTTGATAGAGGAAGTACAAGCCCATACTAGAGGAGACGCGTCATAACTGGTTGAGGGTTAGATGCATATTATTTTTGCATTTTTTTCATTATCATGCATATGGGTTTGTTAGACATGTCTTGTATATAGTTAAAAACATATTTTGTATTTTGATATCATATCTATATAGTTAGATATAAGGTAAAAGCTATTAATTTTGATAGTTATAATGAAATATAATATTTATGTAACATGATGATGTATTTGATAATTGAATTCATATGTATATTCGATTATTAAAAAAATATCAATTTAGTTATTAAATGAAAATTTTAAATTCAGACTAGTTTCATCCAGATTGTTTGTGTCATCCCGCTTATGTAATGAAACTATTCCTATTATATAGGCGGGATATCACAAACTCTCTAGGAGAGCTTACCATTAGGCCAAAGCCTAATTGATGGTTGTTAAATAATAACGAATATATATATATATATATATATATATATATATATACAAGTCCAACATTTAATATTGATAAAAAAATTAAAACTTATAAATAAAATATAAAAAATTAATTTGAAATAAATTATTATCAACTTACAATTTTAAATTTAAACTACATCACATTATTTGCTATCACTACTATATTTAGGTACTTGAATATTATATATATAATCATAATATAATTAAAATATTGAAATGAATACTATATATAATGACAATACTAGTTATTTATTTATGTTAAATTATGAATTCATAATATTATTATTAGATATTACGATTATAGGACTAATTATTAAACTTAAGTTTCTCTCCAAATTCTCTTTGTGAAGGACAATCCTCTATTAGGGTTTAATAGAGACTAACCTGTGTAAGAGTTTTTCTCATCACCACGTGAGTTATTTTGTTTCATCGTTTCTTTGGTATGTTAGTCTTCTATGGATCCAAAAGACATAACCAAGATTTATGCTAAATTGAAAATGTAACACTCCCTTACCCTCCTACGTCACAGTCAGGTAAAGTGATGTTACCGACTGCCTGTATAAATATATATATATATATATATATATATCCGCATACAAAATTTATCAAGTGCATATGTGCATATGTCACTATATATATGTATCATCCATGATACATATATACATATGTATAAATCCATGTAAAAATGAACATATTAATTTATGTAAATTAGATATAAGTATATCCATATACTCATATCTATTCATCATTCCCTGTATAATACGATATATTCATATCTCATATTTTCATACAAAAAATCTTTAATTTACATATTTATTTTTATACATATAGTTCATATGACCACAACTGGTCATAAATATCTACAAACTGTTTATATGCATATATATAAGTGGTTACAAAAAGGAACCAACCCTGTCCGGGTGGCTGCCATTGTTGCTCTGCTCCATTTGTGGAACTCACTGGACTAGCGGCACACTCAGATAACTCGCCGATCTTAACCCTCGTCCTGATAGCTGCGCGAGAGAAAAATAAACTCTCGCACTGAGTTTTAACTTAGTGGTGCAATGATGTATAATAATAATAATCATTTTAAATGACTATATATATATATACTGAAAATCATTGAAATTATTTTTGAATAAAACAATATCTTTAACAATAATTATACTTGTATAAATAAACTGACATAAACATTTTCAATAAATGGAAGTAATAGTAAAACTTTTTAGAATATAATTTTTTTGTTCATGTACTATATCATAAGCATATAATCAGAACATAATACTACATCCATTTACTAAAATGAAACTTTTGTCAAGCCCATATATTAAGACGCCATAGACCCAATTCTAGAGAAACACGGGGTACCGCCAATTAACGGAAAAGTCATGGTCCACGAAATTCATAGGACGGAGGTCAAATCATAACCCCTCAGCTGATCCAAGATAACCACATGATCGGAAAATATATATATATATATATATATATATATATATATATATAAAACATGTTTGGTCCAAGATAATCACAGGATCAGGGCTAAATCATAACCCCTCAGCTGATCCAAGATAACCACATGATTAACCAATACTCTTCATGACCAAGATAACCACAGGCCATGAAGTTCCTACCCTATTGGCATGCCAACAAATCTCTGAGCCAAGTCTAGGCTAATACGTGATCCAAAATATATTGACTTTCATAAAATAAATAATTAAAACTTATATATATATTACACAAAACTATTCTCAAACTCATTTATTTTCATTTCATGTATTATAAAAAATTAAATTTATTTATTAATGATCAGTATTATAAATAATTGCACAAACCTAATTTATCGCATTGTCGCGTCTGCAGGCTCTTTTCCTTTGTCCGATACTGGCGCTTGTGTCAAATGTGCGCATAATAAAATTACATTTATTGCCAAATATTTAGAAGTATAATACTCCCTCAAATAGCAAAAATCTATTCATTTCTAAAATTTAACCCAGCGTCTGCTCCTGTTAATTTACAGGTATAAATTTTATAATTCCTGAAATACACTAACTTATTATTTAATTTACTCATTTTACTTATTTTCTTGTTTCATCTTATTTTTAATTTAATTATTTAAACCTCAAATTATATACTTTAAGGTTCACTTAAATTAATTAAGACATCAATTAATAATTAATTAGTTATTATCTATTATTAGCTCATTTTAGCTAAGTTATTTAATTTAACCAAATATAGCTTATTAATGTCTTTAATTAATTACTGCTAAACTCATGGCAAACTTAAGCCTTCATCAACTAAATTTATTTCCTTTTTATTTTTATTTTATTTTATTCAACTCACAAATAAAACCATACTACTTTTTTTTACCAATTAATAGTTTCACCCTTTATTTTATTTTCTCCTTAATTTCTTTGCCACATACAGTCCCATATTCAACTTCATTGCTACGGTTTTACCCACACAGCTCCATTAAAATCATTTTTTTTCAATTTAATGTTACATATATATATAATTAATTAATTAATTAATTATTAACAACTTAATTGATTAATCTCATAAAGTAAACTTGTTTTTCTTCATTTAGTGCAAAGTAAGGATAACCCATATATTCCTACAATCCACCCACCAATTGTTATTTTCCCACCAATTTCCATGAATTACCTCAATTAATTTCATAAATTTTTAATTATTTTTATTGATTCCCTTGCCTCTCAATTCCACAATTATTTACAACACCCAAGCTAAATAACTTCAATTCTCACTTCAGTAAGAAGAAACATGGTTTATTAGGAAAGAAATCAAACTTACCTTATCAAAATTCAAGAATGACCGAAACACCTCCAACATATATATATAAACTCTTCACTTGATTTTGCCTTCAATACTTTGCTAAAGTCACTTACTCTTTGATTCTCATCAAATCTATGGAAAATATATGAGATTTCATGGTGAAAGAAAGTTTATCGGTGGCAGGAATGGAGGTAAATGGTACAAAAAAATACAAAAGAGATGAGATGAATATGATGATAAGGAAGAAGAAAATGAGCACTTTCTCTTTTTATAATCACGTTAGAATTCAATTAGATTAGTTAATGGAAAGATTGATATGCTGATTGGTGGAAATGGGTGGCAAGTCAAAGATATTAATTATTTATTTAGTTAGTTAAATTTTTAATTATTATTATTTTAATACATTTCTCCACATATGTTAAATCCCTTAATTTGAAGCCCAAAATAATTTAATCTTCAATAATTAAATATACTGTTATTCATAAATTAATTTTCTCTACATTCTGATATTTTTAGTTTCACAATCAGAGTATCGGAGCAAAAATCGCATTTTTTTGGGTATTTTTACGGTACCGTAAGTTAAATTTTATCTCCTTAATTTGGTGCCCTAAACAATTGAGTTTTGATACCAAATTGTACCTGGGAGTCCGCCTTAATATTTCTTACGTCCTGGTATGATCCGTTCATGATTTACCGACAGTGCAAAAATCGCATATTTTACAGTCCTAACATCATTTTTGTCGATTTTTGTGAAAATTTCAGCGTTACATGTTTAAAATAAAATCTCTCATTTATTTTCGGTCCTAATTTAGACTTTGGTCATATTGACTCAATTCCGGTCCGCACGCGCATCATTTTCGATAGGTCTGGCGAGTCTAGTCGTGAAACACCCGTGTCGACCGTGGCCTAAATTGACGGACATGACATAAAACGTGTTATTTAGAGCAATATGAAGTTTTAAGAATCGAAGATGCAAATAGGGCTTCTACTCAAATCTTGATGAAATCTTACCTTTCCATTAGGATTCTCTCCACCAAACCAGTCAATAAAGAAGCTTTTAAATTAATAGTGCCAAGTTTTCTTCGAATGGCAGAAGGAACAAAAGTGGATTTTGTTTGAAGGAACACTTTCATCATCAGATTCAAATCGATGACAGATAAATAATGAACACTAAATGGCAGACTATGGAGCTTTGATAATGCCATCCTTGCCTTTTCAGAGATCAATGAAGATCAAAAAGTTCTAGATTTGCTCTTTCATAAGGTTAATTTCTAGGTTCAATTCCATAATTTGCTACTAGGGTATATGGTAAAGGAGATAGCTGGAAACGAGTTGGAGAGGTAAGAAAAATAGATAAATTAGAATATGGAGAGCGCTTCGGCCAATTCCTAAGAGTAAGAATTGTTGTGGATGTGAAAAAACCTGTAAAGTATAGCATTTTGCTAGAACTGGGTAAGGAAAGAAAGTAAAATCCTATTATCTTAACATTTAAGAGACTATTGGAATTTTGTTACCGCTGTGGAATTATTTGTCATGTGCTGAAGGAATGTGAGTTGAATGTTAAGAAAAATGTTTGATTGAAAATTGTGAATTTGGGGCTTGGATGAAGGTGTCAATACCAATATATGGGAGAAAACAGAATTCAACGTCAAAAAACAGCACCAGTCAGTACACTCCAAAACAAGGTACGACTTCTTATACCACTTTCAGTACTACCTAACTAGATTGTGATGAGAGGAATGTCTTGAACTGCGAAGGAAGATTATTGGGTGGAAGGGTAGAGGAAAGAGGGTATGTTCAAAGTAGCTCAGAAAAACACAAAAAATACAATAAGGAACAAAAAATTGTCATTCTACGGAATGAGAGAAAAAAAGGAGGAAGCATATTGTTTAATTGAGTAGTGTGATAGTAAAAATTCTAGAAGTGACATTAAATGAGTAGTTAGAGGTAAAACAATAATGCTCATTAGAAGTGGAAATTCAGATGTGGGCTATGAGGCATCATAGACAAGAATTAAAACAAATTCAGATATGGAAGGTCTTATCTTCTCAGAAGGAAGAACAAATTTGCATGATTTAATGGGATAAAAAAAGAACGCACGAAAAAGGAAAGGATTAACTTTGTTACCCCTTAGCCCTCGGAAGAGACTGTTAAACCAGAACAAAGTAAAAAATAATGTTACTTATGGGAAAAGGCTCTTTGAAGAAATAGTAGAGGATGGTGGGATGGAAAGGACTTCTGTTAAGATTCAGAAGATAGACATAATCAACCAATTACCAGCGACAAAGGTTGTGGAACAACCCTGCTGAAATTAATGAGTTGTGTATGTTGGAATGTTTGGGGCATTAGGAACCAATGAGAATTCAAGGAGCTTAAACATATGATACTTATACAAGATCCCAGACTGCTCTTCATCTATGAATTGAAGTTATTGAAAATCAGTGTAATAAATTCATGTTGTTGTTGGGCTTTGAAGGACAATTTTGCATTGATAGTTTATGAGCTAGTGGACGTTTGATTCTTTTTTGGAAAAAACCTTTGGAGGTCTCTATCAAGGCTTATTCCATGGGCCATATTGACTTAATGTGATATTTGATGGAAGTTGGTGGAGATTCACTAGCGTTTATGGCAATAACTCATCTTCTCTGAGGTATGTTACTTGGGATCTTATTAGGAGACTCTAGGGGTTAACTGAGATTAGCCAACTCCCATGGCTACTTAAAGGGGACTTTAATAAGATAATCTCAGACGAGGAAAAGATGGGTGGTTGCTCAAGGACTTTGGCAAGCATGACAGATTTTACATAATGTATTGAATATTGTGCTTTAAAGGAAGTTAGGTTCAGAGGACCTATGTTTACTTGGATAAATAATCATAAAATGGGGGATTTAGTTCAATGTCAGTTGGATAGATTTCTTGCAAATGACAAGTAGTTTGAGATTTTTACCAATAGTTACTATTATGTCCTAGACTTCTACCATTTAGACCATAGAGCGTTAAAGCCACATTGAATGTTTCATCGAGTTACAATGAGAGGAAAAAAGTGAACAGAGGGAAAATTACCTTTTAGATTTGAAGCCTACTGGGCAAGTGAGGAATAATATGGAAACATCATAAAATCGGTTTGGAGGGAGAGACACTCGAGGACTGAATTCAATGTGGTATCGGGCTTAGATAAATGTGGCAAGGCCCTATCTTTTTATAGCTAGTCTAAATTTAAACATTTGCCAATGAGAATTAAATAACTCAGATGTGAGATTGAAAGCTCAAAAGGAGACTCGATAGATATGGATCAATTATTGAAGATAGGTCGCCTTGAAAGAGAATTAGAAAAACTTTTAAATCAATAAGCGATGTACTAACATCAAAGATCTCGAGTCAATTGCATAAGGCATAGAGACAGAAACTCCAAATTATTTCACCAAGCAACAAATGCTAGAAGGAAGGCTAATCAGATCAAAAGCCTCAGAGTTGAGAATGGTGAATGGGTTACTTCCCAGGAAAGTATCATGTCATCTATCTTTAAACACTTTTTTGAGTTATTTTCCTCTAGTGATCCTAGTCTCGAGGCTATGAACCAAATCCTCCAAAATGTGCCACAATATATTTCGTATGTTTCAAAAAGTCGATTGTCAGTTTTATTTACAACTAAGGAGATTAGGACGACTATTTTTGACATATGTCCGAGCAAGGCTTTAGGACCATATGGAATGTCAGCCTTATTCTTTCAAAAGTACTGGAATATTGTGGGGGATTTGGTAACCAAATAGTATCTTCAATGTTTGAATGAAAGAAAAGACTTGACATATTGGAACAAAACTCTCATCACTCTGATTCTGAAGTTAAAAAAACCTAATTATATACAACAATTTCATCCTATCAACCTTTGTAATGTGAGATAAAAATCTGTCAAAAGCCATGGTGAACAGAATGAAATGTATAATGCCATATGTAATTGATGAAACCCAGTGTGCCTTTGTTCCTGAAAGGCTGATTACGGATAATGTTTTAATTGGGTTTGAATGCGTGCATTGGTTAAAAAATCTTAAGAAAGGTTGTTTTTCTCTGAATTTGGATATGAGTAAAGCCTGCGATAGGGTGGAGTGATATTTCATTAAAAAATCTATGATCAGAAAGGGCTTCTGCGATAAATGGTTTTAGCTAATTGTGAGGTGCATATCTTAAGTCTCATATTCTTTCCTTTTGAATGGCAATCAATATGGTTTGATTAAACCGGGTAGGGAACTCAGGTAGGGTGATCCTCTATCTCCATATATGTTTATAATATATGCTCAAAGTTTGTCATCCATGCTCTCAACAGCTTATGAATCAAGGATTCTGAGTGGTGTTAGAATCTTAAGGGCTTGTCCTACTATCACACATCTTTTTTTTGCGATGATAGTCTCATTTTTGGGACAATGTAAAATGAGGAATATTGGCTTCAAGAGGATTATTGCATATTATGAAAAAGTTTCAGGTCAGTTTATCAATTTTGAAAAATCTACTTTGTCATTCAATCCTAATATGAAAAATGAAGATAAAAACATGATAAAAGATTGTTTTGGTGTGAAGGAAGCCAATGGTCAACAAGTATATCTAGGTCTCCCTACGGTCTCCTTGAGGAATAAAAAGATATGATTTGGCTACATCAGGGATTGAATGATTAACAGAATAAAAATATGAAATTCCAAGACTTTCTCTATTGTGGGTCATGAGTGCCTTAAAAAGGTAGTATTACAGGCTATTCCAACATACACAATGTTGTGTTTCATACTACCTTCGACCTTGCTCTTGGATATGGAAAGGAACATTGCCAACTTTTGATGGGGCAAGGATGATGGTAGAAGTAAGATTCACTAGAAAGCTTGGAACAAACTTTATAAGGCTAAAGTATCTGGTGGTATGGGCTTTAGAGAAATGCATGTGTTTAACCAATCCTTGCTAAGGAAGCAAGCATGGAGAATTTTAACAAGGCCTGATTCTTTGTTGGCATAGTTTTCAAAGCTAGATATTTCCCCCATATGACCTTCTTAGAGATAGATTCAGGCAACAATCATTTTTTCACTTGGTGAAGCATTTTATAGGGGAGGCAATTGCTAGAGAATAGGTTAAGAAGAAGGGTGGAAATGGTGAGAATATCAAAGTGTATGGAGATAAATGGATTCCTATGCCTAAGTCATTTTTGGTATCTTCTCCACCATTTCTCCTTATGGATTCTCGAGTTAGCTCTTTACTGAATGATAATGGTAATTGGAATTTCAATTTGGTGAAAAGCAGTTTTCTCCCTTATGAGGCATACATTACTTTAAATCTTCCAAGGCCAAGGTTTTAAATCTTCAAGAGTGCTTATAAGTAGAGATTGAATTTTCAAAGTTCAGAAATATAATCTACCTTAGCTACCTTTAGAAGCTGGTCGAACAAAGTTTGGGGCCTCCATATTCCTCATAAATTTAAAGTTTTCATATGGAGGGCTTACAACAACATGATTCTTTTAGCAGATAACTAAAGTTTTCATCATGTTCATATTGATCCTTCTTATTTGAGATGTGGGTTTGGATCTGAATCAAAAACTCATGCCCCTTTTCAATGTTGTATGTCAAGAAAGGTAGGGAGGAACTCATCTTTTGCTCATTTAATAACAAAATTTAATTCTCTTTCAATGTTTGTGTTGAACCTTGAGGGGTATTTCTGTCATTTGATGCTAAAAAATAAAATAACAATAATGTATTTAACAATGCTTGTGTTCTAAGTTTGTTGAACAAGATATATCTTAAATAGAATATAATGCAAGAATGAAAGACAACTTTTGAAGATCAAAATAAGAAGAAATAGCAAAGTCACGTCCGTGACTACTTATGTCATGCCCGTGATATAGCTTAGCGCCAACTCTCTAACATTTAAATTTCAAGACCATGAAAGATCATACCAACCATGAATGGTCAAATCAGTCATGCCCATGAAAGAAAGACACGTCTATGAAATAACATGTCAAGTTCTTACAGAGAGCTTCACGGCTAGAGTCCCCACTTGGACCACGACTTGGAAGAACATTCACAACCGTGACACATATAGTCATGCCCATGAATGAGGACAAAGAAACATGTCAGGCGTCGCATTAAATGCACCTAAATGGCTATAATTCGCAGATGAAGTATAAATGCAAGTCTTTTATTAATCCTAACAAGAAGAACAACAATTACTTTGAATCTTTAATCTTGTTGTAGCCATTGTGCATTAATTATTTTCAACAAAAACCTTTATTCTTTGTAAAAACCTAATTGCTCATAATTTCTGAGCATTATAGGTGGTGAGTGTTTTCATTGTAATCAATAACTCAAGTGAGTTTGGGTAAATTGGGTTAAGATTGAAACACTTGTAAAGGTTTATTATATGAGTCATAAAACACAATGAATTGGTTTATTGTGTGAGCCATTAAAACATAAGGGACTTTCTGGGTTAGGTGTTAGCTATTGAGAGAAACACCATAGTTAGGATTGAGCTTGTAAAACTTCATTGTAACACTTAGTGTGTTAGTAAAACTCCCAATTGAGATTGGGGAAAGGAGTAGGGTTTGTTAATATTTAAACCCCTATAAATCTCATGTGTGATATCTCTCCATCCATACTCTATTTAATTTTATTCCACACTTAAAGTCAAGAAATTTTTTATTTCATAACCAATTCAACCCCTTTATTGGTTCATTTTGTTGAACCTTGAAAGGTATTTCCGTCATTTTGATGCTAACAAATAAAAATAAAAATAATGTATTTAACAAAGCTTTTGTTCTAAGTTTGTTGAACAGGATATATCTTGAATAAAATATGATGCAAGAATGAAAGAAAACATTTGAAGGTCAAAATAAGAAGAAATAGCATGTTCACGTCTGTTAATTTACTAACCCCCAATGACCCAAGTTCATTTGGGTACCTAAAAACAATACTTAAATTGTAATGTTATAGGTATGCCTCAAGTCCACCATAAAATAAAATGTTTGGCTTGTGGATAGTGGATGCTCAAGGCATATGACCGGAAACAAAGAGCTATTCAATGACATTAAAAGTATTGATGGTGGTAAGGCAACCTTTGAAAATAAAGCTAAGGGTAAGGTAATTGGCATTGGCTCCATTGGTATTAATAATACTACTTTCATTGAAGATGTTTTACTTGTTGATGGTTTGAAACATAACTTATTAAGCGTAGGTCAATTATGTGATAAGGGAAACCAAGTAATCTTTACCTCCAATGAATGTCCTGTCACCTCTTTTAGTGGTCAAGAGATATTCAAAGGAAGTAGAGATGTCAATACTTACATAATAGACTTACACAAAATATTTAACATTTCCTCTAAGTGTCCTATGACTACTAGTGATGAATCTTGATTATGGCATAGAAGGCTTGGTCATGTAAGCATGGATTTAATTCAAAGCCTTAGCAAATGAGAGCTAGTAAGTGGACTGCCCAAAGTCAAATTTGAAAAAGATAAGACATGTGAACCTTGCCAAAGAGGAAAACAACACAAGTCCTCATTAAAATCCAAAAATATTTTAAGTACCTCGAAGCCTCTACAACTTTTGCATTTAGATCTTTTTGGACATATTAGAGTTGCAAGCCTAGGAGGTAAACATTATGCTTTTGTCATCGTCGATGATTACTCTAGATTCACTTGGGTAATTTTCTTAGCTAAAAAGAGTGATGCTTTTGAATCTTTTAAAAACTCTGCTAAGAGAGTTCAAAACGAAAAAGTTTATTTTATTTAAAAATAAGAAGCGATAATGGCAAAGAAATTGAAAATGAAAACTTTGAAAAATTTTGTTTAGAATATGGAATTTCACAAAATTTTTCATCTCCTTGGACGCCTCAACAAAATGGGGTAGTCAAAAGGAAAAATCAAATTTTAATTGAAATGGCTCGAACAATGCTTAATAAGTATGAGTTGCCAACCTACTTTTGGGCTGAAGCTACTATTATTGCATGTTATATTTCAAATTGAGTTTTCCAAAGACCACTTTTAAACAAAACATCTTTTGAGTTATGGAATGGAAGAAAATCCATGATATCATACTTTAGAGTTTTTGGATGCAAATGTTTCATATTAAATACCAAGGACAACTTTGGAAAATTTGCCTCTAAATTCGATGAAGGTATTTTTTTAGGATACTCCACCTCTAGCAAAGTGTCTAGAGTCTTTAACAAAAGGTCATTAGTTGTTGAAGAATCTATGCATGTTGTCTTTGATGAATCTAGTAAGCTTGATCTTGTGAAAGATAGTGTTCTTGATGATATAGTAGGTACAATGGAAAAGCTTGATCTTGATAAAGAGAAAGATGAAAATGATCAAGAAAATCCAGATCAAGATGACTCTCTACCTCAAGCTTAAGAGCAAGACAAACAAGAGCTTCCAAAGGAGTGGAAAATGACAAAGATCACCCCAAGGAACAAATCATTGGCGATCCTACTAAAGGAGTAAGCACTAGATCTCATCTCAAATTTTTAGATTCTAACCTTTCTTTTGTCTCTCAAATTGAGCCTAAAAATATTGATGAGACTCTTAATGATGAAAATTGGGTGATTACTATGCAAGAGGAACTCAACCAATTTGAGAGGAGTAAGGTGTGGACCTTAGTTCCTAGACCCAAATAGCATCAAATTGGTAGCAGCAAACGGGTATTTAGAAATAAACTAGATGAACAAAGTTCAATAACTAGGTATAAGGCTAGGTTAGTTGCAAAAGGTTATAATCAAGAAGAAGGAATAAATTATGATGAGACTTATGCTCCAGTAGCTAGATTAGAAGCCATAAGAATTCTTTTAGCATTTGCATGCCATATGAATTTTAAAATCTTTCAAATAGATGTCAAAAGTGCTTTCTTAAATGGTTTTATAGAAGAAGAAGTTTATGTAAAACAACCACTGGATTTTGAAAGCCATAACTTGCCCAATCATGTTTTTAAACTTTCAAAAGCTTTGTATGGTTTGAAACAAGCTCCAAGAGCTTGATATGAAAGACTAAGTTCTTTCCTTTTAGAAAATAATTTTTCAAAGGGAAATGTTGACACAACATTATTTACTAAAAAGCATAAGCATGATATTCTAATTGTTCAAATTTATGTTGATGACATCATATTTGGGTCTACTAATGAATTGCTTTGCCAAGAATTTGCTGAGTGTATGACTAAAAAATTTGAAATGAGCATGATGGGTGAACTTAAGTTCTTTCTTGGTCTATAAATAAAACAAAGCAATGAAAGCATATTCATCAACCAATCCAAGTATGTCAAAAACTTAATCAAGAAATTTGGAATGGAATGATGCAAAAATGCCAAGACTCCTATGAGCACATCAACAAAATTGGACAAAGACGAAAAGGGTAAGAACATTAATGAAAAGCTCTATAGAGGTATGATCGGATCACTCTTATATTTTACTGCCTCTAGGCCCGATATAATGTACAGTGTATGCTTATGTGCTAGATTTCAATCATGTCCCAAAGAATTACATTTGAATGCTGTGAAAAGAATCTTAAAATATTTACATGGCACATTGCATCTAAGCTTATGGTGTCCTAGAAATTCATCCTTTCATATCATATGATATTCAGATGCAAATATGGTGGCAGTCTCTTGAATAAAAAGAGTACTTCAGGCACTTGTCACTTTATTGGTGAATGCTTAGTCTTTTGGTTTAGCAAGAAACAAGTTTCAGTTGCCCTTTCTACCGCTGAAGTGGAGTATGTGGCAGCAGGATATTGTTGTACTCAAATTCTATGGATGAGACAACAACTTAAGGATCATGGTCATAGTATGGACCGTATACCTATCAAATATGACAATACCAATGCCATAAACCTATCTAAGAATCTCATTCAATACTCTAAAAGCAAGCATATTGACATAAAATATCACTTTCTTAGATATTATGTTCAATATGGAGATGTTGAATTAGAATTTATCGATACAAATATTCACGCCCTTGATGGACTATTCACGGTCGTGAATCTGTCGACAATAAAACATAATTTTACCATTTCTTCTCATTTTCAACCTTAAAAATTATCTCAATTAAAGCTCTTATTCATTATCTCTTACAAAATCCGGCCTCCTCATATCCATTTCCATCTATAAAATCCTTCAAAACTCATTCTCTTTGAAAAATCATAACATCTCAAGGTAGTTCTCAAAATCCCTAGTCAGAAAATCACTTTCCAAAATCCTTTTCTGAGATTATCAATGGAACCCGACTCATCAAAAGGCACAAGGAAGAAATCTCATGCTTCAAGACGCCATACAAACTACCTTCTCAATATTATTCCGGAGCATTATCATTCGAGATATGTTGTTCTTAAGAAAAGACCCTTACTTTCATCTCGTTCCTTCAAGTGGAATGGTATCAGGACTCTCAGTCTTGAGACAAGCATGACAGAACAATTACAAGCTCGTCATCTCAAGGAATTTGTAGATATTCATCAACCAACACTAAGGGAACTAACACTCGAATTCCTTAGCACTTTGCAAGTTTCTCCCACCGGAACATTCAAATTCCAACTTTGAAAGCATCCGAACACTCTCACAGCAGTAGATTTTGGCACTATCTTCAAACTTCCCTCATATGGTATTCTCAATGAGAATGAGGTGGAATTCTATGCCAATCTGGCATTGACTAATTTTAGGTTGGATTGTAGCTGGGATGTGAAGAAGACTAAGAGCACCCATCTTCGGTCTCCCGTGCAAAAATATTTATCATAGGTTTCTTACCTATAGTATATTTGCTAGAGGTGATAGCAACGGGGCAATCCAAAAATCAGAGCTTTTCCTTTTGGAGATGACATGAAGAGGTCTAACCGTGGCTCTATCTCGATGATTTGCAAATCATATTCTCTCAATTGCAACAAAACCATCGGGAGATATCTTGATTGGTAGGTATGCGACTCACCTTGCAATTGAGCTCGGGTATCTAAAGCTTGATGAGCAAAATTTCAATCTCTGTCCAGCACATCCTTGAGACCGGCTAGATGTCGAGTCTTTTATAAATATGGGAGCAGTTGTTCGCATAATTTACGAGAATAATGTCTATTACCGCTTCATCACACCAGCTGGTGAAATTAATTGGGAAGACCAAGATTCTGATGAATTCAAAACTGGCCTCCAAGGTATCTAGCAAAAAAAATGAGCCCGAGTTGAGACAACGACCCCGAAGGTTAAGCAAAAGGTTGGTCAATCATTGGCCTGTACACCTAGCTTGGCACAATAGGTTGCTGATCTTTTAGCACATTGCTTTGACTTATTACAGGCTTCCATCGATGAGAGATTGGAAAGTCTCAAAGAATTCATGGAATCTCGTATGGATAGCCTCAAAGCGGAAGTAGCATGCCTTAGAGATGGTCTGTCAGGCTTAAAGCCTAATTACAGTCCTAGTCTATTGTATTTTTATTTTTATGTACTAGTTTTTATTTTTATGGGTGTAGAACTTTAATTTACATTTTTAAAGTTTGTAATTCATCTCTTTCGTTTAATATAATTACATCATTATCATTTTATGGTTTATTTTGTTGATGACAAAAGGGGGAGAACCTAGCAATATATGCAAATGTGTGTAGTAAAAGGCAAATGTGTTGTATAACATATACCTCACATATACTTTGCATATACTTAACTAGTTAAGCAAACAACCTTGATATACTTTGAATATACTTCACATATACTTAACTAGTTAAGCAAAACAACTTTGATATACTTTGAATATACCTCGCATATACCTAACTAGTCAGAAAAGATTCATGCTATACACTTTATTATTTTTTGTCTTAAACATCTTTTGAGGGGAAGACTTCTCAAAAACACATATTGCTAGATTATTTATCACCATCAAAAAGGGGGAGATTATTGAACCTTGAAGGATATTTCCATCATTTTGATGCTAACAAATAAAATAGCAATAATGTATTTAACAAAGTTTGTGTTCTAAGTTTGTTGAACAGGACATATCTTGAACAAAATATGATGCAGAAATGAAAGAAACCCTTTGAATGTCAAAATAAGGAGAAATAACATGTTCACGCCCGTGATTGATTATGCCACGCCCGTAATATGGCTTAGTGCCAACTATCCAATATTCAAAGTTCACGGCCATGAAGGATCATACCAATCATGAATGATCAAATCAGTCATGCCCGTAAAATAACATGTTAAGTTCTTCTAAAGAGCGTCACGGGCAGAGTCACCACCTGAACCATGGCTTAGAAGAATGTTCATGCCCATAAAAACTTCAAGTTCTTCCAGAAAGCTTCACTGTCAAAGTCACCATTTGGATCACAATTTGGAAGAACATTCACGACCGTGACACATATAGTCATACCCGTGAATAAGGATAGAGAAACATGTCAGGAGCGAAGTTAAGAGTTGGTTCAATGACTATTTTCGCATTAAATGCACCCAAATGACTATAATTTACTAAGAAATTATAAATGCAAGTCATTTATGAATCTTAAGAAGAAGAACAACAATTATTGTGAATCGTAAATCTTGTTGTAGCCATTGTGCATTAATTATTTTTAACAAAACCTTTATTCTTTGTAAGAACCTAATTGCTCATAATTTCTGAGCATTATAGGTTGGTGAGTATTTTCATTGTAATCTATTACTTAAGTGAGTTTGGGTATATTGGGTCAAGATTGAAACATTTGTAAGGGTTTATTTTGTGAGCCATAAAACACAAGGAATTGGTTTATTGTGTGGGCCACTAAAATAAAAAGGGATTTCTGGGTTAGGTGTTAGCTATTGAGAGAAACACCATAGTTTAGAGTGAGCTTGTAAACTCCATTGTAACACTTAGTGTGTTAGTAAAACTCCCAATTGAGATTGGGAAGATGAGTAGGGTTTGTTAATACCCGAACCTCTATAAATCTCATGTGTGATATCTTTTCATCCCTACTTTATTTAATTTTATTTCGCATTTAAAGTTAAGAATTTTTTTATAACCAATTCAACCTCCCCCCTTCTTAGTTCATTGTTTGGGCAACAATTGGTATCAGAGCTTGTCTACCATCAAAGCCTAAAAAGCACTAGCAAAGATCAAGAAATGGCCAATGAAGGATTCCAAAGTCTCAAACCTTACTTTGACAGAGCAAACTATGCTTATTGGAAGTTCTGAATGGAGACATATCTCGATAGTGAGGGAATTAAAGTTTGGGATAACGTTCGAAAAGAATGGACACCACCAACTAGGAGAGGAGTTAATGGTGAAGAAGAAATTCTTTTAAGAGATGATTGGACAGAGCCTCAATGTAGAGCAAAATTCAAAAACAAAAAGGCAATGACAATCCTCACAAGCTCTCTATCCATTAAAGAATGTGGTAGAATTAAACACTGCCATACTGCATATAGTATGTGGAAGACATTGGAGAATTATCATGAAGGAACAAAATAAGTTAAATCCAAGAAGATTCAACTTTTCACTTTAGAATATGAACTCTTCAAGATGAAATCAAATAAATCCATCACTGATATGACAAACCATCTTCTAGCCATCATAAATGGCATGAGAAAGCTTGGAAAGCATTTGAGCTTGGAAGATGTAAACAACAAAATTCTGAGAAGCCTTCCTCTCAATGACTACGGTTTAAAATTTGTTGGTATAGAAGAAGCCAATGAAGACATGAGCATCATGCCTACCGATGTGCTTATTGGCAAACTTCTAACACAGGAAATGGCAGTAAAGAGAGATAGAGAACTTTAAACTAAACCAGAAACAAGAAAGCCTTTAGCACTCAAAGCCTCTACTTTAAAATCTCAAGAAGAAGTTAAAGATGATGAAGAAAAGAGTGATGATGCAAATGAGGATATTTCCATACTCTCAAGGAGATTAAAAAGAATAATTGAAAAGAAAATTGGCAACTCTCAAAACTTCAAACAAAGAAACCTCAAACACTCCTCAAGTGACTCTTAAAGAAATAAAGATGAGGTAAAATGTTATGAGTGTAGGAAGAAATGACATATCAAACCAGAATGTCCAAAGCTCAAGAAACACAAGAAAAGATATCAAAAAGATAATGGGGAGAAAGGTCACAAAGCCACATGGAATGACGAAAGCTCTTTAAGCGAAAAAGATGACAATGAAGGTGAAGAGGTCAACCTAAGGTTCATGGATTTAGAGGATCACTTCATGGATGAGGTAGGTCCTTCTTACTCATATTCATTTAATAATGATAGTAGTGATAATAATAGTAATAGTGATGATGATGATGAGCAGAGTTTAATAGAAGTATTGAACCTAGAATTAGAAAAATATAGATGTAAATTCAATACTTACAAAAATAATATTTTAAATTTGAAAAACAAAATGGAAGTTTTACAAAAAGGAAAATCTTGATCTTAAAACTTCTAATGAATCTCTTCAAAAGTCATTAGATGAGTACTCCTCTAGACCCTTAACTAAATCCTTACTTAAAGAAAATAATGTTTTGAAAAATGAAGTTGAGGAACTTAGAAACTCCATTTCAAGATTTCATAAAGGCAATGAGAGTTTAGATACTCTCATAGTGTCCCAAAGACCACCTTTAATAAGACATGCTCTAGGATTTAATGGAACATCATCTTCATCTCACAAGACCACATTTTTTAAGTCTAGTGCACCTCATATCTCCACATTAGAAGTAAAAGCCCCAAGGGCTAAATGCACAACACACACTTAACCCTTTATTTATAAGAAGAATGGTCAAGGGTCGATTAGCCTAAGAGGGATCATGCTTTTATGTATAAGAGGCATGCACCTAGGAAAGCACTGATTCATCATGCATGTGCATGTCATTGCTCACAAACTCCATCTAATAGGATAATAAGACCTAAAAGCATGGTAAAACTGAAAAACATGTTAAGAGCTAAACAATGTAATTATTGAATGAAATTTGGTCATATAAAAAAAATATTGTTGGATAAGGAAAGCTCATTGGGAACCTTCATGTGCTAACCCCCAAGGACCCAAATTCATTTGGATACCTAAAAACAATACTTAAATTGTGATTTTATAGGTATGCCACAAGTCCACTATAAAAGAAAATGCTTGGCTTGTGAATAGTGGATGCTCAAGGCATATGACCGAAAACAAAGAGCTATTCAATGACATTAAAAGTATTGATGGTGGTAAGGTAATAGTTGGAAATAATTGTAAGGGTAAGGTAATTGGCATTGGCTCCATTGGTATTAATAATACTACTTTCATCGAAGATGTTTTACTTGTTGATGGTTTGAAACATAACTTGTTAAGTGTGAGTCAATTATGTGATAAGGGAAACCAACTAATATTTACCTCAAATGAATGTCTTGTCACCTCTTTTAGTGGCCAAGAGATATTCAAAGGAAGTAGAGATGTCAATACTTACATAATAGACTTACACAAAATACTTAACCTTTTCTCTAAGTGTCTTATGACTACTAGTGAAGAATCTTGGTTCTGGCATATACGGCTTGGTCATGCAAGCATGGATTTAATTCAAAGCCTTAGCAAAGGAGAGCAAGTAAGTGGACTACCAAAAGTCAAATTTGAAAATAATAAGACATGTGAACCTTGCCAAAGAGGAAAACAATACAAGTCCTCCTTCAAATCCAAAAATATTGTAAGTACCTTGAAGCCTCTACAACTTTTGCATTTAGATCTTTTTAGACCTATTAGAGTTGCAAGCTTAGGAGGTAAACACTATACTTTTGTCATCATCAATGATTACTCTAGATTCACTTGGGTAATTTTCTTAGCTCAAAAGAGTGATGCTTTTGAATCTTTTAAAAACTTTGCTAAGAGAGTTTAAAATCAAAAGGGATATTTTATTTCAAAAATAAGAAGCGATCATGACAAAGAATTTGAAAATGAAAACTCTGAAAACTTTTGTTTAGAACATGGTATTTTACAAAAATTTTCAACTCCTAGGACGACTCAATAAAATGGGGTAGTCAAAAGGAAAATTCAAACTTTAATTGAAATGACTCGAACAATGCTCAATGAGTATGAGTTACCAATCTACTTTTGGGTCGAAGCCACCAATACTGCATGTTATGTTTCAAATTGAGTTTTCAAAAGACCACTCTAAACAAAACTTCTTTTAAGTTATGGAATGGAAGAAACCCCATGATATCATACTTTAGAGTATTTGTATGCAAGTGTTTCATATTAAATACTAAGGACAACATTGAAAAATTTGCCTTTAAATTCGATAAAGGTATCTTTTTAGGATACTCCACTTCTAGCAATACTTATAGAGTCTTTAATAAAAGGTCATTAGTTGTTGAAGAATTTATACATATTGTTTTTGGTGAATCTAGTAAGCTTGATCTTGTGAAATGTAGTATTCTTAATGATATAGTAGGTATAATAGAAAAGCTTGATCTTGATTATGAGAAAGATGAAAATGATCAAGAAAACCCAAATCAAGATGTCTCTCTATCTCAAGCTCAAGAGCAAGACAAACAAGAGCTTCTAACGGAATAGAAAATGACAAAACATCACCCCAAGGAACAAATCATTGGTGATCCTATTAAAGTAGTAAGTACTAGATCTCATATCAAACTTTTAGATTCTAACCTTGCTTTTGTCTCTCAAATTGAGCCTAAAAATATTGACGAGTCTCTTAATGATGAAAATTGGGTGATTTCTATGCAAGAGGAACTCAACCAATTTGAGAGAAGTAAGGTGTGGACCTTAGTTCCTAGACCCAAAGAGTATCAAATCATTGATATTAAATGGGTATTTAGAAATAAACTAGATGAACAAGGTTCAATAACTAGGAATAAGGCTAGGTTAGTTACAAAGGGTTATAATCAAGAAGAAAGAATAAATTATGATGAGACCTATGCTTTGGTAGCTAGATTAGAAGCCATAAGAATTCTTTTAGCATTTGTATGGCATATGAATTTTAAACTCTTTTAAATGGATGTCAAAAGTGCTTTGTAACACCCCTTACCCTTCCATACATCCATCTGTATACCGGATGGATAAGAGGTGCTACAGAAAATAAAGCTTTCTAAAAATACTTCTTTAATTTTAAACATATTTAATATAAGAAATTTTAAATATATACTAAAATATTATACATACACATTTTTTTATTTTATTTATATACATGCTGTAATGAAATTTAAAAAAACTTATATATATACATATCAAAATAGAATAAAGGGACCAACCCGTTCTACGTGGCTACCACTGCTACTGCTGTGCTCCATAATGCGGTCCCTAATCAGCGTCTCTATCTACAAATCAGGACGCTCTCTGCTACCTTGTTAACCTACGCGAGAGAAAACAAACTCTCGCGCTGAGTATATAACTCAGTGGTGCAAAAACTCTTATAATAATAATCATTAAAATAAAAACATATATTTAAAATAAAATCAATTCAAAATTTTCATCTTTTTCTGTAAATATCATAATATAATATGTTTATAACTCAAATATCGCTGAATTCTTAATAATATATTTTTCATATACCCACATATTATAACGTCCTAGACTTGCTCCTAGGGAATCAAAGGGGTATCATATTACATCCCAACTTAGGATCCACAGAAATACACAGGATTTAAATGTAATATGACTCAGCCCACAGAAATGCACAGGACTGACAATTGTATCAGGTGATCCACAGAAATGCACAGGATCACAATATTTCATTGGTCCACAAAAATACACAGGACCATAATTTCTACCCTATTGGCATGCCAACAATACCCTAGTTCACGTCTAGGCTAACATGTGGGAAAAATTCTCATATTCATAGTTCACTTCATTTTTCATAAAATTAATAAATATTCTTTCAATACCAAAAGAATTATCATCATAGAGAATTTTTAACATTTAAATTTTCTGGAAAACAAAAATATATTTCCAATACAATAATTGAAAAAAAATTCCAATTTTCACATAAAACATATTTACATGACTATTATTATAAAAGTAGTTGCACTAACCTTTTTACGCTTTGTCGGTATCCGCCGGCTCTTTCTCTTTATCTCGGGTTGGCGTTTCGTCCAATGTCATGCCTAGAGATAAAAATTTTCGATTAGCTATTGTACCCTTTACGACATAAAATCTAGCAAAATTTAATTTTTTTCGCTCTTACGAATATTAAGATCCTATAATTTAAAATTTTCTTATTATGCATGTTTAATGCATAAATTCCGGTTTTGGTCATTATCACGCTTCCCGGTGCGACCAAAAATTCAAATATTAATTTTATTTTATAATAATTTATTTTCTTTATTTTTCTGCCTCCAAAACTATTTTTCTCCATTTATTTCTTTTATTCTTCTAGCGTCCATTTCCAATTCAAAAATTTTCATTTATTCAATAAATACTCTAAAAATTCCAAATAAATTCCTATCATCACTATAACTCATTTTCTTTCATTTTCCATCATCAATTTCCCAAAAATAATATTCCACAAATTCCAATAAATTTTTCCATAATTTGGCTAAAAATCTAAAAATTCCCCAAAAATCCTATTAAATTTTTCTTCCATCCCAAAATTTATTTTTCACTTCCATACACTCCAATTAACTTCATTATCTTCAATTTAAGGCAAAATTCCTCCAAAATAATTTTTCCAAAATTTAACCATAATTATGGAAATTCTCTAAAAATTCTACAAAAATTCCTAAAATTTATTTTCATCAATTATTCACTCAATCCATCATCCTCAAGCCTTATTCTCTTCATTTCCTATTTTTCTCTAATTTTTCAAGATTTTTTCCATAAACCCTAATTTTTCCATCAAGCAATTTCAACCAACAACACAACACACCACAACTTCAATTTCTAATTTAAACAACCATAAAATCCAACATAAATCCATATAAATTTGAAGAAAAAGTGAATAAAAACTTACCTCCAAATTTTCTTGAATTTTTTGGCCAAAGAAATAATTTTCCTCCAATTTTCCTTTATTTTCTTCACCCACCAATTAATTTTTCTTGCTCCAAATACTTAATTATTGGTAATCTTGTGAAATTAAGGTGAAGGAAAAGCTTAATCTAGCTCCCATGGTGGACGGCCACACAAGAAGAAGAAGAAGAAAGGGATTTTTGATATTTTGTAGATTTTTGTCCTATTTATACTCAATTAAATTAATTAATCTTAATTAATTTCTTAATCCATCTCCTCATTGGCTAATAGCACAATTAATTATCCCATAATATTGACACATGGCCCAATCACATTTCCATTAATTTTGACTTAAAAAATTTTTAACCAATCAAAACAATTTCTTCATTTTTCTTCATAATTAATTTTAATTCTCCAAAATTCAACCTCTAAACAACTCAATTCTATCAAATTAAATATTCCAAAAATTATAAAATAATTTTCTCTTCGAAACGGTCTCTTCGATTTTGTAAAATGACCACCGGTGCAAAAAATCAAATTTTTACGGGTTAATCAATTTTCTTAATTTCACCCGTAAAAATTCTTCTGTCATCCGATTTCTAATTTATCAGTTTTAAAAATCTTAAAATTAAATTTCGATCACATCGACTCCATTGTGATCGTGATCGCATTTCTCTAGCTCCTGATCTGAAATATCAGACTGTAAACTTGTACTAAAGATCCTATTTCCACAATTCAAACCTTTAGCCTTAAAATTTTACCTTATAACTCCACCTATGACCTTATAATAATATATTTTCTTATTTTGGTATGCTTAAATTATAATTTCACTACCGAGCAAAAAACCCAAATTTCGGCCCGGGCTGTTGTCTCGATTTGCGTGCATAACACGAAATTGCTTTATTTCATTTGATAAAATTCCTATTCATTTTATTATATTAATATAATTAAATTTTTATGTATTTATTCTTATTTAGACTCCGATCGTATACCTTTATACTACAGTATAAACGACCGCAGTACACGTATACGGTCATGGTCTAACACACGGATGTGACATGCTTTCTTAAATGGTTTTATAGAAAGAGTACTTCAGGCACTTGTCACTTTATTGATGAATACTTAGTCTCTTGGTTTAGCAAGAAACAAGTTTCAGCTGCCCTTTCTACCGCTGAAGTGGAGTATGTGGCAGTAGGATGTTGTTGCACTGAAATCCTATCAATGAGATAAAAATTTAAGGATTATGGTCATAGTTTGGACCATATACCCATCAAATGTGACAATACAAGTGTCGTAAACCTATCTAAGAATCCCATTCAACACTCTAGAAGTAAGCATATTGACATAAGACATCATTTTCTTAGAGATCTTGTTCAATATGGAGATGATGTATTAGAATTTATCGATACAAACAATCAATTAGCAAATATTTTCATCAAAAATCTTAATGAAGAAAGATTTTGCTTCATAAGAAAATAGTTTGGTATGCTGGATAGATTAACCTTATCTTAAATATGACTATCTATTGTCAACCTTAAATGTTAATTTCCTTCATATGTTGTTTTTTATTGACTAATCTTTTAAGGTATGAAGTGGTTAACATAATGGGAATATTTGTTATAAGGAATAGAAACATCTTAGAAATCTTTTAGTCCTATTTTAGAATTAGTTTTATTAATTGAATATTTAAGGAAATTCATGCTCGTGACATAGATTTACGGCCGTGATCATAATCTCCAAAAGTTTCAGTTGCTTTCACGCCTTGTTTCACGACATCCTTCACGACTGGAGGTAGTGAAGACTATGTATCACGCCTATGACTTTTTTCATTCACTCTCGTGAAACTCCTTATTCACGCTCGTAACACTTTTTCACGACCTTGAACATTAACATCAAATAATTACAAAACCGTTCACACTTTGTTTCATGCGTTGCCTTATGGTCAGAAGTAGTGAAGATTGCATTTCACGACCGTGACTTCCTTTGTCACCACCGTGATATTCATAAGTAATGCCAGTGACTATTTAATGTCAAGACCATGAATCGATTCATATGCTTTATCACGGCTAGAGCGCCTCCTCAACAAACCGTGATCGCAACAATTCATGCCGGTGATGGACAATTCACGGCTGTGAATCTGTAGACTATAAAATAGGATTTCTGTCATTTTTCTCACTTTCAACTTTAAAAATTCTCTCAATTAAAACTCTCATTCAATATTTCTCACAAAATCCAGCCTCCTTATATTCTTTTCCATCTATAAAATCCTTCAAAACTTTTTTTTCTTTGAAGAATCATAGCACCTCAAAGTTGTTCTCAAATCCTTGGTCAGATATTCTTTCTCCAAATCCCTACTCCAAAATTATCAATGGAACCTGACTCATCAAAAGGCACAAGGAAGAAATCTCATGCTCTGAGACACCACACGGACTATCTTCTCAACATCATTTCGAAGCATTGTCATCCAAGATATGTTGTTCTAAAGAAAAAACCCCTACTTTCATCTCATTCCTTCGAGTGGAGTATTGTCATGACTCTTGAGCTTGAGACAAGCATGACAGAACAATTGCAAGCTTGTCACCTTAAGGAATTTGAAGACATTCATCGGCCAACGCTAATGGAACCAACTTTCGAGTTCCTTAGCACTTTGCAAGTCTCTCCCACCGGAACAGTTAAATTCTAACTCTGTAAGCATCCGAACATTCTCACAGCAACAAAGTTTGGCACTATCTTCAAACTTCCCTCAGATGACATTCTCAATGAGAGAAAAGTGGAATTCTATGCCAATCCGGTATGGACTCATTTTGGGTTGGAATGTAGCTGAGATGTGAAGAAGACCAAGAGCACACATCTTCAGTCTCTTGTGCATAAATATTTACATAGGTTTCTTACCTATAGTATATTAGCTAGAGGAGATAGCAATGGGGCAATCCAAAAATCAGAGCTCTTTCTATTGGAGACTTCTCAAAAGCACATATTGATAGATTATTTGTCACCATAAAAATGAGGAGATTATTGAACCTTGAGGGGTATTTCCGTTATTTTGATGCTAACAAATAAAATAACAATAATTTATTTAACAATGTTTGTGTTCTAAGTTTGTTGAACATGATATATCTTGAATAAATTATGATGCAAGAATGAAAGACAACTTTTGAATATCAAAATAAGGAGAAATAGCAAAGTCACGCCTATGATATAGCTTAGCACCAACTTTCCAGTATTTAAATTACACGACCATGAAGGATCATACTAACCGTGAATGATCAAATCAGTCACACCCGTGAAAAAAAGACATGCCCATGAAATAACTTGTCAAGTTCTTTCAGAGAGCTTCACAGCTAGATTCACCACTTGAAAGAACATTTACGACCGTGACACATATAGTCATGCCCATGAATGAGGACAAAAAAATATGTCAGACGCGAATCATCTTCTATCAATTGCAACAAAGCTATTGGGAGATATCTTGATTGGTGGGTATGTGACTCACCTTGCCATTGAGCTTGAGTATTTAAAACTCGATGAGCATAATTACAATCTCATTCCAGCACATCCTCGAGACCAGCTAGATGTCGAGTCTTTCATAAAGATGGGAGCAGCTGTTCGTAGTATTTATGAGAATAATGTCTATTACTGTTTCACTACTCTAGCTGGTGAAATTGATTGGAAAGACCAGGATTCTGATGATTTCAAAGCTGACCTCTAGGGTATCCAGCAACAAAAACAAGCCTGAGTTGAAACACCGACACCAGAGGTTGAGCAAGAGGTTGGTTAATCATCAGTTTCTACCACACCTAGCTTGGCATAGCAGGTTGCTGATCTTTTAGTACCTTGTTTTGACCTAATGCAGGCTTCCATGGATGAGAGGTTGGAAAACCTCAAAGACTTCATGAAATATCATATGGATAGCCTCGAGATGGAGGTAACACGCCTTAGAGATGATCTGTCAGGCTTGAAGCCTAATTAGAGTCTTAGTTTTTCATGTACTAGTTTTATTTTTAAGGGTGTAGGACTTTAATTTATGTTTTTAAGCTTTGTAATCTTTCTCATTCTTTTAATATAATTACCTTATTATTATTTTATTTTTTATGGTTTGTTTTGTTGATGACAAAAGGGGGAGAACCTAGCAATATATGCAAATGTGTAGTAAAATGAAAATGTGTTGTATAACATATACCTCACATATACCTTGCATATACCTAACTAGTTAGCAAACAACTTTGATATACTTTGGATATACCTTGCATATACCTAACTAGTTAGCAAACAACTTTAATATACTTTAAATATACTTTACATATACCTTACTAGTTAGAAAAGATCCATGCTATACGTCTTTCAATTCTTTCACTCTATTATTTTTTTCTTAAGCATCTTTTTAGGGGGAGACTTCTCAAAAGCACATATTGCTAGATTATTTGTCACCATCAAAAATGGGGAGATTATTGAACCTTGATGGGTATTTCTGTTATTTTGATGCTAACAAATAAAATAACAATAATGTATTTAACAATGTTTGTGTTCTAAGTTTGTTGAACATGATATATCATGAATAGAATATGATGCAAGAATGAAAGACAACTTTTGAAGATCAAAATAAGGAGAAATAGCAAAGTCACGCCCATGATATAGCTTAACACCAACTTTCCAATATTTAAATTACACGACCATGAAGGATCATACTAACCGTGAATGATCAAATCAGTCACACCCATGAAAGAAAGACACGTCCGTGAAATAACATGTCAAGTTCTTTCAGAGAGCTTCACAGCTAGATTCACCACTTGGACCACGACTTGGAAGAATATTTACGACCGTGACACATATAGTCATGCGCATGAATGAGGACAGAAAAACATGTCAGATGCGAAGTTAAGAGTTGGTTCAACGGCTATTTTCGCATTAAATGCACCCAAACGACTATAATTAGCAGAGGAAGTATAAATGCAAATCTTTTATGAATCCTAACAAGAAGAACAACAATTACTTTGAATCTTTAATCTTGTTGTAGCCATTGTCCATTCATTATTTTCAACAAAAATCTTTATTCTTTGTAAAAACCTAATTGCTCATAATTTCTGAGCATTATAGGTTGGTGAGTGTTTTCATTGTAATCAATAACTCAAGTGAGTTTGGGTATATTGGGTTAAGATTGAAACACTTGTAAGAGTTTATTGTGTGAGCCATAAAACACAGGGAATTAGTTTATTGTGTGAGCCATTAAAATACAAGAGAATTTCTAGGTTAGGTGTTAGCCATTGAGAGAAACATCATAGTTAGGAGTAAGCTTGTAAAACTCTATTGTAACACTTAATGTGTTAGTAAAACTCTCAATTGAGATTAGGGAGAGAAGTAGAGTTTGTTAATATTCGAACCTTTATAAATCTCGTGTGTTATATCTCTCCATCCCTACTCTATTTAATTTTATTCTACACTTAAAGTTAAGTAATTTTTATTTTATAATCAATTCAACTCTTTTCTTGGTTCATTATTTGGGCAACAATTTGATAACCTTATTGAAATGAGCAGCAGTATATATTATGAGAGTTTTAATCTTTTTTGTGTTTGCATGTGGTTTCTACGATATTGGAGGAACTATATGATCCATGGGCAAAGGACAAATAATCTTAGGGACTTGTATGACTTGGCGGGGATCTACCTATATGCATATATGTCTGCTCATAATGACTTTTTCTCACCAACCAATAGCAACAACAATTTAGTCAAGTGGAGCCCTCTAAAATCTGGGACCTTCAAACTTAATGTTGATGCTTCCATGAATATCCATATTGGAAATGGTGGTGTTGGTGCAGTTATTAGAAATGATAAAAGAAAGTGTATTGTGGTCAAAGCTAGTCATATTGAAGTATGAAATTTGGTACTTACAACTGAGGCTACTACCCTCTGTGATGGTCTACTTCTAGTTGCTGATATTGGTGTAAAAAAAATCATGTTGAAACTGACTCTAAGGTGTTTGCAAACATGATTGAGGAGGATTACATAGTTACAGATATTGGGATCTTGCTATATGATATTGATATTCTTATTTCTTGTTGTGAAGTGCTCAAATTATTTGTTATTCCTCGTAGTACAAATATGATAGCTGATGGTATTGCTAAACATGGTACTTCATTACATGGGAATAAGACTTGGATGGAGAATGAGAGTCCAAATTGACTCCATAACTTTCTTGTTATTGATGTTTTGTAATTGTTTTCCTTTTATGGATGTTTTATATTGATAGGGTACTCTTTTTCTTTGATGAGATTTCCCTTTGGGTTTTCTTTCTAAGGTTTTTTAATGATGCCTCTTATTTTCTTGCCTTGATTGGTTGAATGAATATCCATATGCAAAAAAAAACTAATTATTAAACTTATTGGTTCAATTAATCATGCATAATTAAATTATAAATTATACATAAATTATTTTTAATATATGTATTCATAGTATGAAATCACTAATATGTATTTGGACATATATTTATATTTATAAGTTAAAATTATAAAGTCATATAATTTATATTAAAATATTTAATACAATATACTTATTTTAAATATTATATCTTTATGTAACATATTTAAAAATTATAAATATATTTAAAAATAGCTACTTGTGATCCATTATAAATATTTTCTTCCAAGCATCACACAAAAGTAGGTGTATTTTTTTATTTGTTATAAATTGTATATCATTTATTGTTTTTGACAATATATTTAATTTCAAAAAAAATAATTAGATATGGATTGGACCGAGTTCAGATTGGATTTAGGTGTTTTGTGTAGATTATTTAGATTTCGGATTCACGTTGGGTTTGGGTTGTAATTTTCAAGTCATTATCTAAATTATAATAAATCTAAATTATATAAATATATTATTTGATAAACCATTTAAGTGAAATTTATTATAAAGTAATGTAATTTATAATAAGTGTATTTATAATTATATGATAAATCAACATAAAATATTATTTATTCTAATTATATTATATTAATTCTCATAAAAAAAATAATTGTATTATATTAAACTTAAATATTAATCTAAATTTTATTTATATATATAGTTACAAACTTACAAACTTTGAATGGTGAATGTGAGGCAGAACAAATGGCGGCTAAGGTGAGAAATAGTTTGAATGCAATAATAATTGCATATAAGGAGAAACAAACATATGATGCTTTAACCGTAATTCCGCTACCTAAGTTAGATGAAAATGAAGATGATAGTTGCAATATGTAATTTATAGAAAATGAAGAAAATGAGTAAATAGTGACTCTAGGAGATATGGATGCATATTTAAACAAATAAAAAGAATTAAGAAAAAACCATCATAATTATTTTGGACTGATAGAAACTTAAAACACCAAATTAAACGACTTTAGCTTAGATTACCAAAGTTGTTTTGGCTAGCTATACAATACTCAACTATAGCTTCTCCGCCTTTAGCACCAGAGAGAAGACTTTGGATCAGTTTAGAAGTTCTTTGACTCCCATTATAGCTGAGGTTACTCTTTGTTACCAAGAATTGGATAAGTTATGCTATATAATCTATGACAATAGAAGCATCAGCTCAACAACTCGAAAAGTTTAAGGTAATTATCATAACTATATTTCCTTACTAAATTATATATTTACGGTTTGAATTTTCTTTTTGAGTCCGGAAGTTGCAAGAAAATAACTGATTCATTATGTAAAAGATATGATATTTTTTCCATTTATCTAATAACAAAATTTAAATACACAAAATAAAATTTCTTACAAAGTTGTTATATTAATTTCTTTTAACAATTCATCTGTATTTTTACTAAGATCAACATTATATAAAACACAATGATTGAGTTTAATTATGAATTCCAACCTTCTATTTCACTTTCATGAATGAACAAACAATAACATGGAAAAAAAAAGATCCTCCAAAATGAGAAAAACCTTTAAGTCTATTCATACTCGTGTAACATGAATACATCAAAAACTTTACAATCCACCTTCAGCTAGCAAATAAACAGGGCCTTCAATTTATAACCAACCACCCGTATAATCAAAGAATTGTAATAGTAATTAAAAAAATCAATTATAAAACAAAACCCAATTAAAAATTTCATAATTAAATGAACCAATCCCAAATTGAACTCAAATGAAACGTGGAACAAAATGCATTCACAGGATCAGAACTGCCTGTAACCCAACACGGTTTTGCTCACCCCTCTAACTCTACCACCTCTTCCTCCCCTGTTTTCGCCATTAATAGCAGAGGCTGCAGCCATGGAGATTCCCTTTAATTCTTCAATACTTGCATAGCTTTTTCTTGCCATTAATCCACCATTCACATTCTTTTTTTCTCCAGCACTCGCCGACTTACTCCCTCTCGAATTCGATAAAATCCCATTCACCTTCCACCCCATCTTCGACGGAGGAGTCAATTCTTGCGGTGGCTTTCTGTTCTCTTTTCTCAACGTAACAGAGAAGTCCGGCACCGATTGAGCCAAAACAGAGTATCCTCTTCTCGAACTAGTTAAATTGGATTGAAATTTGACCTGTTTCTTTGGTGGGGGTTGCGTCAAATCACTCACTTGGCATTCTTGCTGCCTTGACTTCTTCATTCTGAGTTTGGATTCTCGCAGCTCTGCATATGCTCCGTATCTGGGTCCTCTTTCCATGATGTAGCAGTCGGTGGTGAGTTTTAGCGGGACAGGGTTGTGAGATTCCAAAGAATTCTGAGAAAGAATGAGAGAAATGGGGTCGAGCGCGTTGAAGAGAGATTGAAGAGTGGGGTTTTGATCTGCCATTGTTGATAGTTTTCAGAGATTAAAATGGGTCAGTTGCTTGGCTCTGTTTTTCCTCTGTTTCTTAATTGCTTTTGTACTTTCTTTGATGGGTATCTGTTTCCTTAGAGAAACAGATTCTACAACGGTCTAATAAAAAGAGAAGAGAGAAAATCTCTGTTTTAATTATTATTATTTGCCCTTTGGCTCTTTCTCTCATACTTCAACGGTATTGTTGAGGTGGGTCCTTTTCCCCAATCCAAGAAAAGTGGTTTTGAATCACATTGGATTCCATCTTTACCGCTTGATTGATATCGGATTATTTCGATGGTACTGATTGCAGGTTCTTGATGGGATCTGCAACAATCTCGCCCCATAGGATCTTTCTAAAGGGCATAAAAGACAATTCCCTTTTAGAATTTTAACAAAAAGATTTTGCATAGGCGGCTAGTTCAAGGCTTTACACATGGCATCAGCACTCAGCAGGCAGGCTGATGCATTGGATCTCATATATTTCTCCTTCCTTCGCAAAGGCAAGAAGGATATTTTAGTAGGAGTTTAGTTTTGCTATTGGACCTAGTTTTTCATATTTGATAGTTGAGTTATTTTTATTTCTATTTTTATCAATAGCATAGAAAATTCAGTTGGCCGCTTAAAAATAAAGGATATTATTTTTTTTCTTTTTAATATTTGCCATCACCCACCACTATTCATATTCCACATCTTTCACCATTCAATATTAATTATATTTATAAATGAATTTTTATTTATAATTGATTACATTTTGTTATTATTATTTTAATTAATAAAATATATAATTATATCAAATAATCACTACATTTTTTTTATTTATACACCATAAAAAATATATATTTTGAATTGAATAAATTACAGTACTATTGGTAATTTTACATTATAACATCAACAACTCAATGCCAGCTGCACTCAATAGTTAAATTGAATGAAGTCTTAGTTTATAAATTTTATGAATTTATAAAATTTAATTTTTTATTAAAAAATTAAATTTTATTATTAATTTTGTTTAATAGATACTTTTAATTATTAAATTTGTTCATTTCATTTCTTTTAAGTATAAAATTGGTCTAATTTAATTTCTATTTATAGAATATTTAGCATTTAATTAACAATAATTGAATATATTAAATAATATCTAACTTAACCCACAAATATAAAAAATTTTAGTATTTAATTATTAATAGTTAATTAAATAAATTTTTTAATTAAGGAATAAAATTAGTTGAAAATTGATAATTAAGAGAATCAACTATATAAATTTTCTATTAAAAGCCTTCTTAATTTGTACAAATTGATAAAATTCAAAGAAAAAAAATGTGTTTTCTTTTCTTAAAAAAAATAGAAAAACTAGAAAACAATTACACAAAGTTTGAATTTGCTATCTTACAGTCACAACAAAGGAGTCACAGCCAAAAGTTACATCAAGAAAGCATTTCTTCCACGTTTCTTTCTCATAAAATCAAATATCATTTATCGTTCGACAAAACTGCATAGTTGGAAAAGGAAAACAGAAAAAGAGACCAAAAGAGAAAAGAACCTAAGGATACCATTTACGTTTATTGCTAGGACGGCTACAGGAAATTTCTTCTTACAATTCAAACATGACTGTTTCTAACTGTGCATGCAACAAATGTCGGATTCAAACTTTGTGATACTTGTATTTTTGCCCCAAATTAAATCTGGTGATACTTGGGTTGAATCCATTCAGTATCAAGGTCCTCACTGCCTCGATCCCTTGTTCTAATGCTGCATCAATCTGTCCGGCAGCAATTCACAGTACAAAGATTTCAGCTACAAAACGGCAAATTCAAAATGCGTCCATACAATGTCTACAAACAGTAACAATATTTGCATGCTATGCCGTATGAGTGGGCCAAATGCATTTGTGTGTGCACATGAGCATTGTGAATAGTAAGCAACTGAATTAAGAAGCATTCTTCATTAAGATTCCACAATAATATGACGCCAGCCATTTCCACAACAAGATATCCACAGTACATGTTGGAATCAAAAACTGTTTGTTTTCAAGAAATAATATGCCTTAACAATGTTTAATTGTATGATATGATTCAATTATTTAAGTTCTGCCAAAGAAAAAGGTGCAAACAATTTGTACCAGAGTTTCACATGGTTACGAGGATAAAACGAATACAAGTCCTGGAACATAATTTCACACATGATTCAAAGCTATTATGATTTTTTGAACTGAAATTGAAGGGATGCAAAAACTGCGCTGAAATTTTCTGTGGCATCTTACTCCATTCACAAGAGACATACAACTACCATTTACGTTATAATAATAACAGTCACATACTTGTTTTCTCTCTGTTGTACTGAATTTCTGTAAAAGAAAAGCTCTTATGTCCATGGTGCCAGGTGGATTTCCAATGCCTGCAAGAGTCACAGAAAATTTAACACTCTTCAAGTAGATAAATATTCATGTCAAAAAAAGGAGAGAAATGTGAACTGCCAACCTATACACAGTCGAGGAAATTCACGGCAACCATCCAAATGTTCCATGACACTCTTAACACTGCAACAAGATGCTCCAATATGAAGGCAATCTCACTATTAATAAATGAATTTTAACTTAATGTGGATATGGATGGCTCTAGTATAATGATATATAATAATATATTATCTTTATTAAGAATACTCAAAATATGCCTAGAAAAAATTGCCAAGTTCCTTTTTTTCCTCAGTAATTTTCTTCTCAGGAAAATGATAATGTGGCACTACTGTAATTCTTTGCAGTCATCTATGTAGTATCATATGGATAATACCCAAGCCTAGTTGCCATTTTAATGAACATGAGCACCATGTACGTATAATTTTATTGATATTGACAAATGATACTAAGGTGATAAGGAATACTGAACTAATATGATGCAAAGAGATCTCCCTTCCCTCAAGTGAGAAAGAACCACAAGGTACTACGAATCGAAGATATCAAAGACCACAAGAAAGCACTCACCTAGCCAAATCAGTGTTTTGGGAGGGATGAATGGAAAAGCGCTTATGTCCTTCACTATTTTTGAGTGAAATGGCTATTCATAAGCTACCAGGAATTCAAAATTAACCATAGCCTTAAATGAAAAGAAGCTAAAGCAAGAAGATACTTGAGAACCAAGAACTTAAAATTGATGTTTTAAAACTCTGATGAAGCTATAATGGAAAACACACCCGTTATGATGGCCATGTCCTCCTTTTGGTTGAAGTCTCATGACACCATTAGGTAAGCTCATCTCGTCATAGATCTATATGTTAGAATCTCAGAATCATTAGGTTAATGTGCCAACCAAAGTTGTTTTTGAACAGCAGTAATAAAGGCATACCAGCAAAATATGACGCAGAGGTACTTGATAATGTGCAGCAAGAGGTCCAACCTTGACAACAGTGAAAAGAGAAAAAAAGGATAGGCATACAAAAATCAGCTACTTAAAGTGTCCATAACAAAATAAGGTAAAACAATTAGAACTCCTGTGCAAGTAAGAGAAGGTTGAATAAGCATTCACATTAGCAGGCATAAGCAACCACAAGAATGCCCCACTCCCCAAAGAAGAAGGAAAAAGGAAAGAGACAGAAATTTAGTTACCCAACACTTTTCTTAACCAATCTACCATTAAGTTCTCTTAGTTTGTGTTTTTAGTTTCAGTTAGAGTTATTTATTCCACAAAATCTCTGGCCTGTAATATAAATTAAGGAAAAAGAAAAAAAAAATTCTATAATATGGAAACCATCAAATAATAAAGTTCAGCATTGAATAATCTCCACCATCAAATCCATTAACATAACGGCAAATGCCATTTGAGTTGACAAGCTAATTGCTGTTTCTCAGATTTGAATTACAGTGGGGAGTACACTTTCCACGAAGCGAAAAGAACAGATCCAGTACTTAAAATTGCCTCAATATGATGCAAACTTAGGTGATCAAAAGTTTCCTTTCTTATTTCCCAAGTGATTTCTAGTTGTTGGAGCTTATATACCTTTATCCAATAGCTTATAAAAGATATACGTGATAAGAAATGGAATTAAGTTTGCCGTTTGTAAGAAATAATGCCAAAAAATTAAAGACAATGCATAACTGTGAGCAAATATGAACCTTTGATAGACTTTAACCATTTAAACAGCGACTTCTAGATGACACATGGTTATTTAAGGCCTCAATTGTAATAGCAGCCACTATCAATAAGCATGACTTATTTTCTAGATCATCATAGAAATTGATGGCATTACAATTCTGTGATGTTTGACTCTAAAACTGTGGTGGTTGCTATTATAACAGTTTCCTTTGTGATAAAGGATGTTCTCATTGCATAATATCCCAATTACACACTTACGCTATATGCAAGGATATCAGTGTCTCAAAAAAGTTAAATAGCAATAAATGTCATTCACAAAATACAATGACAATGTCAAATCATGCTGTCAAATAGGAGATGAAACTTACTGATTCCCCACTAAAATTCATATACGACTGAGGTTTTGCCAAAACAATAGGAACCTCTTTGATGCAGCCTGTACTGATGACAGGACGAATAAAAATAAACCCCAAGGACATAGCAAAAGAAAAGTCATAAAACAAGAACAGAAACTAGCAAGAATATTAAACTGAAACAACCTATCCCGATCAAAGCCTTTGATTGGATTGTGTTCATTGCAACACGTTCTGCTTGAGCAATTTGATCAATCATTTCAAAACCAACCTGATGGAGATAACTTTTCAAATCAATAATATGGCACAAAACAAAATTATAGCAGGAAAATTCAGACAAGCAGAAAATTACATTGTGCCTAGTGCCATGGTATTTATTTCCAGGGTTACCCAATCCAACAATTAGCCAAGGAGTATACTCTACTTTAATTCCATTGCCGTTATCCGGCAACGAAGCACATACAGATAACTTGGTGGATGTCAAACGTCTTTGTTGAAAAAGAGAAATTCTTGTGCAGAAAATGCAAGTATTAGGGGCAGAGACCGCATGCAACATTGACCTGCATATAAAATGAAGAACAGATTGGTTATTGAGTGGAAACAGTACAAATTTAAAAATGGAAAAGCCTTTCAAAAGAACTCGGCCATCATTCCAATGGAATGAAACATTCTAATTTTTTTTATTACAATCTACCACAGAGCAACTAATTTGAGTAAAATGTCACCAAATTAAAAGAAAGAAGAAGAAAATAACAGACCAATTTCGACTAACGAATGAGAATATGCCCACTGGACTTACAAAACTTGGATAGACCCGCTCAATGAAGGTCTCCCGTAATCAGTTCTGAATATGTCTCAGGCTGCCGGGTCTGATAATGGGCTATTGCTGGTTGCTGTGGCACTTGATATGGGAGGAGCGTTGCTGCGGGTTTTGGGATAGGGAAGATGGAAGTAATAGCTGGGTTTTATTGGTTCCGGTAGGTGAGGAATATGGGAGAGGATTTTTAGGTGGCGAGGGACCTGGTAGGGATGGTCTTTCGTGGCTTTCGGCGCCAGGAGATATCGGAGCTCAGCCAGTTGGTGTCCTTGCAACGAATGAGGAGCGGGTTGTTCTTATCCAAACATGAACTAAGTATATAATATGCCGAGCCTTTGATAAAAAAAATTTATTTTTAAATTTTTTTGAGGTATATGTTTTTAAAAAATTAATTTATAAAAAATTAAAAAAATCAGTTAATTAAATAAAAATATTTCAAAATTATTTCAAAATTTCTATATTATTTTATTTTGTGCTTTCAAAAAATTATTATTAGAACTTTGATTAATAGAGACGCATCCTTGCTATCTCACTCCACCTCTTAGAATTTATTTCCATAATTTTTATAAAGATATAATCTCACTACTTAGAATTAATATTCATGATTTTTTATTAGGAAATAATTAAGAAAAAAAGCTTAAATCTATATTTAAATTAAAAGATTTTAAATAAAAAAATTAGAACAATTCATTAATTTATGTCAAATTTATTATTCAACTATTTAAAAAATATTAAAATTATGAATTTTAGAAAATTTATCAACTATCAAAATTTTTCATTTTAGAAGAATTTGATTTCCCACCTATTAGATGGAAAAGTCTAAAATCAACAATTTTTTATCTATAAAAAATTGTTATGATATTTTTTTATTTCAAAATTCTTCTTAATAAATTAATAGTATTTTAAAATTATCTTTAAGCCTAAAAATACAACAAAAATTTTGTCAAAATTTTTTTTACTTATTTTATCTCTATTGATTTGAATATCAATTAAAAAAATATTAATTTATTTATAAACATAATATAAATAATAAGTTTATATAGAATTTTGAACAAAAATTTATAACTATTTCAAATTTAACAATAATGATAATTTCATTAATTGTATTTTTTAGAAAAGTTATCGTAAATTATATTATTTCACAATTAAATATAAATATAATAAAAAAAACTTGAAAGCACTTTAATTGTTAAATTTATAAATGGTGGTTATTGAATAAAATATGAATACAAGAGAAATAACTTCAATTTATAGATTTTATATTTAAATCAAATGATATAATTTTTATAATGCATGAATTTCATTTAAAATGCAAAAATTTTATAAATTTTATAGATTTTAAAATCACTAGAAGGAATCCATTTTAATTAGTTCGGACCCATTAGTTAAGTTGCTGTTACAAGGTATTTGCACAAATTTCTGGTCTTTCTTTTCCATTTTGGAGAGGACATTGCTGAGCTTTTGAGATTGTTGTGCTATTTTTGAAGACATTTTTTTAATAATTATAGAAAAAATATAGAATTGATTTATGAATTTATATATTATTTTATTTGCATGATATCCAAATTTTAAGATGCATTTTTTTTCTTTAAATGAATTTAAATCTTATAATGCATTATTTTATTTTCTATACAATATTATTATATTTAAATTATGTCGCTCCTTTTAGGAGAATCATCCAACCCTGCCATTTCTATATTTTGTTTCTATATTGTTTCTATATTTTGTTTCGTCATTTTGATCTCTAAATTTTTTTTTGTCTGGTTTGCTCTCTTCTATTTTATTTTTAATCCACTTTATCATTTAATAATTTAAGAAAAAACAAAATTTCAGTCATCATAAACGTAAAAAATACTGATGAAGTAGGCTCGTATATACATGCACAATGATATGGCTTTTATTGACGTATGCAAGTGATAGTCTACATAACAAATAGTAATATTTTGGTAAAAAAATTCAAGATTATGGTTGTTTCGGAATCTCCCATTCCTTTCACATGTTACAAATTCCTCATCTCTCTCTAAAACTACAGATTTCTCTCTCTAAAATCTGTGAGTTCCTCGATTTTCTTTTTCAATTTCGACAATATCCGGTGTCTTCTACTAAAATTTAACTCACAGAACTGAGAAGGAAACAAAAGGAAAAGGAAAAAACTAAAATACAAAAAATATAAGTAAAAAGAATGACTTTCTCTTTGTTTTATGCGTTAATTATATGCATGTGTTTGTCTTTCACATTTAGTTTCAATATTTTATGATTAATGGATCCTTCTAATTGATCCACTCAATTCCTGAAATCTATCATATTTTCTTGCCCATTTGAGGGTTTCTCGCTCTGAATCGAAAACAAATAGATAAACAAATAAGGACAAAAGAAAGTAAAAATTATTATTTTTCGATAAAAAAGAGAGGCGAGTGAAAAAGAAAAATAGGATTGAAGAAGGGGTGGACTTGGTTTCGGTGGAGAAATCGAATGTGGATGGAGGAGGTTGCCCATGTTGAACGACACCAATGAAAAAAAAAACTAGATTGCTACTGGTTAATTACTTCTTTTGACCAACATTTACTTTTAAAAAATTTAATTTACAGTTTTTATTAACATTAACTTAATTATACCTAAAAAATGTTTTAACATTGGTTACAAAAATTTTAGTTACAATTATTTAAATAATTGAAGGATCAACAGCAGGTGGAAAACCTTTTCACGCGCCCAAAAGTTTATTTGATTCCTCCTTTCTTGAAGAAGAAATATTTTTTCTAAATTAACATGTGGCATTATGGACCAAAAAAGAAATTTAGGGGGTAAATTGGATTAAAAAAATTTTAGAGAATAAAATGACGAAAAAAATATAGAGTAAGATATCCCTTATGCTAAAATTATTTGACGTGGCCAAATGATGGTGACTAATAAACACTTATATAGTTGGTCGAATATATAGGACGCTCCTTGTACTCAATACTTTTGGTCAACTTAGTAGTTGTAATCATTTTTGGTTTAGTTATATACATTCATAATTGTAAATTTTAGATTCAATTGGTCACCTTTTTTTTTGAACCAATCAAACTTATATGTGTGCACGACATGCACACCTGCCTAACATATTTCTAAAAATGGTAAATAAAGATGCACCACGTATGGAAACCATTTGAATATGGGTCATTCAATTCTATAAAATAATATTCTGATCAGTAAATTTGTCGAACAACTCATGTGCAATTCCTTTTCATGCATTTTTAGATATCAATCAACACTTATGTATAATTCAATAAACCATGATAAAATTTACCTACTTTATAGAAAGCCTTGGAACAAATATGTTCATAATGAAAGAAAAACTTCCAACACTCTTTTTTTTAATTCTAAAATTCTGCAGATAAACCTCTTCAAACACCATCTCTTTTTTTTTTTTTTTTTTGAATTGCAATTTCCTTGCCACATTAGATTAGTGAGGCTGGTTGAAAATTAAAACTAAGAAGTGAGGGGTTAATTGTATCAAAAACGTATTTTTAGAAAATATTTTGTACAAAAAATTAGCATAAAGGGCAAACTAACCAAAAGTATTGATTACAGGGGGCAATCTATATATTAGGCCTATACAATTATATATAGCTCTAACTAATGATAGAGGGCTTTACGCCCTTGTAGAAGGACTTCTCCTCAAGCCTCTCCACATCCTAAACACAACATATAACATCCCATGCTCTTGCCTACTTATATTAAAAGAGATTTTGATAAAATAAAAAAAAAGGAATAACTTCAAAAAAACCCTTAATGTTTCACCATATTTTTAATTACACATCTAATGTTTTTTTCTTTCAATTGGATATAATATGTTTTTATTTTTTTTCAATTTAACCATTTCATCAACTTTTTTATTCATGGGTAACAAAATGCTAATGCGGCATCTTCAGTGAACCCTACAAAAGCTAGTGTGGCAAAATAATACCAATCAATAAATATTTAATATATAATTTAAAATTTTAGTAATGGATTTTCCCTAGAATATCCATTGTAAATATTTTATAATTTAAAAAATAAATAAAATTTGCTATTTTAACTCTTTAAATGTATTTTTTCTATTCTCCAAAGTAATGAGATAAATAATATTAATTTTTATTTTTTTTATCAAAAATTAAAAAAATGGGCTTCAAAGAAAATTATTATTTTTTATATTCATTTAATTGCATTCTATGAACAATTTTATTATGGTATTGATTGAGCATAATTTATTGTGATACTAATTAACTTTTTTTTACCATAAATTTGATGTGGTGTTAATCGAGTAAAACTGATAGCTTTTTAATTATTTAAATATTTATTGATGGATTATTTGGAAAAATTCCGTTGTAAATTTTTTAAAAATTATTAGCAACTGTAAATCTATCATAAAAATTTGTGGCAAAATTTTTCAAACATTTAGTAACAATATTTATTTGCCATATAAACTTTAGTGGAGCCCACATTAGACCACATGTCATAATTCCAATACCCATGAATGGAAAAGTTGATATTGAAAAAAAAAAAACATAGTGTGCAATTTAAAGAAATTAGATATCTATCGAAAATATGATGAGACATTAGGTGTATTTTTAATGTGATTCCAAAATAATAAGGGCCAAGATTGATAACCTAATTTGTATGTTCTAGATTAAAACATTGACTTTATTTTAATTTAATTTAAGAATGGATAATAAAAATCTTAAATTATTGATTATTTTCATCTAACCAAAAAAAGCATAAAGATAAATAAGTTTATAAGAATTATTATAATAAGTCTTGTTTAAATATCGTAATAAGAACTTAATTACCCCTATTAATAAAATAAACTTTAACATAATAATAATAATAATAATAATAATAATAATAATAATAATAATAATAATAATAATAATAATAATAATAATAAACGCTAATAGTGAACAAAGTTTTTCAAATTTCAATTTTTTTAAGTTGTAAAATTTAATAGTAATCAGTATAAAATTTATTTTAATATTTCAAAATTAATTAATTAATTTCATTATTAAATATTAATTACTAATTAAGTAGTAACTTAAATCAAAATTAGTTTCTATGTGATACTAATAAAATTAATATTAATGTTTAATATTGAGATGGATAGCATTGGTAGGTATTAGTACAATATACTTACCCTTCATTACTTTATAATTTATACTACGATATATATTTATAAATTATGGACCTAATACATCCAAAGCCATATGTACTCATCACCACTTTTGATCACTTTACCCTCTACACTCATTTTTGGTATATATTGCCCCTTGATTATATATATATATATATATATATATATATATATATATATATATATATATATATATTGGGTTACAATCAACTCATAAATTCTCAGTTTTGCGATTTGATCAACTCACTCATGATTTTTTTCTACACCAACAAGACATGTGCGTAAAATATGCACACTGATGTGGCACTTTATAAAAATAAACCAATAAAAATGCACCATGTGTAAAATAAGACAAATAAATAAAAAATTATATTTACAAAATTAACCCTCTCCAATACCATTCCACAGATGAAAACTATTTGAGGGGTTTTTTTTTTCATGGTGGAATATTTGAGACTTTTAGTATTTTATAATGTCAAAAGATTTGTTTTTATTAAAGGAAAAAAATAACTTCTTTGAGAATATTGGAGAGATTAATTATTCATGCAAAGCATCTTTAAATTAGACTCTTCTCTAATTTTCTATAAATTATCCATAAACACCATGATGAATCCTTACCATCCACATAATTTTTCAAAGGTTTTTTTTTTAAATAAATCTTCAAGGTAATTCGCGTCTCATATGCATTTATCCTTTTTCTCAACTCTCATAAGCTTTGCCTCGTCAACTTCTCAATCTCGACTATTGCTTTTACTACCTCATCTCCTTCTTTCCCTTTTTAAACTCAACCAGCAACAACCATCTCAATCTCACAAATCATCGTTGTATATCAAACTTCCTGCTATATTCTGAGCCAATCCCTACTGATAAAGTCTACTTTAGTTGCTGACACGTGCATATTAGGTAGGTTGCTTTAGCGTATTTATTGTTACTATTAGCTAAACCGTAGAAGACAATTACTTTTGTTGTTACTATATATAACTCAAGGTAGCTAAACCGCTTCTTTTGGACGAAAAACTTTCCAGCTTTTACTGGAAAGTTTTTCTTGATTTTCAATGAAGATGAAGAAAGTTTGTTCCTCATTTACTTGATCGATTGAATGTGCCACAAATTTGGCAGATTTTGGTTTCATTATATGCAAATTGTTCATGGTATCAAAGCAGATTGTACAACTCATATTACTTCTATATTTATAATACTTATAGGTTTAACAGTAAGTATATTAGCAGTAGCAATAAAAGCTGAGGTGTTAATACCTCATTAGTTGTGCATGTGTATATAAGGGAGTCGATTACCAAATTGTAAACACATGAACTCATTTTTCAGCTTGTTTTGATTTTGTGAATGAAGAATATTCTGCTTTGATCAGAGTTTAACATGGTATCAGAGCAATTTACGATATGAGATAATCGGTAATTGATCTTTACTTCCTATTTCTTATCATTGTTGCTGGAGATTTATTTGGTGATTTTGATTGTGAGATTGTTTACTGGTATTCTACATCGAAATGGTTAATGTGCCTGGAGTTAGGGTTAATAGTGCGGGAGATCGTTTCATTTTACAAACTTCAGATCATCCTGGAATGATCTTAGTTACAAATGGTTTAACTAGAAGAAATTATATGTCTTGGAAGCGAGCAATTACGATAGCTCTAGAAGCAAAACAAAAGCTCGGTTTTATTGATGGTTCCATAGGAAAACCAAAAGTAGGTTCTGATGATTTTAAAATATGGACTCGAGTAGATTGCATGATACAGTCTTGGATTCTCAATTCAATATCTAAAGATATAGTCGAATCTTTCTTGTATATCACTTTAGCTAGAGAGTTATGGGTTGAATTAGAGCAGAGGTTTGGAGAGTGCAATGGTCCATTATTGTACCAATTGCAAAGAGAAATTAGCCCTATCAATCAAAATTCAATGTCTGTTGTGGAGTATTTTAATAAGCTGAAGAGATTGTGGGATGAGCTAGCATATTTACTTCCTATGCCACAATGCACATATTGAGCTGAAAGGATCATAGAAGAAAGAAGTGCATCTAATCAGTTAGTGCAATTTTTGATGAGACTTAATGATACTTATGATCATCTTAAAAATCAGATACTAGTGATGGAACCATTACCTAGTATAAATAGAGCTTATTCTATGATTCTGAGGGTGGAGAAACAAAGAGAAGTGCATGCTAATTTTGAGACTTATGAGGCAAATGCAATGATGGTCAAAAATTTTGAATTCAAAAAGGAGAAAGGAATTTATAAAGCAAGATATGATAGAAATAAAGGGAGTAGACACTGTACTCACTGTAACAAAGGAGGGCATACGAGAGATACATGTTTTCAACTTTATGGAGTTCCAGACTGGTATAAAGAACTCAAGGAGAAGAACAGAAAACTTACTAGGAGTGGAGCTTTGGTCAATCTCGTAGAAGAACATTTGGATACTCCTTTAAAGGCTGCTACTTATGTTGGGAAACGTGATGAGCAATTACATCCAACTATGACACTTCTTATTCAGCAGGAAGTTGCTAAGGCACTAAAAGGGAAAATATCAGTTGATGGAGCACATGTCAACTTTGCTCACACAGAGGAGTATGCAAGTATGTTATTGAACACTGTTAATTCTGATACTAAGGCAGCCTGTCTGTTAGAAGTTGGTACATGGATAGTAGACACAGGAGCTTCTAGCCATATGTGCAAATCTCTTTCAATTCTTGAAAACATAACACACTTGCCTAAACCTTTACCAATACATCTACCAGATGGGTCAATTAAGCTTGTTGAGATAATTAGAAATGTTATTCTTTCAAATACAGTCACACTGATTAATGTGATGTATGTACCTTCATTCAACTATAACTTACTTTCAGTAAGTAAGCTAACCAATACATTACCTGTACATTTTATCTTTCATTCAACTCACTGTTTGTTGCAGGACCAGAAGATTAGTCAAGTGTTAGCAGTTGGTGTTCTTCATGGAACCATGTATATAATTAATCAAAGTTCTTTCATAGCTAAGGTCATTGATTCTTATGTTAATCGTGTATCTTTTTGTAATACACACAGTTTTGTCATACCAGTATTGACTGGCCAATCTCAGCATTGTAATGTTTCTATTCAGTCCAATAAAAATGCTATCATTCCTTTCCATATCTGACATGGTTGTTTTGGACATGTTTCAGAGTCTGTCATGAATCATATTCCTATGATGAAACAGAAGTTGAGTACAGAGTCATACATTTGTGATGCCTGTGTCAAAGCCAAGCAGCATAGAAAACCTTTTCTAAAAAGTAACATACACATTTCTAAACCTTTTGACCTTTTGCATATAGATATTTGGGGTCCTTATAAACAACCTACTCTCTTTGGATCACACTATTTTTTGACTATAGTAGATGACTATAGCCGAGCCACATGGGTTTATTTTCTTCAACATAAAAGTGATACAACTCAGAAACTAGAAGCTCATTTTCAGTTGATGCATAACCAGTTTGCAGTCTCTGTTAAGGCTATTAGAACTAATAATGGGACTGAATTCGCTAGTTCCAGATTTCTGAGTATTCTCCAAACTCTAGGCATTGTTCATCAAAGGACAATACCTTATACTCCACAATAGAATGGAGTTGTTGAGCGCAAACATAGACATATTCTTGAAATGGCAAGAGCATTAATGTTCCAGTCCAATTTACCAAAAAAATTGTGGGGAGAAGCTATACTAACTGCAGTATATCTTATCAATAGATTACCATCCTCAGTTCTTCAATGGCAAACACCTTATGAAATCTTATACAAAAAACCAGTGGATCATACACATCTTAGGAATTTTGGCTGCTTGTGCTATGCTGCAAATGTTGCACCATATAAAGATAAACTAGAACCTAGATCTCTTAAGGCAGTTTTTTTGGGATATTCTCCTGGACAAAAAGGTTACAAAGTTTATGATTTTGTTAACCATATTACATTTGTTTCTAGGGATGTAATATTCTATGAAGATGTTTTTCCTTTTCATGATACATACACAGATTTTGTTGTCAGCCTTATTATTCCTTTACCTATTACAGATGTTCCTCTTAACACATAAACAAATTTCTATTCGCCTCAGTCATCTGCTAACACTGATCAGTCGTTTGTACCTCCTGCTCCAATACTTTCTTCATCCAGGCAAAGTTCTAGATCTCGAAATCCACCTTTGTGGTTACAGAATTATGTATGTAATGCTTCTACCTCCTATATTTCCTCTATACCTCTACAACATGTACCTACTTCATCTTCTCATACACCAGCTACTTTTCCTTTCCAACATTCATCTGTTCTCTCTAATGCATATATGGCTTATATGGATAAAATGACTACCATACTAGAGCTTACTACTTATAAACAGGCAGCCATGTCATCAGAATGGATAGAAGCAATGGCTAATGAGCTTATGGCTCTTGAGAGCAATGATACCTGGACTCTTACTATTCTTCCTAAAGGGAAGCATGCTATAGGCAGTAAGTGGGTGTATAAAGTCAAATACTTACCTGATGGATCTGTGGAATGGTTTAAAGCAAGGTTGGTAGCCAAAGGCTACAACCAAGTAGAAGGGGAAGATTATTTTGACAGCTTTTCACCTGTTGCCAAGTTGGTAACCGTCAGGGTTTTTCTAGCTATAGCTACTGCCTCTTCATGGCCAATTCATCAAATTGATATCAATAATGCATTTTTGCATGGAACTCTCAGTGAAGAAGTTTATCTCCTACCTCTTGAAGGATACAACAAAGCAGGTCCTACGCAAGTGTGTAAGTTGAATAAGTCCCTTTATGGTCTGAAGCAAACATCCAGATAGTGGAATTGTGAATTTACAAAACAATTGTTACTGTATGGATTTAAGCAATCATCTACAGATTCTTGTTTATTCACAAAGTCTTCTTCTGCTACATTTCTGGTATTGATTGTATATGTAGATGATGTCTTGGTGACTGGATCTTCAGAGGAAGCTATTGGTGCAGTCAAGCAATTTCTTCATACTCAATTCACAATCAAAGATCTAGGCTATGCTAAATATTTCCTAGGACTTGAGATAGCTAGGTCTTCTACAGGAACTTATATTCATCAAAGAAAGTATCTCCTAGATATACTTCAAGATACATGTTTGATGGGTTGCAAATCAGTCTCTAATCCACTTTCAGCTGGTCTTAAACTCATTTCTGATGATACTGCACCAGTTCTTAATCCTGATAGTTATCGCAGACTTGTTGGTTGATTGTTATATTTGAATCTTACCAGGCCAGATATCAGTTACTCAGTCCAACAGCTGAGTCAATTTGTTCATCATCCTATTGAAGCACATTGGGAGGTAGCTACTCATTTACTTCGTTATCTCAAGGGACATTTGTCTCTTGGTCTCTATTATCCAGTCACTACTGATACTCATTTGACTGCATACAGTGATGCTGATTAGGGATCATGCTTGGATACTCGAAAATCTTTAACTGGTTACTGTATTTTTCTTGGGGGTGCATTAATTTCTTGGAAGGCAAAAAAACAATATATTGTTTCCCGTTCTTCCTGTGAAGCTGAGTATAGAAGTCTTGCTTCTACTGTTTGTGAGCTACAATGACTTAGTTATCTGCTTCAAGATTTTCAAGTTAGTGTTCCTCTTCCTGTTCCTCTCTTTTGTAACAATCAATCTGCACTCCACCTCACTGCTAATCCCAAGTTTCATGAGTTCACCAAATATTTGGAGATTGACTGTCACGTTGTTCGCAATCAGTACAAAACCGGTTTTGTTCTTCCCAAGTATACCTCTTCTCAGACTCAGCTGGCTGATCTCTTTACTAAATCCGTCCATTCACCTCGGTTTTCCTTTTTAGTTTCCAAGCTAGGATTGGTTGATCATTACCAATCTCCACCTTGAGGGGGGGCTGTACAACTTATATTACTTCTATATTTATAATACTTATAGGTTTAGCAGTAAGTATATTAGCAGTAAGTATATTAGCAGTAGCAATAGAAGCTAAGGTGTTAATACCTCATTGGTTGTGCATGTGTATATAAGGGAGGCGGTTACCAAATTGTAAACACATGAACTCATTTTTCAGCTTGTTTTGATTTTGTGAATGAAAAATACTTTGCTTTGATTAGAGTTTAACATAGATGATCCTGTAAGTGTGATTTGAGTTTCAATTGTTTCCATTTCTTTTTATTTATTTATTTTTTATTTTGGCTTTCTCTAGATATATGAATAAAGGAATATGGAAAATCAATGAAGAGAAGAAAATGAGTTTAATAGGAATCAAAATTAGAATGATCCATTGCTGCTACAAAGTTTGGATAATCCTAGTATGGTTTTAGTTATAACACCTCTCACAGAGATAAATTTTCTTACTTGGAGTATATTAGTGCGAATTGCATTGGGGCGAAGAATAAATTAGGGCTCATCAATGGAAAAATAGTAGAGCCTGATGAGGATGATCCAAAATATAAGAAATAGAAGCGGATTGATTTTATGGTGACCTTTTGGTTACTGAATTTGATGACATAGGATATAGCAGAGACTTTTGTATACTTGTCCAATGCTAGGGAATTATCGCAAGAGCTAGAACAACAATTTGGGGAAAGCAATAGTCTTCAAATATATCAAGTCTAGAGAGAGGTTGTCTCTATGTTATCTCAGTGACTAGACTATAATAGGCTTAAGAAACTTTAGGATGAGCTAAATGTGTTACAGAAAATTCCTCAATGTATTTGTGGAATTACGAGACAATGCACATGTGGAGTTGCATGAAGTAGAATGGAGATAAGCTCATATAATAGGTTGGTTCAGTTTCTTATGGGACTGAATGAATCTTATGACAACATTAAGAATCAAATATTGGTATTAGGTCCCTTATCCAATGTGAATAAATTGTTTTATATGATTTTGAGAATTGAGAAATAGAGAGTTATGCATATGAGCTATGTTGAGAATGTTGAAGGACATGTAATGATGACCAAAGGTTTAATAAGCCAACAAACATGGGATAAACAAGAAGGCAATAAAAAGACAGAGAAAGAAAACAAAGAAGATAAGTATTGGACATACTATAAGAAGAATGGGCACACAAAGGATAACTGCTTCAAACTGAATGGATTTCCAAAATGGTACATGTAGCTGAAACAGATGGAGAATGGAAATATGAGAATTCAAGCAAATCTCATAGAGACACCTCTTGATGAATATCTAATAGTGGAGCAAGAAAAAGCCAAAATGCCAACATTTTCAAAGTTGTTTAAACAAGAGATTGTCAAATATACGAAGGAGAACCAAAATCATATGGAGGAACATGTTAATTTTGCTCAGACTCATGCTTATGTAGGTAATATTCATGCACAAAACTATAAGCTTAACATAGTAAATGATGGCAATTGGATAGTAGACATAGGAGCTATTAATCACATATGTTCTTTTAAACATTTGTTCATGAATCTAATCCATATTAAACAACAAGTTGTAGTTCACCAACCAGATTGCACTATTAAGTATGTCACTCAAACTAGCAGTATATGGTTAAACTAGAGTATTACCCTAAAACATGTGTTATACATACCTTCTTTCAAACACAACCTTATATTAGCCAGTAAGCTTACCTTAAACAATTATGTCAAATGACTTTTTACCTAAATCATTGTGTCTTGCAGGACCAAAAGACTGAAAAGCTTCTAGTAGTAGGGAAAGTTGCAGGAAACCTGTATTTGTTAAACTCATATTCCTTTAGACATATTGTTCATAGTTTTTGTCATCTCATCAATAAAGTATAAAATTGTGTAAATAGCATTTTTGTTGATAAGTCAACGGAATGGCATCGCAGGCTAAACCATCCTTTTGATGTAGTTTTACAACATTTATTTTTTTATACATTAAATGCAAGAGATGGATCAAATAAAACTTGTTTAGTTTTTCCATTAGCCAAATAGACTAGACTTAGTTTTCCAATATGTTTTATAAGCACAAAACAATACATGTTTAGGGACCTTATCAACAAGCTACTAAAACGAGAGCTTACTACTTTTTGACATTGGTGGATGACTATAGTAGAAGTACATGGACCTACCTAATGAACTCAAAAACTCAAGTTTCTTAGTTACTAAAACATTACCTTGAAATGATAAAAACCCAGTTTCAAACTGATATCAAAATTATAGGATCCGATAATGGCACAAAAATTTTAAACCAAGCCTATCAAGGCATATTAGCAAAAAATGGTATTCTACATCAAAAAAATAGAGGTTTTCTTTTTCTTTTTTCTCATGGATACTCTTAGAGGCAATCCTAGTTTTGGATTGTTGTAGTTTGATACAACCCAATAAATAAGGAAAAGCTTACAACTTGGAAGATCAAAAGTTGCAAGTAAAGATAATCAACTCTCTCAGTAGGTTCAATCCGATTTTAATATACATAGGACATTCTTTGGATTTTAATTTTGATAAAATTTTATATTTCTGTTGCCATATACATGAGATGCATATTCAAAATCCAATAATAATATCATAACGGCCTTATGTAAATTATATTTAGATTTAATTGAAGTATCAATGAAATTGATTGAAAAGAAACAATTTGGATTCCCTCTTTTCATTAAAAATGAATTTGATTTTGTTTGGTATAAAATTTTAATTTTAATAAATAAAATGTTAATATGATGATATTAGATATTGTAGACGATAATTAAAATGTTTGAATTTGATTTAAACTATGAAATTCGAAATTGTACCTGTTGAACTTTTAGGGTTTGTAAAACCTAGTGTTGTCAATTAAGTTCTTTCATGGGGCTGTTCGATTTGGTTTGTTAGTTTGATTATAAAAATATATTTAAGACATATTTAGAATGTGTTTTAAATTTTGTACAATACCTATTATGATGCAAAAAAGTTTTTAATCATGGAACAAATAAAACTAGTAGCTAGGTTAAAAATATTACCATATGATGAGATTGTTTTGTGTTGTTTGATTTTATAGAATATAACTTCATGACTAAAACCTTAATTTCATATTTATGAGATATTTATGATGTTATTTTGATATCAATTTCATACTAAAGTAAAATTAAATTTATGGTTAAAATTTTAAAGAATCCTAATTCTTATATGATTCAATTTAAGCGATTTTTGAGTAATTGGTTTGCTAGTTGAATGATTAATAATTTAGATTGTCTAATGAACGAATTTAATTGGTATAAACTAATTATAAGTTGATTATAATGATAAGAATGAAGTATAAAAATTTTTAAATTTTTAAATATAATTTGATTTGAATTAGAAAAGGGTTTTCTAAATCCTAGTTTGATTAGGATTCTAGTATGCAATTGTAACTAGGATTGTTTAATCTTATTTGATATCAAACTAATAACTAATTAGGGTAATTTAATTATGAATTAACTACTAAACATATTTGGATTTAATATTTAATGTAATTTAATTATTAAATTCGGTTTTAAATATTGCATGCATTAAATTGGTAAAAACCTAGTAAATAAAGTAGGTAATTTTATGAAACTTTATGATATGATCAAATGTATGTCTAATTTGCATGATTTCTTATTAAAAAGTATATCTAAATATTCATATGATAATTTAATGAGATTAAATAATGAATTTTTGATGAATTTTATTAAAAGCCAAACAATCAATACAAAGTTTTAAGAGTTGAAATAAAGGGAAGCCAAATTGTTACTTTAATAGATTACCTTTAATTATGCATTAGAGAATGCATGCTAGGAGTATATAGAATAGCATGATGACATGAATATGGACTAGACCAATGTGATTGATCATGCATAAAATTTATTTTTGGTAAATAGGGCCTACAAGTCTCTGCCTTATCTATTCCATCTCTTGTATTTCTCTTCTCGTCCCTTCAATTGTAACTTGAAGTTTTCTTATAAAACAATTATGTAATTAGGTTACATAAGATTATAATAGAATTGAAATGCAAAGGAGCAAGAAGCCAAAAAGACGGTGCCAAAAGCAAATGAGCATTAGAATAGGAAATTATTTTCTATTTTGGTATTGTAATTTCATGCATCTACCTATGTGAGACCTAGTAAATAATTTCATGGCTCAAAGGATTGATGTTATATATGTCCATAATCATGACCATATAATTAATGTAATTATCTTGTATATCTATATATGATGAATGAATATATTATGCTTGCCAAAATGTCATTATGAGACTCAGATTAAAGAAAATCCCTTATAATAATATTAAGGCCAATGTCTTCCATTAATATGGCATGAACCAAAGTTCTTTTAAAGTTTGTGTTTTTGGACACACCTAAGTGCACTCTACAAGAATATATATTCAAACCATCGAAATATGATTTTATGATAAATAGACAGGGTTTAGCTAGTTACATTAGCTTGTTGGGCACACTCAAGGTCAATGTAAATTAGAGGCAATATTGGGTAAGTGTACATGAGATGTGCACGTATCAAGAGTTGATAGCTCAATGATTCAGTAGTTGCATGATATGATGAAATTGGTATGAGATACCTACCAATTGACGTTAGGTGGCCTAGTGGGCATACCTAATGTCATTTTTAGCGATGTTGGATAATAACCCACTAGGAGAGCTTTTAACGGGTTCTCTCAGATTCATAGTAAGGGTTATGGGTTTATAATAAAATAGTGATAGTAAATATGCACATTTATTAAAGACCTAATATTCATGCATGTAGTACATTCTCTAACATGATCTATCTTTACATCTAGATTGCTAGAATCATGTCATTAAATGTGAACCTACTCTTAATTTTCAAATCCAATAAATTGACTGACCCAAACTTCTTTAATTGGCTAAAAAATTTGAGAATAATTTTCAAAGTTGAAAAGATAGCTATATCTTGGAAGAGTCACTTCCTTCCCTCCTGTTAATAATGTATCTGTTGATGAACAATTGGCATATAATAAGCATGTGCATGATAGTTAGTTAATGGGTTACATTATGCTCACCTCTATGTCACCCGAGCTTCAAAAGCAGCATAAGACTATGGATGCAAATATCATTATGTATCATCTAATGGAGCTAATAAATTAGCAAGTTCACACTGAGTGATATGAGATATCTAAATTGCTCTCTAGCTCCAAGATGGTAGAGGGGTCATCTCTAATGCAACATGCATTGAAGATGAGGAAGAAAGGCAGAGAGACGACATCAAAAGGAACTTGCCTTCATTGTTGCAAGAGTTGCCAATGGAAGATAAATTGAAAGGTCTATCTGGAGTCTTTAAAGAAGAAGAATGATAAGACACTGGATGCACCTTTTACTTCAAGTATTCATGTTATTAAGATTAATAATATTTCTAATAATAATATATGAGTAATAGGTATTGGATGTGGGTCTCACATATAGATAGATATGTAAGGCCTAAGGAACAATAGATAGCTCAAGAAAGGAGAGTCAGGGTTTCGTGTAGACAATGGAGCAAGAGTTGCTGCATTAGCTGTAGGAACTTATGTATTGACACTCTCTAGTGGGCTTATTTTATAATTAGACAATTGTTATTATGTTCCATTTTCAACAAAGAATATTATTTCAGTTTCTTGTTTAAATATAAAAGGTTTTCATTTAACAATTAATGATAATGGTTGCTTTTATATGGTTGAATGATATTTTTTTATGGAATTGACACATTATGCAATAGAATTTACATTCTCGATATATAAAATTCAATTATCAATATCAATAATAAAGGACAAAAAATGGATAACCTAAAACTATTATATTTATACCATCGTCGCCTTGGCCATATAAATGAGAGGCGCATGACTAAGTTACACAATAATGGTCACATAGGGTCATTTGATTATGAATCATATAATGCATGTCAATCTTGTTTGTTAGGAAAGATGAGAAAATCATCTTTTAGTGGAAAAAATGAACGTGTCAATGGGCTATTGGACTTTGTACATACAAATGTATGTGGACCAATGTCATTGCACACCAAAGGTTGTTTTTTCTACTTCATTACCTTTATTGATGATTATTCATGATATGAGTACTTGTATCTAATGAGATAAAAATATGAAGCTTTTGAAAAGTTTAAAGAATTCAGAAATAAAGTAGAGAAACAACTTGGCAAAAGTATTAAAACACTTAGATTTGATCAATGTGGTAAATCCTTAAGCCAAAAGTTTAATACTATCTAAGAGATAATAGGATTTATCTCAATAGAATCCACCTTACATGTAACAACACAATGGAGTGGCTAAACAGATAAACTAAACTTTATTAGACATGGTAAAGTCCATGATGAGTTTTGTAGAACTACCTAAATTCTTTTGGGATCATGCACTAAAGATTGCTGTTTATATATTAAAGAAAGTCCCTTCTAAGTTAGTTGATGTTATTCCATATGAGATATGGAATAACAAGAGACTTATTCTTTCATGCATGAAAGCTTGGGGTTTTCCTACTTATGTGAAGTGAACAATGTTAGATAAGCTAAAAGTTAGGCCTGATAAGTTTTTGTTTGTGGGATATAAAAAAGAATCATTTGGATATTGTTGAACCTTAAGGGATATTTCTGTCATTTTGATGCTAACAAATAAAATAAAAATAATATATTTAACATACTTGTGTTCTATGTTTATTGAACAGGGTATGAAATATGATGCAAGAATGGAAGACTAACTTTGAAAGTCAAAAAATAAAAAAATAACATGTTCACGCCCGTGACTATTTATGTTACGCCCGTGATGTAGCTTAGCACTAACTATCCAATATTTAAAATTTACAGCCATGAAGAATCATAGCAACTGTGAATGATCATATCAATCACGCTCGTGAAAGAAAGTCACGCCCGTGAGAAAATACGTCAAATTCCTCCAGAGAGCTTCACAGCTAGAGTCATCACTTAAACCACAGCTTGGAAGGATATTCATGCCTGTGAAAAAATAAAGTCATGCCCGTGATTAAACACTTCAATTCCTTCCAGAATACTTCACGGTCAGATTCACCACTTGAGTCACAGCTTGGAAGAACATTCACGATCATGACACACACATTCATGACCGTGAAAAAGGAAAGAGAAACATGTCAGACGCGAAATTTAAAAGTTGGTACAATGACTATTTTCGCATTAAATGCAACCAAATGACTATAATTCGCTAAGAAAGTATAAATGCAAGTCATTTATGAATCTAGAACAAGAGAATAACAATTACTTCGAATTAAAATTTTGTTGTAGCCATTTGTGCTTTAATTACTTTCAACTAAACTTTAATTCTCTATAAAAAATATTTTTGCTCATAATTTCTGAGCATTATAGACTTGTGAGTGTTTCTCTTTGTAATATGTTACTCAAGTGAGTTTGGGTATATTGGGTTAAAAGTATAACACTTGTAAGGGTTATTTGTGTGAACTATTAAAATACAAGGAATTGGTTTATTGTGTGAGCCATTAAAACACAAGGGATTTATGGGTTAGGTGTGATCCATTGATAGAAACACCATAGTTAGGAGTGAACTTGTAAAATTTTATTGTAACACTTAGTGTGTTAGTGATACTCCCAATTGAGATTGGAGAGAGGAGTAAGGTTTGTTAACACCCGAACCTCTATAAATTTCTTGTGTGATATCTTTCTATCCTTACTATACATAAATTTTTACTCCGCACTTAAAAGTTAAGAATTTTTAATATCCAATTCAACCTCCCTTCTTAGTTCATTATCTAGCCAACAATTGGTATCAGAACATATCTAGCATCGAAGCCTAAACAGCGCTAGCAAAGATCAAGAAATGACAAATGAAGGATTCCAAAGTCTCAAGCCGTACTTTGATGGAGCAAATTATGCTCATTGGAAGTTCTTAATGGAGACATATCTCGATATTTAGGTAATTGAAGTCTGGGATAGTGTTCGGAAAGAATGGACACCACCATCCAGAAGAGGAGTTAATAGTGAAGAAGAAATCCTGTAAAGAGATGATTGGACAGAGCCTCAAAGAAGAGGAAATTTCAAAAACAAGAAGGCAATGACAATTCTCTCAAACTCACTATCCATTGAAGAATGTGGTAGAATACAACACTGCCCAACTGCATATAGCATATGGAAAACATTGAAAAATTATCATGAATGAGCAAAACAAGTTAAATCTAAGAAGAATCAACTTCTCACTTCAAAGTACAAACTCTTCAAGATGAAATCCAATGAGTCAATCACCGACATGACGAACCGTCTTCTAGCCATCATAAATGGCATGAGAAAGATTGGGAAACACCTGAGCTTGGAAGATGTAAATAACAAAATTTTGAGAAGTCTTTATTCTTAAAGATTACAGTTCAAGAGTTGCTGGTATAAAAGAGGCCAATGAAGACATGAGCGTCATGAATACCAATGTGCTTATTGGCAAACTTTTAATACATAAAATAGCAGTGAAAAGAGATAGAGAGCATAAAGCTGAGCCAAAAAAAAAGAAAGCCTCTAGCACTAAAAGCCTCTACTTCAAAATCTCAAGAAGAAGTTGAAGATGATGAAGAAAAGAGTGATGATGCAAATGAGGACATTGTTATGCTCTCAAGAAGGCTGAAAAAGAATTATTGAGAAGAGAATGGGCAACTCTAGAAAATTAAAGCAAAGAAATTTCAAACAGGCCTCGAATGACTCTCAAAGGAGTAAAGAGGAAGTAAAGTTCTATGAATGTGGGAAGAAGGGACATATTAAACTGGAATGTCCAAGGTTAAGAAGCACACGAGAAAATACCAAAGAGACAATAGGGAGAAAGGCCACAAAGCCATATGGGATGACGAAAGCTCTTCAAGCGAAAAAGATGACAATAAAAGTGAAGAGGTCAACCTATGCTTCATGGCTATAGAGGATCACATCTCAGATAAGGTAGGATCACTTCACTCATACTCATTCAATAATGATAGTAGTGATAATGATAGTGATAGTGAAGATGATGATGAGAAAAGCTTAATAGAAGTATTGAATCTAGAACTAGAAAAATATATAAGTAAATTCAATACTTATAAAAATAACATTTATAGTTTGAAAAACAAAATGGATGTTTTAGAAAAAGAGAACTTTGAGCTTAAATCATCTAATGAATCTCTTCAAAAATCATTAAATGAGTACTCCTCAAGACCCTTAACTAAATCATTGCTTAAAGAAAATAATATTTTGAAAAATGAAGTTGAGGAACTTAGAAACTCCATTTCAAAATTTCACAAGGGAAAAGAGAGTTTAGATATTCTCATTGTGTCTCAAAGACCACCCTTAGTTGGACATGGTCTAGGATTTAAGGGTACATCATCTTCATCTCATAAGACTGCTTTTGTTAAGTCAAGTGAACCCCACATCTCCACATTAGCAGTAACAGCCCCAAGGGCTAAGTGCACAACATACACTAAACCTTTTATACATAAGAGGGATAATCAAGGGTTGGTAAGCCTAAGAAGGAAACCTCAAAAGGCTAATCAAGCTTTTATGTATAAGAAGCATGCACATAGAAAAGTGTCAAATCATCATGCATGTGCATGCCATTGCTCACAAACTTTACCAAATAGGAAAATGGCAGTCAAAAGCATAGTAAGACCAAAAAACATATTTAAAGCTAAACAATGTAATTATTGTATGAAATTTGGTCATATAAATAAACATTACTGGATAAGGAAGGCTCATTGGGAACCTTCACATGCTAACCCCCAAGGACTCAAGTTCATTTGGGTACCTAAAAACAATACTTGAGTTGTGATTTTATACGTATGCCTTAAGTCCATAATAAATAAAAATGCTTGTCTAGTAGACAGTGGATGCTTAAGGCATATGACTGGAGACAAAGAACTATTCAATGACATTAAAAGTATTGATGGAGGTAAAGTAACCTTTGGAAACAATGGTAAGGGTAAGGTAATTGACATTGGCTCTATTGGTATTAATGGTACTACTTTCATTAAAGATGTCTTACTTATTGATGGTTTGAAATATAACTTGTTAAGTGTAAGTCAATTATGTGATAAAGGAAACCAAGTAATCTTTACTTCTAGCGAATGTCTTGTAACTTCTATTAATGGCCAAGAGATATTTAAAGGAAGTAGAGATGTTAATACATACATAATAAACTTACACAAAATATCTAACCTTTCCTCCAATTGTCTTGTGACTACTAGTGATGAATCTTGGCTGTGACATAGAATGCTTGTTCATGCAAGAATGGATATAATTTAAAGCCTCAGCAAAGGAGAGCTGGTAAAGGAACTACCAAAAGTCAAATTTGAAAAAGACAAGACATGTGAACCTTGCCAAAGAAGAAAACAACACAAGTCATTTTTCAAATCCAAAAATATTGTAAGTACCTTAAAACCTCTACAACTCTTGCATCTAGATCTTTTTGGACCTACTAGAGTTGCAAGCTTAGGAGGTAAACACTATGCCTTTGTCATCGTCGATGATTACTCTAGATTCACTTAGGTAATTTTCTTAGCTCAAAAGAGTGATGCTTTTGAAACTTTCAAAAACTTTGCTAAGAGAGTTCAAAATGAAAAAAGATATTGTATTTCAAAAATAAGAAGTGATCATGGAAAATAATTTGAACATGAAAATTTTGAAATTTTTTGTCTAGAACATGGCATTTTATAGAATTTTTCATCTCCTAGGACGCCTCAACAAAATGGGGTGGTCGAAAGAAAAAATCGAACTTTAATTGAAATGGCTCGAACAATGCTCAATGAGTATGGATTACCAACTTACTTTTGGGCCGAAGCCACAAATACTGCATGTTATATTTCAAATCGAGTTTTCAAAAGACCTCTCTTAAACAAAACTTCTTTTGAGTTATGGAATGGAAGAAAGCCCATGATATCATATTTTAGAGCATTTGGATGCAAGTGTTTTATATTGGATACCAAGGACAACCTTGGAAATTTTGCCTCTAAATCTGATAAGGGTATATTTTTAGGATACTCTACTAGTAAAGCTTATAGAGTATTTAATAAAAAGTCATTAGCTATTGAAAATTCTATGCATATTGTTTTTGATGAATCTAGTAAGCTTGATCTTATGAAATGTAGTGTTCTTGATGATGTTATAGGTACAATAGAAAAACTTGAATTTGAAAATGAAAAAGAAGAAAATGATAAAGAAAATTCACATCAAGATGACTCTCTACCTCAAGCTCAAAAGGAAAATAAGCAAGAGCTCACAAAGGAATGAAGATTGACAAAAGATCACCCCCAATGAACAAATCATTGGTGATCCTACAAAGGGAGTAAGTACTAGATCTCATCTCAAACCTTTAGATTCTAATATTGAATTTGTCTCTCAAATTGAGCCTAAAAATATTGATGAGACTCTTAATGATGAAAATTTGGTGATTGTTATGCAAGAGGAACTCAACCAATTTGAGAGAAGTAAGGTATGGACCTTAGTTCCTAGACCCAATGAGCATCAAAACATATGAAGCAAATGGGTATTTAGAAATAAACTAGATGAACAAGGTTCAATAACTAGGAATAAGGCTAGGTCAGTAGCAAAGGGATATAATCAGGAAGAAAGAATAGATTATGATGAGACATATGCTCCAGTAGCTAGATTAGAAGCCATAAGAATACTTTTAGCATATGCATGTCATATGAATTTCAAACTCTTTCAAATGGATGTCAAAGTGATTTTTTAAATGGTTTTATAGAAGAAGAAGTTTATTTAGAACAACCACCAGGTTTTGAAAGCCATAATTTTCCCAATCATGTATTTAAACTCTCAAAAGGTTTATATGGTTTGAAACAAGCCCCAAGAGCTTGGTATGAAAGACTAAGTTCTTTTCTTTTAGAAAATAGTTTTACAAAGGGGAATGTTGACACTACCTTATTTATTAAAAAGCATAAGCATGATATTCTAATTGTTCAAATTTATATTGTTGATATCATATTTGGGTCTCCTAATGAATTGCTTTGCCAAGAATTTGGTAAGTGTATGACTAGGGAATTTGAAATGAGCATGATGGGTGAGCTCAAGTTCTTCCTCGGTCTACAAATAAAACAAAACAATAAGGGCATATTCATCAACCAATCCAAATATGCCAAAGACTTAATCAAGAAATTTGGAATGGAATGATGCAAAAATGCCAAGACTCCAATGAGCACATCAACAAAATTGGAAAAAGATAAAAAGGGTAAGAGCATTAATGAAAAGCTCTATAGAGGTATGATAATATCACTCTTATATCTTACTGCTCTAGACCCGATATAATGTATAGTGTATGCTTATGTGCTCGCTTTCAATCATATCCTAAAGAATCTCATTTGAATGCTGTGAAAAGAATTTTAAAATATTTACATGGCTCATTGCATCTAGGTTTATGGTATCCTAAAAATTAATCCTTTCACATTATAGGATATTCAGATGTTGATTATGCTGAATGTCTCTTGGATAGAAAGAGTACATCAGGTACTTGTCACTTTATTGGTGAATGTTTAGTTTCTTGGTTTAGCAAAAAACAAGTTTCAGTTGCTCTTTCTACCGCTGAAGCAGAGTATGTGGCTACAAGATGTTGTTGTACTCAAATCATTTGGATGAAAGAACAACACAAGGATTATGGTAATAGTTTGGACCATATACCTATTAGATGTGACAATACAAATGTTATAAACCTATCTAAGAATCCTATTCAACACTCTAGAAGTAAGCATATTGACATAAGACAACATTTTCTTAGAGATCATGTTCAATATGGAGATGTTGTATTGGAATTTATAAACACAGACAATCAATTGGTAGATATTTTCACTAAGTCTCTAAATGAAGAAAAATTTAACTTCATAAGAAGAGAGCTTGGTATGATTGATGGATTAACTTTATGATTACCAAATTTGTCGAACCTTGAATGTTAATCTTGTGTTATTGTCTCAACTTTTAAGGTATGAAGTGGCAAAACTTGATGAAAAATATGTTATAAGGGATAGAAGCACCTTAGAAATCCTTTAATCTTGTTTTAGACTTAGTTTTATTTAATGAAGATTTTAGGCAATTCACACCCGTGACACATATTCACGGCCGTGATCATAATCGCCAAAAGCTCTAGAAGCTTTCACGTCTTGCTTCACGATATGTTTCACAGTTGAAGGTAGTGAAGACTATGTTTCATGCCCATAACCTTTTCTATCACTCCCGTGAAACTTTTTGTTCATGACCATGAACATTTCCACCAAATTCTTACAGAAGCGTTCACGCATTGTCTCACGGTCACAAGTAGTAAAGATTGTACTTCACGACCGTGATTTATTTTGTCACCACCGTGAAAAATCATCATTCATACCCGTGACCATTAAATGTCATAACTGTGAATCGTTTCATATTCTTCATCACGTGTAAGCGCCTCTTTAGCAAACCGTAAACACGATATTTCATGCCCGTGACTTAGCATTCACGACCGTGAAGATGTCGACTATAAAAAATTTTCTGCCGTTATTTCTCTCATTTCTAACTCTCCAACTTCTCTCATTTATCACCACATTCAATACCTTTCATAGATTCCATCCCCCTAGTAGCATTTTCCATCTATAAATACCTTTAAAAACTATTTCATTCATCAGAAATAAAAAAAATCACTAGGTACTCTTCAAAAATCCTTTCAGAAAGTTTCTTCTCAAAAATCAATCTCAACTCAAAATGGAACCCGACTCCTCCAAAGGCACCAGAAAGAAGTCTCATGCTCAAAGAAGGTACACAGACTACCTTCTGAATATCATTATGGAGCACTGTCATCCAAGGTATTCGGTTCTCAAGAAAAGACCACTCATTTCTTCTCAATCATTTGAATGGCATGCTGTCAGGACCCTTGGTCTCGAGACAAGCATGATAGAATAACTCTAGGCTTGTCATCTAAATGATTTTGTTGATATCCATCAACCGACACTAAGTGAACTTACCCTCGAGTTCCTTAGCACCCTATAACTCTCTCATACCGGCACGGTAAAATTTCAACTCTGTAAGCATCTGAACACCTTCACAATAGTGAAGTTTGGTGACATTTTCAAACTTCCCTCTGATAGTATACTCAATGAAAGTGAGGTGGAGTTCTATGCCAATTCGGCATGGACTCATTTCAGACTTGACTGCAGCTAGGACGTCAAGAAGATGAAGAGTACCTACCTTGCATAGGTTTCTAACCTATAACATCTTTGTAAGAGGGGACAACAACGGTTCAATTCAAAATCTGAGCTTTTTCTCCTGGAGATGGCCTGAAGAGGCTTAGCAGTGACTCTATCTCGATAGTTTGTAAACCATCTACTATCAATTGCAACGAAGCCCTCCGGAGACATCTTGATCGGTGGGTACGTGACTCATCTTGCTATCAAGCTTGGTTATTTGAAGCTAGAAGAGCACAACTTCAACCTCGTCCCAACATATCCTAGAAATCGGTTAGACGTCAAGGCTTTTATCAAGATGAGAGCGGTGGTTTGCATAGTTCATGAAAATAACATCTACTACCGCTTCACCACTCTGGCTGGTGAGATTATTTAGGATGACAATGATTCGAATGACTTCAAAGCTGGCCTCCAAGGAACCCAGCAAAGAAAAAGAGTTCGAGTCGAGACGGTGACTCCAGAGGTTGAGCAGGAGATTGGACAATCCTCGGCCTCCACACCAAACTTGGCTCAACAAGTGGCAGACCTTTTAGCACCTCGTTTTGACTAATTGCAGGCTTCGATTGATGAGAGGTTGGAGAACCTCAAAGATTTCATGGAATCTCACATGGAGAGCTTCAAGGCGAAAGTAGCTCGCCTTAGAAATGGGTTGTCCGGCTCCAAATCTAGCTATAGCTTTAGTTTTTTTTTTAGTTTCTATTTCATTTTGTTTACTAGTTTCTAGTATTGCAAATGTAGGACTTTAACTTACTTTTCAAACCTTTTTACTTTTACATTTGGTATTAATATAATTGTATTAATTTTTTCCCTTATGATTTATCTTTTATGCTCTTTTTGTTGATGACAAAAGGGGGAGAACCTAACAATATAATTGAATTAAATGAATATGCAAGTTACGTGAATGCAAATGTGTTGATACTTTGAATATACCTTCAATATACTTTGCATATACTTAACTAGTTAAAAGCAAACAACTTGATATACTTTGAATATACCTTCAATATACTTTGCATATACTTAACTAGTTAATAGAAAAAATTTTGTATACATTGGATATACTTTGCATATACCTTGCATATACCTAATCTAGAAAACATGCATCCATGCTACACTTCATCTATTCTTAAAAATTCTTGCACTTTATTATTTTTTATCTTAAGCATTTTTTGAGGGAGAGACTTCTCAAAAGCATATGTTCTAAGTGTCACAACCAGATATTAGTAAGATCCCAGCAAGGGGCATTGGATGGCTGTCAAGAACATCCTTAAGTATTTAAGAAGAACTAAGAATGTATTCTTGGTTTATGGAGATGGTGAGCTTAAAATAAGCGGGTATACGGATGCCAGCTTCCAAACTAATAAGGATGACTCTAAGCCCTAATCATACTATGTTTTCAAGTTAAATGGCACAACAATCAATTGTAAGTGTTCCAAATAGGAGGCAAATGCAGATTTTACAACTAAAATAGAGTACATAACATCTTTTGAGGCAACTAAAGAAGTGATTTGGATAAAGAATTTCATCACAAAGTTAGAAGTGATTTTGAGCATTGTTGATCTAATACCCTTGTATTGTGATAACAACAAAGTCATTGCACAAGCAAAAGAACTACAATCTCATTAAAGATCAAAACATGGACTTAGATGTTACCATTTGAATTGAGAAATCATTAGTAAACATGATGTAACGATAAAGATAGTTCCCACTGATCATAATATAACTAATCCTTTTACTAAGCCATTTCCCCAAAAGAAATATGATAGTCTTATACTTGCCTATGACATAATATATAAAGGTGATTGATTTTAGTGCAAGTAGGGGATTGTTAGAGAGGTGCTCTAAAGGCAATCACCTTAGGCACTTAATGTACTCATTTATTATTAATAAAAAGCATTTTCATTATATGATATCAATTGCATATGAATGATATAGATCTTAGTCCATTTAATGAAATCCTTTGTATTTGACATATCATAAAGGAAATTATGATGAGATCATGATAGCGAGATTCCTATAATGTGCAATTGTATTTCTACCTAAATTATTCCTAGTAATAGGATTAATAAGATGAGACATAATTGATTCGGATAAACTAGGACATATTATATTCCTTGACTAGGTCAAATAGTTGATCTCATAAGCCATAGACATGAAATGTTTAGAGTTAACATGTGGATACTTGCTAGAGTAGCCAAGTACATTGGATGACCTACTATGAGACAATCACATGGATATTTATTCAATGTCAGTGATAATCTCATCATAGCAATGATGCAAATACCTTTAGACTTGAGATGCTCAAGGTTATCTTGGATATTGAATCCTATACTTTGACTCAATTCCTTATTGTTTATCAGAAGTTGCTCATAGGGTGCTAATTGGGTATAACATGAGGTATTTGAAGGTAGTTGAGTAGTCAATAAAGGATTCACTATTCCTGATAGAAGGAGAGTATACCTATGACCTATTGTAGAGATTGTTACTCAGAAATCCTTAGTCAAGGTGGACAAGTCTTAAACAAGGTCTTCAAGAACATGTCAAATAGAGTAATGAGTCTCATAGATAATAACTAATGTCATTTAGACTAGATGTGATGTAATCAGTCTAGTGGGAGTTGACACATAGTCCATGCTCTGAACTAAATTAATTCTATCTTTGGATTGTTGTGGTTTGCTACAACCTAATAAGGAAGAAAAAACTCACAACTTGGAAGATCAATAGTTGCAAACAAATATAATCAACTTCTCCCATTAGGTTCAATCCGATTTTAATATACATAGAACATTCTTTGGATTTTAGTTTTGATAAAATTTTATATTTTTGTCGCTCTATGTATGAGATGCATATTCAAAATTCAACATACTAGACAAACAAAGCCTCATACTTGGCTTACATACTTTTTATACCCCACCATTTCACATGGAACTCATATAAATAACATTATACAAAGGCTTTTACCTTCATATTCACCATATACCCCTCTTGCCTACCCTTACCTCATTTCTTTATATTTCACAAAAGCACATATGTCTTTTATAGCTAATGTTATTGCAATCCATGAGCCTTCTATTTGATTGTTGGTAAATCATAAACATAAGGGGTAAAGGCAATGAAAGATGAATTAGAAGCTTTAGAGAGAAATCATAAATGGATATTGATTGATCTTTCTAAAGGGAAAGAAGCCTTTAGCTCAAAATGGGTTTACAAAGTAAAATTGAAAACAAATGGAACAATAGATAGAAACAAGACTAGATTAGTGGCTAAAGGATATCATCAACAAGAGGGCATAAATTTTGTAGAGAGGTTTTCTCTAGCTGCTAAATTGGTGACTATCAAGGACATTCACCTCATGATCATTGTTTATAAGAAGACAAACATCTTCATAGTCTTATTAGTTTATATGGATGATGTTCTGCTCACTGGGAATTCTACAGAAGTAATATATATGCATCAACAATTCATAATCAAAGATCCTAAACAAGCAAAATATTTTATAGGTCTAGAAATTTCTAGATCAGAAAAGGGTATTTATGTGAATCAAATGAAATATGTTTTAGATTTAATTCATGATGTAGGCCTTACTAGAGCAAAACCAGTAATTACCCCATTCTTTAAGGGTCACAAACTCAATGCTGAATAAGGTGCACTACTTTTAGACCTATAGCAATACAAATGATTAGTGGGAAGACTACTTTACTTAGGTTTCACAAGGCCATAAATTACTTTTGATGTCCAATAGTTGAGTCAACATGTTCAGACTCCTAGACAGTCTCATTGGCAAAGTGGTTTACCTTTGCTTAAATACCTTAAAGGTTGTCTTTCTCTAGGGTTACATTTTCTAACAAACAATTCCCTCTTCTTAAAAGCCTACTATGATGCAGATTGGGCTTTTTGTTCCCTCACTAGAAAGTCTTTCATAGACTATTGTATCTTCTTAGGGTCTACACTCATATCTTGGAAGACTAAGAAACAGGAAACAATTACAAAAACTTTAGCAGAAACTGAATACTGCAGCATGACATCTACAGTTTGTGAAGTGCAATGGCTTAGTTACATTTTAAAGGATTTTGGTCAAACAATTCCATTGTCTGTCACCTTATACTCTGACAATAAAAGTAGCCATGCACATAGCAGACAATCTAGTGTTCCATAAGAGAACCAAACACTTATATATTGACTACCACATTGTGTGTGAACAAGCAAAACAAGATCTTATTATCACTAAACATGTTCCTTCTTTGCAGCAACCTGTAGATGCTTTCACAAAAGATTTGTCAGCTCCTTATTTCCATCGTATGTTAACCAAGTTGGGCCTTTTCGATTGCTATTAGGCCATAACTTGAGGGAGGGATGATAAAGTCTACTTTAGTTGTTCACACATGCAAATTAGCTAGGTTGCTTTCATGTTTTTATTGTAGCTAGCAAGGTTATATTAGCTAAATTGTAGAAGACAATTATTTTTGTTGTTACTATATAAGTCAAGATAGCTAGACAGTTTCTTTTGGACTAAAAATTTTTACTATAAAGTTTCTCTTGAATTTCAATGAAGTTCCTGATTTACTCGAACAATTGAATGTGCCACAAATTTGGTGGAGATTGATTTCATTATATGCAAATTGTTCACCTACCATGATGCACTATCGTACATCATGCCTTTAATTGTAACAGTCTATACTGTCATCCTTGCAAACCCAAGTGACCACTTCATATATTATTATCATAGTAGCAAAAATTTTAAAATCACATCTTTGACTTTCCAATTAATTGAACTAATGTTGTGAGATGAATAATATAATTCACATTTGGGTAGGAGAGCTTGTGATTTTAGAGTATTCTAGGGTTGTTCTACAATTTTAGTGGTAGAAATGAGGAAGAAGAATAAATAAGGCATTTAAATTTTTATATTTTTTATTCTATTTATTATTTATTTCATGGGTGTCATATGCTCATATTTGGTTGAATATACACAATCTTGCCATGAGGGTTTGAGATTGTTATTGGAAGAAAAAAAAAAGAAAAAAAAATTTAATTTTTTTAATTTAATTGACTAATTTTTTAATTTTTTATAAATTATTTTTCTAAAACCTATTTTTGATAAAAATATCTATTAATCTCATTCTTTTCAAAATTTCAAAAAATTAACAGTAAATTTTTTTTCTTCTGAAAGTATTGCTGAACAAAGCATTTTGACCACTTGTACCTTAAATTGAAAAAATGAGATATAAATGGTAGCATAAAAACATATTTAAGGGCAATCCATACCAAAATAATTATAAAAGGCAAAATCACCAACAATACTGAGTACGAAGAATTCCTCCTGTATAACTATAACATCTTAGTTATAATTTATACTATACTGTATTATATCATACTTTATTCCATTTGTTGCGTGAGAAAGCTAGTTTTTAGGGACTTGGGATATTAAAAAACAAAAATGAAAATGAAAAGGGTAAGAAAAGTGGAAATGAATTAGCATAAAAGTTGAAGTGAGGGGTAATGGCAGGGAAAAGAGTAGGTTCCATGAAAAATAAGCCATTTATAACTAGAGATGAAGCATAAACCTTTAATGCCATGTTTCAAATACTTATTCATATGAAAATATACATCAGCGCACATGAATCATGCGCTAGTCTATTATTTGGTCTCCATATGATGCAGCGCGGTATAACTTAATTTTGAATTTTTAAAGGAAAATGAGGTAGAAAGAGTAGTGGAAAAAAAAAAGTATATGAAGCAAAATGACAAAACATGTACAAATGACACACTATATGTTATGTCTGAAATGAAATTATATATACTAATTCTTTCCTTAATAGGTTTTGTCTATGAATTAAACTGAATTCAAAATCGATTTTTAATTTTTTTCATCTGACTAACCGATTCAGTCGATTCTACCAATATTAAACTAAATGGAAGCTTATTAGCAATAATAATCATAGTTGATCAGTTGTGGATTCATTTTTTTTTCCTTAATTGCAAACTTTGTTAATAAAAGATATTTTTCCTCAAAAAGTATCTTATTTCCTTGTCAAAAGATCTGCTGTAAAAATTTGAGAAAACTCAAAAGTATAATGCAGTTGATAGTGTAAGCGATTGAATTAAACGTTAGATTCTAATTTTGGAAACTTTCTCGGCTTAATTTTCAATATACTAACGTAAATTAGATTTACACGCTCTCTTTGTTGTGCTAATAAACAAGTCCAAGTAATTAGGGTACAACTGCTCAAATTAAAGACTTAGATGCAAGTCTAAACTTAATCCCTTATCTCGGTTAGGCCCATCATCTTCTGCAACGAATCCACTCCATGCCGCCGGCGAATTTCTGGCATGAAGCACCAATCTCTCGCCGGAGGCCAGCAGCTCATCTTCAACAGGACACCTATCGGGCCCAGAGAGATATGCACTGCGATTCAAATGAGATATCGACGTGTAAAACCAAGAAGGCGACTGGTGTTGCGGCTGCAGTGCCACCGGAACCACCGTGGGAGGATAATGGTGCGGCGGAAGCCGGGTGAAACTGGAGAAAATGGAAGTAGGGGCATAAGAAGCTGCAAAGTTGCGCGAAGCTTGTATCTGGGCTCTCTTCAAGAGCTGCCTTTCTTTCTTATGAGCATTTTGATGCCCACCAAGTGCTTGAGAATTGGAAAATTCCCTGCAACAGTATTGACACTCATATTTTCTACTTTCAGTTTCCGATTCTTGAAACCCAGAAGCAGATTTTCTTGAGTCTTCGTCTTCAGGTATGTTTTCTGAAATGTTAAATCCAAAGAGCTTTAGGGTTGTGTTGTTGGTGATACCATTATTAGGTTTTGTGCGATAGTCGACATCAGCCATTAGAGAGAAAGGGTAATTAAGAAAGATAAGATGGAATTAGCGAGATTTAGTGGTGTCTGATGAATGTTTGAGCTGATATTTATAGAGGCTGTGAAAAGGCTTGATAAGTATAATAATTTGATTGAGAAGTTGAGACAGAAAAGGGAAAAAGGAAACCTAGTTGGTTGTGAAAATCCCTAGGACGACAAGGAAAAAGCAAGAACTATCAGGAAAAAAACATGAGCAAGAAACCTGAGTATGAAAAGCTATCATATAGCTAGATTCTACATACTATCGTGTACTAACAGTAATCTATATGCATATATAAATCTAATAAATCTAACACTGTCCATCTCTACTCTCATATGTTTGATTGATCTATTTGTCACTTAACCAAAATTTCGTATTTATACTGCGTATCTTGCCATAGAATTGAACCACTTTCTAAGCTTCAAGATTCAAACACTTTACCTTATAAGACATGGGTTAGCTTAGAAAAATGAAACCTAAGATCATTAAATTTGTTAATTATACGAAAGAATTGTTTAGACACTTGCAAATATATCTTATCAAATATGTAGAAAGAGATTCGTAATGTTTATGGTCCCACCATAGAGTAATAATTTTTGGATGTTTGCGTGATTGACGTTAAGTTCTAATTGCAAAGCTTTATTTAATCAAGGAAAGATCTTCTCAAATCTTACTAACTCCATGATTATAGGGTTATAATTCTTTTCATTAAAATTAATTAAGTTATTAAGCCCCACATGTTTAAATCCATCATGTGATACTTATTTCACCATTTTTATCACCCAAGTCAGTACTAAATACATCTCCCCTTAATTTTATTAAGGAAAATTATTCACTCAATGGGAATTTGTGAAGAAAACAAAAATTGTACGTTTAATTTGACTTGATGAAGAATTCGAACCACGTAAGTTGAGAACAAATCTGTATTAACCATGTTTCATGATATATCCATTTGAGATCCAGAAGTATGCCAGAAAGTCAACATTAGTAACACAAACCTGTTTCATCTTGTCTGGTCCTTGTTGCTATAATGACCTCTTGTCAAATGTCCATAATTAATTAGTTTTTGGCTGGTTTGTCTAGCTAGATACAAATTTCAAATTAGTATATGTTAAAAAACGTGATGAGCTAGGCTAATCTTCAAACAAGGATGCATGATGCCTCTGTTTTTAAAAAATGACAATGATGCAAATTTATATTTAATCTAAAGTTTTTTCCCACTATTTTCAATTTAATATTCATTTTCTTTATCTTCTATAAAATAATAAATTTACTGGGTGAAACGGATAATATGAGAATGACCATCTTACACTACATATAAAAACTGCTGGTATAAATTCTTCTGTTATGACTTAATGCCAGTGAAAATGTTAACATACTATTTAGTTCAGCTTTCTGTTTTTCAAATTTTAATTTTTTAAAAATTCAAAAAACTAACTTTTGATAAATGCCATCTTGCTGCGAGAAAATTGAAAGTACATCCATCCAGAAAATGTTTTTTCGAGTATTAAGAACTAGATTTATTATATTTATAAGATTTAGACTTTTATTTGACTCTTAATTAAATAGTCTATTTATCATTAATGGAAAACATATTGTTCTTCCTTTTCTACTTAAAGATGTTTTTTGTTATCTAATAATGTATATTATTCTTATCTTTTAAAATAAACACTTAAATAGGTTACCAAATTATTAGTCTTCATTATTAGTCTAGTCTGATCGAGCCAATGACAGATTGTTATATAAGTGACTATTAATTTATTTATATAACATTTTGTCACCAATTTGGTTCATGAATGAAACTATGAAGCAGTAGTACATGAACAAAACTATGAAGAAGTCTAGATAAGTATATTTTTTATTATAACAAAATTAAGCTATTTTTTTGCGGGGTGAATGACTTGCTTTCACATGCATATGATCCTAAAATCCGCTAATTTGATTATAAATAATGGAGATCTAGGTCCAGGTTTCCTGTTAGAGAGAAGTAGATTACCGCATGGATATATATGAGTAGTATTTTGGCTACCTAATACTACATACTTCATCTGGTTTATTATACCTTGATAGTCCTTCATATCACACTTAATTTATAGGGTGTAGGATCCAAATATTTGGGCATAGATGACCTGAGATGTAATTAATTAATAAAAGGATTGCTATGCATCTCTTCCAAATTAATCTATCATTGAAAATTTGCTCATTAGTTACTTACAAATCATTCACAAAAGTTGCTTATATATTCTTTCATGCATGCGTGAGAAAAATGAGTCAATAATTGGTTCCAAAAGAAAAAAAAAAAATTGAATAGAACAAGATAGATCAATCTACAAAAATTGGTGATTTACATGAGATAAATGAGGCAATAATTGATTCCAAGAAAAAAAGTGAATAGACAAGATTGGTTCCAAAATAATTGGTTCTCATAGTCACTAGTGTCTAAGAATTAAGGCTTTATTTGGTGCGTTTGTTTTTCTCATTTTGCTTTCTAAAGATTAGTTTGTGGAGATATTGGTTTTAATTAAAAGCAAAATTGTTCAGCAGGACATAATAAATAGTTTGCTTTTTAATTACCTGGCGTACAGTGTGTTAATATAATGGGCATATAATATTTCAGAGAATTTTTTTAGATTGCAATAACAAATGTAATTAATTTACAGGTAATATAGTAAATTGAGTCTACCTAAAAACTTTTCAATTTTACTTTCCCTAAATTTGAGAAAAATTTAAGTAATTCCCCCATAACTCAGAGAGAGAAGGTTCCACATTTAATTAACAACTTAATAAAATTGGAACTTACTTCTTAACCTATAGACTCTGGTTCAAATTTTGTATTCAAATCATGATGTGAAGGATTTGCATTTGACTGGATGGGAGATGTGTTTAATATAATCTGAGAAAGATGATTCTAATTTCAACCTGTTTGCTGAACAAACAATTATTGCAAAATTGCTTCTTCTTCTTCATTTTTTGTTCCTCATATATAGGAATTCCAGCAACTTATAAAAGTAGCTAACTTTATGCTTTTCAATTAAATAGCACTTTTTAATATCTAACCAAACATCTTTTGCTTACAAATAAAAAAGTTATCTTTTCTGTAACAGGATAATAGAGACTAAATGATTGAGTTAACATGCAGTATCTTTTCTATTCACTGAGTTTAGCAACTATTACTTGAGAAAGGTCTTTTTCTTGTGATAATATATGTCTCCCACCTAATCAGTATAATATATACATACTCTCTTTTACAAGTCATTTTTCATGCTTTTCTTGTAGATGATTCAAGAAATTTATATTTTAAGTATAATTAACATTTAAAATCAGATTGCCCAAATCACCAAACGGGCCCACCGAGTTGAGCTCAGAGAAGAATGATTGTGATATTGATTGACGTGAGTATACATGTATATCTATTAACTAGTGCATTTGCATTGTAGAACAGGACAGAGGAGCAGTGCACTTAAAAGGTAATCGCTTCTCATCTTACATCTAACTATGCTGACTAATTTTCATTTGTACTTCTTTATTATTATTATTATTATTATTATTAGTGTTAATTATGCATAGTAACTTCAAATTCATCTTGTAATTTGAAAATTTTCTCGTCAATACTAAGTTTATGGACATATTTATAAATCAATTCTATCATAACCTGTCATGTACACAACTTTGCATATATAACCTATTGGAAATCCTAAAAATTAAGGATCCAACCAATAAATTAGGAGTTAGCAGTAAATGTAAAAGAAAAAGTACCATAAATTAAAGGTCAACCCAAGATTCTAGGGGCTGTATGAAAGAAGCTAGCTGTAATACATATTTAATGTAGAAAATATCTCTAAGAATTAGCAAGTGATTGCTCCTATACAACTGTAGTTTTATGTAGAGATTAGTTTTCTTTTCCTAGCTTTTGTAGTATGTCTATATAAAGTCTCTATCCATTAATAAACAACACACCTTTAAGCTCAAAATAAATTTCTTTATGGCATTAGAGTAGTAAAGAATTCCAGGAATAACATTTTTTGTCATTTTTTTCTTGCTAACCCAATCAATTTTTTTCTATGGCTGATACTAATTCTAGAATCACTTTTACCAGTTCATCCAAAACATCTCCAAAATTCAGCAATTCAGATTCTCATTCTCATTCAGTTTAGATCATTACCATTCGCTTAAATGGTAGCAATTTCCTGCATTAGTCTCAAGCTATTCATTTGTACATTAGAGGATGCGGAAAAATTGGTTATCTGATTGGATGAACACAAACGCTAGAAAAAACAAATATTGCGTATGCTACTGGAGATATAGAAAATTTCATGATTATGGTTTGATTTGTCAATACTATGGAAGAAGAAATCAGTGCAATTTACATGTATTATTCAACTACTAAAGAACTTAAGGACAATATAAATTAAATATATTCTGATATTGGTAATTAGCCTTAAGTTTATGAATTGGAGACCAAATTAAGGGAAATCTATTAAGGAGAAAATTTTGTCACTAAGTATTCCAATACTTTTAAAGAGTTATGGTAGGACCTCGACCAATTTATGGACTACGAATGTAAATGCATAAAAGATGAAAATCACTATAGAAAAATGGTGGAGTGTTCCAGAATTTTTAAATTTTTGGTTGGTCTTAATGTAGAATTTGATGAAGTGAGAGGAACAATTATTGGAAGACAACATTTCCCATCTATTGGAGAGAGTTTTTTTGAAGTTCGAAAAGAAGAAAGTAATAGAAGTGTTAACATCTGTTGTTGAAATTGAAAATTCTGCCTTAACTACTTTTGCTGTTAATGCAACCATTCGGACATCCAATGCCCAAAGGAAGATAGATAAGAAAATTTTGTGTGATTTTTGTAATAAATCTTGGTATACCTGTGAAACATATTGACAGATTCATGGAAAGCCATCAGATTGGAAACCCAAGAAAAAAAAGGAATAAAAAATCTAGCGGATCTGGAGGATAGTCAAATCAGAATACTGTTGCGGCCAATACTGTTGAAATGTGTTTTTTTTTTAGTAGGGAATAAGTGGAACAACTTCTCATATTGTTGAAATCAAATCCATCAACTATTGCTCCTATTGCTTCTTTGACAAAAATAAGTAGTATTTTTTTCTATTACTTTTGTTTTTTCATTTACTTATTGAATAATTGATTCTGGTGCATATGATCATATAACAAATCCTTTAAATTTCTTTTAAACTTATGTCCCTTGTCCTGATAATCAGAAAATTAGAATTGTATACAATTGTTTTTGACCTATTTGCAGGGAAATGATCAATTCCTATTTTTGAAAATATCAAACTTCATTTAGTTCTACATGTTCTTAAATTTATTTGCAATTTGTTATATGCGAGCAAACTTTTTAAATATTCTAATTGTCGTGTCACATTTTTTAATTTTCACTGTGAGTTTTAGGATCAAATTACGGAAAAAATGATTGACACTATTAAGAAGCAAGATAGTCTCTATTATTTTGATGAAAATGTCTTCTAGAATAAACAAGTCCAAAGCTTTATTGATAGTGTTAGTTATTTTTCTGTTTATGATAAAATAATACTTTGACATCATAGATTAGGTCATCTTAGTTTTCTTTATTTGAAACATTTATTTTATAATTTGTTTAAAGGAGTTGATTGCAATTTGTTATATTGTGAGTTTTATATTTTATCTAAAAGTCATTGATTGTCTTACAAATTAAAAGATTATTTTTCTTCAAGTCCTTTTTACTTGATCCATAGTGATGTATGTTAACCCTGAAATTCATATATTGAATGGAAAAAAATGGTTTGTGACATTTATTGATGATCTTACAAGATTTTATTGAATTTATTTAATGAAATCAAAATATGATATGCACAAATTTTTTAAATTTTTTATGCTTTCATTGAGAACCCATTTAACATTAATATTAGTATTTTAGGAATTGATAATTGTACTGAGTATTTCAATGATTGTTTGAAAATTTTTTTAAAAGAAAGAGGCATCCAATACCAATATACTCGTAATGATATAGCTAAGTGAGCGCAAAAACCAATATTTGTTAAAAGTGGCTAGGTTATTCATGTTCTCTATGCACATATCTAAATATTTGTGAGATAAAATGATTTTAACTACTTGTTATTTAATTAATAGAATGTCTGGTTGGATGTTGAAATATGATACACCTTTACATATATTAAGGAACATATTTCCTATGAATCGGCTGACCGCATATTTACCTTTGAAATTTTTTGGTTGTACAATATATGTTCATATGTCCAACCACCTTTAAAAATAAATAAAATGCTGGAGCTGAAAATGTGTTTTTAAGGGTTATGCTTTAAATAAAATTGGTATAAATATTTTAATTTAACTACTAGAAAATTCCATATAACCATGAATGTAAATTTTTTTGAAAAAATTTCATTTTTTACTAAAACTTCTCTTCAGGAAGAGAAACACAATGAAGATCAAATTTGACATGTTTTTACATCTTTTCCAACAATATTTTCTCATGATAATACTTCATCTATTGATGGGATAAAATTGTCAAATAAAGAGTGTCAAAGGTTAAAGAATCACAAGTAGGGGGAAAAATACTTCAAAATAATAGAAATTTTGAATTACGTGTTTACACTGAAAAAATTTTCATGAAACTATAAGAAAAAAAATTATACTATCCTGGAAGGCCAATTATAGACACAAAATTCACAAAATTTATGTATATCAGATTCTGTTTCTATTCCTATTAATGATCTTAATATTTCCATTGTTCTTAGGAAAATGAGTCATAACTTGTACTAATCATCTCATTGCCTCATAATTTATCTAAAAAACATAAGACCTTTATTTTTAAAATTACTAATTAGTTTGTGCCAAGGAATGTTTAGGAGACCCTTAGTCACTCAGATTGGAAGACAATAACTCTGGAAGAGATGAATGCACTAAAAAATAAAATTTGGAAAATTGTTAAATTACCTGAGGTAAAAAAGACTATAGGATATAAGTGGATGTTTACAATAAAATGCAAGGTTAAGAAAAAAATTGAGAGATATAAGGTATACTTGGTTGTAAAAGGATTCACACAAACTTTCGAATTAGACTACCATGAAACTTTTGCACCTGTAGCAAAAATTAACTCATTTTGAGTTTACTTTCTCTTGCAATTAAATTCAATTGGGCTTATCATCATCTAGATATAAAAAATGCTTTTTTGAATGGAGATCTAGAGAGAGGTCTTTATGAACCAGCCACCTGGATTTGAAGAAAATGAGAGTCAACATAAAGTTTGTAAGTTGAAAAAAATATCTTTATGGACTTAAGCAGTCACCTAGGGTTTGGTTTGAGCATTTTAAAAAAAAAAGTAAAAGGTCATGACTATACGCAAAGTAAAACAGAGCATACAATGTTTTTAAAATATTTTAGTGAAGGAAAAATTGTTGTCCTAATTGTTTATATAGACGACATTATTTTAATTGGTGATGATAACTTGGAAATTAAAAGATTGAAGATACTACTAGCTATTGAATTTGATTTTAAAGATTTGGAAATCTTGAAATATTTCCTTAGTATGGAATTTGCAAGATCAAGGAAAACAATATTTGTTTTCCAAGGAAAGAATGTATTGAATTTGTTAAAAGAGATGAGTTTATTTGGTTGCAAAGTGGCTAAAACTCTTATTGAATTCAATTTAAAATTGCAATCGACTAAAGTTGAAAAAGTTAATGATATAGACATGTTTGCTAGTAGGGAGGTTAATCAACCTTTTCTATACACTTCTAGATATATCATTTGTTATGAGTATAGTTAGTTAATTCATGCATACTCCTAGGCAAATTCACTTGATGATGTCTACAAAATTCATAAGTACTTAAAGGGGATGTCAAGAAAATGTCTTTTATTTGAAGATAAAGGGGAATTTGGAAGTTGAAGTTTATACTGATATTGATTGGACTAGAAGTGTAACAAATATGATATCTACTTTTAGATATTGCACCTTTGTTGGAGAAAACTTATTTACACGGTGAAATAAAAAATAGAATGTGATTGTTAAAAACAGTGTAGAAGCAGAGTTTAGAGCTGTTTCACATGGTATATGTGAAGTTTCTTGGATAAAAAGATTACTTGAAGAACTCAAAGTAATAAGGTGTCTTCATATGAAAGTTTTCTATGATAATAAACCAGGTATAGTAATAGCTCATAATCTTGTCCTACATGATATGATAAAACATATAAAAATTGACAAATACTTTATCAAGAAAATATTGAAAGAAAGTCTCATTTGTGTTGCCCAAATAATGAATTAAGAAGGGGATTGAATTGATTAGTAAATAAAAATTTCTTAACTTTAAGGTGCGGAATAAAATTTAAATAGAGTAAAGAAGGAGAGATATTAAACATAAGATTTATAGAAGTTTTGGTATTAACAAATTGTACTCCTCTCTCCAATCTCAATTGGGTGTTTCACTAACACACTAAGTGTTACAATGGAGTTTTTCAAGCTCACTCCCAACTATGGTGTTTCTCTCAATGACTAACACCTAACCCAAAAATTCCCTTGTGGTTTTCAATGGCTCACACAATAAACCCTTACAAGTGTTTCATTCTTAACCCGAAATACCCAAAATCACTTTTGAGTAATTGGTTATAATGAAAATACTCACCAACCTCCAATGCTCATAAATTATAAGCAATTAGATTTTTACAATGAATAAATGTTTATTGAGAGAAATAATTAATGCAAAAGGCTATAACAAGATTAATGATTCAAAGTAATTGTTGTTCCTTCTCTTGATATTCATAAATGGCTTGTATTTATACTTCCTTTGTGAATTATAGCTGTTTAGGTACATTTAATGCGAAAATAGTCATTGAACCAACTCTTAATTTCGTGTCTGACATGTTTCTCTGTCCTTATTCACAGGCATAAATATGTGTCTCATGGTCGTGATATTTCTTCCAAGCATTGGACCAAGTGGTGACTCTAGTCATGAAGCTCTCTGGAAGAATTGGAAGTGTTTGATCACGAGCATGAGTATTACTTTCACGGGCATGAGTATTCTTCCAAGTCGTGGTCCAAGTGATGTCTCTGGTCGTAAAACTCTTTATAAAAGTTGACATGTTTGGTCACAGGCGTGACTATGTTTCACGGGTGTGATTGCTTGATCATTCACAATTGGTTTGATTCTTCATAGCTGTAAACTTTGAATGTTGGAGAGTTGGCGCTAAACTTTATTCATGGGCGTGACATAAGTAGTAACGAGCGTGACTTTGCTATTTCTTTTGATTGATCTTCAAAAGTTGTCTTTCAATCTTGCATTATGTTCTAATCAAGATGTATCCTGTTTAACACACTTAGAACACAAAAATTGTTAAATACATTATTGTTATTTTATTTGTTAACATCAAAATGATGGAAATACCCTTCAAGGTTCAACAATCTCTCCCTTTTTGATGGTGACAAATAATCTAGCAATATGTGATTTTGAGAAGTTTCCCCCTTAAAAGGTGCTTAAAATAAAATAATGGAGTACAAAATTTGAAAGACATATAGCAAAGTTATTTGCGAATTATTTAGGTATATGCAAGGTATATCCTAAGTATAATTCATCACTTAACACATATATAACAAGTATATTCAAGGTATGTGTGAGATATATGTTAAATATATCTTTTATAACACAAATATAACAAGTATATTCAAGGTATGTGTGAGATATATGTTAAATATAGCTTTTATAACACAAATATAACAAGTATATTCAAGGTATGTGTGAGATATATGTTAAATATATCTTTTATATTAATCTTGCAAAGTATATGTGAGGTTGATGTGAGATATATGTTATACATATTATCAGTTAAAGAAAGGTTTGCATATTCCACACATTGCATAATAATAACATATATTGCTAACCACACATTTTTAACCACACAATTGCATATATTGCTAGGTTCTCCCCCTTTTGTCATCAATAAAAAAAATGAAATGATAACAAGATGATTATATTAAAATTAAAAAGAGAAGGATTATAGAGATTCAAAAACATAAAATAAAGTCCTATAACATTAAAAATAAATCTACTTTATGAAAACTAGGACTCTAGTTAGGCTTCAAGCCTGACAGATCATCCTTAAGGCATGCTACCTCTATCTCAAAGCTGTCCATACAAAACTCCATGAAGTCTTTGAGGTTTTCCAACCTCTCATCAATGGAAGCATGCATCATGTCAAGACGAGGTGCTATAAGATCAGCAACCTGCTGCGCCAAGCTTGGTGTGGTAGAGGCCGATGACTGACCAACATCTTCCACTACCGCTGGTGTCGATATTTCATCATAGGCTTGCTTTCGTTGTTGGATGCCCTAAAGGCCAGCTTTGAAAGCATCAGTGTCATGGTCTTCCCAATCAATTTCACCAGCTGGAGTGGTGAAATGGTAGTAGACATTATTTTTGTAAATGATGCAGACAACTGCTCCCATTTTTATGGACTCTACATCGATTCGGTCTTGTGGATGAGCTTAAATAAGAGTGTAATTGTGCTCATCGAGATTCAGATACCCTAGCTCAATGGCAAGGTGAGTTATATACCCGCCAATCAAAATATCTCCTGATGGCTTCGTTGCAGTGGAAATGAGATGATTTGCAAACCATCGAGACAAAGCTACAGATAGTCCTCTTCGTGCCATTTCCAATAAGAGGAGCTCTGATTTTCTGATTGTCCCGTTGCTATCTCCTCTAGCAAATATACTATAGGTGAGAAACCTATGTAAATACTTATGCACAAGGGACCGAATGTGTGTGCTTTTAGTCTTCTTTACATCTCAGCTGCATTCCAAGCCAAAACATGTCCAAGCCGAATTGGCATAGAATTCGATTTCACTCTCGTTGAGAATGCTATCGGAAGGGAGCTTGAAAATATTGCCAAACTCCACTACAGTGAGAGTGTTAGGATGCTTACAGAGCTGGAATGTGCTAAGGAACTCGAGAGTTGGTTCCCTTAGCATTGGTCGATAAATGTCCATGAACTCTTTGAGATTGCAAGCTTGCAACTGTTCAATCATGCTTGTCTCAAGACCAAGAGTCTTAATAAAACTCCACTTGAAGGATCGAGATGAGAGTAAGGGTCTTTTCTTGAGAACGACATATCGCGGATGGCAATGCTTCAGAATGACGTTGAGAAGATAATCGGTGTGGTGTCTTGGAGCATGTGATTTCTTCCTTGTGCCTTTAGATGAGTCGGATTCCATTGTGATAAACTTGGAACAAAGGATTTGAGATGTAATTTTCGGACCAAAAGATTCAAAAACCCTAGAGAAGTTGTGATTCTTCAAGAAGAAAGATGTTTGAAAGGGTTTTATAAATGGAAATGAATATGAAGAGGCCTGAATTTGTGAGAAAAATTGAATAGGAGTGTTAAATAAGAGAATTTGTAGATTTGAAGATGAAAAAACTGCAGAAATTTTGTGTTATAGTCGATAGATTCACAACCGTGAATACTCTGTCATGGGCGTGAATAATCGTGGTCACGGTTTGTTGAAGAGGCATTCTAGTAGTGAAAAAGAAGATTAATTGAGTTACGATTGTGACATTAAATAGTCACGGACGTGAATTAGGCTTTTCATGGGAGTGACAAAACTAGTCACGGGCGTGAAGCTTAGATTTCACTACTTCTAACCGTGAGGCAAGACGTGAAACAAAGCGTAAACGGTTCTGTAACTATATGCTATCTATGTTCAAGGTCGTGAAGATGTGTCATGGGTATTAATCTAGGCTTTTCACGGGAGTGACAAAACTAGTCACGGGCATGAAGCTTAGACTTCACTACTTCTAACCGTGAAGCAAGTAATGAAGTAAAGCGTGAAAGGTACTGGAACTTTTTGCTATTAAGTTCACGGTCGTGAAAATTTGTCACGGGCGTGAACTACCTCAAATCTTCAAAGAGTAATTAAAACTATGTCTAAAATGAGACTAAAGGATTTCTAAGAAATTTCTATTGCCTTAGAACATGTATCTATCATGTTAACCACTTCATACCATAAAATTAGTCAAGTAAAATACATCATATGAAGAAATTAACACTCAAGGTTCATATAATTACATACAATTGACAAGAATACTTTAAGACAAAGTTGATCCATCAAGCATACCAAGCTCTCTTCTTATGAAACAAAACTTTCTTCATTAAGAGGTTTGGTAAAAATGTCTACCAATTGATTGTTTGTATCTATAAATTCCAACACAACAACTCCATATTGAACATGATCCCTAAGAAAATGATGTCTTATGTCAATATGTTTACTTCTAGAGTGTTGAATGAGATTCTTAGATAGGTTGATGACACTTGTATTGTCACATTTGATGGGTATACAATCCAAACTATGACCATAATCCTTAAGTTGTTGTCTCATCCATAGGATTTGAGTGCAACAACATCCTGCTGCCACATATTCCACTTCAGCGGTAGATAAGACAACCGAAACTTGTTTATTGCTAAACCAGAAAACTAAGCATTCATTAATAAAATAACAAGTGCCTGAAGTATTCTTTCTATCTAAAAGACTACCGGTATCATCTGTATCCGACTATCCTATGATATGAAAAGATGAATTCCTAAGATACCATAAGCCTAGATGCATTGTGCCATGTAAGTATTTTAAAATTCTTTTTACAACATTTAAATGTGATTCCTTAGGACAAGATTGAAATCTAGCACATAAGTATATACTATACATTATATCGAGCCTGAAGGCATTAAGATATAAAAGTGATCTAATCATACTTTTATAGAGCTTTTCATTAATGCTTTTACCCTTCTCATTTTTGTCCAATTTTGTTGATGTGGTCATAGGAGTCTTAGCATTTTTGGATCATTCCATTTTAAATTTCTTGATTAACTCTTTGGACTACTTGGATTGGTTGATGAATATGCTCTCATTGCTTTGCTTGAATTGTAGACTAAGGAAAAACTTAAGTTCGCTCATCATGTTCATTTCAAATTTTCTAGTCATACACTTAGCAAATTCTTGGCAAAACAATTCATTAGTAGACCCAAATATGATATCATCAACATAAATTTGAATAATTAAAATATCATTCTTATGTCTTTTAATAAAAAAAATTATGTCAACATGTCATTTTGAAAAATTATTTTCTAAAAGAAAAGAATTTAGTTTTTCATACCAAGCTCTTGGAGCTTGTTTTAACCCATACAAGGCTTTTAGAAGTTTAAAAATATGATTAGACAAATTATAGCTTTCAAAACCTAGAGGTTGTTCTACATAAACCTCATCCTCTATAAAGCCATTTAAGAAGGCACTTTTGACATCCATTTGAATGAGTTTAAATTTCATATGGTATGCAAATGCTAAAAGTATTCTTATGGCTTCTAATCTAGCTACTAGAGCATAGGTTTCATCATAATCTATACATTCTTCTTGATTATAACCCTTTGCAACCAATCTAGCTTTATTCTTGTTATTGAGCCTTGTTCATCTAACTTATTTCTAAACACCTATTTACTAACAATGATCTGATGGTCTTTGGGTCTAGGAACTAAGGTCCATACTTTGTTTTTCTTGAATTGGTTGAGTTCCTCTTGCATAGCAATCACCAAACTTTCATCATTAAGAGTCTTATCAATATTTTTAGGCTCAACCTGAGAGATAAAAACAAGGTTAGAATCTAAGAGTTTGAGATGAGATCTAGTATTTACACCCTTGGTAGGATCACCAATGATTTGTTCCTTAGAGTGATTCTTTATCATTTTCAATTCCTTTGAAAGCTCTTGGTTGTCTTGCTCTTGAGCTTGAGGTAAAGAGACATCTTGATGTTGTTTTTCTTGATTATCATCGTTTTTCTCATGACTAAGATCAAGCTTTTCCATTTTACTTACAATGTCATCAGGAACACTACCTTTCACAAGATTAAGCTTACTAGATTCATCAAAAACAACATGCATAGACTATTCAATAACTAATGACCTTTTATTAAAAAATCTATAAGCTTTGCTGGTTGTAAAATATCCTAAGAAGATACCTTCATCGGATTTAGAGGCAAATTTTCCAAGGTTGTCCTTGGTATTTAATATAAAACACTTGCACCAAAATATTCTAAAGTATGATATCGTGGGTATTCTTCCATTCCATAGCTCGAAAGAAGTTTTGTTTAAAAATGGTCTTTTGAAAACTCGATTTGAAATATAACATGCAGTATTGGTAGCTTTAGCCCAAAAGTAGGTTGGTAACTCATACTCATTGAGCATTGTTCGAGTCATTTCAATTAAAGTTCAATTTTTCCTTTCGACTACCCCATTTTGTTGAGGTGTCCTAGGAGTTGAAAAATTGTATGATACACTATGTTTTAGACAAGTTTTCAAAGTTTTCATTTTCAAATTCTTTGTCATGATCGTTTATTATTTTTGAAATAAAATATCATTTTTTCATTTTGAACTCTTTTAGCAAAATTTTTGAAAGATTCAAAAGCATCACTATTTTGAGCTAAGAAAATTACCCAAGTGAATATAATGTAATCATCAACAATGACAAAAGCATAGTGTTTACCTCCTAAACTAGCAACTCTAGTAGGTCCAAAAAGATCTAAATGCAAAAGTTGTAGAAACTTTGAGGTACTTACAATATTTTTGGATTTGAAGGATGACTTGTGTTGTTTTCCTCTTTGCCAAGGTTCATATGCCTTACCCTTTTTAAATTTGACTTTTGGAAGTTCACTTACTAGCTTTCCTTTGCTAAGGCTTTAAATTAAATCCATGCTTGCACAACCAAGCCTTTTATGTCATAGCCAAGATGCATCACTAATAGTCATAAGACACTTAGAGGAAAGATTAGAAATTTTGTATAAGTCTATTATGTAAGTATTGACATCTCTATCTCCTTGGAATATCTCTTGGCCACTTAAAGAGGTTACAAAACATTCATTTGAGGTAAAAATTACTTGGTTTCCCTAATCACATAATTGACTTATACTTAAGAAATTATGTTTCAAACCATCAATAAGTAAAACATCTTCAATAAAAGTAGTATTATTAATACCAATAGAGCCAATACCAATTACCTTACCCTTAGCATTGTTTCCAAAGGTTACCTTACCACCATCAATACTTTTAATGTGATTGAATAGTTCTTTATTTCTGGTCATATGCCTTGAGCATCAACTATCCACAAGCCAAACATTATCCTTTATAGTGGACTTGAGGCATACCTATAAAATCATAATTCAATTTTGGTTTTTAGGTACCCAAGTGAACTTGGATCCTTGGGGGTTAGCACTTGAAGGTTCCCAATGAGCCTTTCTTATCCAACAATGTTTGTTGATACGACTGAATCTCATATAATAATTACATTGCTTAGCTCTAAACATATTTTTTGGTTTGGACATGCTTTTTGGTCTTAACATCCTTTTAGAAGGTATTTGTGTGCAGTGACATACACATGCATGATGAGCAGGTGCTTTCCTAGATGCATGCCTCTTATACATGAAAGCATGATTGACTTTTTGAGGTTTTCCTCTTAAGCCATATGACCCTTGACCATTCTTCTTATGAATAGGGGGTTTTGTGTGTGCTGTGCTCTTAGCCCTTGGGGCTATTAACTCAATTGTGGAGGTTTGAGGTGCACTAGACTTAACAAAAGTAGTCTTATGAGATGAAAATGATGTTCCATTAAATCCTAGACCATGTCTTATTAAAGTTGGTCTTTGAGAAACTATGAGAGTATTTGAACTCTCATTCCCTTTATGAAACCTTGAAATAGAGTTTCTAAGTTCCTCAAATTCATTTTTCAAAATATTATTTTCTTTAAGAAGAGATTTAGTTGAAGGTCTAGAGGAATACTTATCTAATGATTTTTGAAGAGTTTCATTTGAAGTTTCAAGATCAAGATTTTCTTTTTGTAAAACTTCCATTTTGTTTTCCACATCTAAAATTATTCTTTTTGTAAGTATTGAATCTACTTCTATATTTTTCTTATTCTAGGTTTAATACTTCTATTAAGTTTTGCTCATCATCATCTTCACTATCGCTATTATTATCACTACTATCATTATTAAATGAATATGCGTAAGAAGGGCCTACCTCATCCGTAAAGTGATCCTTTAAAGCCATGAAGCATAGGTTGACCTCTTCTCATTCATTATCATCTTTTTTTGCTTGAGGAGATTTTGTCATCCCATGTGGCTTTGTGACCTTTCTCCTCATTATCTTTTTAAAATTTTTCTTGTGTTTCTTGAGCTTTGGACATTCTGGTTTGGTATGTCCTTTCTTCCCACATTCATAACACTTTACCTCCACTTTATTTCTTTGAGAGTTATTTGAGGAGTGTTTAAGGGTTCTTTGTTTGAAGTTTTGAGAATTGCTAAGTCTCTTTTCAATTATTCTTTTTAATCTTCTCGAGAGCATGACAATGCCCTCATTTGCCTCATCACTCTTTTCCTCATCATCATCAATTACCTATTGAGATTTTGAAGTAGAGGCTTTGAGCGTTAGAGGCTTTCTCTTTTCTTGTTCAGCTTCAAGTTCACTATCTCTTTTTACAGTCATTTTGTGCGTTAGAAGTTTGCTAATAAGCACATCGGTAGGTATGATGCTTATGTCTTCATTGGTTTCTTCTATACCCGCAACTCTTGAACCATAGTCTTTGAAAGGAAGGCTTCTCAGAATTTTGTTGTTCACATCTTCCAAGCTCAAATGCTTTCCAAGCTTTCTCATGCCATTGATGATGGCTAGAAGACGGTTCATCATATCGGTGATAGATTCAATGGATTTCATCTTGAAGAGTTCATATTCTGAAGTGAGAAGTTGAATCTTCTTGGATTTAATTTGTTTGGTTCCTTCATGATAATTCTTCAATGTCTTCCACATACTATATACGGTAGGACAATGTTGGATTCTGCCGCATTCTTTAATAGATAGAGAACTTGCGAGGATTGTCATCACTTTTTTGTTTTTGAAATTCGCTCTTCGTTGAGACTCTATCCAATCATCTCTTGAAAGAACTTCTTCTTCACCATCAACTCCTCTCTTGGTTGGTGGTGTCCATTCTTTCTGAACACTATCCCATACTTCAATTCCCTCACTATCGAGATATGTCTCCATCCGGAATTTCTAATGAGCATAGTTTGCTCCATCAAAGTAAGGTTTGAGACTTTGAAATCCTTCAATGGCCAGGTTTTGTTGCTAGATAAACTCTGATACCAATTGTTGCCCAGACAATGAACCATGAAAGGGGTTGAATTGGTTAGTAAATAAAAAAATTTTAACTTTAAGGTGTAGAATAAAATTTAAATAGAGTAAGGAAAGAGAGATATCAAACACAAGATTTATAGATGTTTGAGTATTAACAAACCATACTCCTCTCCTCAATCTCAATTGGATGTTTCATTAACACACTAAGTGTTACAATGGAGTTTTTCAAGCTCACTCTCAACTATGGTATTTCTCTCAATGACTAACACCTAACCCAGAAATTCCCTTGTGTTTTTCAATGTCTCACACAAAAATAAGTTCTTTGTATTTTATGACTCACACAATAAACTTTTACAAGTGTTTCACTCTTAACTTGAAATACCTAAACTCACTTTTGAGTAATTGGTTACAATGAAAACACTCACCAACCTCCAATGCTCAGAAATTATGAGCAATTAGGTCTCTACAAAGAATAGAGGCTTGTTGAGAGAAATAATTAATGCACAAGGCTACAACAAGATTAATGATTCAAAGTAATTCTTGTTTCTTCTCTTGAGATTCATAAATGGCTTGTATTTATACTCCCTTTGTGAATTATAGCTGTTTAGGTGCATTTAATGCCAAAATAGTTGTTGAATCAACTCTTAATTTCGCGGCTGACATGTTTCTTTGTCCTCATTCATAAGCATGAATATGTGTCTCACGGTCGTGACATTTCTTCCAAACTGTGAAGCAAGTGGTGACTCTAGTCGTGAAGCTCTCTGGAAGAATTGAAAGTGTTCGATCACGGGCATAAGTATTACTATCACGGGTGTAAGTATTACTTTCATGGGCGTGAGTATTCTTCCAAGTTGTGGTTCAAGTGGTGACTCTGACTATGAAGCTCTCTGAAAGAGTTGACATGTTTGGTCACGGGCGTGACTGTTTGATCATTCATGGTTAGTTTGATCCTTCATGACTGTGAACTTTGAATGTTGGAGAGTTGACACTAAACTTTAATCACGAGTGTGACATAAGTAGTCAGGGCGTGACTTTGCTATTTGTTTTGATTTTGATTTTCAAAAGTTATCTTTCAATCTTGCCTTATGTTCTAATCAAGATATATCCTGTTTAATACACTTAGAACACAAATATTGTTAAATATATTATTGTTATTTTATTTGTTAACATCAAAATGACGGAAATATTCCTCATGGTTCAATAATTTATATGTCCTATATTCCAACAAAAGAACAAGTTGATGATATTCTCACTAAAGGACTATCACATAAGCAATTTGACAAACTATTGAGCAAACTGACCATGAAAGACATATTTAAACTAACTTGAGGGGGAGTGTTGAAATCCCAAAATTTAAGGGTCAAGCCAATAAATTAGGAGCTAGTTGTAAATGTAAAAGGAAATCTCATAAATTAAAGGTCAAACCAAGATTCTAGGGGTTATCTGAAAGAAACTAGCTGTAATACATTTAATATACCCTAAAAATCAGCAAGTGATTGCTCATGTACAACTGTAGTTTTTTTGTATAGAGATTAGTTTTCTTTTCTTTAACTTTTGTAATATGTCTATATAAAGTCTCTGCATTAATAAACAACACACCTTTCAGTTCAAAATAAATTTATTTATAAACGGTTAAATGAATTAATTCATAGATTTATTTATGAATTTAGTTTAGGTAAATAGACTGTACTTTTTATTGATTACCTGATATTGTATGGATGTACATGTTGCATAATTTAATACTGTAGTAATACCTAATGTTCTTGGTGAGTTTTTGAGTAGATATTTTATATTTCTCATAAGTTATCCTTAATTCTCAAACAGAAATTTATCTATGCCGCCAACGGTATGCTTGTTTGTAGATATATTATTATTCTTAGATTATATCAGAGGAAATTCCTTAATTTTTCCCTCGTATTATATAGCTAGAACAATGGTAATTTAGAGTAATGAAAATGATTTTAATACTTCTGCACTTCTTTTTATCTTATGATCGATCATGTGATATGATATATTCTTATTAATTTAATATTAATTGAGTGTTAATAATGAATGTGTGAACATGAATTTCTACTATTCCAATAATGATCATATCGATCAGGTAACAAATTTATGTGGTATGAATTGGTTAAATGTTTCTTATTTTGTGATTTAATTTGCTTGTAAATCATCCGAATATCTAACCCTAATATATAATTCTCGAACAGAAGGGGTGAAAAATATAACTCTGGTTTTATTTTTATTTATTTTTAACTAAAAACCAAATATAATTCAACCATTAAGCCGTCATATTCTCAATCTGCATATGTATTATTTCAGAAAAATAACCATTCGAGATAATTTTGAAAGTTAATGATTATCTCAAGAATATAGGATTTTTTCCTTGTTAATTAATAAAATAAGAAATTAGAAGATGGGGAAATGATTCAAAAACTTAAATATTTTTTTTTTCTATTAAAGAGGGGAGATTTAACTACAATGAAATTTGGGTTTTTTTGTTTATTTTTTTAAATGAAAAATGGTCTCATGTATAAGATGAGATTGTAGTTGGCCCTATTAATTTCTACAATGCTATATTGCTTTAAATAATATACAGTTGTAAGAAGTACAAGGGACAGGTATTCAAGAAACACGCATAAAATGGTCTCTATTCCATATAGTAGGTTATGGCCATGCAAGAAAATTATGCAACTGTAATTTAATTAAATGTATACCGACAAAGTGAAACACTTGGATGTCGACCCAACAAAGAAAATGAAACCCTAAATAACATCAACAACAGGCAATTAATTATTAATTCCCAAGAAGTGTTCGACATGAAAATTTTGCTGCAGACAATTAAGTCATAGCAACATATATAGTGTTTAACAAATACATATAATTGGATTTCTAGTTTAATTAATTAATATTGCGGTTAGGTACTTGTCAATCAGGTTACACCACCAGGAGGGGGGGATGGGAATTACAAGATGGAGATTCGCACTTGCATGGGTCTTTTTGCTCCTTCCCATGAAAGCTAGCCATTAGGTTAGAAGATGTTACCTAACGTTAATTAATCATGTTTATAATTTCAGTAGAGAATATTAGACTAATTAACAAGTGTGGTTTTGAAATTAGGAGAGGTACTTGTGTTTGAAGAATTAGGTAGATGCAGTTGTCCTGACAATATGCTTTTAAAGGATATAGCTTGTTAGGAAAACAAAATTCTTAATTAAGTTCATAAGTTTTGAATTGTGTGTGATGCAAGAGTCCAAATCTAATGGCTGGATGCGATATTGACGTGATAGGAATAGGTTCCTCAAGATGTTTAAGTTAGCTATCAATGAAGTAGTATTAAAAGTTGGTGAGTATTCATGAAAGTAATTGTGTAAATATCTATTTATAGACATTAACCCATAATCTTGAGTACCGTTTGGAATTAAAAGTAACTAATGGGGGAGTTCAATTTAGATATGGAGCCTGAACTGTCAAGCAATCAGGTTTCAGAACTCAATTAGGAACGAGTTACTTAATTTTTGAATTTCACATTATTATTATTTTTTATACATTTTGTAATTTTGTAAGGGTTGGTATATATATATAGGAAATATTAACTTATACGTATTAAGTGGATTTCTTAAACGCATTTAAATGACGCCTTGGCGTATTTCTCAGCTAATTAATTAACAGATCATGTTTTTAGATATTTAATAATGGATGTATCATGTATACGAAACTAAAATAATGTGAAATTAACGCTTATATATATATATATATATATATATATATATATATATATATATATATATATATATATATATATATATATATATATATATATATATATATAATATGTTATTGGATGGCTAGAAATGGTCACAACTTCCACATAATTTTAATTGGCCGAAGTTATGATGAGTTACATTTTAATTGGTCAAAATTTTGAAGGATTTCAACTGCTATAAAGTTTTAATGATTACTTTTTTAAATTTGAAATCCTAACTGTCATGCAAAGTTGATTTTTCTTTTATTATATGTAAGTTAACTTATTTATTTTTACTTTATTAATCAACAATTCATTATTCTCTATTATTCTTCTCCTCCTAAAAAAATCTCAAACAAAATTCTCCATTTTAGAAATTTTCTTCCTTCAATTGAATTCTCGTGGTAGAAAAAATCAAAAAGTATATTTTTGATTTTTGATTTAGATACTGGAAATATAATTTTCATAAATCATTTGCACTTAGTGGAGAATTACTATGCCAATGATAGTTTATTGAAAATGTCTTGCCTAAAAAAATATTTTTCTTGCTTTTACAAATTTTTTCTACTTCTATACTTTTTCTAGATTATTTTTAATATATTAAAATAAGTTTCAAATAGTAATTTATCCAATTCAATGGAGTCTTCATTATTGTGCAAACCACACAAGATGTGAAAAGAGTTGAAAATTTTAATGGAATGAACTTCAAGCATTGGAGCATGAAGATAATGTATCAATTGAAAATTGCCAAAGTTATCTATGTTTTAAGCACTCCATATCCACAAGATGAGATAACTTTTTGATACACAACAAAAATAGATAGAAGATGATTTTGTACGTCATAAATGATCTTAAATAAAATGAGCAATGTCATATTCTGTAATGCCTACCAATTTAGATCCTGGATAATAAGCATACCTTAGAGTCGCTATTAAAATTACCGAAGTCTAAATTTGGGTTAAAAAATAATAAAAAGATATGAAGTGGATATTAAGAATATGAGAGTTTAATGAAGGAAATAAACAGGTCGGGTAAGTGTAAAAAGAAAAAAAACAAAACCAAGGACCTATGTGGATGTTTGGCAAAAACAAAAAGAGATTTAAGTGGTAATTTGATGGTGTGTATTAAAGGTTTTTTTTCCTCCTCTCCTTATTTCAATTGTCCAAATCACTTCCCCTTTCTTCCCAAAAACATGAACCTCATTCTTTCTCCATCTTCTTCTTCCTTCACACATCTAAACCTTAAATCACCAAAATCCAAGAGAAAAATCTCCCTTTTGTGGCCCAAACATAAAAGAAGAGAAGAAATGAGACCCATTTAAGCACGGGGAACCATTTTTGGTAAAGAGAAATGAAGGAGTAGTAGGAAAATACCCACACCCACATTTCTTTTGGAAGGAAAACGGTAAAAAAAACCTTCATATTGTTCTTCTCCTTTTTCTACCATTTTCAGGTATGGTAGAAATTCATTTCAAATGGGTAAGGTTTTATATCAAGCTGAGGTTTTCAATGGCTAAAATCTTTCCTTTAAATATCCAAAGTGATAAAAACTAGAGTTTGACATAGATTAAGGCATAAAGTGGTAACTTGATAGTTAGAGTTAGTTTAAGCCTTAATAGTGAGTATATGCTTGGATATATACTATAAATGAGTTTTATGTCTTAATATGTGTTAGAAAAGATGGTGATAATCTCCATGAGAGAGATTGAGCAAGAAATCAAGCTAAGAGGTTAGTACATATTGGCCTACAAACTCTCATTGATGTCATTTTGTATATAAAATGTGTTTTATGCCTTTGATATGGTTGTTTATGTGAAATGAATGTTCAAATATTGAAAGATGATTATCTATATGCTTATTGGCATGTCTAGAGCTATGATATGATAATATATGGACTTTGGCATGGAATTAGTATGAAAGTGCTTATTGCATATTGATAGGAGTGTTAACACTAGCTAAGTTAATGATATCCATGATATTGTGTGTTACAAAGGTGAAAATTTGGATTTAGTACAAAAAAATGGCATGACCTTGTCACAGGTGTGACATGTGTGTTGAGCACGAGACACAACCTGATGCGTGTAACATTGAGGGCACGATAAGGGCATGACTTGCGCTCCTATCACAAGTATGACACCTTGTCATGCATTCGACACTAGCCTAGCTAGGCTGCTATCACATGTGTGACAACAACTTACATAGCGTTGTCATGGGTGCGACAAAACATCACACATGCTACAAGTATTGTTTCCTTTTGTATGACAGAAATGACCCCAGAACATGTATAAAATATTTTTGATGAATGTACAAGGTTTGTATGAACCAAAAGAGATACATTGACATGAAATACACCTTTTATATGGAAGGATTTTTATGTAAGACAACATGAATATGTAAAGTTATGATAAAGGCAAAGGTATGAAATATATGCATTGCATGCTAATTAGAAATAGTAATGATATGATGTATATATTGGGATAAGAAATGTATACGTATGACATGATGTATGTTAATATGATAAGTAAGACATGTCATGTTTGTATACAACCATGTATGATCAACTTATGTTATGATGAAGCTAAATAAATGTTATGTGGACATGACTATTACATCAAAATTTTCTTTGATATGATACATTGAGATTGAATTGAATATGTATGAGATGATATTACAAGTATGCAATGAATGAAACATTATGATCCTAATTCAAGTCATATGTATATGCTAAATTTTATGGAAACATGAACACTCATTTCTCTAATCTACCACTAGAAATAGGATAGATGACATGTCATTGAGGAGGTTTACGGTACCGTAGGAATATATGATGAGTGAAATTTATATTATGAGGACAAGGTGGTTTTAGGAGCGCCCTTGATCCTAAGATACATGCAATAATTTATATACGCATTCAATATGGCTTAAGCTATGAGAATGCTCTTAATTTAAGTAACTCAGATGAGCATATACAGTTAGTGGACATTGTGGCTTAAGCTCTGACAATGCTCATGTAACACCCCCTAATCCCAGCAGCTCGTACCCGGATGAGGGAGTGCTACACTGATTTCATCGGTTAAAATATCATTTTTAAATTTGTATAAATGAAAATCACTCGTATATTTTTTTTTTATTTTCTATTTATTTACTTTGCAGTATAAAAGAAATATAACATGAAAGATAAACTATATTTTTATATCATAACATGTACTTTACAAAACATATTGTTTATTTTACAAATACTACAAAATAAAATTCAAAAGATAATATACAAAAATTATGTGACCTACAGTAGTTGAAATATGTTGCTCTACGGATTAGGTTGAGAAACTCTCACACTAAGCCCTTAGCTTAGTGGTGCATATAAATAAGGGAATAAACTATTTTAATACCACATGCATTGTCATATATCAATTTATGATCAAATCATGCAAACATACATTTCATAATATTCTACTATGCATAACATCAATTTATTTTATTGTATCTCATTTTTGTTTAACATAATCAAATCATCATTCTTAGTCATTTTACAATTCATGATTCCCTTTTATTTTCAATAATTTGTTTATGTCCACAACACTCAATCATCTATTAATGCATGTCACAAATCATACTCAATCATTTTTTTCATGCAATTTATATTCCATAAATTTTATTCTTTTATATCTTATATTTATGTTACTTTATCAACTCATTATTATCCATAGCTTTTCACTGCCCATAATACTAAATCTTTTTTTATCCATGTCACAATTCATAATTCCATTTTTATTTTCAATAATTCATTTATGTTTCATAACTTTTTTATTTATGTTTTCATTTATGCCCAAGATACCTATGAACCACTGATCAGGATAACGGAGTTGCCACCCGGGCACTTAGGAGTGCCACCCGGGCAATATGATATGCATATATAAGTGTCATCACCGACATAGATAATAGTGTCAAACCCGACGTAGATAACCGTGTCATACCCGACGTAAATAACAATGTCAAACCCGACGTAGATAACAATACCAAACCCAACGTAGATAATCATATCATTAATGGATTTAATCATTTTCATCATACTCCCCCTAGATGGTATGCCAAACTATCCTAAGTTGGTTCTAGTTAGGTGTTCTATGGCTTATACAATTTCATTAAAATTCATAACAATTAAATTCACACTTTTCATGCATGTAATTTCTCAAAATAATCACATAATCACTCAATTAAAATAATATTTACATAATATAACAAAGTTCTCATCATTTTACTTATTTCATTTCTCAACTCATATGCTGCCCTGTCACTGGCAGATTCTGTTCTCTGTTTTGGACCTTAATTTTGGTTCTGTTACGTTCTGAATTTAGTTATATGATCTCCTTAAACATTTTAGGTCTTGTTCTTAGCTTTAATATGAAACTTGAATCACTTAATTCTGAGTTCTGTATCAAAAGATATGATAAAATAAGCACACTGGTCACTAACAATTCTGCCCAGAATTTTTTGAACAGATTCTAAGTCCTAGTTTTATGAATTTTTCTGGGCAATTACAGACATACTCAAATTTTATGGTCTAAATGAAAGTTATATCTCTATGTCTTAGCTTTCAAACCCAACAAAGAACATGTAAAACTGAGTTCCAGAAATTAAGTTATAACCCTTTAAGTGCTCACTGCTCATCCATTTCCAGCAAAGGAACATACAATCTAAGCACATTCAATTTTTGCCAAATTAAATCCTAAGTCTAGCAAACATGCATCCCCAAGATTTTCATCAAAAAATACTATTAATTCAGAATTATCAACATGCAAAATAATCAAATCATGCAAATAAAAAAATAAAATAGGCTATTGCCTTAGGTTATGCACAAACCTCTCTTTTTCTCTTTACTTCTCTTTCTCCTTTCCTTTGCTCCTTTGATCTAGCTCCTTGTTAACTTGAGTTTCTAAAATTTATAAACAAATAGTTAAAACTTCATAAACCATAATCTCTCTCTTTCTTCTTACTCTCTTAAGCTTCCTTTAGTATGAAAATGAATTTTCCTTTACTTTTTCTCTCCTTTCTCACTTTATTTTACTAGAACTAAGTTTTGGTTATGGAAGAACAAGAGGAAAACGTGAGCTGGCTTAGGAAGGCAGAAATTCTCAATGCAAAAGGGATAAGGGAGAAGAAGAAAATATCAATAAGAAAATGACAAAAGTTATTAAGATGGGGGGACACCTAAGCTCAATCTAGAAGCTCTTATTAATGTTTAATTCATGCACCTCACTTGGCTAATTGTTGTATGCCATTTTATGTGTGGTGCTTTAAGAAAATGTGGAAGACAATTAAAAGATAGCAAATTCTAGATCAAGAGTGATAATGAAGAAGGAAATACAATTAAGAGAAAGATAACAAACTTAATTAATTATGGGACACCTAAGCTTATATGCATTAATTATCTCATTCATGCATGATATATGACCAATTAAGGGTTGCCACTTGGTGTGGCCGGCCTCCACATGCATTTCATGTCCCAATTCATGTATTTAATTGATGATTATCATAATTAATCCTCCAATTTTCGGTAAATTGCAAATTAACCCCTAAACTTTTTAAAATTTGCAATTTAGTCTTTTACCGTAAAATAATATCTTTACTTACTTTAGACACTTTATTGAGTATTTTCCATAATTAATTTCCATTATTTTAATTATTTTTCGATAAAAATCTAAATTTAGACTTCGGTCAAATTGACGAGTCGATTTAACAACTCGTATGACTTAGGTCTAAATTAGCGGATATAACAGCTTCTACTTCACAACCCTCATCTGGATAGTCCAAATTAGAGTTTTAGGTGAAGAAGCAAGATACAATAAACGACATATCCACTAATTTAGGTTCCAAGTCGTGCGTGTCGTGAAATTGAAGTCTAAATTTGGAATTTGATGGGGAAAAGGATAAAATAATTTATGTAAGTTTTTCTTATTGAGTTTAATGTATGAAATGTGATGAAATATGATAAAGGAATTCAGTAAAAAAAAAAAAAGAAAGTTTTGGACCAAAAGTACAAAATTAGCAAATTTGGAGGACTAAAATGGATATTTGCCTAATAAATTTAAAATGGACATATTTTACCTTAGTTGGTCAACTATATTTGGATAAAAGGGGGGGTGGGGGGAGAAATATCTCCAAATGTTTATCAAACTAACTTGTTAATTTGAGATAATATTAATTTTAATTAAAAGAAATAGACCCCAAACATAGACTTTTTTCTCTTCTTCTCATTTTTTTCTTCTTTCCTTCATTTATACCTATTTTTCTGCATTAGACAAACCTTTACCTATTCCTTACACAGCCACCATAGCCAACCTTGAGGTTTAGAGAGAGAAAGTGAAGATAGTGAGAGAAAAAGGAAGAAAAGAGGATTCTGAGCACAAATGGGCTAAGAAAAGGCCAAATAGAGAAAAAATAAGTGGAGCAAAGCTTGAGAAAAGGAGAGAGAAAATCCTTATGGAAGGAGATAAGTGAAAGTAAGTTGCCTTCAAATTTTTCCTTGTTTCTTTCTTGTTAAAAGTAAGTGTTAAAACATTTTTAGAGTTTTATATTGTGTGTTATGAACTATAATAAAAAAAGATTTAAAGAGGGTTTTAATGGTGTTAAAGAGGTTAAGAAGTGGTTAAAAAGCGCAAAAAAGAGAGGGTTTAAGTTAGAAAGACTAGTGAAGCCAAAACCCATGTCTGAGTAAGAGAGAGAAAGTATAAGAGATAGTTTTAGATTTGTAAAGAAAAAGGGTTTTGATATGTTTTTTCTTATGATAGGTGCAACCTTAAAGGAAAAACAAGCACAAGAAATGAGAGAATAAGGTATGTGCATACTCATAAGGCAATAAGCCATAAATTTATGTGCATTTGGAAATGAGTTTGCATGAGAATGTTTATGCTAATTGAGTTTTGATGTTGTGTTGATAGGAATATTTAGTTGTATTTGATGATTGTTTGTATTGGATTTTCCATGTAATTTACGAAATTGTGGAAGTTTTGATAATAATGAATATATTGTGGTATAAAAATGGTAGCGGAATAGAATGATCATTAATTTGGATCTTATGTGTTTATTGACATGTGAATTGGTAAGGTTTTAGGATGCTTTTTATTGAATTTGGAAATGGAAATATGGTTTTCCAACCCTTTTATAGGATAGACCTCAAAAGAAAATTGAAGAGTAATGATAGTAAGTGATTGATTTTAGTAATTCCTTACAAAAAATTATTAACTATAGAGATATAGTAATATGGAGAAGACAAAATTTTTTCAAGCACCAATAGAACCAAAAATTGCCTTTGTTTCAAATAGAGGAGGACAAGTTATTCACATTTTATTTGATGGTTAGAGGTGAGGTGAACCCTGTTTGGAAAGGGCATTATTTACTCTAGATTTATTTACGGCTTGAGGTAAACAAGGTGTCACGAACGTATAATAGGTCCTAGAATGGTTCAAGGCTAGAGCACATTGTTTCACAGATGTGAACCTAGTCCCAAAATGATTCATGGCTATGAAGTAGTTTGAGATTTGAAAAGGCATTTTGCCAAAAATTGTTCACGTATGTGAGGTAAGATATCACGATCATGAATGTCCTGTTTTAGGCAAAGTTTAAATTAAAACTCCATGAAATCAAAACTTGCAAATAGTTTCTAAAGTAAATTTTTATATGTATAAAATTTTGATATGAGTTAAATTAATATTGTTTGACCATGATATAAAAAGATAATGAAAAGTATGAGCCCAATATATGTGCCTAACTTAGACTAGAGTTAGTGAACAGGTTGGCATGCCAATTAAAGATAATAGGTTGTAAAGCTCATAGGCCATAGTGTTTATAGACGTTTTGTTGCCTAAACAATCACTAAAAATGGGGGATAACTTGGTGACAAATTAAAATTTTTGGCAAATGCAAGTGAAACCTTAATCATTTCCCCAATCTCAATTGAGTATTTCACTATCTCACTCAAAGAGATACAAATGAGTTTTTTTAGCTCATTCTTAACTATGTGTTTTACTCTTGACTCACACCGAACCTAATTAACCCTTGTATTTTATTGGCTAATATAATAAAAAATTTCTTATGTTTATGGCTCACATAAAAACCTTAATCACAATTGAATATAAAAATTATTGTAAAATAAAATTGAAAGAGTATAGCCACTTAAAGATTTTGTTCTTTTTTCCATGGTCATTTGGTGAGGTATCTATAAAGTTTTCTTACTAATTAGTCATTACAAATAGCGACTTTAATTATTTCTAATGTTTTAAAATATTTGAATTTAAAAAAACTTTTTATGGTCAATTTGCGATCGCGTTTTCCTTATCACAGTCGCAAGTTTTGAATTTTTGATGCTTCATCGATACGTGATAGCTTCTGATTGGTTTCTTTGTCAATGGCTATGTTAGATGGAATTTCATAGTCACTATACCATTGTCACAGTCGTAAGTTACCTTTTTATAGTGTACATCGTGATTGTCATTGCACTCTATATCTTGAAGAGATTTTGGTCTTGCTGTAATCATGGTCGGGCTGTGATTATCACAGTCGCAACTTTTGAAGTTTTAAAAGCCCTCTTAAATTGTTTTGAAAACTTTGGACACCTTTAGCTTTTTATTGGATTGATTTCCAATGGCCTTGTACACTTGAGCTTCGCAGTTAGCCATATGTTTGTGGTCGCTAACTTGCTTGTAATGAGGAAGATAACAATTGCGCCATCATATTTTTGCTATTTTTCTCCCTTTTTTGCAAGGTCAAAAAGAAATATAGCAAACTTAAAGACAATTACATATGCATAAAGTTCAATCACTTAAAAAAATAAAGAAATGGATAAGAAACATAAAAATTCTTTAATAATAAAAAAAAAGCATTACAAGTTTTGATAATTGATATTTGTACCACAAAAGATGTAATGCATGAAAAATGTAAGCATGAAATAGAAAGATGGAATGTTGGTCAAAAAGTGTGAAGATGGAAGTTTAAATTTTGATTAGGTCTCCCCCTCAATTAGTGGCTCTTCTTCAAAATTCCTAGTACAAACATTTCCTCTCATGTGCTTCTAAAGGTCTTGAATATCCAAATGTATGTACCTCATGATTTCAAAGGTTTTTAAGTGAAGAGTATACATTTGCTATAAGGAATGAGGAAAAGGTTGCACTTGAGAAGGTTGAGCCTTTTCATGTGCATAAGAAGGCTCACCAATATATAGTTTTGCTCTTTTTTGAATTTGTTGAATTGAAGAAGCTTGAGCACCATGTTTACCAAGGATGTAGACATATTCATCTTCCATAGCCTTTTTGACAGCTTTGGCATTTGGAATGTAGGGAATGTCAAGAAGATTTCCCCCATAAGGGTGGAAGTCTTTGAGTAAGTCCACATTCTCATCGGTTATGAGGTTGAGGTGTTTGGCAATGAGAGATATGTGAAAGGTGATACACACAACACCTTTAATGGTGTGACCAATACAGAAGAGACTATCAATGAAAGAATTAGTACTATTAAGGATTATTTATTAACAAGACCATAGAGATGAATGAGGTCTTTCGAAGGGACTTTTTCATTGCCATCCCCTCATAAATTCATGATAAAAGTGATGATGCAATGAAGGACCCAATGAAAAAGAGTTTGATGCTCTTAGATAGAGAATGCTTGTCATGACAAGTTTCAATAAAGATGCTTCTCCAAAATTCAAAATAGGTTTGTGTCATGTTAGTAGGGTTGAGAAGACCAGAAGAAGAAAAGTCAAAGATTTGACTGACTTGGCTCTTTGAGAGTTCATACCTTTCTCCAAGCATAAAAAATATAGTACCCCCAAATCCTTCGTACCTTGCATTTCAATGTAGAGAATGGCAAAAAATTCAACAGTTGGAAAATGATAGCCTTAACTACAAGAAATAAGAATTTGGACCATCTGGCTTTCATGATGGAGAATTCAAATTCTTCAGGAAATACATCTGGGAACTCACACACTGTGGGGATGTCCTTGAGTTCCGGGCTCCCCTTCCTGGTATCTATCACATGGGCCAAGTATGTCTCACATCATTTTCTAATGTATTTATGAGCTTTTAATGCAGAAATAACACTGGTCAAACATGTTTGACCTTCACCTTGAATGATAGTGTCATCCTGCCCAGGAATTTTAAGTATGACTTTTCTAGATCGGCAGTCGACTATAGCTCCATGCTTTGTCAACCAATCCATACCCAGAATAACATCGAATTCATGAAAAGGTAATTCTATTAAGTCGGCTGGAAATTCTCTACCCTGAATTATTATTGAACTGTTTCTATAAATCTGATTCACTTTCACACTATGTCCTAGCGGATTGGTCACAACTATCTCATATTCTAAGGTCTCAGGTATCATGTTCCCTTGTCTAAGTGCAGCTGTGCTTATGTATGAATGCGTGGAACCAGGATCTATCAAAACATGTAAATCAAAATCAAATAAAGATAATTTACCAACTATGACGTCTAGTGCATCCTGGTCCTCACGGGCTCTCATCACATATGCCCGAGCTGGAGCTCTACTACCTTCGGGTCTATCAACTGTCTCTAATACCCCCTGACTCTGTCCGATACAACCACCTCTAAACTAGCCTCGACCTCTACCACGACTCTGTACCGGTGTCATAGTCTGTGCTGGTGCCATACTGCCTGTACTAAGTCTAGGACAATCTCTCTTGATATGGTCAGTAGCTCCACATCTCAAACATTCCCCAGTCAACCACCAACACTCTCCTGTATGAGCTCTACCATAATGCTGACACAAAGTCAAAACTGGTCTCTTGGGAAATGATGCTCTTGAACTAGCAGATGATGCTGCGGGTCTAAAATGCTAACCCCACCTACCAGAAAATCTTTGCCTAGTAGCCCGTGACTGAAATGGTTTGGGTACTATTCGTCCTTTCCTACCCGATGTCTAGGCCACACTAGCTGTTGATTTCTTGGAGAACTCTTCTGTCTTCAGCTTCTTCCTTCTTTCTACACTAATGGCAGAGGACACTAGTGTAGCAAAATCTGTATGCTGGTGTGAAGCCATTAAATACCCAATGTCCTCATTAAGACCGTTTTCAAAACTACGATATTTATCAGCTTCATCTCCAATAATCCTAGTAGCATACTTGCTTAGCCTGGTGAACTTCATCTCATACTCAGCTACTGTCATACCCCTCTGCTTCAAATTCAAAAATTCTCGCTTTTTCTCATCAACATAAATTCTTGGCACATATTTCTTTTTAAACTCTACCACAAAGAAATCTCATGTCTGAGGGGTCGGAGTCTGAGGTTTTGCTAACACCAACTTCCACCAGTCATAGGCATGCTCCTGAAAGAGGGATACTGCATATCTGACCTTGTACTCCTTAGGACACTGCATCTCCTCAAAAACCCGCTCTGTCTTTTCCAACCAAAATTCTGCTGCTGCTAAGTCATCCTCTTTCTTGCCCATAAAATATGAAATTATAAATGCGGGTGCTAAATATGAAAGCCGGTAATGACAATTTATAAATGCGATCAGCGCAAAATTATTAAGCCGGTAATGACAATATAACAAAAGCCGATAATGACATTACTATAAAAGCGCTCGACGCTATATTATGAAAGCCGGAAATTCTGTATTCGAGCCATCAATTGGCATCAATTCATATTTCAACCACATTTATCATTTGCATTCATTTTAATACTAAAATTTCCAGAATTACAACTACATTCATGTGTCTTAATTATTTCACACCATTTGGTCCCATTTCCATATAAAATATAAAAAACAACTAATTACATCACACATCAAACACACAATCATATTAAACTTTAACACCTAATTACACACATATGAACATCATGTAAAATTTTTATCAATGAAGCACATACATAATCAGCCTTGGTTCTTCCCTTAATCCTTCTTTTTCTTCCCTTATTGGCTAGCTTTCTCCTTGCCTTTGTCACCCTCTTGAGGGTCTCTCACTTGTTCACTTATTTTTCCTAGACAACCATACCACATCTAAATTCCAATATCCATTTTCAATGTTTTTCATGTCTACATAGTATTCTAATGTTCCTAATATGTTTTACACCCTAATTGAGCTAAAATGTACTAAGGTTAAATTTCCCTCTTAATATGTCATGGCTACCCAAAAACTATATCCTAGTTCCCAATTCATTTTATTCAATTCAACACTCAAATCATGCTTCACTTATCACCAATTCTTGTGCTTCTATGCTAATTTCAAATTTTTCCAAATTTTTTTCACTATGACAGCCTCTCATTCATCCATTAATATCATATTTTATTTAGTTTTTAAGCCATAAAACAATTAAATAACTTCAATTATCATTATTTCAAAGTTTAATTACACTTCCATCAACTAATAACAAACTTAAATTTCTATGTTCAATCTTGCAACATAACCTATATCTATCAACCCTAATCACATCTATCATCAATATGGATCTCAAATGGAAGGAAAAATATTTAATTTAAGAAGAATAAACTAACCTTAAGTGTTCTTCAAGGTGGGCCGAAATTGCTCCTACTCTTCTCCCTTTTTCTTCTTTTTTTCTTCCTTCCTTCTTGCTCCTTTGGCACCTTTTATGGTAAGAACTCCTTAATTCAGAATTATCATCTCTCAAAACTATTTTTTTCTCACTATTAGCATGCTAGAAAAAGGAAGAAAATAGAGTTTTATTGGGGTGGAGATGGACGGCAACAAGGTGGGAGAAAAGAAGAAAAGAATGGCCTATGGAAGAATGTAAAATTTTGTTCTTCCTTTTGACTTTATATACCTTTATTAAGGTGTGGGTCCCATTAATTAAAATTAATCTTAATTTTTATTGGTTCATTAAGTTAATTAATCTTGATTAACAATTAAAATTTCAGAAATTCCATATTTGCCACATCTTTCTTCATATTTACACTTTTTCCCCAAACAATCTTCATAATACCGATTTTGTCCATAGAAAATTTTATTTTCTTCTAATTCTACCCCTAATCTTTTTAATTTCCAAATTATAATACCCTTAATTATTTTTTCTTATTATTAGTCATTTTTTTATGAGTTCAAATTTAGACTCCGATTGAACCTACACGCCTCACTACGATCACACACAATCGGAGCCTAAATTACTGAATATTACAAAACCTGATTAAAATGTTTAGGAATTAATTTCTCTTGTTTATTGGTAATCTAGAATTAATTAAGAATTTAAGACAAATAATTTTAAGGCGGAACAATCTCAGGGGTATTTTCCATTCTACAATTGTCTCATAGACTAATGATTTGACTTTAAGTTATATCAATTTTTGTCACCATTGTCGAGGAATATTGTTGATTAGATTCTTAGTTAATTAGGTTGCCTACATATTTTTAATGTTTTAGCTTATTTTCTGAGTTTTTATTTGTTATATTCTAGTTTTGCATTTTAGTTATCATTTAGTTTACAAACTTAAGTTTTTTGCTAGGTATTAGTAAATGAGTAAAGTCAAGCAAAGTATCCACTTAGAAGAATTACAAGTTGATGTTTAAAATCTAGAGACAAAAAGAGCAGTGTCCTAAAGATAACAAGGAAATTACTAAAAACCTTGAGCATTTAGAAAAAGAAGGAGAACAAGTAAGCAATCCAATGGCAATCCCACCTAGAAAGGCTGGTGCACATAGGTCATGAGCCATGAAGGACTATGTCAGACATGTGGTTGGAAACACTACTTCATGTATAGTTCTAGGAAAGGCAATAAGGAACTATGAGCTAAAAAGTATACACTTGAACATGCTTCCATCATTCTATGGGTTATCTAATAAATACCTTCTCATGTTCATTAAGGAATTTTATGCAATAATAAATACTTTACCTTCGTACAAGCTAAATGAAGATCAATTGAGGATGAATACACTTCCACATAATTCTCTACGTTAATAGAATAAAGTATATCACAAGTTCATGGGCAAGTTCTATTCCCACCAAAAGATGAAGGAGTTGAGGCTAGAGATCACTAATTTTTATCAAAAAGACTTTGAAACATTCCATGAGGCATGAGATAGATTTAAGACATTTCTTTGACAATGCCCTCACCAAAATTACTCCTCTTCTAGTGACAAATTAGTCCTTCTATAATGGTTTGAGCCAGCAATATCAATGTATGATGGATAACGCAACTGGAGGAACTGTGATAGAGAAAATATCTAAAAAATGTATGACATTTTCGAACTGTTAGGTGCAAATTTTCAACAAAAAAGTGTGAGAGGTAGAAAAACGGTAGTGAATGAAGCTTTTAGTGAGACCAAGCTAACCTCTCAGATAATAGAGTTAACCAATCAAGTCAGAATGCTAGTTGACAACAAAAATGCCTTGACTAATGAGGTATGTGGCATTTGTGGTGTTTATAGGTATGAAGCTAATGTTTTCTCTTCTATTGATTCTTTTGTAGGAAATGAGGCAAAACAAGCTCATGCTCTTTCCACCCTAGGAATTAGAACAATCCTTATTCTAATACTTATAACTATAGCTGGAAAATCACCCTAATATTTACTAGAAGAACATTGAGCCAAGCCCATCCCCAATCTATAGAAATTTGAATCCTCTTTAATATCACTGTCAAGAGCCTCAACTTTAGAGAAATCAACATCAATCATTTTTCCCCACTATAGCCAACCTGGACCTTCAAATGTGCATAGAAAGCCCTTCTTAAAAGAAACACTTTAGAGCTTTATTGTAGCCACTCATGATAAGATTGAGAGGAGAGATAGAAGGGCAGATTCTATTTTAGCATATTTAAAAAGGTTAGAGATTAAAATTGGGCAAATAGTTGTAGTTCAAGAAAACAAAAAGAGAAAGTTGTCAAGCCAACTTGAGCAAGCTAAATTAGTCATAGTACTTCAAAGTGGTAATACTTACAATAACAAGGTTAATTCAAAATGCTAAATTGGATAATTCTTTTATTTTAGGTGAGATGACTAATGAGGATAAGAAGGTGGAGCAACCATAATAAAGGACACAGGAAAAAAGGCAGAAATGAGAGGAAAGTGACATGAAGGAAAAAGAAAAATGATCTTTTGCAAGACCTAAATTTCATAAAGGAAAAGAGCCTTACAAACCTCATATTCCTTTTCCTAGTAGATTGAGGGAAAGAAAAAGGCACAAGGAATTTTTTGAAAATTTTAATATGTTATCTAAGGTTGAGATTAACTTACCATTGTTATATGTTATCAGGAATATGCCTTTTTATGCAAAAAAAAATTCAAAGAGTTAGCTTCTAAAAAAATAGGTATGAGAGTAATGGAAAGTAATAGTTTCTCTGGCATCTAGTGCTGTTCTTCAGCAACAATTGCCTTATAAAATGAGGGATCTTAAAAGTTTTACTATGGACATAACTATAGGAGACAAGTAGGTAACCAAAGTTATTCTAGACTTGGGAGCCAACATCAATCTAATGTTATATTCAATGTATGCACAACTAAGCTTGGGTGAGATTAAACCTACCTCTATGTGTTTGCAACTTACGGATAAGTTAGTGAAATATCGTAAAGGAATAGTTGAGGATTTATTGATCCAAATTGGTAAATTGATTATTCCTGTTGATTTTTTTGTTCTTGTCATGGAAACTTTTATAATGAGATAGAAAGAGAGAGCAAACCATTTTTTTTAATAGGCCATTCATGGCACCCGCTAAGACTATAATAGATGTTGATAATGGTAAGCTCACAATGAATGTTTTAGGGAGGACTGTGGAATTTAATATTTTCCATTCAATTACTTGTCCCTTTAATGTTTCTCTTGATGAATGTTTATACTTTACATTGACCCTTTGGACACATTTGTTCATAATTTATATTTATAAGAAAAAGAAGACAAGCTAGGAATAACTTTATATGTAGATGGAATGGATGATAGTTTGAGAGATAAAGTTTTAGAAAGGTAGGAAAACCTTGACCTGGTTGAGCCTATAAATTTAAACCTAAATTTGACACCTCTCACACTTAAATAGAGTACTAGTAACCATGAACCCCTTAAATTAGAGTTGAGAGAACTACCTTCTCCATTTAAATATGTCTTTATAGGAGAAGAAAACACTTACTCTATGATGATAACATCTGACCTTTCTCCTAGGGAAGAAGAATCTATTGTCTAAGAGTTAAGTAGACTTAAGAAAGCCATTGGATGGGAAATTTCATATATAAAAGGCATTAGTCTGATCATATGCATACATAAAATCCCTTTAGAGGACTGCCAAAGCAATTAAGGACACCAAAAGAAGGCTAAATCCTAATATGCAAGAGGTTGTTAAAAAGGAGGTTCATAAGTTACTAGAAGAGGGGATCATATGTCCTATATCTAATATCAAATGGGGGAGTCGCATGTAATCCCTAAAAAGTCTAGAATCACAGTGATGAAAAATGAAAAAAGAGAATTAGTGCCAACTAGGGCCACTATAGGATGGAAAATGTGTATTGATTATGGGAAGTTGAATCAAACTATAAAGAAAGACCATTTTCCTCTTCCATTTTTTGATCATATTTTAAAGAGATTACCTAGACATGATTTTTGTTGTTTTATTGATGGTTTTTAGGTTATTATCAAGTGTCCATTGCATCCAAGGATCAGGAAAATACCACTTTCACTTGTCCATTTAGCACATTTGCTTTCAAAAGAATGCCTTTTGGCTTGTGCAACACCCTTGCTACATTTCCGAGGTGCATGTTTTCATTTTTTTTCTAATATGCTTGAGAAATGTGTTGACGTGTTAATGGATGATATTTCTATTTTTGGTACTTTCTTTAAAGCATGTTTGAGAAATTTATGACATGTGTCAGAGAGATGTATAGAGTAATCTAACTCTTAGTTGGGAAAAAAAGTCATTTTGTGGTTAAATACGGAATTGTTTTGAGGCATGTGGTCTATAATAGAGGTATTGAGGTAGATAAGGAAAAAGTCGATTTGATAGCTAAGTTGCCACCACCTACTTCAATTAAGGGCATTAGGAGCTTTCTAGGGCATACAAGTTTTTATAAGCATTTTATTACGAATTTTTTTTAAGATTGCATGTCTTTTGACTGACTTGCTTGCCAAAGGTGTTGATTTTGTGTTTGATAATGATTGTCTTACTACTTTTGAGACTTTGAAAGAGAAATTGACCACTGTACTAGTAATAATAGCATCTAATTAGTCCTTGCATTTTGAAATCATATGTGATGCAATGATTATGCCATTAGGGTTGTACTTGGGCAAATGGTTAACAAAGCTTTGCATAACATATACTATGCTAGTTGAACTTTAGATGATGCTCAAGTGAATTATTCTGCCGCTGAAAATGAACTTTAGGCTGTAGTGTTTTCTTTAAATAAATTTAGATATTATTTATTAGGATTTAAGGTTATTATATATACATACTGACTGTTTAGCTTTGAGGTACCATTTTTACCAAACCAAATGGAAAACCTAGACTTATTAGGTGGGTGCTCTAATTGCATGAATTTGACCTAGAAATTAGGGATAAAAAGAGTAGTGAGAATTTGGTAGCTGACCATTTATCTAAGTTAATTTTGGATTTTGATTCTTTAGCCTTTAAAAAAAACTATTGTTGAAACATTTTTCTGATGAATATATATTTTTGGTAAATCATGAGCTATGGTATGTTGATATTGTGAACTATTTGGTGCATGACATTTTGAGGCCTGATATGACTTTCCAAGAAAGGAAAGAATTCTTATATATGTGTAGGAACTATTATTAGGATGAGCCTTATCTTTTCAAAATTTATGTTGATCAAATCATTAGGAGATGCATTTCAAAGGATGAGCAACAAAGTGTCCTTACCCTTTTGTCATGAACTTTAGTATGGGGGTCACTTTGGTGGTATGAAAACAACTCATAAGGTTATCCAATCAAGTTTTTCTAGCCTACTTTATTTAAAAATGCTCATTCTTTCTGTTTAAAGTGTAACAAATGTAAAGAAATGGGAACATAGGGATGAGATCCTTTAAACCTACAATCTTCTTGTTGAATTATTTGATGTTTGGGGTATTAACTTCATGAGGCACTTTACCCCTTCTAATGGCTTTGAATTTATACTTGTTGTTGTAGATTATGTGTTTAAATAGGTTAAGGTGATCCCAACCCGCATTAATGATGTTAGTATTGTTGTAAAAATTGTGAAAGATAACATCTTCATCAAGTTTGGAACGCAAAGAGCAATTATTAGTGATGGGGGGAAACCATTTTTGCAATAAGCTATTCGATGGGCTTTTAAAGAAATACGGTGTCACTCATCGGGTAGCTACCCATACCATCCTCAGACTTTAGGCCAAGTTGAGCATGTAAGGATTTGACTTCAAAGTTGAATGATGCTTATGGATGTATCACACAACCTACAAAACCCTTATTGGCATAAGTCCATATCAATTGTTATTTAGGAAAGCTTGTCCTTTACCCATGGAGCTTGAGCATAAAGCTTATTGGGTCATTAGAGCTCTAAATATGAAGATGAGTAAAGCAGGAGAAGAACGTTTGTTGTAGTTACATGAGTTAGAGAAGCTTGGGAATGAGGCATATGAAAATGCCAAGATTTACAAATAAAGAACTAAATGACTCTATGACAAGTTTTTGACCCATAGGAATCTAATTACTAGTATGAAAGTTTTATTGTTTAACTATTGTTTCAAACTTTTTCTAGGAAAACTAAGATCGAGATGGAATAGCCCATTCGATGTAAATTCAAGTATTCCCTCATAAAGCAGTGGAGTTACAAAATCCCAAAATTGAAAAGAGGTTCAAAGTCAATGGTCAAAGTGTGAAACCATACTATGAAAGGCTTCCATTGGTGAAAGTAGTGGACTGTGCATCCACCAATCCTCTATAGAACTAACAATCAGAAATATCTTGCCTAGGTAATAAATGTGAGGCTTCTTAAGAGGCAACCCAAGTTTAAATTCTGCAATTTATACTTTTTGATTTAGTTTTGGTTTCAATAGAGGTTTTTAGTTATGTTTTAACTCTTAATATTTAATGAAATATATGAAGATGAATTTGTTCTTGAAATGTGCTTTGACCTTGAATTATGGAGCAGAAAAAACCTAGAACTAAGTCGTGGGTTTTTGTAATGTTTTGAAGTAAGTATAGCATCAATCAGATGTGTCATGGTGCACTACAATGTCACAGGTGTGACAAAGTAGTGTCGAATGGAAAGCGTGCTTTTGTCACAAATGTGTCAACTCTACGCGCACACGACACAAGCTTGGGAAATAATGTAGCAGTTATCATATGCATGACATGTTATCACGAGCATGACATATTTCAACTTGCAATTTATGTGTCAGACGTGGCATATTGTCATGACCGTGTCATAAATATAGCTTGAAACAATTAATAACCTATCATAGGATCTACACGTGAGATATGCAATTTAAATTCATTGCAAATTCTTTCAACTCATGTGACTATTTAAGTGTGCAAGTCAATTGTTTCTCTTATGTCCATGATCTTTTATTCAATTCTCCTTTAATTTATCTTATCTATTTATAATCCTAAACTCAAATCTCCTCAAATTACACCTTTAAATCCCCAACCAATACTAATTTCATTCACCTATCCCAATTCTGGCCTCATTCCTCTATTTTTAACTATAGCCATCATGCATAGAATCAAATGACTTGCCAAAAAGACCAATGTGGAGACTAAAGCGTGTGAAGGCAATACAAGTTCTCTTAAACAACCTATTTCACCCCTTCTACGAGTGACAAAGGAAATGATAAAGGAGTTGTGATTGGGACCGAACTTTAAGTTGTACCTTACTAGACAGAAGTGAATATTACAGCTGATTACGAGACACCCTTCCTGATGTACACAAAGAATGAGGGTATAAGTTATGTACACTCCATTACTCGTGGTTTCAATGCATGTCATTTTTTGGATTATGATATCTTGAACAAGTTAGGGAGTTTATATACAATTAAGGACTACGCTAGGAACTTAGGTTGGATAAGACTCATTGATTTAAAGTATCCTAATTATAGATAATTAATGTTTGAATTTTATGCAATAGTAGTCATTAAAAAGTCTTTGCAAAAGATTACATTTTGTGATTTATATGTTATGCAAAATATTTTTAGGTTTTGTAAAACTTGCACGATAGCCCTCTAAATGATTTTGATTATGGTAATGGATGGCTTTTATTTCTTGGGGAGACAATTATAATTCTAAATATGCATCTAATGTCAAATTTCAAGATCTCTACACCATTCTTATGCATAAGTTCATGTGTCATGCCATTTTTGGCCAAAATAAGTGTAGCAAGGTGTTGGGTAATAAATTTTTTTAAAAGGATGCATAAGAAGATTCATGTGTGTATTTGTACATTTTTTTTAAGAGTATCATGTGCACCATTAATCATCCTAAATCTCAGCTTAGTTTAAGACACATAATAACTACTTCTGCAATTCATTTATATGGCTTTGATCCTAATAATATTGAGCTAATCATTGTGCAAAGTTCGGGTGATCTTACTGTTGTAACGTTGAAAAAGTATAAATTGATTTGTGTTTTGGGTAGCAAGCATGAATGGATGTATGGACCAAAAACATTAAGTGTAGGCCCATCGCAACCACATGTACCACACACCACAGACAACAGTTCTTCTGAGCCCAGTGGCTACCAACTGATGCTTTCCATACTTAAGGTCATGAAGGCCAATAATATAATGATGTTTGATCATCTGGAGGCTCATTGTGATCAAGCTTATAGAGAAATAGGAAGCTAATGACAAGTCTATCTGTGATCATTTGGAAGAACTACAGGAGCGAATAGCCAGTGTTGAGAAGGATGAAGGCTATCAAACTTTCAAGCTAACTAAATACATCAAATAAATAGAGGTGCAAGTGCCATCTCCTTCTTCGTCCACATGCTAATTGAACCTATTTGGAAACGCCCTTTCTTACACCTTAAGGGAGTATCTCTTTTCCTTTCACTTTTATGATTACAAGAACATATTGACATTGGGGACAATCTCTCGTTTAAGTGTGGATGAGAGGATTTTTGTTTTTTCCTTAAGGGTTTGTTCTTGAATGATTAGGTTTGTGTTTAAGTTTTGCTTTTGTTTTTCTCTTTTGCATGTTATTTGATTTGTGAAGTTATAAAAGGTCTCCATACCTCACTTGCTCAGATTCTTATTTTATTTATTTGTTATTTAGTCAATGAAGGAGTGTTTAATTATGTTTAATTTAGAATTTCATTTGATTGATTTATATTGGGATTTTGTTAATATTGATGACATAACTTGCTTCAAAAACTTGTCAATATGTGAATTGACTTGCCTTGAGGATATAGTTATCAATGTGATAGTTAGGCTATTGATTACCAAATAGAAATCACATGGTACTTAAATTAAATTTAATTTTAAAAAAAGAGAAAAAAAATCAAGGATTTAATGAAAATAATGAGATGAAGCATAAGATGCACTTGCTTTATTAACTCCATTATCCTCAAATGAATTAGTTCGTCAAGGATATGAGTATGTAAAACACCTTTATATGGCATAGTGCATTTTCTAAGTCAAAATTAAAAAAAAATGAATAATATAATGAAAAAGGGAATGCATTATGGCATAGGGAAGAATCATTAACTCTCAAAAAGAGAAAAAGAAAAAAGGGTAATAACAAAAAAAAAGGAAGAAAAGAGAAATTTTTATCATGTTTTTGATATTTGGTTGTTAATGGTTTAGCTAGAGTATGGAATTCTATATGTTTGAGGTAAGGATATGAGTTTTTTAGGTTATTTTGCGAAGCGAGGTTTGGAACTACTATTAGCTTTATTCCAAGCTTAGTTGATTGGTATAATTTAAATTGATGCTTAATGCACTAATGAGGTTTTTAGATTGACAAAATCAAAATCTCAAGTGTGTGAGTTGCCTAGTTGTTTACATATACTTGTTTGTATTTAAGTGTTTTATTTTGAGTGTTTTTTTATGTTTGGGTGTTGCTTAAGAACAAGCAACATCTAAATATGTAGAAATTTGATGTGTTCCTTTTTATTATAGATTTGTTTAGTGTTTTTAATGTCTAATTGCAGGTTTTTAATATGTTTTAAGTACTTAGTTATTTATTTTTGTGTTTATAGGTTTTGAAGGAGTTATAAGAATTGTGCAGCATAAATAGGAGAATGTCATGTGTGTGATGATATGTCATGTTCGTGAAGAGGTAGACACAGGCACAACGTAGAGGAAGCCAATCCATTAAGCCACAATTTGTCATGAGCAGATTTGTCGTGGATGCAGAGCATCAACGACCTTTTTAATCTGTCATGAGCATATTAGAGTATCGCAAGCTTGATGTTGCTATGTCATATCAATTTATCATGGGCGTGTCACCATTGTCACATGTGAACGATTATCGATGCTACAAAATCTAGTGCTCAATAAAAGTCCTATCTTATGCAAGTGAACCAACATTATGGAGAATTGATTCTGATTAATTGTGAGATTATTCTTAAGGATTTTGTTACGATTTTTAGAAGAGAAAAAAATTGTATTTTTAGAATTAGAGTGCAAATTAAACTTTGAGGAGTATAAATTTAGTTTCTTTAGAATTAGGAGATAGAGAGACTTTTTGCCAACTTTGGAGGCTAAGTGGCCAAAGAGAACTCATAGGCCACTCTTGCCATTCGTTCTAGTAGACCTTTTTAAACATTTGAGGAAATGATTTCTCCTTTGGAGATTGGGAAGGTTGAAACTTTGGAGGGTGGAGATCAACCATTCTAGACATCTATAGACTACAAAGTTCTAGGGAGCCTTGGTTTTATGTTCTGTTATCTTTTCTGCTATAACATGTGTAGTTTAGGACTTGCTATTGATTTGATATTGGAAATAACAATACTAGGCTAGATTTTTATTTGGTGTTTAGTAAGCTAACCCAATTTGTATGAATTTTTCATATATTATTAATGAAGTATGAAATCTATTTCGATGTCAATTGTGCCTATTTAATTTCAAATTGGCTAATTGACTGAACATATCTCATTTAATTGGGACTGAACATGTTAGTGTTATATTATTAGAAACATCATATTTAATTTAACATAAAAACTGGATTGGGCATTAGTTACTATTGGTTTAGGTAATTAGTGAATTAAGGTGAGAGTCATTGGACACTTACTTAATACTGCTAAATTAAATTAGGGAAGGGACTAAAAATTGGGGAGGTGGGCTAAATACCTGCTTAGTCTCATTGGTCTTAAATTCACTAGATTTGATTGTTATCTAGTTCATCTTATTTTAATTTTATTAGTTTAACTTAAAATTTCACTAAATTTAAGTAGATTGTTTAGGATTTAATTTCTCTTGTTTATTGGTAATCTAGAATTAATTAAGAATTGAAGTTGAATAATTTTGTGGAGGAATAATCTCGAGGGCATCTTGCCATTCTACAATTGGCTCGTAAACTTGCGAGTTAACTTTGAGTTGCATCATTAACATGCATACTTTGTACATTATATCACAATGTGATATAAACATGTATCCATATTCATTTGTATTTTCAACATTTTCTATAACACCACATCTTATGCATTTAAGTATAACCTGTCCCTGTATCAATTAATCACATATAGCATGCTGGAAAGACAAAATATCCTGTTAACAATGATAGTAAATTTTTTTTTCATATCCTGTAATATAATTCAATGACTTTGTAAGTCTCATATCCTATAATTTCATTCAATGACTTGCAAGTCTCATATCCTGTAATATTATTCAATGAATTTGCAAAGTTAACACTGAGGTTTTCACCATAATATAATATATCACATATATCAAAACATAAACTTTACACATAAGTATTTTCGAGTTGCTTTCCCTGGATGGTATTCAATTGTACAGTCATAATCTTTCAATAGCTCTAATCACCGTCTCTGCCTCATGTTTAATTCTTTCTGTGTCAACAAATAACCCAAGCTTTTATGGTCTGTGAAGATCTGGAATGTCTCACCATACAGATAATGCCTCCAAATCTTCAATGCAAATACAACTGCAGCCAATTCTAAATCATGCACTGGATATGAGATCTCATGTGGTCTCAGTTGCCTAGATGCATAAGCTATCACCTTACCGTGTTGCATTAATACACATCCCAAGCCTTGGAGAGAAACATCACTATATACTGTAAACCCACCTGTACCTATAGGGATAGTTAACACTAGTGCTGAGGTTAGTCTATGTTTTAGCTCATCGAAACTCCTCTGACATTCTGGAGTCCACTTGAAAGGCACATTCTTTCTCAACAATTTAGTCAAAGGGCTAGCAATTAATGAAAATCCATCAACAAATCTGCAATAGTATCCGACTAAACCCAAAAAACTACGCATTTCAAAAATATTTTTAGGAGCTTCCCAATTTACCATAGCCTCAATTTTCTTTGGGTCAACCTCTATGCCCTTACACGACACCACATGTCCAAGAAATACCAAATGATCTAACCAGAATTCACATATAATTGTTTCTCCCTCAAAGTTTGGAACACAATTTTTAAATATTGTTCATGTTCTCCCCCGTTCTTTGAGTGTACCAATATGTCATCAATAAATACTATCACAAATCTATCCAGATATGGTTGAAACACCTTATTCATTAATGTCATAAATGCAGCTGGAGCATTAGTCAACCCAAATGGGATTACTAAAAATTCATAATGTCCATACCTGGTTCGAAAGGCAATTTTGGAACATCTGTTTCTGCTACCTTCAGCTGGTAATAGCTTGATTTCAAATCAATCTTTGAGAATATTTGGGGTCCTTGCAACTGATCAAACAAATCATCTATTCTAGGTAATGGATATTTATTCTTCACCATCATTTTGTTAAGTTGCCTATAATCGATGCACAATCTCATTGTTCCATCTTTCTTTTTAACAAATAACATTGGAGCTCCCCATGGTGATACACTAGGTCTAATATACCCTTTGTCAACAACTCCTGCAATTGGGCCTTCAGTTCTTTCAACTCAACTGGGGCCATTCTGTAGGGTGACCTTGATATTGGTGATGTTCCTGGTACTAGTTCAATAGTGAATTTTATCTCTCTATATGGTGGTAAACCAGGTAGATCATCTGGGAATACATTAGCAAATTTTCTTACCACTGGTATATTTTCAAGCAAGCTATCAGTGGTTCTAGTATCAGTCACATATGCCAAATATGCTTCACATCCCCCTTTAATCATTCGAAGTGCCTTTACAGCTGAGACTAGACATGTAGGCACAAGTTTTCTTTCACCTATAAATACTACCCTTGGCTGGTTTGGTGATTCCAAAATTACTTCCTTAGTAAAGCAATTCATTATTGCATGATGCCTAGTTAACCAGTTCATTCCCAATATCACATCAAATTCATATATTGGCAATAAAATCATATCAGCTATTAACTCAGCTCTATCAATGCATATCAGTCAATCGCGACAGACATTATTCATAACTACTACTGTTCCCAATGGAGTACTCACATTTATGTCAATCCCCAAAGGCTCATGCGTTTGATGCAGTTTAGATGCCATATGCAATGATGTAAATGAATGAGTGGAGCCTAGGTCAATCAATGCATATGCTAACATATCATAAATGTAAATATTACCGGTAACTACTTCCGGAGCATCCACCGCCTCTTGTCTTGTCATAGCAAACACCCTGGCTTGAGTAGGGGGTCTAGAACTCTGACCTTCAGATCTGGTCACTCCTCTGCCCATTGTACCAGTCCTACCCCTGCCTCTTCCTCTACCCTATGTCCCACTAATTCACACAATAATACAGCTTAATCATTTGGCCCGATTTAACTAAATTAACAATGTCAATGTTTACTAATCTTAATCTAATCATTTTTCTTACTTGAATTTAGTCACCTTATTCAATTTATTTCTAATGCTTTGTTATCATCATTTAGGTTATAAGGATATACATGTGACTCGATACAATTTCCAAATACTAGGACACATAGCTAGTGCATGCCATGAACTTGTTTCTAAGAAAATATATATGAAATGCACGTGTTCAATTGGATTATATGGAAGATGCATATGTTCAAATGAAATGCATATGGGTATGCATTTGGGGAAGGTCAAGGATGTTACATTTTCCATATATTAGATATATCATATCCTTTTTAGTTTGTTCGCCAAAAACTCTAAGTCGGACTATTTGGATACGAGTTGTGAAACAGGGATACTTACAACCCAAGCTTAAATTGCTTCGCTCACTAATTATATGTATTCAGCTTAGCTCCTTAAGTTAAGAGAGCTCACAGCCCAAGCTTAAGCTACATTTACTGAGTATAAGAATAATTGTTGCTAACATTTTATGATCAAAGATGCTCACAACCTAAGCTTAAGCCACATTATCCTTATATATTTCCATATCATCATAATTTTATGGTACCGTAACCCCCCTATTTGACATATCATCTATCTTATAACTTGTTTTAGATTAGAGAAATAGTTATTAAGAAACATTACTCTTTTCTTTTTTGATTTTTGTTATCATATACATGCTCTTAACCATTAACATAAGCATATTATCTCATTATCATCATCACATGTGAATATTCATGTACTCATATAGTAACATAGCATGTGATTAAACATGACCCTCATGTTTCATCATAATCAAAATCTACATAATGGTACATTCACTGTGTTTCACGAGCATGAATGCCTAGTCACAGCAGCAAATATGTCTTTAACATGTAGTTTACTTTTGAAACAGCGCGTGAACACTATTAAACTAGAAAGGTATATTTCATGGGAATGAAGCATGTTGTGAACCTAACCATGAATCAAGCCATGAATGCTACTACCCAATCTAAGCATTTTCTTGGTAGAGATTTCAAGGTCGTGAACCTTTTGTCACGAGCATAAAACTTGAGTTTTTAATAACATAAACTCGAGCTCAAAACAAAGAAAACTTTAACACATACAAGGTTTCTAAAGATAGACTAATGCCAATCACTTCTATCAACATTCTAGTCCATTACTCATGCCAAAAACATATTATTACATCAAAAGATCACATTTGAACAACAATCATGTCAAATCACCATCTTTAACCCATTATATTCCATAAAAGAGCATTAGTAACATTTAACATAAAAATCACCCAACCATTAAAGGAATTCTCTTCTATAACATGCCCTTATACCATTTATCATGTATTTATATCATTTCATCACTCAAAACATGCAAAAATGCAAGATTTGGACTTTAAATGCCAATATATACATACCTATAAGAAAATGGAGCCTTAAACTTTACTTCAAGCATGACTATTCAGATATAGGTTATGAAACAACGGGCGTTCATAGCTTGAGCTTAACCCATCCAATTCACTAACTATATATATTCATCTGATCACCTCAAATTAAGAGGGTTCATAGCTCGAGCTTAAGCCACTTTTGCTAAATATAAGAATAATCATTGCTAACATCTATGATCAAAGGTGCTTATAACCTGAGCTTAAGTCATATTGTTGTTATATATTTCCATATCATGATAATTCTACGAAACCATAACCCCCCTCAATGACATATTATCTATCCTATAGCTGATCTTAGATTAAGGAAATGAGCATTAAGAAACATAACTCTTTTCCTCTTTGATTTTCGTTATCATATACATGCTCTTAAGCATTAACATAAGCATATTATCTCATTATCATCATCACATGTGAATATTCATGTATTCATATAGTAACATTGTAACGCCCGGTTATTTAGATACTGATCGCGTGTGACCGAGTCAGGCATGCCGGATCGATCGGAGTCTAAATCTGGATGCACAAAAAAATAATAATATTTAAGGAAGATTTATTAAGGACATTATTAATTGGGAATTTAAAAGTTTAGTGCTAGAAGTAGTTGAAATAAAATCACTCTTTAGATTAAATGAGGGTTTATGGAATGGTTTGGGATTATTTTGTAAAAATAGGACATTATGAGCTAAATGATATATTATTTAAAGATTAAAATTTATTATGATTAATCAATTAAATTGACCAATAGGAGGATAGGTTAAGGAGATATGGGGCCCAAAAATGTTAAGCTAAATAAGAAACAAATCTAGAATCTAGAATTTTCTATATTAATGAGTCATATGCCTAATCATCCATTCTAGAATCTTCTTCATTTATGAGGCATTAATGAACCCTGTCTTCTAATCCTCATCATTAGCCTAGAAACTTCTTCAAATAATGAGGCAATAAACTCAACTAAAATATCTCCTCTTCCTCACCTTTCATGGTCGAACACCTCGTCCCGCATTCTCCACCATTCTTGTTCCAATTTTAGCTAGTAAAAGAGAGGAAATAAATTATCCAAGTGAGATAAAACTCAAGATAGTGAAGTAAAATCACTTTAAAGGTAGAAGAAAGGAAGAGAAAGGAAAGAATGAAGAACGAAAGAAAGAAAGAGGCTTTATCAAGGTGAATTTCTTGTTCAATTCTCTTGTTTTTCTTTATCAATTGAGATTAAAATGATGTTAATTAAGGTTAGAAATGGGGGAGAAGGGGATTCCTAGGTGATGGTGGGTTGAAACAAAAAGAAATTGGTTTGATGATATGAGATATGTTTGATGGTTTTAGGGCAAACCAATGACAAGGGTAGAAGCAAACTTGAGGAAGGGAAAGGAAAGGAAAAAGCCTAGGAAAGGGAGAAGAGATTAATAAGGTATGTGCTTGTATGAAAAAAATTTAATATGTTGATTTTTTTGTTAAATCTTGTGTTAATTGCATGATTAAATGAGTGATTGTGTTGTTATACATATTGCTGGAAATTTTATCATGGATCAGCATGCATTAAAAATTCTATAACTTAAGTTCTGGAACTCCAAATTTGGTGTTCCTTGATGTTTTAGAAACTTAAGACATATATCTAAAACTTTTGTGAACAACATGAGATCTAATTATACTTGTAACTATGATAAATATTAACATAAATATGAGACTTGAAATCTGCCTTGGAATTTCCTGGACAGATTTTAGCTGAGGAGTCAGTACTCAATCATTCATAACTTTGTATACAGAGATCCGAATTAGTTGATTCAAAATGAAAATTAAATATAAGATATGTGGCTAAAATTTATCAAAATATCACTTAATTAAATTCGGCCAATAACAGGGCCAAAATTGAGATCCAAAACAAAGCCCGAAATCTGTCCAGAACAGGGCTATTGAAAAAGCTAGAGTTTTACATGTAAATTGAGTTGGGCCTTATGATATGAGATGAATGATATTTATATGAGTGATTATTAAGTTATATAAGCCATTAAGCCCATAAAATTTATAGTGAAAATAAAACTATGAAATAATTGTTTGGTGTATATTTTGACCATAATGGAATTCTAAGAGATTACTTGAATAAATTGAGATAAAATAATTAAGCCTTAAAACACCTAGCTGGGAACTAAGGTAAAGGATAGATTGGCATGCCAATTAGGGGTAGGAAAGATAGAGTTCTTTTATATGTAGACGTAAAACGCTGAGTTGATTTATGTAGGCACCACATTATGCCGAGTTGATTTATGTAGGCACTACATGTGCCAAGTTGATTTATGCAGAAACTAAATTTGTCGAGTTGATTTATGTAGGTACCAAATTGTGCCAAATTAATTTATCAATAATAAAATGAATAATAAAATGAATAAAATATGGTGATATCAATAATAATAACACTAGCTATGGTTAAAAATAATATTGTGCAATAATATTAGCAATTATCATAATTATCATATGTAATAGAAATTTGTGTACTAGCAATTAACTTACAAATTAATTTATTGCTGATAAATTTGTGATATTTCTTTTAGTTGATTTTAAATGTATGAATGTGTGGGATTTTATAAATTGCATATTAAGTTTTTTTCATATAAAGCACCACTAAGCTAGTAGCTTAGCGCGTATGATTTTCCCATGCGTAAGTACTAAAGTAGTTAGTAAATAAAGGATGAAGCTACTAGAAAGAGAAGAATGTCAGATATTGAATAGCAGCATTTAAAAATCTTTTTGTTCCAATGTATTCACTTTTGTAAAACATATTAGCAATTTTTATTTTTATATTGTGTGATACTCATATTTTGGGTCTGTAAATAAAATATTAATTAGTAGAACTTTGTATGTAATCTTTTAGAAAATAAAATGGTTTATTATGAATGAATTATATAAATTGGTATAAAGTATATGTATAATTGAAAAAATGGGAGACTATATTTTGAATTATATATTCAAATATTTTAAAATGAGAATATACAAAATGATTGTATAAATAAGTTAGACAGGAAATCAAGAGTACGATAACACTCCCTTGCTTTACTACTATTAGTAGGGTAAAATGGTGTTACAAATATAGCATGCTATTAATCATACCCCTCATGTTTTATCATAATCAAAATATTCATATTGTACATTCATTGTGCTTCACAGGTGTGAATGCCCGTTCACGCCAGCGAAGATGTCTTTTCATGAGTGGTTTACTTGTGAAACAATGCGTGAATTAAACTAGAAAGGTATATTTCACGGGCATAAAGCATGTTGTGAACCTAACCATGAATCAAGCTGTAACGTCACACCTCTTATGCATTTAAGTATAACCTATCCATGTATCAAATAGTCACATACTGCATACTGAAAAGGCAAAATACCCTGTTAACAATAGTAGTAAAATTTTTTTTTTCATATCATATCCTGTAAAATCAACTAATGACTTTACAAGTCTTATATCCTGTAAAATTACTAAACGACTTTTCAAGTCAACATTAAAACCACAATACGATATATCACATATATCAAAATATAAACTTTACACATAAGTATTTCCGAGTTGATTTCATTTATACATATTTAGACTCATTCCAAAATGACTATACATATTCAAGCATAATAGTCCAAAATACAGATGACATGTTTTTATGCTTGTGTGGAATGCAAGGAGAGAGAGTGATGAGGCTCGGCCAATGACCTGTGCTCCATGTCTTCTATACACTACTCAAAATGAGCTATCACTTTTCTTTACCTGAAAAATGACGCAAATTGATGAGTTGCGGCTCAGTGAGAATAATCATCCAATGAGCTCTAAAGTACCAAACAACTCATAGTCATAAATCACAATTCCAATATATACCATGTATTCCATTCCATTCATCAGTCAATTACATATAAATATAGATAAAATCAAGTACTCAATAATTGTTATTTACTTATGCTTTGCTTGTACATTTTATTTTGTTGTGACCAGATTAAACGAACATTGCCCCGGGTTTCCATGTGAACATTTGCATTTGCATTTGCTAGCTAGCTTGATCATTTGTTTCATTTGCACATTTGTTGGGCCATAGGCCTCTTCTTTTGCTTTGCACATTTGTTGGGCCATAGGCCTCTTCTTTTGCTTTGCAATGTCGATTAACTAGTCACAACGCCTTTTTAGCCCATATGCATATGCACTTGTATTTAAGCATTCATCAACCATTGCATCTTTATCATATACAACATACATATATTCCCTATATACCTCATATGTCAAGCATACACCTTGTATATACTATACATGTACCATGTATATATATCACATTTGTCAAATATATACCTCAAATATACCACAAGTATACTATTTATATGTACCACAATATCACAAATTATCCATCATTACATTATCAAGGACCAATCATGACAATCACATGAATCACATAGAAAACAACATTCATTTGCACTAAAGAATTCAATCGATAATTAGACTCACCGTTCTCCTTTGATTCCGACCCCTAACTTATTGTCTATCTGCTCCTTGTGGGTCTCCAATATGTTGCGAGCCTAATATGAAAACATAATCGATTAACTCATAATTAGAGATACTTAATGTGGCTTAAACAAATTAATATGCATAATGCATATACATAGCTAGGCTTTTTCCTATGGGGCAGTGTGACCTTATGGGACTGTTAAGCCTATAACTTTTCCTATAGTTGACCAATTAATCTGATTCTTGTTCCTAATTCAAAATAACACATAATCATGAAACATATTAAAATATCAGACCAATTGGATCATTGTACAATTTTTGGTGGAATTTCTAAGAGTGTTCTGTTTCCTGCCCTGTTTCTGCCCTTTGGCAGTTTCAGGGTACCAATTTGGGTAGTCCATATCTTACAATATGTAAATCAGATTATAATGAAACTTGGCAGAAACTTATATGGGTTCAAATGGAACATTTTTCATGTTCACAACTTTTACCAATTATGCCTCTAAGGTCTTCAAATTATAAGCAACATTTCACTGGTCCAGAACAGAATTGGCTTCCGGACCAGTATTACTTCTAAAGGCCATAACTTACTCTATACATAACATTTTAAGCTGAAATTAGTACCAAAATTTAGCTAAGACATATACCTATAACTTTCATGTTTTGATAAGTTACATAATCTAGCTCTAAGGATCTCAAATTAGACAAAAAAGTTTCTGGAACTGCCCAGGGCACTCAATAGGCAGTTCAAACCATGGAACAGTCATGGTTCCATTTACCATAACTCACAATTTACAAGACATATGAACCTGAAATTTGGTATACAGATACATAACACATATATCTACAACTTTTATGTTTTGAGATACTTCAAATAATGGCTTTAACATATTCGAAATCAAGTAACACAGTAGCTAACTTGGTTAGGGTTTACACCCTGACCAGTTTCAGTACGAAGAGCATATCTAATTCTATAAACCAAATCACGAAACACCGTTTACATATTCATAAATATAATACATAAAGGAACAACTTTTGTGTTTTATACTTGTCCAGAATCAATTTATATGTGCATCAAAATCGGGTTGCAAAACAGTGCCTATTAATGAACCTAAGCAACTCAAATCAACCCTAAAGTAATAAGAATTGATTACTTACCAAGGACGAACTTGCAAGGGATCAATTTGGTGCAAAAACTATGTAAAACAAGTAAGATTTGAAGTCTGAAATGGAGGAAAATGAAGGAGAAGTCGGGGCTGAAGTGAGGAGGCAGAAATGGGAAAGATGAAGATAAAGGCAGATTTATGTTTTTGTCTTTTTATCATTTTCTCATCTCATTTCTCATCTCATTTCTCATTTCTCTTCTCTTTTCTCTTCTCTTCTCTTCTATTTCTCTTTTGTTTCATTTTCATTTTATTTTATCTATATTATTATTATTATTTACATATATATATAATTCGACTAATCTACACAATAATACCGCTTAATCTTTTGGCCCGGTTTAACTAAATTAACAATGCAAAATGTTTACTAATCTTAATCTAATCATTTTGCTTACATTAATTTGGTCACTTATTCAATTCATTTCTAATACTTCATAATCCTCATATAGGTTATAAGTACACATGTGCTACTCGATACAAGTGTCAAATGCTAGGACACGTAGCTAGTGCGTGTGATAAACTTGTTCCTACGAAAATACGTATGGAATGCATTTGTTCAATTGAATTGTATGCAAGATGCTTATGTTCAATGAAATGCATGTGGGGGAAGGTCAAGGATGTTACAATTCTCCCCTCCTTTTAAAATTTCGTCCTCGAAATTAATACCTGAAAACAGTTGTGGATATTGCTTTTTCATATTTTCTTCTGTTTCCCATGTTGCCTCTTCTTGTAAATGGTTACGCCATAATACCTTAACCAAAGGTATTTCTCGATTTCTTAGTTGTTTAGTCTTGTATCCAATGATTTGCACTGGTTCCTCAACATAACTCATGTTCTCTGCAATCTCAATGGCTTGATCTTTAAGTACATGTGTAGGATCTGACCTGTATCTTCTAAGCATGCTCACATGAAACACATTATGTATCTGAGCCATCTCTGGTGGTAACGCCAATCTATATGCCAGTGGACCAATCTTCTCAAGAATTTCATATGGCCCTATGTATCTTGGGCTCAATTTACCCTTCTGGCCAAATCGAATTATCCCTTTCCATGGAGATACACGAAGAAATACCTTCTCACCCAACTCGTATTCCATCTCCCTTCTATGCTGATCAACATAACTTTTTTGCCTATCCTGTGCTGCCTTTAGCTTGTTCTTGACAACCTTGATCTTATCCACTGTGTCTTGCACTAGCTCTGGCCCTTCTAATGCACGTGCTCCTTCTTCATCCCAAATGATAGGGCTTCGACACTTTCTGCCATACAATGCTTCATATGGTGCCATCTGGATACTGCTATGATACTGGTTGTTGTAAGCAAATTCAATCAATGCTATATATTCATCCCAAGCACCTCTGAATTCCATAGAACATGCCCTAAGCATTTCTTCCAATGTCTGTATAGTCCTTTCTGATTGTCCGTCAGTCTGTGGGTGGAATGCAGTGCTAAAGTTCAATTTTGTTCCCAATGCATTCTGTAAACTCACCCAAAAACGTGAAGTAAACCGTGGATCTCTATCAGACACAATGGACACTGGAATGCCATGCAATCTGACTATCTCATTCAAATATAATTTGGCCAAACTCTGAAGTGTACAACCCCATCTGATAGGTAGAAAATGTGCTGACTTGGTTAATCTGTCAATAATTACCCATACTGCATCATTTTTCCGTGGAGTTCTTGGCAATCCATAGACAAAATCCATCGTTATTCTTTCCCATTTCCATTCTGGCACTGGCAATGGATGTAACTTACCAATTGGTGCCTGATGTTCAATTTTGATCTGCTGACATGTTAAGCATTTGGAAACATATTCTGCTATGTCTTTCTTCATTCTTGGCCACCAGTAATGAGGCCTTAAACTGTGATACATCTTTGTCATCCCTGGGTGCATTGCATATGGTGCATTGTGTGCCTCTTCCATTATTTCCTGACGCAAGTTCTCAGTGTCTGGAACACATATGCGTGACTTTAACATCAGTACATCATCCTGCAATTGAAAATCTTTACTGTTTCCCTGCCTTACTGATTCAATTTTCTCACACAATTTAGGATCTTTGCTTTGTGCTTCTTTGATCCTCTCCTTTAGTATAGGTCTAACTCGAAGAGTAGCAATCAGTGATCCTTCATCATGTATATTTAATTCAACATTCATAGATCGTAATTGAATCAAATATGGAAAAGAGGATACTTGCAAGTGAGCTACACTGCCACTAGCCTTCCTACTCAATGCATCTGCTACCACATTGGCTTTCCCTGGATGATATTCAATCGTACAGTCATAATCTTTCAATAGCTCTAACCACCGTCTCTGCCTCATGTTTAATTCTTTCTGTGTCAGCAAATAACCCAAGCTTTTATGGTCTGTAAAGATTTGGAATGTCTCACCATACAGATAATGCCTCCAAATCTTCAATGCAAATACGACTGCAGCCAGTTCTAAATCATGCACTGGATATGAGATCTCATGTGGTCTCAGTTGTCTGGATGCATAAGCTATCACCTTACCATGTTGCATCAACACACATCCCAAGCCTTGGTGAGAAGCATCACTATATACTGTAAACCCACCTGTACCTGTAGGGATGGTTAACACTGGTGCTGAGGTTAGCCTGTGCTTTAGTTCATCGAAACTCCTCTGACATTCTGGAGTCCACTTGAAAGACACATTCTTTCTCAACAATTTAGTCAAAGGGTTAGCAATTAAGGAGAATCCATCAACAAATCTACGATAATATCCGGCTAAACCCAGAAAACTACGCATTTCTGAAATATTTTTAGGAGCTTCCCAATTTACCATAGCCTCAATTTTCTTTGGGTCAACCTCTATGCCCTTACACGACACCACATGTCCAAGAAACACCAAATGATCTAACCAGAATTCACATTTACTCAATTTGGCATATAATTGTTTCTCCCTCAAAGTTTGCAACACAATTTTTAAATGTTGTTCATGTTCTCCCCTATTCTTTGAGTACACCAATATGTCATCAATAAATACTATCACAAACCTATCCAAACATGGTTGAAACACCTTATTCATTAAAGCCATAAATGCAGCTGGAGCATTAGTCAATCCAAATGGCATTACTAAAAATTCATAATACCCATACCTGGTTCGAAAGGCAGTCTTTGGAACATCTGCTTCTGCTACCTTCAACTGGTAATAGCCTGATTTCAAATCAATCTTGGAGAATATTTGGGCTCCTTGCAACTGATCAAACAAATCATCTATTCTAGGCAATGGATATTTGTTCTTCACCGTCATTTTGTTCAGTTGCCTATAATCGATGCACAATCTCATTGTTCCATCTTTCTTTTTAACAAATAACACTGGAGCTCCCCATGGTGATACACTAGGTCTGATATACCCTTTATCAAGTAACTCCTGCAATTGGGCCTTCAGCTCTTTCAACTCAATTGGGGCCATTCTGTAGGGTGACCTTGATATTGGTGCTGTTCCTGGTACTAGTTCAATAGTGAATTCTATCTCTCTATCTGGTGGTAAACCAGGTAGATCATCTGGGAATACATCAGCAAATTCCCTTACCACTGGTATATTTTCAAGCAAGCTATCAGTGGTTCTAATATCAGTCACATATGCCAAATATGCTTCACATCCCCCTTTGATCATTCGAAATGCCTTTACCGCTGAAACTAGACATGTAGGCACAAGTTTTCTTTCACCTAGAAATACTACCCTTGGCTGGTTTGGTGATTCCAAAATTACTTCCTTAGTAAAGCAATTCACTATTGCATGATGTCTAGTTAACCAGTCCATTCCCAGTATCACATCAAATTCATATATTGGCAATAAAATTAGATCAGCTATTAACTCAGCTCTGTCAATGCATATCAGGCAATCACGACAGACATTATTCACAACTACCACTGTTCCCAATGGAGTACTCACATTTATGTCAATCCCCAAAGGCTCATGCATTTGATGTAGTTTAGATGCCATATGCAATGATATAAATGAATGAGTGGAGCCTGGGTCAATCAATGCATATGCTAATATTTCAGAAATATAAATATTACCAGTGACTACTTCGGGAGCATCCACTGCCTCTTGTCTAGTCATAGCAAACACCCTGGCCTGAGTAGGGGGTCTAGAACTCTGACCTTCAGATCTGGTCACTCCTCTGCCCAGTGTACCAGTCCTGCCCCTGCCTCTTCCTCTGCCTTGTGTCCCACTAGTAGGGTAGACCCTCGGTGCCTCAACAGTAGTCTCAGATACTCCTCTGTCTCTGCTAGTCTCTGCTAGTTTGGCTCTATTTGGACAGTCTCTATACATATGCTCCATCGATCCACAGAAATAACATGCTCCTGTGAGCCTTCTACATTCGCTCGTATGCTGTCTGCCACAATGACTACATGTGGGCCTCTGTTCAACATATTGGCTCTGCCCTCTGCCTGGGTAAGAGAAAGTCATTCCTCGACCTCTAGAACTGGAGTACCCACTTCTGTTACCAGCTTGTGCAGGCATATATCTACCTCTTTTCCCCAACCTTCTGCTAGACTCACCAAAGAATTCACGTGATGGCCTTTTTATTTGTTGTTCCCCAGCTTCTTTCATTAACCGTTCAGCTCTGATTGCAGCAGCTCTAAGCCTAGCATAACTATCAAGATCAGTAGTCGTGATTCTGTTTCTGATCTCATATTTGAGGCCCTCCTCAAACTTCCTGCATTTGTCTCTTTCAGTAGAGACCATGAAAGTGGCATAATGGGAAAGCTTGTTAAATTGTACTTCATACTCCGCAATAGACATATTCCCCTGCTTCAGATTCAGGAATTCCTTCCTCTTCTCATCTTTATATGCTTCAGGCATATAATTGTTCTAAAATTCCAGGAGAAAATCATTCCATGTCAACACTGGTGGTTGTGCATCACTGTCAGGGACTGTCTCCCACCATTCATAAGCATTTCCTTGCAGTAAGGATACTGCATAATCAAATTTCTCATCTGGAGTACATCTCATCATATTCAGTACCCTCTGTGTCCTTTTCAGCCATGTCTCAGCTTCTGCTGGGTCTGTTGTGCCATTGAAATCAGTTGCACCATGTTTCCTCAGCTTGTCATACCGTCTTTCCTTGTACATTTCAGGACCACATACTTCTTGTTCTAGGTTTTCATGGGGTACTTCTGCATGAGATGACTGTGATGCATGTACTGGAGCTCTAGCTCCTAGTGCTGGTTGCTCTCTATGTAAATGAGGTGATGCCTCATGAGAATGCATTTCGACCGGTCTCTCCCTCCTTGGTATATCATGTCTTATGATGTCCCTAAAATAAATGAAAGTATGTCACTACATAATGTTCAACACATATGATGCATATGTTATCATGCGCTTATGCTTATGCATGTTCCCATGGAACCTATCCCTGCTCTGATACCAAAAATGTAACGTCACACCTCTTATGCATTTAAGTATAACCTATCCATGTATCAAATAGTCACATACTGCATACTGAAAAGGCAAAATACCCTGTTAACAATAGTAGTAAAATTTTTTTTTTCATATCATATCCTGTAAAATCAACTAATGACTTTACAAGTCTTATATCCTGTAAAATTACTAAACGACTTTTCAAGTCAACATTAAAACCACAATACGATATATCACATATATCAAAATATAAACTTTACACATAAGTATTTCCGAGTTGATTTCATTTATACATATTTAGACTCATTCCAAAATGACTATACATATTCAAGCATAATAGTCCAAAATACAGATGACATGTTTTTATGCTTGTGTGGAATGCAAGGAGAGAGAGTGATGAGGCTCGGCCAATGACCTGTGCTCCATGTCTTCTATACACTACTCAAAATGAGCTATCACTTTTCTTTACCTGAAAAATGACGCAAATTGATGAGTTGCGGCTCAGTGAGAATAATCATCCAATGAGCTCTAAAGTACCAAACAACTCATAGTCATAAATCACAATTCCAATATATACCATGTATTCCATTCCATTCATCAGTCAATTACATATAAATATAGATAAAATCAAGTACTCAATAATTGTTATTTACTTATGCTTTGCTTGTACATTTTATTTTGTTGTGACCAGATTAAACGAACATTGCCCCGGGTTTCCATGTGAACATTTGCATTTGCATTTGCTAGCTAGCTTGATCATTTGTTTCATTTGCACATTTGTTGGGCCATAGGCCTCTTCTTTTGCTTTGCACATTTGTTGGGCCATAGGCCTCTTCTTTTGCTTTGCAATGTCGATTAACTAGTCACAACGCCTTTTTAGCCCATATGCATATGCACTTGTATTTAAGCATTCATCAACCATTGCATCTTTATCATATACAACATACATATATTCCCTATATACCTCATATGTCAAGCATACACCTTGTATATACTATACATGTACCATGTATATATATCACATTTGTCAAATATATACCTCAAATATACCACAAGTATACTATTTATATGTACCACAATATCACAAATTATCCATCATTACATTATCAAGGACCAATCATGACAATCACATGAATCACATAGAAAACAACATTCATTTGCACTAAAGAATTCAATCGATAATTAGACTCACCGTTCTCCTTTGATTCCGACCCCTAACTTATTGTCTATCTGCTCCTTGTGGGTCTCCAATATGTTGCGAGCCTAATATGAAAACATAATCGATTAACTCATAATTAGAGATACTTAATGTGGCTTAAACAAATTAATATGCATAATGCATATACATAGCTAGGCTTTTTCCTATGGGGCAGTGTGACCTTATGGGACTGTTAAGCCTATAACTTTTCCTATAGTTGACCAATTAATCTGATTCTTGTTCCTAATTAAAAATAACACATAATCATGAAACATATTAAAATATCAGACCAATTGGATCATTGTACAATTTTTGGTGGAATTTCTAAGAGTGTTCTGTTTCCTGCCCTGTTTCTGCCCTTTGGCAGTTTCAGGGTACCAATTTGGGTAGTCCATATCTTACAATCTGTAAATCAGATTATAATGCAACTTGGCAGACACTTATATGGGTTCAAATGGAACATTTTTCATGTTCACAACTTTTACCAATTATGCCTCTAAGGTCTTCAAATTATAATCAACATTTCACTGGTCCAGAACAGAATTGGCTTCCGGACCAGTATGACTTCTAAAGGCCATAACTTACTCTATACATAACATTTTAAGCTGAAATTAGTACCAAAATTTAGCTAAGACATATACCTATAACTTTCATGTTTTGATAAGTTACAGAATCTAGCTCTAAGGATCTCAAATTAGACAAAAAATTTTCTGGAACTGCCCAGGGCACTCAATAGGCAGTTCAAACCATGGAACAGTCATGGTTCCATTTACCATAACTCACAATTTACAAGACATATGAATCTGAAATTTGGTATACAGATACATAACACATATATCTACAACTTTTATGTTTTGAGATACTTCAAATAATGGCTTTAACATATTCGAAATCAAGTAACACAGTAGCTAACTTGGTTAGGGTTTACACCCTGACCAGTTTCAGTACGAAGAGCATATCTAATTCTATAAACCAAATCACGAAACACCGTTTACATATTCATAAATATAAGACATAAAGGAACAACTTTTGTGTTTTATACTTGTCCAGAATCAATTTAGATGTGCATCAAAATCGGGTTGCAAAACAGTGCCTATTAATGAACCTAAGCAACTCAAATCAACCCTAAAGCAATAAGAATTGATTACTTACCAAGGACGAACTTGCAAGGGATCAATTTGGTGCAAAAACTATGTAAAACAAGTAAGATTTGAAGTCTGAAATGGAGGAAAATGAAGGAGAAGTCGGGGCTGAAGTGAGGAGGCAGAAATGGGAAAGATGAAGATAAAGGCAGATTTATGTTTTTGTCTTTTTATCATTTTCTCATCTCATTTCTCATCTCATTTCTCATTTCTCTTCTCTTTTCTCTTCTCTTCTCTTCTATTTCTCTTTTGTTTCATTTTCATTTTATTTTATCTATATTATTATTATTATTTACATATATATATAATTCGACTAATCTACACAATAATACCGCTTAATCTTTTGGCCCGGTTTAACTAAATTAACAATGCAAAATGTTTACTAATCTTAATCTAATCATTTTGCTTACATTAATTTGGTCACTTATTCAATTCATTTCTAATACTTCATAATCCTCATATAGGTTATAAGTACACATGTGCTACTCGATACAAGTGTCAAATGCTAGGACACGTAGCTAGTGCGTGTGATAAACTTGTTCCTACGAAAATACGTATGGAATGCATTTGTTCAATTGAATTGTATGCAAGATGCTTATGTTCAATGAAATGCATGTGGGGGAAGGTCAAGGATGTTACACAAGCCATGAATGTTACTGCTCGATCTGAGCATTTTCTAGGTAGAGATTTTATGGTCGTGAATCTTTTGTCACGGAAGTGAAACTTGGGTTTTCAAGAATATAAACCTGAGCAAAAAATAGAGCAAAACTTTAACACACGCACGAGTTTTAAAGATTGACCAATATCAATCACTTATATAAATTTCTAGTCCATTACTTATGCCAAAAACATTATTACATCAATAGATCACATTTGAACAATAATAATGTCAAATCACCATCTTTAACACATTATATTCCATAAAAAAGCATTGGTAACATTTAACATCAAAATCATTCAACCATCAAAGGCATTCTCTTCTATAACATGCCTTTATACCATTTATCATGTATTTATTTATTTTCATCACACAAAACATGCAAAAATGAAATATTTGGAATTTTAAATATTAATATGTACATACCTCTAACAAAATGGAGCCTTAAACTTTACTTGAAGTTTCTCAAACTTGTCTATCCCTTTGGTGACACTCACCACTACCTCTAGAAACACCTAACATCACAAAAAATCCCTATAAGACCCTTATAATAGAAAATGAATATTAAAGCTCTCTTAATCCAAAATTTAGTTCAACCTCTCAAAAACTCTTCCTTTACCCTTTGATCTTTAAACCAAGATCCAACTTTGAAGTTTTTATGTAAATGCAGGAAGAGAAGGAGGAGAAAAAGAGTTTGGCATGTAAGAAATGATAATAGAGGAAGTGGAGGAGCAAGTTATGGCAAAAATAGGCATGGAAGATAGAGAAAAAAATGTAGCATTATTTCTACTCGTGACTTTTAGGCTTTCACGGGCGTGAATCACTATGTCGCAACCGTGACAAATCATTCACATAAGTGAATCTTAAAACTTGATATTCACGACCATTACAATCCATTTAAAAGCATGAATCATGTTAGTAAACTCTGTCGTTTTGAAACACTTTTACTAATGTGAATAACTCTTCACGGGCGTAAAAACACTTTCATTACTATTTTTAACTTTTAAACCATAATCTATCCATTCTCTCTCTTTAATTACCAACATATCTTATAAGGCCTAATTAATAGGCATTACTCATACTGCATGTTATATTGTAATAGAATTTTACATAAAGATCAAGATAAATCACCTTATGATCTTATGATTTAGTAAATAATTGGAATTCAAACATTAGTCAGTTTAAAGTTTGGGATTGAATTGTTTATTTGTAAAAACTATATATATAAAAAAAACCTAAGTGAGGTAGTAAAGCAACTAAATCTATTTTCTTAAGGTTACTCCATATATAGCAAGACATCTAGATTTCTTAATTTATATACTAGTAGGGTATTCACTACAAGAAAAATATATTTTAGCGACGGACAAATCCGTCACTACAATTAACAATTTTGTCGCTAATCTAATTTAGCGACAGATTTGCGACGGATAAAATCCGTCGCAGAAAACCTTCTCGCAAGTCTAATAGCGACAGATTATTATTCTGTCGCTAACTTTAGCGACGGAATTAGTGACGAAATATCTGTCACTAAGTCTATTGCAGGAATTGTAATGATGACAGAAAATACCTCGCTATTTAGCGACGGATATTGTTAGTCGCTATTGTTTGCTACGGAAAGATTTCGTCGCTATTTTGCTACGGAAAGATTCCGTCACGATTTTGCTACGGACAGCATCCGTCGCTAAGGTTTGTTGGACATTTACTCTATATATTAAATTTTGTAATTTAAATATTTTTGCAATTTAAAAAATTAATTAAATGAAAACCGAAATTTTGTTTTAGATGAATTCATTAAATAAATATTAAAATTTTGTAGTCCAACATGAAAAATATTCAATAATTAAAAATACTACAATATATATTAAATGAAAACCGAAATTTTGTTGTAGCTGAATTCATTAAATAAATATTAAAATTTTGTAGTCCAACATGAAAAATATTCAATAATTAAAAATACTACAATATATATATATATATATATATATATATATATATATATATATATATATATATATATATATATATATATAGTCCTACATCCTGTCAGATTGTGGTGGATCATTAGATGGAGCTAATGAAATGTTGGTAGAATTAGTCATCTCTGCTATCAACTGTCGCATCTCTGCACGCATCTCGTCTCGAAGCTCAATTCGAAGTTCTTCGCGCATCTGTTCTCGCATTTGCTGCTTTTGTGACTCCAACATAGTTTGAACCTCCTGCTGCATATCTTGCATAATACTAGCACGCAGTTGCTCTGTACTAATATCTCGTGATGTGGCAGTAGAGTGACATGAGGAGGTACCAGTGTAAAAATGTGCTGCCTTTGTGCCCATTCCATATCCACGCCATTTTTTCTGGCCACCAGCAGCCTCTAAAAATAACTGCCTCAAATCTGGTTCACAAGGCTCATTAGATTCCTCAATTGGTTGAGAAGCAGTCTCTTTAAGGGCTTGTACCCGATTCTTCGATATAAATTTTTAGAAAAGAAATATAAATTTCATGAGATTAATAGAAAAATAAGGAAATAAAATTTTAAATATGCACAATTAATGAGTTTGGTAAATACATACTGCAACAACTTTAGACCGCTGATCTACATACTGAATTCCTAATAAAGTCTTTCTAGTGTGTGTTGCCTCAAAGAGTTCTATAGGATTTGGTTCACGTCCTAACTCTTTTGCCTGATCATAAGAATAAAATAAAATTAAAAATAAATTAACTACAAAATTGCAAGTATAATACATAAGCAAATAAAAACAAAGACATTAAGAAATATTTTACAACCTAAATATATAAATGAATAATAAATTCAAATTAAGTTATCATTATCAATTTACCATCCGCATGCTACGCTCAACCATAGATATAGAACCCCCAGTATGTCGTGAGGGACCTGAACCTAAGCCGCCCATCTTAGTAAGTCTGTTTTTAGAGGCAATGATAGATTTTTTCTTGAACTCAGGAGTGGACCATTCTTTCTGCCAAGTATTCCAAACTTGCTCTGGAACACGTGGTGGTTTACTACCAGAAGATCTCCACTTGCTCAAAGTATCACTATAACGTGTAGCAGCCTGTTGTAACCATTTATGCTTGACTATCATCTCCAGTTTTGGATCCCAAGTAAATTCCTTCTAAAATATGGGTTCAAAAAAAATAACATATAAGACAAATTTTTTTCTTGCAACAACCAATTAAGATGAAATTTTGACAGAGTTTCGTCTAAAACACAAGTAACCTGACCTAAATTACATGGCCTCTAACATATTCTTTAAGAACAAAAGAGATTAAATAAAATTTCGGCAGAGTTTCATCTATAACATAAGCAACCTGACCTGAAGTAAATGTCTCAATCAACCAATTAAGCACAAAAGACATTAAATATTCAAGTTCAAACTGAAATTTTGGCAGACTTTCGTCTAAAACACAAGTAATCTGACCTAAATTACATGGCCTCTAACATATTCTTTAAGAACAAAAAAGATTAAATAAAATTTCGGCAGAGTTTCGTCTATAACATAAGCAACTTGACCTGAAGTAAATGTCTCAATCAACCAATTAAGCACAAAAGATATTAAATATTCAAGTTCAAACTGAAATTTTAGCAGACTTTTGTCTAAAATACAAGTAACCTGACCTAAATTACATGGCCTCTAACATATTCTTTAAGAACAAAGGAGATTAAATAAAATTTCGGCAGAGTTTCGTCTATAACATAAGCAACCTGACCTGAAGTAAATGTCTCAATCAACCAATTAAGCACAAAAGACATTAAATATTCAAGTTCAAACTGAAATTTTGGCAGACTTTCGTCTAAAACACAAGTAATCTGACCTAAATTACATGGCCTCTAACATATTCTTTAAGAACAAAAGAGATTAAATAAAATTTCGGCAGAGTTTCGTCTATAACATAAGCAACCTGACCTGAAGTAAATGTCTCAATCAACCAATTAAGCACAAAAGACATTAAATATTCAAGTTCAAACTGAAATTTCGGCAGAGTTTCGCCTATATCATAAGTAACTTGACTTGAAGTCCAAAGTCTTTAACAACCAATCAATCACAAGAAATACATTTTTAACAAAGTCATTCACCCAATCACATTGTTTACTTAAAGAAATGTTTTTTACCTGAAACTCAAGCCAATAGAAGTCTCTGATATCATCAGGTACAGTCTTCCATACATGTCCTCTATCACTCAAACGGAGTAAAAAAACTACGGGTTATAGCCGCAGAAACTACATGAGACTAAAGAAAACTCCCACTATGCGAAAATTACAAACAAACTATCCATAAAAAACAAACAATTATAAAACATGAATGAAACATCATTAAGAAATAATAATAGTAATATTACCTTATAGTATCAAGATTGAGTTGTCGTCTTTTATTGGTTGACTCAGCGACTGATGCTTCAGATTGTAAATGTAAGGCCGAAGCAGCTGGAGGAGATGATGTAGTAGGTTGTGATATAGGAGATGTTGATGTAGAACCTCCTAAGATGGACATAGTTGCTGATGGATGAGCTGATGATAATGGTTGTGGTGGTGGTGTTGATTGTTGTGGTGGTGTCAATGACTGTAGCAATGATTGTGATGGTGTTGATGAATGTGGCGATGGTACACGTAGTGGTGGAATTGGTGGTCGATTTGAGAAATTACTCTTATCTTTCGATCTCTCTTCTCGTTTTGTAGGCCCTCTGCCTCTACCAAGTAATATATCTTCAGATGATGTGCGACCCATCTGCATATTAGTCACTCCATAACAGTAAAAAATATCAAAAGCAACAATGAACACAAATATCAATTGCTACTTAAAAAGAAGAAGAATAATAAAAGCAATACAAATGTAACAATTTACAAACATATCTCTAATTATTAAATATTTATGAATAGTACATAATATCAAAAAGAGATTGAACATCTTTCGTTTAGCAATTACACCTAATCACTATCATGATCGTTAGAATCCCACTCATCCACATCAGTTTCTTCGTCATCATCATATGATTCATTTTCAAGATCAGACTCTTCTTTTTCTTCATTATCCTCTTCGATATCAATAAATGCACCTGTTTAATGAACTAAATTATCACTTTCATCATTTTCAATATCTATAAAATGAATATCAATGTCATCTTCTTGGAATGCTGTTGATACATTGGAAAGTTGACTGTTTGATGTTGCTTGTGGAATTTCAAATTTAGCCCTTGCTTTAATTTTGCAAACAGCCAACCACTCACTTCTTTCACGTTTGATAGTTGGATATGTGATATAATTCACCTGACAAGTTTGAACTGCCATAACAAATGGCTCGTACTTGTTAAATCTACGTTTTTTATTCACTTCCACCAACTTATAATGTGGATGCACTTTTTGTACCCAAATTTGGTGTTGGATCAAACCACTCACACTTAAATAACACAGTTCTCTTAATTGGTAATGTAGGGTACTCCAACTGAACAACTTCAATCAAACGACCATAATAGTCACATTCATTTTCACTATAATTTGAGCCTTTTATGCATACACCACTGTTCATTATAGATTTACCAGATCCATGCACCTCAGTGTGAAATTTATATCCATTCACATAATAGCCCGAGTAAGACATAATTTTAGGTAATGGACCTTTTGCTAAGTCCTTTATGAACTGATTGGATATGTTGCTTGATGGATTGTGTGCCTAAAACAAATGTCATCAATTGTATAAGCTAACATAGCTAAGTAGAATTCTTGTTAATTGTAAATAAAAAAAAGTTTGAAAGAAAAATAGTACTCACATGTTTATTAAACCAATTTGGGAATTCTTTTTCAAGTTTAGCATCAATTTCTTGAATAGAAATGTTCACTAGAATTTGCTTTAGCTCTTCAATATAAATTCTTCAAGATACAACAAAAAGAATAATAATGATTAAATTTTATAATTTACCCAATGCTCAAATGAAAAGGTTAAAATTTATTGATAAATCATGACTTACTTAATAAAAGGTGCAACTTCAATGCAATTAAGAAGAATGTATGATTGTGCAGCAGCATATTCCTCCTCTGTAAAAAATCGAGATTTACTCTTTCCAAAGGCTCGGCTTGACTGTCTGAATATGGATAAGTTGCCTTCATATTCTTGTACCCTATATTGATCACCGTCATCATTGCGTGACACTTTTCGGTGCCTTGTATTCACATGATCCTCAAAATAGTAAGAACAAAACAATGAAGCTTCTTCCACCAAATAAGCATTAGATATTGAACCTTCAACTCTAGCTTTATTTCGGACATTGTTTTTCAATCGTCAAAGGTACCTGTGATATTAAATATACAAGTATGGTAAATCTAACACCATTAAATTTGATATACATTATTATTAAGTTCTTTTATATTACCTCTCGAAAGGATATATCCATTGGTATTGCACTGGACCTGCTATTCTTGCTTCATATGGTAATTGCACTGGTAGATGTTCCATTGAATCAAATAAGCTTGGAGGGAATATACGCTCAAGCTTACAGAGAATAATAGGAATCTCTTCTTCAATTTGTGCCATGTCATCATTGGTTATAATAGCAGATGTTAAATCTTTAAAGAATAAGCTTAATTCTGTTAATGCCTTCCAAACATTATTTGGAAGTAGTTCACGAAATGCAATAGGTATTAAACGCTGCATAAACACATGACAATCATGGCTTTTCATCCCAAACAATTTAAGTTTCCTCATATCAACACATCTAGCCATATTTGACACATAACCATCGGGAAATCTCAACTTTCTTAGCCATTCACACACGACTGATTTTGATTGATTATCTAGGGTGTAACAAGCTTTAGGATATTTTCCCCTTGCAGAATCTCGTTCCAATTCTGGCCGGCGACAGTATGCATTCAATTCCTTTCGAGATTTGGGTGTATCTTTTGTTTTCCCAACAACATTCATTACAGTGTTAAAAATATTGTCAAATACATTTTTCTCAATATGCATAACATCTAAGTTATGTCGAATGAGAAAGGTACTCCAATAAGGCAAATCCCAAAAGATACTTTTTTTCCGCCAACCACATTGCTTGCAAATAGGGCCATTAGTTATCTCGGCATCTTGTTCTGTTACCTTCTTCAAACCCAACTGATCAATTTCAAACAATATTTCACTTCCAGGTCTAATATGGGGTGCTTTTTTAGTCACTATCTTATTCTTCATGAATGATGTTTTGTTTCGTCTGAATGAATGGTCTTCAGGTAAGAATTTACGGTGGTTGTCAAACCAAGATTGTTTTCTGCTATCTGAAAGAGTAAAAGCATCAGTATGATTCATACAATAAGGGCAAGCTAACCTTCCAGCAGTACTCCACCCAGACAGCATTGCATATGCAGGAAAGTCACTAATTGTCCATATAAGAGCAGCATGCATTTGAAAATTTTGTTTTATCGAAATATCATAAGTCTGCACACCATCTAACCATAGATGATTAAGTTTTGATATCAATAGTTGTAAGTAAACATCCAACTTATCCTTAGGGTTAGTTGGCCCAGGAATCAATATCGTTAAGAACATGTAAGCGTCCTTCATACACAACCAAGGTAGCAAATTGTATGGAGTCACAATGACTGGCCAAGAAGAATATTGTTGTCCAGATTGTCCAAATGGTTGAAAACCGTCAGTGGAAAGACCTAATCGAACATTTTGAGTCTCTGATGCGAATTCTGGATGAGTATCATTAAAATGTTGCCATGCAGGGGAATCAGATGGGTGGATCATAACCCCATCTTCAATTTTATGCTCAGCATGCCACCTCATATTTGCTGCTGTTACATTGGATGCAAACAATCTTTGCAATCTAGGAGTGAGGGGAAAGTAATACATCTTCTTTTCAGGAGTAACTGTTCTGCTACCATGACGTTGCCTTTTGTATCGAGGATGACCACAAAACTTACAACTAGTCAAAATATTATCTTCACTCCAGTATATCATACAACCATTTTTACAACAGTCAATTTTTTCAACTGGAAGACCCATTCCTTGTACTAACTGCTTTGTTCTATAGAAGTTTTCAGGTACCAGACTTCCTTCAGGAGTAATCTCTTTCATTAATCGAACCATCTCATCAAAATTACGTTCAGACATATGGTGTTCTGACTTCATGTGCATTAATTGAGCAACTAATGATAACTGTGAATGACTTCTACATCCAGGGTACAAATCCTCATCTGCAGCCCTAAGCATATCATAAAAATTTTGGGAATTTGGATTCGGTGTTTTTTCCATGTAATTTTCATTGAATGCTTGACCAACAACATCCATAACCATGGAATGGTACCGACTGGATGATTCTGCATAATCAAATGCAGCAGAACTTTCGCTCATATTTGTGACATTGCTATTTAAGTTACTTACAACTGCTTGTTCCCCGTGCAACGTCCAATAATAATAATCCGGTACAAAACCGTTTCTATACAAATGTAACTTAACTGTATCCACATTATGAAACATGCGATTCTGACACTTGCGATGAAAACATGGACATCTTATCCTATCATTGTCCATCATTTTTCGGGTGATTGCATGCAAATTCTATGAATTGTCTCATACCAGTCATGAACTCTGGGTTTAAAAGTTCATCTTTCAACCGTTTATACATCCATTCACGATCTGGTCTCATTTTTTATTACCTCTATTAAATCAAGGAAAACATTCAAATCAATTTGAAGTATGAAATTGTAATTGATAAATCATAATGAAATAAAACTATAAAATAGTTTAATATTATAACTATTGCTATTAACTTTGATAAAAATTTCAAGTTATACTAATCTAGATTTAGAGCAACTTAGCTATTCTTTCAACCGAACGATAATTTTAATTTTAATCAAACTAATAGCTAAATAGCTTTTTTTATTAAACTTATTTTATAAAACTTAGTAATTAAACTATTTTATTAAACTTATTTTATTAAACTTAGTAATTGAAGTATTTTATTAAACTTATTTTATTAAACTTAGTAATTAAATTTAGCTATTTTATAATTTTTAATCAAACTTATTAGCTAAATAGGTATTTTATTAAAATTATTAATTAATTTTAGCCATTTTATAATTTTTTGCCTAAATTATCTATATTATGTCCTAGCATTATATTATTTTTATAAATATGTATGTAACTTATTCATATAATTAATTAATAATATGTTATATAATATGTTCCAACATTATAAAATTACAAAATAATATACTTAAATTACTAAGTACACTTAAATTACAAAATAATATGTAATATGGAAAATAAAATACTTAAATTACAAAATAATATGTCATATAATTAATTAATAATATGTTATATAATATGAATGAAATATGTATGTAAATTACTAAGTATACAAAATAATATACTTAAATTATAAAATAATATGTCATATAATTAATTAATGATATGTTATATAATATGTTCCAACATTACAAAATTATAAAATAATATACTTAAATTACTAAGTACACTTAAATTACAAAATAATATGTAATATGGAAAATAAAATACTTAAATTACAAAATAATATGTCATATAATTAATTAATAATATGTTATATAATATGAATGAAATATGTATGTAAATTACTAAGTATACAAAATAATATACTTAAATTATAAAATAATATGTCATATAATTAATTAATGATATGTTATATAATATGTTCTAACATTACAAAATAAAAACATACAAACAAGTAAAATAAAAAAATTTGCATAAAAATAAAAAAAATAAAAAAAATAAAAACCAAAAACTGACCGAGACAGGGAGAGGAGGAGGGAGAGGACCAGAGCCGATCGGGGCTGGGAGTAGAGGAGGAGCACGGCCGGAGCAGAGGAGGAGCGTCGCTGGAGGAGACCAGTCGCCGGTGGGAGTGGGAGAGAAGAGTAGCCTGCTGGGTGGGAAGGGGGGAAAGAGGAGGAGGGAGAGGACGGCTGGGTGGGAAAAAATTTTTGGGTTTCAGATTTATAACCCACCCCAGCAAAACGACGTCGTTTTATTCATATTTAGTGATGGACAATTTCCGTCGCTGATATTCGTCACAAAGCGTAAGGATATTTTCCGTCGCTAAATATCAGCGACGAACAATTCAGTTACTAACATTTTACTGTATTTTTTTCCTTTAGCGACGGCTATTTCCGTCGCTATATTAGCGATGACTTATTCTGTCGCTATATTAGCGACGACATATAACCGTCGCTACGATAGCGACGGAAATAGCCGTCGCTAAAGGAAAAAAATACAGTAAAATGTTAGCGATGGCTTATTCTGTCGCTATATTAGCGACGGCATATAGCCGTCCCTACGATAGCGACAGAAACATTCTGTCACTAATATTTAGCGACAGTCAAAAGTCGTCGCTATATAATTCTGTCACTATTTTTATCAAATTTGTGATGGTTTTAAATCCGTCGCTAATTGGCTGTCGCAAATGCGTCGCTAATCTGTCGCAAATTTTTAGTGCCATATAATCCCTACATATTAGCTAGAACATCTAGCAAATATTACTCGCTAATCGGTCGCTAATTTTGACGAATCAATTATTATTTTTTTTTTTAAATTGTCGTCGCAGATCCGTCGCTGATCCGAAGCTAATTGCTACGGATGTCAATCCATCACTAAATGTCGTCGTTATTCCATCCTTTTCTTATAGTATTTGAATTTGTTCATGCTAATTTATTTTGAGCATTTGACTGTTAAAGATGTTAATATGTTAGAATTAGAGAAATATATATCAAGTGAATTAGAATCCAGTGTGCAAATTAAAGATGTTGAGAATTATAATTATTTGTCTAAACATATAAATGATTCATCTATTGGTTTAGTTATAGAGAAAACTATTCCCGAAACTATTGAATTAAGGAGAAGTAAGAGACATGAAATAAAAAAAAGATTTTGGTCCTAGTATGTCTGTATATTCATTAGAAGAGGATCCTAAAATCTATCAAGAAATTATGTCTCTACCTAATGCTGACTTTTGGAAAAAAACTTTAGATGATAAGATTAAATCTATCAATAATAATAATACATAGACATTGATAAATTTTCCTTCTAATACTAAGACAATAAGTTGTGAATAAGTTCTAAAGAATAAACTTAAAATTGATGGCAGTATAGATAGATATAAAGCAAGATTAGTAACAGAATGTTATCTTATTAAAAAAATAAGGTATTGATTATTTCGAAACTTTTTTTTGCTATTACTATAATCACTACTATTATAATTATGTTTACTATTGCTTTTATTTATAATTTTGGAAGTTTATGAGTTAGATGGAAAAATTTATATACTTTTATTTTTTTAAAAATATATTACAATATTTTATTTCTCTGATACTATAGTACCCAACATTTTAAGGGTAGGGTTCTTCTGTTGTCTCTGCCTGTTGTGCAACAATTTCACATGACTCCTCTATCCCATCCATTCCAACTGCCACATCCATCTCCATCCCGCTCTCTTGACATCCTCTTTTAATCTTCTTGTTGCTGTGCTCCAGCAGATCGTGTTCCTCTTGCGAGTTAGCAGCTGCCTGCAAGCTAGGTATGCCTTTACAACACCTCTATAGGATAAATAGAAAATCTTAATTGAGTCTTATTTACCTTTAACATTATAAAAACTGATCACTTATATCTTTAATGTTATGAAACAATTCAATTATACTCTTATTTAATTATTTGACTTTTTTACTTTTATTTTTTCATAAAAATTTAAGCTAACATGAACATAAAGAGAATTATTTTAACCTATTGACTAGATAAGAAAAATTACTTCTGTCTTGACATTGGTGATTCAGAGGTACATGCACTTTTACACTGAATAAATATAAAATAATTGATATAATATTATTGTGAGTAAAGATTTTGCTAGTTTCCGTTGAATGAATATTGTTTACAAAATATTTATATAGTATAGTGTGAGAAGTAATTTTTCAAATATAGTTATGAAGTCAAAATAACATTTTTTTTACATTGTTCTCATAAAGTCAAGAATATATATATATATATATATTCCTCTTTTTCTTTATGGAAAAGAAATGAATCAAAAAATATATTAGTCAAAACAAAATTAGAATAAGTTCAGGAACATAATTAAACGGGTTAATAATATAAATGATACCAATTTTTATTACTATGTTATAAATTGGTATCAATTATTTTGAAAATATTGCAATTTAGTACCAAAATCGAATTTTCGGTAAAAAAGATGATATAATCGTTGAAAAATATGTAGAAAATTGTATTTTCAAACTATCACATCATTTTTTTTACCGAAAATTGGACTTAGATATCAAATTGTAATATTTTCGAAAAAATTGATACCAATTTACAATAAATAAAAGATTTGATGCTAATTTGCAATATAGTAATAATAATTGGTACATTTTTGTTATTAACTCTAATTAAACTAAGCAATTAGTATTTGATCTTAATTATAAAATGTAGCAAAAATTTATTGACCTCATAACAAGGGTTGAATACTTGTATTCAATATTTTTAGACTCGGTTTGGCTAATGATTCAAAAAAAGTTGAGATTTAAGGGTTAAAAGTTCAATTAGGGTCAAACTGGAGTTGAAGTGGTCAAAATATAATATTTAAAATATTTTATGTATAATATATGAAAAATACTTATAATGAACATGTTTCATACATAATAGCATGTTCAAAACATTAACTATTTAAATTCAATGTATAAAAATAATTTCAAGTACAATAATATATATATATATATATATTATTTTTTTAAAAAAAATAATAGAATTGAATTAGTTGTATATTCTTTAATTTTTCAAAAATTATAATAAATAATAATTTTTTTAAAATAAAATTTGATATGCATTTGTAAAATATTATTTTTGATAGAAATAAAATAATTTTAAAAATAATTTATGTGACAATTTTGTTTCAATTTATATTAATAATAAAAAACAGATAATTGAATTCAAATTTATCTATTATATATATTTCCTGAATAATATGAATAGATATTCATAATTTAAATTAATATATAATCATATTCAAAAATATTTTCAAATATAAAAATATCTATATTTTTATTTTTATTATAATAAATAATGGAATTAATTTATTTATATATTTTTAATTGAAAATTTTTCCATAATTCATAATATAAATATAAATAATTAAATGTTAATATATTTATATTAAATTTGTTTCATTCACAATAATATACAATAATATGTTTAAAATACTAATATCCATAATTATTAATAATACATAACATATTTAAGCACATTCTCAAACATAATATTGTATTTATTTTATTTATTAATTTTAATAATAATAAAATTGATTAATTTATGTACTTTTAATTTTTTAAAATCAAAATAAACAAAAAAATTTAAAATTTATATTACAAAATTTATTTCTCAATTAAAATAATAGTTTTTGATAGAGATCAAAATAATTTTAAAAATAAGTTATATAAATTTTTTTATCATAATGAACATTAATAATAAAAACCCAAAAAATTAAAATTTTAATTTTATCAATGTTCTTAACTTTGTAAATAGATAAATACATTATATTTAATTTTGTAGAAAACAAAGCATGCAAATGGATGTGGCTTGGTGGGTGAGCCAAGTTTGAAACTTAATGGTGCACACTCTTTTGCATAATTTTCCGCAATTTCTTAATCGGTTCAATCGGCTAAGTTGTGACCGGTTCGAAAGGGTTATGGTTCAACTGGTCGATTGGCTGTTTCTGAAGTACTAAACAGTCCGATTTTCTAACCAAATCGCCTATTTTCTAGAGGAACCGGTCAATGCGTGTATTTGTGGTCCTTATCGGGTTTTTAGGTGCAAATTAAATATGATTGAAAACAACAGCACCAAGCAAACAATCCGAACCCCAAAGCAAACAAAAGCAATCAAACTCCATTTTTGCATCTTCCTCCGCTTTCACCTTTGCCCGATTCTGTGGACCCTTACCCTTTCATCTAACTTGAAAATGCCTCCTTCTTCTTCTTCATCTTCTTCTTCGCTTTTAGTTTTCCTATCCTTTTGGTTAATTTCTTTCATATTCCTACTGTATTTATCTAAGTTTGACTTTGACTTTTCCTATCTAAATTACATAATTTATATTTCTTTTTATTAGTTTTTTTTTTTAATTTTGAAACTTAAATATGTGATATTGATAGAAATAAAGTAATTGTAATAATTTGAATTCTAATTAATTACAATCATTGTCAAATTATTCATTTTTGTAAAATATATATATTTTTTATTTTAGAACTTAGAAATTATCAATTTTTAGGTATATTTTGTAAAAATTAAATATTGAACCAAAACGTTTTTCGATTTATATGCCAACTCCAATTTATTAGAAATTAACACATTTTATTGCTGTGTATTTTCTCTAATTCTGCTAATTATCATGCTCTTAGATTAAATTTATTAAGATATAATTTTTTAAAATTTTGATAAATTTCATAGTCAATTGCAGTTTTTTTTTAAATTTTAATCAAACATTATATGGATTTTTTACGCTAAAATATTATATGAAATGAATTTTTTTTTGGGGAATAAAATTATGATTTTTAAAACTTAATAAGTGCAGAAGCTCATGTCGGTACAGGCAAGGGGGAACAGAGAACGTGTGCGTGTCCCCACGTGCACCCCAGGTGCGACATATTCTATAAACGCAACCCAAAATCTCATCCAAAATCCCCTAACGTAATCATCCTTTTCATTTTGATTTTGAATAATTTTTACTCCAAAACTCGTAATGCATGAAAAAACCATTATTAAAATTGGAAATTTAACTGATTATTATAGAAATAATCCCGACGAAGAAGATTGAATTAGAAAATTGCAGAATAGGCAAAAAAAGAAAAGTAAAATTGAATTCTCCACCGGCTTTGTTCTTGTCCGGCCAGCTTTTAGCAAGCGAACTGTCGTCTCTCCTCTGTCGGCGGAATTTTCAAAGTTTCTCTTCCCTACGCCAAACAAACCATAAATAAAGAGGAAGCAAAAACACTGATAAAAAATTGTTAAGAGAAGTGGCTCACTACTCTCATCAACTTCGATTCGGTAATTACATACGAAAAACGTTTTCCTTTTCATCATCTTCAAACTTGCCATTTCCTTTAATGATAACTTTCTTTTTATCTTTTTTGGTTTTTTATTACTATTTTTGACTTTGGTTATGCACTGAATTTTCAAATCAGGTACAAAATGCAGGCATCAATGTACGCGGTCAAAGGCAGCGGCGGCAGCAGCAGCAGCCTAGAAGTCGGTTTTGAGAGGAGAGTTGTTCTCGGTGCCGGTGGTCTTGGTGGTGGCTTTAGGAAGAGAAGTTCCGTGTTGTTCTCGTCTTTGAGAAAGAACATTTATATGAGTGGCCGGATCAGTTGCTGTGGATTGCGGCGCGTCGATTCCGTTTCTATGGGAACCGAGCTTGTAAGTACCGGTTTTTCTAGGTCCCGTCCGGTTAAAGCTATTGCGTCCGGTGAGTTGTTTTAAATCTTGATTTCTTGCTTAGATAATATTTGAATCGTACGGTAATCGTGATCTTATGAGTAGCATTTGAATTTCAATTTTAGGTGGAGAAATTGAGGAAGCTACTCCTATCAATCCTCAGCGGAAGTCTACTGGAACAGTTTTGCCATTTGTTGGTGTTGCTTGTTTAGGAGCTATTTTGTTTGGTTACCACCTGGCGTATGTCTAAGGCTTAACTCTGAGTCATCATCTTTTCTATCCTATGTTCTGTGCTTAGTCAATTCTGTTCGTATATGATTTGTTTTAAGAAAAATATTCAGGATAGTCTTGTTGGTGTGATAATTTTTATTGTTGTGTTTTAATTAATTTAAGTATGAGTCTCACTGTTGTGTGCTTCTGCTCTTTGCTGCTTCAGGGTGGTGAATGGTGCTCTTGAGTATCTTGCCAAGGATCTTGGAATTGCTGAAAACACTGTCATACAGGGTAAAACGAAATTAATTTGGGATGCTATATATTGCTTTCATGTTTTTTTGAATTTTTTTTCATTGGTATAGCCGTTACATGTGTGTTTATTACTTGAATCAAATTTAACGAAAGAGAATGGATCAGCAAAGCTTAATAGATATTGCTGTTGGACAAACTTTATTATGAACAGCTTAATGCTTGTTTAATCATCAAGGAAGAAGAAAATGGTTGAATTAATATGTTCAATTTTGTTTTTCATTAATTTTTTTTAAATTTTAAAAAGCTTTCTTCTTCCTAATCATTTGTAGCAGAATACATTATCAGAAATCATGGTTATTTCTTTCTCTTTTCCTTTTTGGTAAAAGTTTTTACTGGTTCAATTATCATTAGAATGTAGTTTATGGTTTTCCACATTGCAAAACTGAGCAGGATGGGTTGTTAGCACGCTACTTGCTGGTGCCACTGTGGGTTCATTTACTGGGGGAGCATTGGCGGACAAGTTTGGCAGAACAAGAACATTTCAATTAGATGCTATTCCTCTCATAATTGGAGCCTTCCTTACGTATGTCCTTTCTACTGTGTTTTCAGTTGTGATCTTTGATACTCATTCAAAAACTAGATTTTACATTTTGTTAAATGTTTTCAGTACCACAGCACGGAGTGTACAGACTATGATAATTGGGCGTCTGCTTGCTGGAATTGGAATTGGAATATCCTCTGCCATTGTGCCTCTTTACATATCTGAGGTTGTAATTTATCTCAAAAACTGAGGTCATTGTGACTATTGATAAGCTGGTAACAGCTAACGTGATAACAATAATTGCTTTTTTCAGATATCACCAACAGAAATTCGTGGTGCACTGGGGTCTGTAAACCAACTTTTCATATGTATTGGGATTCTTTTGGCATTGGTGGCTGGACTACCATTAGCTGGAAACCCTTTATGGTATGTGTAGCTTGCGTTCTTTGTTCTGGTTGGATGCTTCTCTTTACTAAGTAAACAATGAAGACAATATAAGCACTTTAAGATAGCATAGTTTCTCTTTGCAATTCTTCTTCCACAGTCCGCTGTCTTTAATCTTGCTATGCTTGCACAAGAATCACTGAAAACTGGCATTCAAGATTAGTGCGATTCCAAATAATTTGTTGCTGCAAATGCAAATTGGTAGAGTGATATAAGAATGGTGTTAAATTGTTGGATCAAAGATGCTCTTTTGGTTTTTTATTTTTTTATTATAACAAAAAATAATTATTTTACTTAAAGGTACTTTGATTTGGGTTGACATTATAGAATTGGAGATTAACATGACCTGATTTGGTGTGAAGCCTATCTGCAGTTCTAGAACTTCGTTGTGCTCATAATGATTTGGTTTGAAATGTCAGAAATATTTAAAAATTCTAATATTGTTTTATGGAAAAAAAATCTAACTGGTCCACATTAGCATAAAAATGTGATTTATTGAATAAAGTTGGTTTATGAAGTAGATGATGGTTTGAACATCAAAGCCTAGTTTAGCACCAGCTAACAGGATAGCTTTAAACATGACTTTGGAAATAAGATAAAATAAAAAAGGTTCATTTATGAGGTAATTAAGTTGATGGGGTCTGGCTCCAAGCAAAGTTGAAGCTAAATTTGGTTGGTGATTGTTGTTAAAATTTGTGTGCTTCATGAAATAAGTGCATGAGGTCAAGCATGATCGTGTTATTCATAGTGTGAGTATAATCTTATTAATATTGGCATGTATAACATGTTGCCAAATTATGTTTTTTTTAATCTTTATATATATCAGATTAATTTATGATCTCAGTTAAATTCTAAGTACTTCTGGAAATCCCTAATTGAATGTTGAAATTGTAGCTCATGCTTTATATGAGATGATAAATGAGGATAAGTTTTAATAGGATCTCAATCGGAAGTGTTTTATGTCTAATTTTATGTTGCTACTGAAAAGCATTGGAAAATATTACTAAAGATTAAAATTTGCTTGGTTAGGAATAAAGAAAAGACAAATAATAATCTCATTTCTCATTAGCATTCCCCCTCCCCCCACCCCCCACCCCCACCCCTAAAAAAAACAAAGTTAATGGTGGATACTGTGTATTTTACGCAGAAGTCAATTTCTGATATTATGTGCTTTATGCACATTCATTAATGAAGTGTGTGGTGGCTAGTTATGTTTCATAATTTTATTATTTCTCATTCTTGTGTGACTTCTGAAATCTTTGTTTCTGTTTTTTGTTTTTTGCTTTTGTTTTACTTTGTCATTATTTTTGCTTTGTCTTATTCTTTCTCTTTATATGGTGTCTGTTAGGTGGAGAACAATGTTTGGCATTGCAGTTGTCCCTGCTGTCCTATTGGCACTGGGAATGGCATTTTCTCCAGAAAGTCCCAGATGGCTTTTTCAGGTTATCCTGTGGAATTTAACCCCCTCATTGGAGCCTTTGATGTTTATTATGATTTTTTTTCTGTTGCTATTATGTATAGATTAGCCATTCATTGTTAAATAGTTAGTAACTAAACTCGTTGTCTTGCAGCAAGGAAAAATATCTGAAGCAGAAAAGTCCATAAAGACACTCTACGGAAAAGAAAGGGTTTCTGAGGTTATGCAAGACTTAGCTGCTGGAGGTCAAGGTTCTGGTGAGACAGAAGCAGGATGGTTCGATCTATTCAGCAGCCGCTATTGGAAAGGTACATGTGTATAGTCATGGAATGATGTTCCTTTGCTTCACAAGAAAACTATAGATTTTGGGTTATTGGACTATGAATATTTTTGGATCATTGTTCAACAAAAAGCTGGAACAGTTTATATTATTTTGTTTTGCTTGCAGAATTTTGTTTCACTTAAAGGTCTTCATTGGTCCAAAATTTATTAAAATACTTACAAACAGATCTCTGAATTTTACTCGATTATTAATGCATTAGTTAAACCTACTCTGATGGACCTCAAACATTGATGACATGAGGTTTTACTGAACTTATCACTAATTGACTCCTAAACCTACTCTGATGGACCTCTTTTGGATAATATTGCTCTTGTAAACATGATTTTTTCACTCTTAGGAACCTTAACAAGAATTGATGTGTATTCTTAAGATGGTCTTGCATAGTTGTATTGCTGCAATCTTTTCTTGTTGTATTATACTTACAGGAAAATATTTTTTTTTTCCAACTGACTTATTTTTTGCCATGCAGTTGTGAGTGTTGGTGTGGCACTTTTCTTTTTCCAGCAGATGGCCGGGATAAATGCTGTGGTGTATTATTCTACTGCTGTGTTCCGCAGTGTTGGAATTGCATCTGATGTTGCAGCAAGTGCACTAGTTGGTGCATCAAATGTGTTTGGTAGTTGTTTCTTTTTTTTATTCCCTGAAATATAGAGAAAATTATGGTTTATTTATTGTGTTCCATGTTTAACATTATTGGCCTCTTCCAGGCACAACCATTGCGTCATCTTTAATGGATAGACAGGGACGGAAAAGTCTATTAATTACAAGCTTTTGCGGAATGGTATGTTTATTAGTCTATTAATTACAAGCTTTTACAGAATGGTATGTTTATTTTTGGATAAGACTATCTTTAACAGATGAATATGTTTATTTTTGGATAAGACTCTATCTTTAACAGATGAATTGTATTTTCTGGATAATATTTCTCCAATAAAGCACATGTCTTTAAGTCCTTGAGGCCTTCTGCAGTCATGTTTTGATCACACAAACTTCTATATTTTTGCCCTAGCAGATCTATTGCTGAAAATTTTTTAGTTTATATATATATCATTTTTGTGTGTGTGTGTGTGTGTACTCTTTCTGGTTCAATGCTTGATACAGAAAAGAGGAAACAATAATTATATTGGCCCCTGAATAAAATTTGATCGTGAAAGGAAATGGCAACCAATCTATTTATGGAGTACTTATCTTATTCACTTTTGTTTTGTCTATTTTGCTCTCAAAGGCTGCTTCAATGTTGTTGCTTTCCTTGTCCTTCACTTGGAAGGTCCTGGCACCATATTCTGGCACCCTTGCTGTTCTTGGGACTGTTTTGTAAGTTTCTGATTTTCTTTCCTGGAATAATGAAAGCTTATGGTGTTTCTGATTGTTTTCTTCTTTTGGCTTATGGAGCTTCAATGTCTTTGATCTGTAAATACAGCTATGTGTTATCCTTTTCACTTGGTGCTGGTCCTGTGCCTGCTCTTCTTCTTCCAGAGATATTTGCCTCCAGAATCAGAGCAAAAGCAGTTGCTTTATCCTTGGGCATGCATTGGGTAAGTCAAGAAGAAGAAAACTTCTTCACAAAATATCAGTGGCTATATTCTGACCACGCAAGTTGTGTAAGAAGAATTTGACTATTGAGTCTAGTTTGTAAATAGGAAATGGAAACACATTTCATTGGTTCAAGCTATTAACTGGACAATAAAAGACAGCCACTACAAAATGAATTGAATCAAATCAAATAAATGCTTCCTTAATGATTTTCAAGCATATTTATAAATGCATTCCAGTGTGAGAGCGCCATAGATGTTCATTAATTTAAAGCAGGGTATCCACCATGAGGGGTATATGGAGTATAAACATTGACGTATTTATACATGTTTGTCATATGCATGCATATTGACACCGGTCCTTGTTGATTCATGATAAAAAAAAAAAAAAAAAAAAAAAAAATTGACGGTAGTCGTCAATTGCTAACAATGACTTTTCTTTGGTGACAGATCTCAAATTTTTTCATTGGTCTCTATTTCTTGAGCGTTGTAAACAAGTTTGGAATCAGCACTGTTTATTTGGGATTTTCAGCTATCTGTCTTCTTGCTGTTTTGTATATAATGGGAAATGTTGTGGAAACAAAGGGAAGGTCCTTGGAGGAAATCGAGCGTGCCCTTAACCCTTGAATTCGATTTGGATACTTGTCGAAATTGCATGTGGTAAAAATTTCCCTACAGCTCGTGATTGACCGTAAGATTGGTGGTGCATTTTCTTTATGGAAGGTTTTCTTTTGTTTTACTGATCTTGTTACCGATGCTTGCTTCTTGAGCCCCAGTTTCTTGTCAATTGTTCAGAAGTTGAATCAGTTGTAAATCAGTTGTAACCAGCTTTGAGAGAACTATCTTTGTTATGTCATTTTGGAATTGAAGCACCACTAATTTAGGTTGTCGGAGCTGAATGATAAAGGTCCCGAAGAGTTTTTTTTGTATGATTCTTGCTGTGGATATTGCATAACAGCTTAGCTGACATGAAAATTTAGTTGTGTGTGTATATACAGATTAAAAAGATTGTGATGTATCAGGATCAGAAACGAATGGAACTGGCTATAGATGCAGTAGCAGGGTGTCCTCGAGTGCCAAATTTTCTCACGGTTTCAAATTCATGGGTTTCGTGCAAATTTTTCATCCACCAAATTCGTGAGTTGGTATCTTCGATAATCTCTCTTTTTTCCCCCTATATTTTTCTCATATAATTCTTGAAATCTCTAATTAACTTTCATTTATAAGTAAAATAAAATAAGTTAAGAATCATCATCATCTTAATTATTATTATCCATAAAGTAATATTTTAATTAAAACAAATTAAACCATTTATATATCTAAAACAAATAAGCTTTTCTTGTTTAACTTTGTTCATATGATTATATCATATCATCCAAAAGATTCTTAAAGGCTTAATACCTAAAAGGATCCTATTTTGCCTCATATACTGATTTTTGTCTTAATACATAAAAAAAATTCTATTTTGCCTTGCGTATCGGTACAAATTATGTCCGCTAAAAATAACTTTCTTGATTTCAATTCATCTTGTTTTATTAATATGATATAATGTTGATGTGATATGTGACTTAATTTTATTTCATTAAATGTGAGGTGATTTAGTGAACATTCATGTTTTTGTTACATCAGTCATGTTAAATTAATTAAGTAGAATTAACCAAAATTATAATTTTTGTTTCGTAAAAAGAAAAATTGAATTGAGGGATCTGTACCAAAAATTAATATATTAAGTAAAATAACCAAATTTTAAGTACAAGAGATGGACATGTATTATGCCAAACCATTCTTAACATCTCTTCCTCGAAATAAGTTAACCATACCATACATATACATGTTTTTTTTAATATAACGCCCACTATTTATAAATAAAAAACAATTAAATATAAATAGAAAGCATATTCTTCTAGTCATAATATATAAATATACACTTACTGCTTATATTAATATTGATTTTAATATTTTCTTGTTATAATTTACATATTTTTTATCATTAGCTTCTAAATGATTAGCATCCATAAGGATGATGAAAATGGAGAGAAATTATCAGTTTGTTACTAGTTATCATTATCATCATACAAGAGGTTTTACGATTGTATGAAGATCCAGTTTACCTGCTAGTTTTTATTTTTAGAAAAGTAACTCTCACTTTTAATAATATTTTTATAATACCAATAATATCCTTATCTGAATTAAAAAAATAAAAAAAATATTAAACATTGCTCTTCTACTCCTTTTCCCTCCCATTGAAAAAAATTTGTATTGCATAGATTCATTTTCAAAAAATAAAACTTTTCAATCGTTTGCATAGATTCAGATTCCCAAATTCAAATTTTCATATTTTTTAATATGCATTTTGAGATTTTCGATATCATTATTAAGTTTCAAAATTCATGTGAGTATACTATCCAAATCTAAGATAGATAACTTTTAATTCATATTCTAAATGCAATACACTTCAGTATATAGGCGTGAAGATTCATTTAGAATGTTTTAGAGTATAGATGTATAATTCTTATAGTTTTTCTACTAAATCCAAAACATGGAATTTTTCTCTACTCATTCATCTGGACCCTTTATTTATATAGTCGAGCTAAGACGAGATAGTTCTATTAAAATGAATAATATTACTCTCGACCATCTCTACCCTAATGGTCGAGATAAGGTCGAGACTTGTAATATTGACTTCATTGACTCACTGATGTGAACATTATCTATTCATACTAGTGCTTTATTATGTATTTATCAATATTTAATGGTATTTATGGTTGAAATGAGTTGGGATAGTTATGTTAAAATGAATAATATAACTCTCAACCATCTCTACCCTAATGGTCGAGATATGGTCGAGACTTGTAATATTGATTTCATTGACTCATTGTTATAAACATTATCTATTCATGCTAGTGCTTTATTATGTATTTATCAATATTTATTGGTATTTCTTTTATTTCAGTTATGGCTCCAAGGAATGTTTATTTTGTTTTGGGTGGACAATGGATAAAGGAATTGAAGGACGGTAATGAATTTTATAAATGGTGCAATTGAAATGAGGATATCTAATGCATCCAAATGGATGACTTTGAATTGAATTACGAGACATTCATGAAGAGCATATATGATGCATTTGGCCTTAACCATAACAATCATGTTTTGAGAGTGAGATTCCAAGCTTCACACTTTAGAGGCAAGATGCTACCTTTTTTAATGGATGGAATTAGTTGTCTTGAAGTTTTTATTGGAGATAGAGAGTCAAAAGATTGTTTGTTATATATGGAGATCATAGAAAAAGAGGCAATTAACAAATGATCTAAAAATTTAAAGAATGACCAATTTAAAGTTCGTGATGATCACTTCAAATGCAATATTATTGATGATAATGGTTCTGCACATAGAGAAGATGGTGTTGCTCTTGCTCACTCTCTAAAGGATGATGGTTAAAATATAGATTTTCAAAGGTCTAATCGAACTCCATCATAACATATGGATGTGGTTGCAGAGTTGTCAGAGGAAGAAATTGTCACACCTAATTTATTAGATGTGGTCCACGAGTCGTTGGATGTAAATTTCAATAATTTTGATTTAAATGATGATGAATTGGGCTAAGGCTATAGATTGACTACACTTGAAGGAGAGTGTTCTATTTTAAATGGGTTAGATTTGGCAATTAGTCAGGAGTTGCTAACAAGGAGGAGGTCAAGAGGAAGCTAAGAAATGTTGCCCTTCAGGGGAACATTAAGACAAAAATTGTTAAATGTGAGAAGGATATATATGTCTTAAAATGCAAGAACTCAACGTGCAAATGGAATGTGGAGCGTCACTGATTAATAACTCAATGCACTTTAAATATGAAGAGACAACGCAACCAAGCAACAACAAAGTATGTTGGGGAGGTGGTGTCATCTAATTTTTGTAGTCAGATAGACCTCATAAGGCTCGAAGCAATAATGGCCCTGATGTAGAAAAGAAGTATTCTCATATCGTACTGCAAGGCTTGGTTGGGGAGAAGATATGTCTACGAAAGCCTCATCAGATCTCTAGAGGCAAGTTATAGTCTACTACCAGCATACCTGTGGATCGTGCATAAAGCGAATGATGGTAAAGTTACTATAGGTTTAGAAGTAGATAATGAGGGAAGATTTAATTACGTATTCATGGCATATCACACATGCATTAAAGGATTTTCCGTATTAAGAAAGGTAATTGCGGTTGACATGACCGTTTTAAAAGGGACGTACAAAGGAGTTTTACTCATTACGACGGCCCAAGATGGTGGCTTCCATCAATATTCATTAGCTTGGGTTGCAGTGGACTAAAAGAATAATAATTCCTTGGGTTGGTTCTTTGGAAATATGCAGGAGGTCATACCGAACAAAGACAATTTAGTTTTTATTTCGGATAGACACTAGAGCATCGCTAATTGTCTTAAGAATCACTATAAGGCAGCTGATCACATATACTGTAGGTGGCATATTTCCCAAAATGTCAAAGCAAATGTGTGGAAGAAAGGTATGGTTTAGCTTTTTAAAGAAGTTGCAAATGCCTACAAAATTTCAAAATTCAATTGGCTCTACGATAAACTTGGAGTAAGATTTGAATGAACCATTAAATATCTTAAGGAAATAGAAGTTGGAGTATCAAGGGCAACTTGGTTGGAATATGTACATGGACTAAACTATTAGTATTAGGACCAATACGACTTAATTACTCTTGGATGGCTCTAATAAATTCAGTTCTATCATCTTTAAAATATTTGGTATTGGTTTTAGATATCTAAAGAGGTTTAAAAATGATATTTTTTATTTTAAATTTTTATGACTGATTTGGGGATCTAAATAAATTTTAAGTTGTTTTCCTATTTGTTTTTCTATACGATATAATTGTTTATCGATGATATTGAGATGGGTATTTGAGAAGTTATTTTGGGTAATGATATTTTTTATGTTTACCTTATCATCACTACTAGGATTTTTGAGAGGAATGACATTCACAACCTGATCATGGAAAGAGAATTTTATACTTTAAAAAGGTGGATGCGTGGACTGGATTTTTCTAGAGTCTGTTATGGTTTCCTATTCAGGAGTTTTATTTCTAATAGTGACTAGATTAATAGATTTGAAAGGATATTCTATGAAATTTTGAGAAGCATATATTTCAAACCAATCAAAAAACAGAAGATGAATTTTATTTTCACAAACAAATTCATAAAATTTTTCCTGAATCCTTTTTCTGGTATCTAATTTTTTTTTTTGAAAAAACACATTTTTTTTCAAGATTATGTTTTCCATAAAAATCATGTAAGAATTTTTTATCAACTTGAAATTCGTTTTCAATGACATTTAACTCATGTGCTAAATTTTATGTAATTGTTGAAAAAGTCAGACTGGTAGGTTTTTGGTCTGGTTCAGTTTGGGATTGAACAGAAGAGGTGTCTTAGACTTGAGTTGAAGAAATCTTTATCCTAGGATTGATATATATTGTTCTATTTATTTCTGAGGTGTAATCTATATTTCTTAAAATGGTTTTTATGGGTATGTCTAATGTAGAATACTTGGACATTTCGCTAAATGGTATATTAATAATCGAAGGGATTTATGAAATTCTTCTTAGATCTATAGTGTTTGAGGTAGAATCATTATATTATCTGCTACTAGTAGACTTCATATTAAAAGAGAGTTTTGACTCTCCCATCTTGGTATTAGGTTATTTATCTTAATTGGGTATTAGAATTTGCGAGTTCAATGGGTTCAAGTGTGGTAATACCTTCTAAGACCCATTCTTAGAGAAGATATATCTCTCTCCATTGAATAGTTCTAGGTGTTACAACATTAACTTTAGTAAGATCTTTTTGTAGAAGAAGGGTTTCACTTTTTTTTATTATAGAATATAGCGTCTGTGTCAAAAGTAAACATCATAGCTTTATAGTGAATTTTAAAAACTAAAGCAACGAGAATTGAACCTTCAAGCATTTGATAATTATGAGTTTTAATTTGTAAAACTAGGGATTTCAAAACATTTTTATCATTTAAAGAAATAGAGAACTTTGGGCAACAATCAAAAGAAATCGGACTCATGCATAAGTTTGACTCTACAAAACTTAAAATGAAATCTTCAAAGTTTGTGAATCTAACATCTCTAAAAACAGTAAGAATATATGTTCAAGTCTTCTTTGGTTAAGGGTTTTATTCCTACTTAGACTTAGCCAATATGGATTTATTTGTATTTTCGATCTATAACCTTTTTTAAGGAATTTTGAGAAAGTAACTTGATGGTTTCAAAAGGTTTTGACAATTGTATATCGTGTTCTTCAATCTTGATTAAGAAATCTATTTTGAAAAAACTAGTATTTAGAGATTTTATAAATCTGGTCTCTATTTACTTTTAGTATTTTCCAATTATCTAATTCTTTTTCAAAGTCTTCTATTATTATTTCCTCACTATTTACTGTCTTCTTGGAATCATTGGAAGAGGTGGAAGCAGAGTTTGAAGATGTAGTCTTATAGAAAATAATATCCATTTTATAAGGATTTTTATAAAGAAAATAAGAACTCTCTATAATCCTAAATAATTATTGGGTATTACGGCCTCTACACACAATGACTTACTTCTCGAAACTTTCTAGACAAAAAAACTCAAAAGATCTTAAGATCTAGACTGTATATATAATTTGACATGGAATTAGTAGGAACACAATTCTAAATGTTATCACAACTAACAAGATTGATTCCTAATGAATAAAAAGGAAGAAATATAGCTTTAAGAAGGCCAACAGGTTCGATCTATGATTGAGAGTTAGCAGTAAAAGGGATGGTAATGAATATACAGTGTCATCCTTTATGTACGAGAATAACTACAACAATATTCTAATCATAAGTTATTGAATTGTTCTTCATATGATAGAGTTAAAGTTGAAAATGAAAAGGCTAAATGTCATCGATATAAAATTTCATTTGTAGCACAAACTATAAGCTTAGTAAAGCAAAAATAGGGTAACCCATATGTTAAATTGATAGAAACATTAGTTGGGCTATGTGCTTATTTTTTTTAAATATAGAAAGGTTAGGAATGTCCAGGATTAAAGTGTTGAATAGATGGAAGATCAGAGTAAATCCCTTAAAGGGGAAAGACATTAGTACATCATGTAAGCATAGGATAAACTTATATTATGGGATAAATAATATGCACTGAATAGTTAAAAAAATGAAACTGGAATAGTTTGATGAGGATGCACCGTGTTAATATACAATATGCACCATATTTGATAAATAGGTACCAAACATCAAAGATTAGGAATGAAAGATCAAATATTATGCACTATATGTGATGTATAATATGAAGCATATCGCTAAGTAATTGTATTGTTATCTAGAAAGGGGAGTAGAATAAGTTTTATTTAGCTCATTACAATCTACTTTGAACTAGAAAAAAGGCAGAAAAAGGCAAGTCAATAATTACATTTTAAGTCCACCAATAAGGTTGAGGAACAAGATAAAGTGTGGAGGGTTGAGAACAGACTTGTTAAGTCTATTTCCTTTACTGGTCAATACATAATTGATAATGGAAAAAGTTAGTAGGATGCATGTGAATCAGATTAATATCATCTCTAGAAGAGACATATGTCATAAAACCAAGTCAGTATTCACAAGCTAGCTAAAGTTTTGTAGAAGATAACAACGAACCTTGAACATCTGGTTTTATTATAATAGTAATAATCAATCGCATAAATGGGCATAAAGGAATGGATATGCAAATTTCTAATATTATAGTAAAAATAATATGGATAAGCAAATACAAATAATAAGCAATTGACATTCAAATTATACATCCAAGCAAATTTGAGGACAAAATTTTTTAAAGGGAGAGAATTATAATGCCCGCCAATTTGAGCTTTGACTTCACAAATGCATCATAAGGCTGTGGACACGCTTATCATAATATAAATTTAGGTTTATGAAATATTTGGTTATTAAGAATATAATAAAAGTCTTGAAAAAGAATAATGAGATAAGATAATTTTAAAAAAGGTGTTTATCAATTGTATTTTGAACAAGTGAGAGAACTTAGACTCACGACCGTGAAAAATAGTTCATAACCATGAATCCATTCACAATTGTGAATAAGTATTCATGACTATGACATTATGTTTTCCAGCACATGTATAAAAAGAAAAAAATGACCACACATCCATACTCTTTTCACATTTCTCCACCATCTCCTTCACCCTTTTCTTTTCACTAACATGTCATGCTTATCTTCTTCGTTTTCTTCCTCTCATAATCCTTAAATCACTCCAAAAATCAAGAATAAATCATGGATATGGCTATATCTCAGGACAAATAGGAGAAAGGAGAAGCCCTTAGCAAGGAGAAATATGTTTTGGAAAATAGAAGATAAGGAAAATCTAAGGAAACCACACCCACACTTCCAATCTTGAAGATCTTGGCAAGATATGCTTCCTCTCTCATTTTTCATCTTATTTTCCTTCTCTTTCTACATTTTCATGTGTGGTAGAAACTCATTTTAAATGGGTTAAGTCTAGTCTCAAACTTGGGTTTTAAGAGTTAAAAACTCTACCTTTAAGCTTGTTGTTGAGTTAAGGCAAAACCTTGAAGAGGTTTGAACCATAAAAGTGAGATCTTGATATGTAGACTTAGGGTTTTGGTACATAAATTGATTTATGTTTGATAAGTATGAAAATAAAGATTAAATGGAGTTGTTTTTTATGTTATAGAAGGCCTTAAAGAGGGTGGAAGACACCCTAAGAGGGAGAACAAGCTTAAGTCAAGCTTGGAGAGATTAAAGGAAGCTATTTGGAGAGAATTTAGTACATATATGTATTTAAACTCATTTTATGTTATTTTCATGTTGTGTTGTTACTAGATTTATTGTTGTGTTAATTAAATGATATAAGTCATAAATGCCTAATGTTATGTGTTATAGTTCTATAAAAGTTAAATAGTGATTTTGATTGATTGAATATTCATAAGTGTTGAAATCGATGTGTATGTATGAAAAATGATGTTTTGTGTTTTGGTATATTGATAGGAGTGATTGACATTGGTCAATATTTAGAGCCTTATGTGTGGTGTTTCAAATACTTTATTTTGGGTCATTTTCTATATATTGGAAAAACTCATATCCATGTCTGTGAATAGGAGTTCATGGTCATCAATCTCTTCTTTTGAAAATATTTAATTCAAATAGATCTTTTTATGATTTGCTTCACCACTTGTGTCACATTATGGTTCATGCCCATGAAGGGCTTATCATGACCTTGAATGGACACCAAAATGTTGAAGGGAATCTAAATCTCTCATGGATGGCATCACCATTTGATTCATAGATAGTACACCTGTGAAGACTGTCTTCACGACTATGATGGGGTATCACAACCGTCCAACAAGAAAAATTTTGATACTAATTTCCAAGATTCAAAGTTATATTCTAATACGAATTTTTATGACCCCAAGCTATATGAGCATTTCATATAAGTGTGATTGATAATGAATTAAAGGATTAATGCTAAGGAAAAGAGTATGTAACAAGATGATGATAAATGTTGATTTTATATAAATTGATATGACTCATAACGAAATAAACATTAACATCTATAATGACTAGAAGCATGTCATTTTTAAGAAATATACGTGAACTAATATATGTTAGTGAGTTAAGGAATGATGATCAATTATTCTTTGATGTGATTCATGATGATTTTCATGAGTAAAGCATGAGTCTTATTATGAAGCCTGTAAGCTATAAACATAGAACATGTAATTAAGCTTGGATGAGCAAACCTAGTTATAGATATGATTGCCTTTTATAAAAATAAAAATAATATGATAAATATCCATTAATGTTATATGCTTGAAAATGAGTCCTTTTATATTATGTCGTGAATTCTAATACAGTAAGTAATATGCTATCAATAAAAGACAAACATGATATGATAATCAAGTACAAAACAAGGTATGAGTATTGAAATAAGACATATATAAACCTATAACATCTAATCTATAACTCATTGTCGGATAGATGGCATGCCATTAAAAGTATAACGGTACCATGAAAATAAGATCTTATATTGAACATGACACCTTAGTATGCGATCAAGCACTTTTATATATACATTAGCTGGTGACTGGTAACTCATAAACTGATATTAATAAACTTGAAATTATTTTTTAGCTTGCAACAGACATCTCTTCCCCTGCCGGCAATCTACAATTTTTAAGTTGTAACAGTCAACTCGTATCTTATTAGTCCAATTTAGAATTTCATGGGTCCTATAAAGAAAAACAAAAGGATTTATGCTCTTATGTGAATGGGGCGGTGATGCGTGTATAAAAATGTGATTTTTACCATATTTATACTAGATACCAATTGTGATTAGTGTATATACTAAGATTTGATATGTCTATGTATATTTATAGATGTGTAAAGAATTAAATACGATAAATAATGACTATATAAAAGGGGAATATGATATGAATGCGAACATGTTATTGTGTGAATCTTAATATGATGTATGATATGTTGATACAAAGAATATACTATGCCAGGACTTAATGCAATCATGCATGATTATAATTATAAATGTCCATTAATATGTATTCAATTATATGGAATAATACTTCTTAACTTCATATGCCTAAGTATGTTAATAGAAAGGGAAGGATCTAGCTTGACATGGAAGGTTGCTCATAAAATTTTTAATGTTTATATGGTTGTTCACTGTTTATACGTATATGTACTAACAAGTATGAGTTGCTTAGACTGTGAATATTTCTCACACACATGTTAGAGTGGCATAGATAGTTTCTGACAGAATATAGGAGTCGAATGAAGAGTCACAGTACAAATACAATTAAATATGGGGTGATACACCAAGGTGTATTTTTATTAAAAAGTCATGTCAATTTTAAAGGCATGTAAACTATTTTAATTATGCTTTCGTGAATCTTTAGGCTATTTGGATCTTGACACATTATCTTAATGTTATCATACAAGTTATTTTGAAATCTTTATTTTTACTTTTCATATGGGTTTTAAAATAGTCATGATGCAACCAAAGTGATTTAAAAAAAAAATTCATTTTATTTAAATTTTAAAATGTGTTATCATAATACTCACTTATATAGTTAGATTTATTCTAATTATATGAGAGGATGTTACAATAAGAATAAGCCAATAGTAGTTAGCATAAAATTCCAAAATTTTCCAAGTGCATAAGGGCGCAATTTTATTACTATGACCGAAGTTATCTGATCACATTCAAGTAATTAATTGCAAAGAACATGACATTTGAATAATATAAAAATTTGAAAGGATCGACCTTATAATTGTTATTACAGGTCGAATGGGGCATTGGTTTCACCAACCCAACAAGAGTATAGGCCCATTATTGTAGTCTAAAGAAGAAATAACTTTTAATTGGGCCTATTGCAATAAAAAGACAATCCCACCACTCTAGATAACACAATAACATTTTGGTAAATATACATACTTATATAAATAATATATTAGACAATTATTTTGATTGGTCAAGAGAGTCATCTAAAATTTTGATTTGTTTTATGTGTCGCCTATATGATACTATAAATAAGGCAATATTTATTTATAAAAACAATTTCTTACAACTTTTGACAATATTTTTTTTTGTTCTTTTATAACTCTTTTATTTATAAGTTTAGTGTCTTACCATTTTTCAACATTTATTTTCCATCATTTACATTATACTATTTATTGTTTTTGTCATTTTAGTATTTATTTCTATAGTTACATGATGTCACCTGTTGCGACTACAACCTGCTTTCACTATCGATTGTCCAGACATATGACAGTGACCACCCTGCCCTTTGGAGTCAACTAGGGTCGATCGTTTATTTGGAAAAAAATCTCATTTAGACAAATCTAGGACCCACTTTCCCAAAACTTACTTTTCATTGGACTTCATCATTCAATGGTGAACAAATATATATTTGAATAACATTATTCTTTGATTCATGTCAGATATCTCATTCTTTTTTTGTTTATTTTATTATATTGCAGCTGGTTAGAGCTTCCATTTGTTGGCCAAAGTCCAATTAATAGCTAATCCTTCTCTGGTTTTTATTTATTGGAGCTGATAATATTTTATCCAATCTAAATTTGCCCAAACAAATTGACCCAAACTTGACTTGAAATGTGTTATACTCTAAAGAAATCAATTCAAAGTTGATCTAAAAATCTTTTAGGGTCAAGTTAGAGCCAACTTTGTAACATCTCCTGATCTTAGTAATAATAGCAAATCAATTGAATATTACCAATTTATTTATTATAAAATTTAAATTTTATTTATTGCAATTATTTAATATAACCTTACTCAATATTTTTTATTTTTGTTTTTTAAATCATTGAAATAATAATAATGTTATGTATTATTTTAAATAAATTCATCAATTCTGAAAAACATTACATGACTTAAAAGATTATATACAAAGATTTAGTCAGTAATATTTTATTTACAAATATCAAAATATAAGTATCACACAACAAGATAAAAATTTTATTAATATATATTACAAATACATATATACTAAAACAAAAAGAGCTTAAGATGCGGCTATCCACTATCTAGTGTTGCTCTATTTTTAGTAGTTACTATCTTTTATTATTGGCTACTCTAATATTGCATTAAGCTACTAATTTAGTGATATTTTATATGAAAAAAAGCTTAACATGCATTTCATAAAGTCACACACTCATACATTTCATGCCAAATATAAGAAATATTACATAATTACTAATAATAAATTAAACCAAAAATGCAATTTTTTTGTGATTTTTTAGTACATAAATTTCTTTTATATATAATAATTGTATTAATTGCTAATATCCTCATATTTGTTTCAACATTATGGTTATTATTATTTTATTTACCACTATTGTTATTATTATTAATAACATTATATTCTACTCTTTTTTATTTAATATGTAATTATTATAATAAATAAATTTTATCACACATTGTTCTACCTTGTTTATTCAAATTTATGCCCCTAACACCTGTAACTAGAACTATTAAATAGGATACGATATATTATTTGTCAAAAATTCTAACTCGGCTGGTAACACCTAAGTGAATCAACTCAATACAACGTGGTACCTATATAAATCCACTTAGCACATCTAGAGCTCACATATATAATCAACTTGGCACATTTAGTGCCTACATAAAGTAATCAACTCGACATTTTAATGTCATGTATTAAAGAGATATGTCTTTCCTATCATTTATTGACATGCTAATTTATCATTTACTCAAATTCTAAGCTAGATATTTTAGAGCTTAATTATTATATCTCAATTTATTTAAGTAATTTTCCTTAATTCTATTATTGTATTTTTGTCTTATAACATATATTATCCAATTATTAATTCATAATTCTACTTTCTCATTAATTTTAGGGGCCTAAAGGCTCAAATGGTTATATAATTGCTCAATTTTAATATCATTCACATTATATCACAAAAAAAATCCAACTTAATTTACATATTAAATTTCTAGATTTTTTATCTGTCATGTTCCTAGCAAAATTCAGACCCTAATTTGGATCTCAATTTTAGTCATGTTTCTAATCAATTTTGATTTAGTGATCTTCTAAAAGAATTGTAGCCCAAAATCTTAGATTTAATTTGTAACTTAAATTACTTAATTTTGATTTCTGTGGAGTAAGTTATGCTCATTTTATTACTGACTACTCTTAGAACTTGTCCACATTTTTTCTGAACAGTTTTTTGATCACACTTTAGAAATCAAATTAAGCATAGCTTCAGTTCAATCTGTATTTTATGGTCTCATACAAATATTAGCCCTGAATGTTAAAATTCAAACCCAATAAAAATCACACAAAACCAAGTTCTAGAACCTAATTTATATAATTATTTATATAGATTGCTCTCCAACATAATCATTCATTCAATCATGCAATCAATCCAAAAATAAAAGCAATTGAATCATTATATTAATTTTTTTTCATAAGCACATACTTTATTAGTCTCTTTTCCTCTTACTAGACTTTTTCCTTTTCTTTCCTTTTGTCTTCTCAAGTTTGCTTCCACCATTGTATTTAGTTTGTCCTAAAATATTCAATCATTCCTCATTTTATTTATCTTTAACCTAATCAATTTCTTTTTATTTCAATCCACCATCACGTAGGTAGCACATTCTTCCTCACTTCTACTCATTATTTCTTGAATTTTATACCTAAAATATTTATTATTACTAACTAGAATATTATTTCTCCTTTTTCCTAAATTACTCCAAATTCCAAACTCTAATAGCCCTAACTCATTTTATCCTTCAATCAACTATAATTTATTATTTCTAACCTTAATTAATACATTTCAATCTCAATTGATAAAGAAAAACAAGAAAATTGAATAAAAAAACTCACCTTAAGAATTTTTCCCTTTTATTTATTTTTCTTTCTTTCTTTCTCTTTCTTTCTTCTACCTTTTTAAGTGATTTTCCTTCACTTTCTTGGGTTTTATTTCTCTTAGATTATTTATTTCTCTTTTTTCCTAACTTGAAATGAAGAAAAATGGTAGAGAATGAGAGAGGGAGTGGCCAACCAAAGAAGGGTGAGGATGGGTTGATATTTTTAGTTGATTTTTATGACCATTTTATGGAAAAATCTAGATTTCTCTCTTATAGCTTACATTTTTTTACTTTTGCTTAATTAGATTATGATTAATCTTTCATTCTATTGGTCTATTTAGTTAATTAATCATAATTAATTTTAATCTTTGAATAATTCATTTTTTAGCCCATAATTTTCTCTTTTTACAAAATAACCCCAAACAATTTCATAAATCCCAATTTAGTCTAAGGTGATTTTATTTTTATTTTATTTTTCCAATTCTAGTACTAATTTTTTTTTAATTCCTAATTAATAACGTCTAAAATAGATATCTATAAAATATTTTTATTTTTCTGTATGTTCGAATTTAAACTATAATCGGTCTGACACGTTTGACTCAGTTATGTGCGATTAGTGTCTAAATAATCGGACGTTACAAACTCAAAAAGTGACCCTAATGAGTTGGGTAATGGGTCAACTCAATTAATCTGAATTTAAAATTTTATATGGTAATTAGTTCAAAATTAATTTTAATATTTTAAAATTTATTTATTTAATTTCATTATTAAGTAATAAGTATTAATTTTTAATTTAATAATTTAATTCAACATTATCTTGTATGAAATATTAATAAAATCAAAATTAATATTTAAAGAATTCCTTTATTAGATAATTAATTATTTTTATTCAATTGTTTAAATTAAAGATCAGTTAATTAATTCAACTTAAGTTGAAGCTCAATTCATTAAACTATAATTGATTAAATGAACTTAATTCAATGAAATAGATATTCAATTAATTAAATTAGGTTCAACTAATTAATTGAATTTAAATTGATTAAATTAATTTTAAATTGAACTTCAATTGATCCAATTAAAATTCATTAATTAAAGTAAAATTGATTACTTGAACTTAAATTAATTATATTGGGGGTTACATTTAGAATCTAAAATTCAACTTCAACTTATTAATAGAACTTAAAACGGATTATTTTAATTAAATTGAGGCTCAATTTATTAAAATCAATTTTAATTGATTAAAATTGAACTTTAATTGATTAAAATTGAACTTCAATTGATTAATTATTTTCAATTTAATCAATTACAGTTCAATAAGTAAATTTAACTCTAATTTATTCAATTGAACTCTAATTTAATCAGTCGAAATTCAAATTAATTGCAGTTTAATTAATTTAATTTCAATCAAACCATGAAACTTCAATTTAATCAATTATTTAAAACGTTAAACAAAAATATATTGCTAATTTAATACTTTAAAAATTAAAAAAAGCATTCAATGAATAACTGAAAACAGTTCAATTTCACTATTGCAAAACAATAGGCCCCATTATTTGAAATTAACCCAAATCAATATACCAGAAAAAAGATTTGATTTGGTTAAATCCGAAAAATGATTCGAATTTAAACTCATCCAATTCAATTGCAAGATTTAAATCCAACCCAAAAATGACATGAGGACGACCTAAATCTGATATTACCCGAGCTTGAAAATGATTTAAAAAAGTTGATCCGAACTTGAATCCGATATGATCAGAACTTGCGTGATTCAACTCCATTCTTAGGTTTATTATTTACTATTTTGTTTCTTTATTTAGAGAAAATTTTGAGAATTGATGATAATCCTTGTAATTTTTATCTTGATTTTATTCAAACAAATTTTGAAAATCAAAAATAGACCTTGCAATATTTTTCTCGATTTGAAAATTCGATTTGATATGTCTTGAATACGATGAAATTTGAATGGATCAATGTGAAATTAACCTAAACTAGAAATTTATTTGAATTTAACTTAAAAAAATTGATTTGAATATCCGTCCGATTAATCCATTTGAAATTGAAAATGACTCAAACCCAAAATGGCCCAATTCAAATCTCAAAAATAACCCAACCCCAAAATGGTCTAATTTGAACTCTCTATGTCCAAATCCTATTACTAAGTTTAATTGATGATATTGGTGAGACAAATAAGTGTTTGTTTAGTTCATTTTTGCTCTTAATTTTTAGTGGTTTAACAAAATAAAGACTGAATCGAGTGTTATTTAGTTCGACTTTAACAATATAACAAATCAATGTTGAAATAAGTGTTTAGTTAAATGAAATTAAAAGCCAATGGTTAGAAATTCCAAACTGCCAAATTTTAAAATTTGTACTAGAAATTGATTTTTTGTGAAAAATTAAAATTTTTTAGCATTCCATATTAAAAGCTACCTTTTCGATATTTAATATATCAAATATTTTTTTGTTTATAATAATTTTTTACTAATTATAAAATTATATTTCTATTATGTTTTGTGTTTAATTAATTATCTCTTATATTATATGAAATGCATTATGAAAAATAAAAAATTAGTATATATATCATGTTAATAATTTAACATAATTATTTTATAAAATATAATTATTTTTTAAACATTGAGTTATCATATACTTTAAAATTAATTATGAATCATTAATTACAGTTGATAATTGTTGGCTAATACCTAACATTTACTACTATTACTGACAGATGATAATTGCCGATAATCAAACAAACTCTAAAAAATATTTAATAAGTGGAAATGGCACCAGATCATAAATCCAAAAATGGAAAAATTAATAGTAAATATTGAATTTGAAAGCTCCATGTTGAAATAATGACAATGTATTGTTAGTGAAAAAAAAAAGTCGAAAAGATTTCCTCAAAACCTATAGGTTAACTATAATAATTTATATAGAAACAAAAAAAAAATTAACAAATTTGAGCACAAAATGAAAACAATAATCACAAATGGCAAGGCAACATGAATCATAATTCATCATCACAATCACATCTAGCAATCCAGTGGGAATTAGATATTCTCGTTCCTGGAATTAATAGTTTAATACACAGAAAAGATTAATTATTTCACTTTTTTTTTTTAATCTGAGTTTTATGCCTCTGTCATTTTTGGCATCAGTATTACATAACAAACAGCAATATAATAATACCGGCACTCAGTTCACCACTCGCCCACGGTATTCTCAGTTGTCAGTTCTCACCTCAAATTAAGTTACCATCATTTTGTGTCATTTTCAATCTATCTCCGTCGTCCCGGCAACTGTTCGCCGGAGAGTCATGGCGGACAATAATCTGCAGCTTTTCTTGGATGAGACTGCTCTGTATAACGACATTGTGCTGGGCTATCTCCTGCCTTCCGAGTGGTGGGTCTCGCTTCCTCGTTTCTTCCAGACTTGGCTCCGGAACTACATTGCTGGCACCCTCTTATACTTCATCTCTGGCTTTCTTTGGTGCTTCTATATTTACTACCTCAAGCGCAATGTTTATGTCCCTAAAGGTTTGAAATTTACATCTAACATTTTACTACATCAGTGCTCAATATTTGAATCTGACTTTATTTTATGCTTCGATGAGTTGGGTTTTTCTGGGTTTTGTTTTAATCTTGATTGTATAATTTGGAAAGTGTTTAGAGATTGATTTGTTATCTGGGTTTGAATTCTTAGGCGCTTGTAGTTGATTCCAACGGATATAATTTGGGTCTCATTTTGATTTCTCTTATTTTCTTTTGATTTAGTCATTTGTTTAGCAGTTTTTGTGCTTGACAATTTAATGGGTTTGATCTAGCTGTTGATTTCAAATCTGGGCTGATTTGTTGTTCATGGAGTATATTAGCATTATGTTTAGTTTCTTTAATGAAATATACATTCTGTTTTCTTGGAGTTGGCATGTAGACGATGACATTATCGGGATTTGCTTGTTCAAATATATTTTTTTATCATTTCCTATTTTTGTGTCCAAGGGTCTTCTCTCTATGTCTATTTGTCAAAGTTGAATCTTCTCTTTATTGAATTGCTGGGCAAAATTTTATATTCTATTTGATTCCTTGGATGTTACTTATAAATCTGCTTTCAAAAGTAGCCAACTGGAGAGTGAATTTGACAATATTTCTTATGCTTATTTGTCAAGTCTGCAACTAGTTTCCCTTGCGCTCATCTGACAAACCTGTCAAAAATGTTCAGAGTAATTCTTTTTAAAAGATTTTTCTGAATCGCGTTCAATACTGAATTTATATTTATTTCAGGGTAAAATTAATGGCTTACTTTTAACTTTTTGTTCTGACAATTATTTTCTGTCTCATGACAGATTTTCTTTTTACATCTTTCTGTTGTTAACTTCTTGTTATTATTATTATTATTTTCTTCATGAAAGTTTTGGATTGGCATTCAGAATTTTAAGCTAATCTGATGTGTTGTTATTTCATTTGCTTCTTCGTCCTTGCTTTTTTACATGGTTTTATCTTGCTTTTTATTTTCCCTTCCGTTTCCAGCGCTGAGACATATTGCTGAAATGATCCTGTATTATGATTGGCTTCAACTATTTCATTTATCTCCATTATGTGATTGGAGTTCTTTTTTGGCTAATGAGAGCAGTTTGAGACAACATAATTATAACAGTGGTTAATTCTTAGTCTTAATCATATTTTTATGTGTTTGGGCATGGTATTTGCTCCTAGCTGTCCATATCCAGTTCCAGTGGTGAACTACATTGGCATTTATCTGAGACAATAAGCACTATAGTTAGTGACTTAGTGTCAATTTCAAACTTTCTTGGTCATTTTGAAATAAAAAACTTTATTCTTGTGCTGCATATAAATTGATTAAAACCACTATGTGCCTTTGTATGCGTACTGCCAAACACACTGAAAGCTATTCCTTGTTTGCTTGTGAATGTACTCATCGTGCTTATCCCATCTTTTTTCTACTTTATTGGACATTTCAGAGTAATGCCATTATTTCTATTGACGAATGGACATTTCAAATTACCATTCTTATCAATTAACTTCAAAAATATTTAGTTGGACATGATCTCGGGAATGTCCAGCAAAATAGCATAGCTTTTTTTTTCTTTTTTACACGTAGAAATCATTTTTTGGTTCTATGCTTATTGCTTAATGATTAAATTAACTGTTCCAGGATCTCAGATGTTATAATCTACCCCGAAATTACTTCAAGCTTTTGTTAATTATAATGCTCTTAAATTGCTAACTTCCTGGTTTATTTGATAGCTCTGAAACTCTATCTTACTAAGCACAACTTTCAAAAGTCAGCTTCCTGATTGATTTGTGGAATTTCCTTTATGTCCACTGTTTAGTTTTTATTTGTTTTCTTCATTATTGATCTTGACAATGGAGAAATTTTATTGGTAAGGATAAGAAAATGGAGCATGAAAAAAAGATAAATTCATATATATATATATATATATATATATATATATTTATATTATATATTCTAATTGAAATTGATAACTATATGGTTTTTTTAGGATTATGAAGAAGAAAGAGACACTAGGAGCAACTGTGGTAGCATTTGGACTTCATTTTAGAATTTTATGTCCTTCACTCTAAGTAGAAATTGCTGATGCTCTTCATTCAAATAAGACAACACTTTTGACTTATCTCTTGAACATTCTCATTGCAGATGCTGTTCCTTCAAATAAAGCCATGCTCTTGCAAATATATGTTGCTATGAAGGCTATGCCTTGGTACTGTGCTCTTCCATCCCTTTCTGAGTACATGGTTGAAAAAGGCTGGACAAAGTGTTTTGCGAACATATCTGATGTTGGTTGGTTTGCTTACATTATATTTTTCATAGCATATCTTCTTGTTGTGGAGTTTGGGATTTACTGGATGCACAGAGAATTGCATGATATAAAACCTCTATACAAGTATCTTCATGCAACACACCATGTCTATAACAAGCAGAACACGCTCTCTCCATTTGCTGGTAAGTTTTAAATCCATTTAAATCAATTGCATAGTTTTTGTTATGGTTGGTAGGCTTGGTCATTATGGAATTATCAATGAACATAAAATCAATCTCTCTCTCTCTCTCCCTCTCTCATATATATATATATATATATATATTCTGTTTAAGAGTCACTGGTGACAGGGAGATATAGTCATCCAGACTTCGATTTCCACTTAGATTGTGCACTCTCTTAAGGTGCAGAAGTTGTTTGTTATAACACCATTGTTACTAATTGTGAAATGGTAGGACTAAGTGGTAGGACTAAGTGAACTTTATTTTCCTCAAATGATCAAAGACTTAATTGTCAAAGCCGAAAACTCTAGGTTTGGGTTAAAGTAAACTAGCACACTGATAATTGCTTCATTCAGCTACTAGTATGCTCATCTGGTTGCTAGGAATGCCTCATCATGAATGCTAATTAGTGGTTACTTTCATTCTACTCTTAATTGCATTTTGTTTCTTGCAATGAAGGGAATGAATTTAGAAATAAAAGGACATTGGCTAGTCCATTTTTTCTTTCTGGCGTGGGAAAGGGACATCTCTATTCCCATTCTCCAATTCCTAGTTACTGAACAGAATGTTGAAACACTACCCTATAATGACTTTGCTAAAGCAAGTATGGCCCTGTATAAATGAAGGAGGCATGATAATGTTATCCTTGAAATTTTTGGCTTTCTGTTTGCTAGAAATCATACTAGCATTTTTTGTAGTTTACTGGTTGAGCTCCAATTTTTCCCCACACATAATGTCATGCCTTTTAATTCAAGTTGTTTGTTCAAATTAACATACATAAGGTCTCTTTTGATTATATATCAGTTATCAATTCTAGTGGATTTTACTAAGGTGAGTATGAACCCCAGAATAAAATTAAATGAAATTTACTATGATGCTTTTAACCATTTTTTCAAGTTCCTGTTCAAATTATTTGTTTTATGTTGAATGGCAAAGCCTTTGCACGAAAGTTATAGGATATATGAATGCTAATGTTCTTATGTTCTGGAGGAGGTAAATTTATCGTACTTATCTTTGTAAGTTATTGTCCAAACTGTTGGCAAAGTTTCTATGCAATAAAGGTAAACAGTGCTCTGCTCGCTGCAACTCTGAAATCTGAATGATAAATGATAAGAGCAATGGAAGATAAAAAATTCCTATGCCCACTGATTTGATAACTGAATGATTCGAGGAATAATTTATGAGAGGGGAGAGGAAATGGGAACTTGAAAACATTGCTATATCTTGTAGGAATCTTTTACTGCATGTTGATAAGATTTGATTTAATGTTTATGGAGCAAAAATAAATGCACTTCACCAGGGTTCTGTGATTATCATTGTTCAACGATAAAAATTAAACACTTTTTGAAAGTGAAATGGCATTTCAAATGTGGGCAATGTTATTAGCCTTTTTATAATGCAAAAGCATTACCATCCTAGGAATGACCAAGGGCAAAAGCATTTACAATTGGACGGGCAAAAAAGCTATCAGCTTGTTTTTGCTATTCATCATTTCTTGCTTTTTATATGGAATTGTTTCTCCTCTGTGAGATGTCCACATTGAAGCAGCTTTCAATTTTCAAGGTTTTATTAACATCACTAACCAGAAATTGTTGGTGTATTTTAGGTTTGGCATTCCACCCATTGGATGGAATATTGCAAGCAGTCCCTCATGTTATAGCTCTCTTCATCATCCCTACGAATTTTAGGACACATATTGCTCTCTTATTCCTTGAGGCCATATGGACAGCAAACATTCATGATTGTATCCACAGTAAGCTATGGCCTGTGATGGGTGCTGGTTATCACACTATCCACCATACTACATATCGTCATAATTATGGTCATTATACAATATGGATGGACTGGATGCTAGGTACCCTTCGTGACCCAGAGGATGATACATTTTATAAGGTGAAGTAATACACTCGTTCATGGACTGACACAACTGCTCGTATGTGGTCAGCACTTAGGTAGGCTTCCATTTTGGTTCGAGTGCTTCTAATATGGATTTTTGCATGTAAATTTCCTTGATTGTGTTTAGAATTTTTTAGTGCCCTCAGAAAGCTTGTTATTACGCTTTCTGCATATAAAGCTTTTAAGCCCATAATCTGTGCTAAATTTAATAAATCTGTTGATAGGTTCCGGGGCTTATTAAATTTTATGTAATTTTCAATTAATGGATGTTGGTAATTAACAAGCTGAGCTGCAGAAAAGCGTGTCTTCTGTTTGCAAATGTTATGCAGTGTGTTATGAGTATTCAATGGGAAAAGGAAGGAACCAGTTAGTGTTTCTACTGAATCGGAAGATGGTCAGTCCTACTGTTGATCATAAATTCTTTTCGAAGGGAAATTGGCCAAGGACTTGAATCTTTCAATATGTTGAAATGAACAGGAAATCACCCGAAGAGTTGAAAAGGCAGCCAAATGTTGATAAATTCATGCAATCTTTCATCTCATAAGGAACCAAGTATTTGAACTTTGATATATCAGTTAAAAATGATGTTTAATTACTTAGATTTTCTTTCGTTGAGTGTGGAAACAGAAATTTTATCTGTATCTTTATGAGCATTAGAATCACTTCAGCAGTTGAGCGAGCTGCTCAACTATCAAGGAGTCCACTTCAAGCTGGAATTGCTGCAATTGTGGATCTTAAGATGGTAATGGTCCAACCGATTCACAGTAGCCATAGAAAAGATTTTTATAATATCATTATTTTTTGAGGAAATTATATGATGTCACCCTTTAATTTTTTTTTAAAAAAAATGATATACTGTTTTTATAAAATTTTAAAAATACCTCTTTTATAATTTTATATTTAAAAAATGCCCATTTTTATCATCCTCGAACCCAACCTCTCTCCCATGCTCTGATAATTCATTTCCTTGATATATGGTTGTCATCCCATCAGACTTGTTTGCAGGCCTACTTCTCCCATCCCTCACATTCTCTTCTGTGAAACTCCCAATTGTCTTTATTCATGTTTACAGCTGCTCGGAGTCATCAGATACGACGATTAATCCATCCAAGAGAGTTTTCTAAACTTTTTGCCTACTCAGCTAGAAGTTTCTAAAAAGCAGAAGGATTATACTGTTGGATTTCGAGCTCCATCCGGTTTGCCAAATGCATTTTGAGATCCAATTCTTATATTTGGCTCCTAATGCTGCTTATCGCATTTGGATTTGTTGCTCTCCCGACAGTTGTGCAAATTTTGTTTAGAGCAAGTGCTGGGTTTTGAAGCAACTATTAGCCTAACCATAATGGTGGAATTGTTAAACAAAAACAAAGATAGGACAGAAAGAGTGGATAAGATTATAATACATATACTGTTGGAATGTAATTTATAATGTGTAACCATATTCTTGTCTTCAAAATGTTGTACAGATACACTTTAACTCATACTGTGTATATGAATACATGTGCCCTTTTTTAAATGAGGGAGAGAAAATTATAGGATTAGGGGTGGTGACATATTCGGGTTTATCGGATACTCTGATTTATTTGGATCCGTTTAAATCATAATGAGTAATTTCATTAAAGTTTTATAATGAATTTGAGCATTAATATCTAAATCTATTATAGATTTGGATAAGGTTCAGGTTAAAGGTATCGAATACCCTCTACCCAAACCTAATTATATATAATATATATTTTATTTTATTAAAAATTGACGAATTGTTTTAATTTAGATGTATTAACCCACTTCCAATATGCCACAACAAACCTTTTTTAAGAATAAATTTTACTTTCTAAATACTTCTCCAAAAATAGCTACATTTTTACTTTGGATCAGCCTTCAAAGATCAACTCTATGGAAGTATTTAGACTTTAAAATTCTAGCACAGAGGGGATTAGGGAATTGAAGCAATCACTATAGTTGCTTAGCTAAAAGGGTTAAGTTAAACAATTTGAAATTCCTGAAATAGAGGCCATCCACATTTTTAGCAAAACAGTTTATTTTTATCCTACCCAATGAATTTTCTTCTCATTTTGACAACTACCCTACCAAAACTTACCTACCAAACCATTAATTTCATCACAGAATGATTTCGGAAGAGCAAAGTAGTTCATAACATAGCTGGGGATAAATTGGGCAATAAATTTAATTAAGATTCTTTACCAGCTTTGGACAAAATTTTCTCTTTCCAATCTTTCAATTTTTTTTCTTTTCATATCATATCTTTCAAATGAGCAAATATGCCTTTTTTTTTTAAATTTCCCTATTAATCCAGGTAAGCCAAAGTAACGAGCATAGGAATCAACCTCTCTTACCTCAAGTAAGGTTTTGATCAAAACCCTATAATTCTCAAGGATATTCTTACTAAAAGAGACTTCAGATTTAGAAAAATTAATAAGTTGACCTAAAGCTAAGGCATATTTGGACAAAATATCTTTGAGAGCTTGACATTCTCTGCTATTAGCTTTAGCAAAAAGGATATTGTGATCAGTAAAGAACAAGTGTGAGGCTATCGGGTTGCCCTTGATAACATTCGTACCATGAATATCCCCTTTAACCACTACTTATCTGATAAGAGCTGAGAGACCTTCTATATAAGAACAAAAAGATGTTGCAATATAGGATCTCCTTATCGAATACCCCTTTTCGACCTAAGAAAACCTTTGGGAGATCTATTAATAGGGAAACTATAAGAAACATATGAGATACATTTCAAAATAAGGTTCATAAAATGGGCAGGAAATTTCATCTTAGTCATGACTTCTTTTAGGTAATACATTTTCAACTCTATCATATGCTTTGCTCATGTACAATTTAAATGGAATAGTGCTTTTTTGCTTTGAGTTCTACGTTTCATGCTATGGAAAATCTCAAAGATTATAATGGCATTGTCTGTGATAAGTCTATCAGGGACAAAGGCAGATTGAGACTCATGAATAACTGTAGGAAGGACAACTTTTAGTCTATTAGTCAAAACATTAAACATGATTTTATAACTGACATTGCACAAAGAAATAGGGCGAAGATCTTTCATACTTTCAAGACTCTTGACTTTTGGAATAAGGGTAACATAGGTGTGATTAATGTCAGGTAAAATGCCTAGATTCAAAAAACTAAGCATAACAACAATTACATCAGGGCCAATAAATATGTCAAAAGGATTTATAAAATATTGAACTTTAAGGGGTATTTCTGTTTTTGATAATCATAAATAATTGAGTAATAAGAAATTTAACTATAATTTGTGTTCTAAGTATTTTAGTGTTAAGTGAAATAACCAATAGAGATTAGGGAGAGGAATAGAGTTTGTTAATGCCCAAACCTCTATAAATCTTATGTCTCTATCTCTTTACTTTTCTTTTATTTATTCTTAGTTGTTTGCTTGAAGCAAAAATTTCATTTCCCAATCAATTCAACCCCATTTCTTAGTTATTATTTTAGGCAACAATTGGTATCAGAGCTAAGTCTACCATTTAAGCCTAACAAATGCTGGTATAGATCAAACTATGGCCAACAAAGGGTTTCATAACCTAAAGCATTTCTTTGATGGAGTAAACTACTCAAATTGGAAATTCAAAATAGAAACTTATATTGATAATGAGGAAGTAGACATTTGGGACATTGTTTGGAATGAATGGACACTTCCAACAAGAAGGAACGCAGAAAGAGAAGATGAAACCATTCCAAAAGATGATTGGACGAAGCTTCAAAAGAGAGCAAATGACAAAAATAAGAAAGCCATGATTATTCTAACAAGCTCTTTATCACTTAAAGAGTGTGGTAGAATTCAACATTGTCTAACCGCTTACTCTATTTGAAAAACATTGGAAAACTACCATGAAGGCACAAAAAAAATGAAGTCCAAGAAGGTTCAACTTCTTATTACTGAATATGAACTCTTCAAGATGAAGCCCAATGAGACCATGAACGAAATGACCAACCAAATTTTTGCTATTGTTAATGGCATGAGGAAGCTGGGAAAACAATATAGTTTGGAAGATGTAAACAACAAAATTCAAAAAAGTCTTCCAATGAAATATTATGACTCAAGGGTTGTGGGTACTGAAGAAGCCAATGAAGACTTGAGCGTAATTTCTACTGATGTACTTATTGACAAACTCCTCACTTATGAAATGACTCTAATAAAAGAAAATGAGCTTGAAGGAGAAAATGAAAAGAGAAGATCTTGTTAAAGCTCCTTAACACTCAAAGCTTTAACTTCCATTCCTATAGATGAATTTCTTCTTAGTGATAAAGACTTGGTTGATGAAAGAGATGAACAAATTGTCTTACTTTCAAGGAGGATCAAGAGATTGATCACCAACAAGTATGACTCAATTAAGAACTATAAGCAAAAAGCCTCAAGATTCACTCCTAAAAACTTATCATCCAACAAAGGCAAGGAAAAAGTCAAGTGCTATGCATGTAGGAAGAAAGAACACATCAAGTCAAAATGCCCCAACATCAAGAAGTACAAGAAAAAATCCAATAAAAAAAATGAAGAAAATGGTCAGAAAGGCACTTAGGATGATGACTTCCCAACATTCATTGAAGAAGAAGAAGAAGAGGCGACTAACTTGTGCTTCATGACTATTGAGGATAACTCCATTTATAAGGTATGTTCTACATCCCAACCTTGTGATGAATTATGTAATTTAATTGAAAATGATGATGATACAGTTGAAGTCTTGAACTTAGAGATATAAAGGTATAAAAAGAAACTTGAACTTTATAGAAAAAATAGCTCTAAATTTAGAAATAATTTTAATGACATTCAAAAGGTAGTTGAAAAGGTAAAAACCTCAAATAACTCTTTAAAAAGTCATTGGATGAGATTTCCTCAAAACCTTCAACCAATTCCTTATTAAAAGAACACAATGCTTTAAAAAATAAGGTTGAAGAGCTTATAAATTCTATCTTTAAATTTCACAAAGGGAAAGAAAGCTTGGGTACCTTAATTGTATTTCAAAGACCTATCTTAGTGAGAAATGGTTTAGGCTTCAATGGAGTATCATCATCCACCTCACTTAGAACAATATTTGTTATGTGTAACACTTCATAAATCTCTTCTATTGAGGTAATAATAATCTCAAATATTAATGGAAAAGTACACATAAAACTCCCCACTCAAAAAAAAAGTAGTGAAAGGTCATATGGTTGAATAGGAAAATCTCAAAAGGCCAATAATGTCTTCTTATATGAGAGGCATGCACTTAGAAAAACACTACTACATATATTTGTTCATGTTTTTGTGCATATATTACCTCTAGAAAGGTTGTGAGGCCTAAACCTCATGCAAAGTGGCAAAATCAATTTAAATGTAAAAAAAATGCCACTATTTTATGAAGCTTAGGCATATAAATATTAATTGTTTGTGAGGAAGGCTCATTGGGAACATTCAAAAGCTAACCCCTAAGGACCCAAGTTCATTTGGGTACCTGAAAACCAAACCTAAATTGTTATTTTGTAGTTGTGCGTCATGTCTACACTAAAGAAAAATATTTGGCTAGTAGATAATTGATGCTCAAGTCACATGACCTAAAATAGAAATATTTTCACCAAAATCAAAAGGATTGATGGTGGTAAGGTAACCTTTAGAAACAATATCAAGGTTAAGGTAATTGGCAATAGTTATATTAGTTTAAGTAATATTTCTTTAATTGAAGATATTTTACTTGTTGATGGTTTAAAAAATAATATTTTAAGTGTGAGTCAATTATGTGATAAGAGAAACCGAGTCACCTTTACCTCTAATAGATATCTTGTGACCACTCTAAGTCACCAAGAGATATTTAAAGGAGATAGAGATTACCATACTTAAATAAATGATTTACACAAGTTGACTAACCTTTCTTCTAAGTTCTTATTTCTATTAGTGATGAGTCTTGGCTATGATATAGAAGGCTTGGGCATGTAAGCATGAACTTAATTCAAAGTTTTAACAAAGAAGAACTAGTGGATGAGCTATCCAACGTCAAAAGGGAAAGCAACATAAAATATCTTCCAAGCCTAAGAATGTTATAAGTACTACAAGACCTCTACAACTTTTGCATCTAGATCTTTTTGGACTTGTTAGAGTTGCTAGTTTAGGAGGTAAACACTATGCTTTTGTTATTGTTGATGATTACTCTAGATTTATTTGGGTAATTTTATTAACTCATAAAAGTGATGTTTTTGAATCCTTTAAAAACTTTGCCAAAAGAATTCAAAATTAAAAAGGTTATTTTATTTCTAAAATAAAAAGTGATCATGACAAATAATTTGAAAATGAGCATTTTGAAAAACTATGTTTAGAATATGATATTTTTCATAATTTTTTAACTTCTAGAACACCTCAACAAAATGAGATTGTTGAAAGAAAAAAATAAAATATTTGTAGATATAGCTAGAACAATGCTCAATGAGTATGATTTGCCAACCTATGTTTGGGCCAAAGTCACCAATACCGTTATATTTCTAATCATGTTTTCAAATGCTTATTTTAAATAAAACCTCAGTTGAGCTATGGAATAGAAGGAAATCCAATATCTCATACCTAAGAATATTTGGATGCAAGTGTTTTATATTAAATACCAAGGACAACCTTATAAAATTTGCTTTTAAATCCGATGAAGGTATCGTTTTAAATTACTTCACAACTAGCAAAGCTTATAGAATCTTTAATAAAATAACATTAGTTGTAGAAGAGTTTATGCATATTGTTTTAGATGAATCTACTAAATTTGATCTTAGAAAATGTATTCTTTTTTATGATGTTATGGGATCAATGAAAAAGCTTGATCATGATCATTAAGAGGATTGTGAGAACTCAAAGAAAGATAATAACGATGATCAAGAGGAGAAACAATAAGAGGAGCATTAAGAGGAACATTTACCTCAAGCTCAAGAGCAAGGCACCTAAGAGTTACCAAAAGAGTGGAAGTTCATAAAAAACCACCTCATTGAGTAAATCATTGGTGATCACATCAATAGTGTAAGTACTCAATCTCATCTTAAGTTTTTAGATTTTAATCTTGCTTTTGTCTCTCAAATTGAGCCAAAGACTATTGAAAAGGCTATTAGTAATAAGAGTTGGGTAATTGCTATGCAAGAGAAGCTCAATTAGTTTGAGAGAAATAAGGTTTGGACTTTATTTCCAAGATCTAAGAATTACCTAATTATTGATAGTAAATGGGTCTTTAGGAACAAGTTGGATGAGCAAGGTCAAAACAATAGAAACAAAACTAAATTGGTTGCCAAAGACTACAATCAAGAAGAAGGCATAAATTATGATAAGACCAATGATCTGATTGCAAGATTAAAAGCAATTAGGATTCTTTTAGAATTTGCATGTCATATGAATTTTAAACTCTTTCAAATAGATGTTAAAAATGCATTCTAAATGGTTTTATAAAGGAGGAAGTTTATGTTGAGCAACCTCATGGCTTTGAAACTCATGCATTACCAAATCATGTATTTAAGCTCACTAAAGTCTTATATGATTTAAAACAAGCTCCAAAAGCTTGGTATGAAAGACTTAATGCATCTCTTTTAGAAAATGGTTTCTTAAAAAGATATGTAGATACTACTCTTTTTATCAAAAAGCATAAGCATGATATTCTACTTATTTAAATTTATGTTGATGATATTATCTTTGGGTCTACTAATGAATTACTTTGTCAAAAATTTGCTAAGTTTATGACTAGGGTGTTTGAAATGAGCATGATGGAAGAGCTCAAATTCTTCATTGGTCTTCAAATTAAGCAAAGTAAGGATTAAAAAAATTTGGAATGGAAGGATGGAAGAGTGTCAAGACTCCAATGAGTATATCAACAAAGTTGGATAAAGATGAGAAGGGTAAGGTTATAGATGAAAAACTCTATAGAGGTATGATCGGATCTCTTTTATACCTTACTGTTTCTAGACCCGATATAATATTTAGTATATGCTTATGTGATAGATTTCAATCATGTCCTAAGAAATCTCATTTGATTGTTATGAAAAGGATTTTAAAATACATTCATGATACAATGCATTTAGGCTTATGGTATCTTAGGAGCACTTCATTTCATATCATTGGTTTTTCGGATGCCAATTATGCTAATAGTCTTCTAGATAGAAAAAGCGCATCTGAAACTTGTCACTTCATTGGTGAATATTTAGTTTCTTAGTTTAGTAAGAAATAAATTTTGATTGCCTTATACACTGCCGAAGCAAAATATGTGGCAACAGATTGTTATTGTACTCAAATTCTTTGGATGAGACAATAACTCAAAGACTATGGTCAATATATTGATCACATTTCCATCAAATGTGACAATACACGTGTTATAAATCTTTCTAAAAATTCCATTCAATATTCTAAGTGCATACACATAGACATTATGCATCATTTTATTTAGTGATGTTGTGTTAGAATTTATTGATAAAAACAATCAATTGGCTGACATCTTCACCAAGCTTTTCAATGATGAAAGGTTTTAGTTTATAAAATGGGAGCTTGGTATATTTGATGGGAGCACGTTATCTTTAAAATGGTTTTAAAGGGCATGCATTGCATTCATCATGCATTCTTAAATGATCTTATTGTGAAATGTATGTTTTATATGATATCTATGCATAATTATGAACTTTGAGTGATATACCATTTGTTTTATGATATGCACATTCAAATTGAATGTTACATGTTCAATTTCTATGAAAAAGTATATTTATTTTTGCATAGGGAGAAGCTTTGTATCACATTTTTTTTAGATCTTGCATTATTTTATGTTTTTGTTTGAAGTCTTCATGACCGTGAATGAATCTTCACAACCGCGACTCTTGTAGCCAACAAAACGGTTGAAAAACTCACATTTTTGTTCACACCCTGTGTCACAGTTTTGAGACCATGACAAGTTTTGTTCATGCTCATTACTATTTTGTCATGGTAGTGAACAAAATGCTGCTTACCTCTCATGCCTTTGTTCACAATCTCAATCACTAATTGTTCTGCTATGAACACCTTTTATTCATGCTTGTGAAAAGTATTTTACAACCATGAATCGAGTGGTAAAAACCTATTTTTCATTTTTCTCTCTCTTTTCTCACCAGCAGTCATGATCTTTTGATTTTTCAGGCCATTTCTGACCACTCTATCACCTTTTAACCTCAAATTCTTGTCATTTTCCATCATTAAACACCTCATATGCCTCTTTCCCTAAATTTTTTATTAGTTTTCACATCGTTTTGAAGAATCTTCCGAAACTTTAGGTTTCACTAGTCTCAGTTCTATTTTTTTTCATTCATCCTCTAGTCTCAATCGTGACTTCAGGAGGTGGTTCCTCCAAAGGAATGAAGAAAAGCTTAGCCCTCAAGCTCTACACAAACAACTTGTTGAATATCTTGCACTGAAACTTTCATAAGAGGTACAACTACCTCAAGTGGCATCCCATTTTGTCTATTAGAACTTTTGATTAGGATTGCATTTGGACCTTAGGCTTTGAATCAGATATGAAGGTATGGCTCACAAAATGTGGCTTGCTCGATTTCGTCAACATTTATCAGTCCACCTTCAATGAACCTACATTAGAGTTCCTTAGCACTTTGTAAGTGTCATCGATCAACAACATCTCTTTCCAGCTTTGTAAGTAAGAGCACACTCTCATCGCCACAAAATTCAGTGATATCTTCAAGTTGCCTCATGAGGGCTTGGTGCATGAGAGTGAAGCTAAGGACTTTAATCCTCACTCTTTCTAATATTCATTTAAAAGGCACTATAATTGGGATGCCAAAAAGACTAAAAGCACACATCTCGCCTCTCATGTGTGTAACACCCACTAATTAGAATTTAGTTAGAATAAGTGTGTTATATACATAGAAACTACATGATAGACATCAAAAATTAAATTAAATTAAATTAAATTGATTGACATGATAAATTTGATTAAATTAAACCACATAATTAAATTGTAATTTTGGTAAAGATTAAAGAGACTAGATATAAGTAAATATGTAAAAATAATTATAAATAAATAAGTTAAAAAAAGTTTTAAAAAAAGAAAGAAAAAAAATGGTAAGTTAGTGGTGGCCATTTTGGCCCTATAAAAGTTAGTTTCTACACTATTCTTTCAACTTTCTCATTCTTCTTCTCCCATCAACAACTTCCATTTTTTCATTCTTCTACTTAAGATTTTCATTAAAATCACTCTAAATAATTGTCTTTCCATTGTTCTTATGTTATTTAGAGCTATAAGAGTTGTGTTGCAATAATATTTTGCAGTCTAATTTTGATTACCTTATGAACATAATTTGGAGAAGTATCAAATATAAAAATTGTTTATTTATTTTTATATGCCTATCAAATGGTATTAAATAATTTTGAGTATATAAAGAGATAAACACTTTTGAGTGAGACTAGTTTATAGACGAGTATCAACATAATACTCCATTGTGTTTACTTATTTTGATTATCTTAAATGTCAAATTAAAGGAAATTCAAAACCTAAAAATTGTAGCCCTATTATTCTCGAGTTCTCTACCAAATTTTGTATAAAAATCTCTTTTGTAGGTTGAGTTATAGTGAAATGAACCATGGTTGTTCCTTGATTGAATTGTTTCCTTATATTTGTGCAACTCCGGTAGATTCATCCATATGTTTAAGTTGTTTAGATCATATTAACCTAAGTGAAAAACATAAAAATTATTCATATGTCTTAGCTAAACTTCTATGGAAGTATTACCTTAATATGTTATGTATTTTTTGAGTTATGACCTTAACAAATGAACTGGTCTGATTGTCACTCTATGCTATACTAGTTATATATTCTTTAATATTTGATGACTTTAGAGGCAGAACTAGGCAAAGTGATAAACATAAAAAAAAATGTTTAACATTATCGATTCTAAGTGCCTCCCAAGTTTCATGATAATATAATACACATGTTGAACAATATGAATTTTTAAATATAGTATCTTAAAACTGTCTAAGGACAGAAGACAGGGTAAAATTTGAAATTACACTAAAAATTGTATAATAGTCCAAAATTCTAAAATTTTAATATGTTATAATTTTATATGTTAAATTTAATTAGAAGTAAAAAGCATATAAATTGGATAAGTGTAAAAAACAATTATAGAGCCAATAGTCCTAAAAGTTCATATTGCTGCTTAGGAGAAATTTTTGTTATTTATTTATACTATAATAAAAATAAGTATTTTAATATGGTATTAATCAATTATATTTTAAATTAGCATTTTAGTAAGAGGACGAGTAACAAAAGTATACAAGCTCCATATTTTAGATTTTGCAAAAGCTCAATTGAGGTTTGAACATATATATATTTTAGTTTGCCCTTTATTGCATACTTTGTGTGTTATTTGAATAAACTACATACTTGAATAATGTATTAAAATGTGTAAATATGATATGGTTGTTAAAAGAATAGGATGACATGCTAGAAAATATAAATGAGTGAAAAATATACGTGACATATTAATTTGATAAATAAGATGTTAAAGAATATATATATATATATATATATATATATATATTGTTAAAGGTTTGTGAAGTGTATTTGTGAACCTTGAATTATTGCTAAAATATTGTGTGACTATTATAACATACGATCTATGTTGAGGATTAAATGGAATAAATTGAGTGATTAAATAATTAAATTACGTATTATAGTATGTCTAGAAATATGGATTAATAATATATTGATAAAATATATAAAAATTTGTTTTAAGATTGTAAAGATGTGTTAAAGAGTGTGAAGGTAAAATATGTAACATAATATATTTTTCAATATGGATTAGTACGTGATTGATTAAAAATGTGATAACTATTAACGTTTGGTTATTGAATAATTATAATAATAAAGAGTGAAGTTTGAAACTTATGTGTGACACATGTATTTGGCATGAAAAGAGAAGTTATATGATATACTTGGAGTCATAAAAATATTATTAATCATGGTTGATTGTATGGAAAATTAATTAAAGTATTAGAACATTATTTAAATGGTTATATATAATGAAATATCATCTAATTTTATGATTTTAATTTTTTAATCTTATTTTCATTATAAATGTAAAGTGAACATCAATTCCGATAAATTAATATAAAAAGAAAATAAATAACTAATAACTTTAATTGTCCAATTCTCAACATGTGGACTAATTAGGGATAGATGGTGTACCATTGTTGAGTCAATATGGTATCGATATTGATATGATTAGAAACAGAATCGCGATAGCTCTGAAAGTTCCCTTGATTTTAATTACAGATAGATGATGTGATTATACTTGGTCAAGGTGGTTATAGCTCCATGAGCGCTCTTGACTTGAAACTATTGTGAGTACGGTGTTAAAGCTCCACGAGCGGCATGACTATCAAAATCGGCCTAGCTCGGTCCGACCAGTTCAACCGGTAAAATCATGAACTAGTCAGAAAACCACAGGCAGGTTAACACTATGAAACCAGATAAATTTTAGCCCAAGAGGAAAACCGGTCAACAGGTCAGTTCGACCATGACCTAGACGAACCAGTCCAGTTTTTACTGGTTGGACCAGTTAATTAATTGTTGAAAAATACTAAAAAATGTTGAATTTACTTTCACCAAGGTTTGAACCTGGGATGAGTTATTAGCTATTAATAGCTCAAAACCATTAGGCCACTCTTGATTATATGTTTTTATTTTTATAAAAAATGCTAAAAAATGTTGAATTTACCTTCACCAATGCTTGAACATAGCAAGAGTTGTTAGCTATTAATAGCTCAGAACCATTTGACCACTTTTGATTATATGCTTTTATTCTTATAAAATTTTATAAAGAATATTAATATGCATTTACAAGTATAAAATTAAATATATTTGATAAAATTAAATTTTGTTGTCTTTGTATAAAATTTTTATATAAATTATTTTGATATATATTAAAAATATTTTTTTAATTGAGAAATAAATATTGCAATATTTAAAAAAATCATTTTGATTTTAAAAAAAATCAAAAGTATATATTTTATTTAATTTTGTTGTAATAAAAATAAAAATAAAAATATATATGCTCAAACATAGTTATGTATTAAATTGAATCATGAATATTAATATTTTGAGCATATTATTTTGCATGAAATATATTTAATAGGTATATTTTTTATATTTTAGTGTATATAGAAATGTTAAAAATTATATTTTTAGAAAATTTCATTTTAACTGGTTCAATCCCAGTTGAACCTTAAACCCTTGAGCCATTATTTTTCCCAGTTTGTTGGCCGGACCGAATTTAATAATCTTGGCGAGCGGCTCTATTACATACTTATATTCGAACAGTCCGAGAATAAGATTTGGATACTTATATTAAAATGTTATATAGAAATTAATTAAAAGACATAAAGGTACACATTAAGAGGTAAAGGTGTGAGGTAATATGACTTGTTTATATGAGTTCTGACATAAGATAGAATTGTAAGTATTTAATAAGGTAAGTTAAAATTGATAATCGAGTTATATATGTTTGATAATCGAGTTATATTGATTATCATTGAATTTTGTGATATTGCATAATTATGTATTTATTCTTGTATAATATATGTTGGATTATTGTGAATTGTATTATGAAATATCTGTCATATATCATTATAACTGTATATTAAAATTTTAATCCTTATATAGAATGAAATTTGAGTTAACTAAATTAAAATAATTTTAGAGAAATCAATTAAATTAAAATGATATATGGAAACTATTTAAATTAAAATAATATGTGAAAATTTTTAAATTAAGACTATATGTAGAAATTTAATAAATAATCTAAAGAACATGATAAGGAATGTGATAAAATATGGTAAAATGAAATAAATTAGTATGTTTAATATTTTATATATTACGTATGGTTGAATATATGCAATTCATGTATTGATACAAAATATAAAAATAATATAATGGAATATGAATTTTTTTAATAATATTTTCTAAATTTTGTGAAATTGATTTATTTAAATTATGCCATAATATTTAAGTCATACGTTTGTGTGATTGCATAAAAAAGCTTAATTGCGTGTATGTACCACTAAATTAGAAATATTTTAGTGTGGATTTTTTCACTCAGGAACTAGAACTTGTAAATATTAGACTGTGAAGTTAATAGAGAAAATACAAGCCGATACTAGAGGAGACGCATTAGACCCGTTTTGAGGGTTGGATAAAAGTTATTTTTTTTATTTTGTTCACAATTATGCATATGGATTTGATAGAGATATTTTGTATATAGTTAAGAACATATTTTATATTTGACATTATATATATAAATAGTAGGATGTGAGATTTGGTAACCAAAAACTGTTAATTTTGATAATTATAATAAAATATCAGATATTTATATAACATGATGGTATATTTTAATAATTAAATTCATATGTATATTCGGATATGAAAAAGTCAATTAAGTTATTAAATAAAAAATTTTAACTCGGGCTAGTTTTATTTAGCTCGTTTATGTCATTTTGCTTATATAATGAAATTATTCCGTTTATGTCATTTTGCTTATATAATGAAATTATTCCTATTATATAGGCGAGATGTCACATTGTGTATAAGTACATTCATCGTTTCTTAACTTACAACATCTTTACTAGAGGAGATATCAATGGCTCCATTCAGAAGTCAAAGTTATTATTGCTTGAATGGGTTCGAAAGAGTGAGCTAATGGTATTATTGAAATTCTAGCAATGAAGCTTGGTGCCTTAGACCTCAAAAATTACCATTATACCATTGTCCTAGCATCTCTTAGAGATTGGCTTGATGTTGAGTCTTTCATAAATATGAGAGTTGCTATCAGAATCATTTATAAGAATGATGTCTTCTACTGCTTCAAAACTTTTGAGACGAGATAGCTTGGGAGACAGATGACTCCGAAGAGAGGGACCCAGTAGAGAAAGAGAGAAAAAGTTAAACCTCCTGCACATTCGGTAGCTGCTCTTGATGCCCCAATAACTGCAAGGCTTCCTCCTCATACCAAGAATACTTGGCCCAACAATTGATGGCTTTGATCACTACTTGCTTTGACATGCTTCAAGAAAGTATGGACTATTTTCATTAGCCTATTGATTAGAAGTTGTAGGATCTCGAATACTTTATTGAGTCTCGAGTAGTGATCCATGAGGATGAAGTGACTCGTTTACAAGATTAGATATTTGATGTCAAGACATGATTTATCCTATCTTTAGCTTTTTCATTAGCAACATTAGGATAGCAATTTTTTTTATGTAATCAACCTCTTCAGAGCTTGTTATCAAATCTTGTAACCTTTTGTCATAGTAATGCATATAACTTGTCTATTGCCTTTTTTTTTTTTTTTTTCTCTTTTTTACTTGTTTCTTTTTTATTGTGACAAACAGGGAGAAAAAACATATTATATGCACTATGTTATATGCAATATGTAGCTTGATTTATACTTTATGTGCATGAAATGTTTGATATGCATGTTGTGATCAATCTTGGTTGGATCTCTTAAATTTCATCTTTTTATTTTCTTATGGCTTAAAAGTTGGCATTCTTAAGTTCTTTATATTTTATATGTTATGAATATCTTTTGAAGGGGATAAATTCATTTCTCTTAAAGACACACATTATACAATAATTTGTCACTATAAAAAAGGGAGAGATTGTTGAATTTTGAGGGGTATTTCTGTCATTTTGATGATCACAAATAATTGAGTAATAAGAAATTTAACCATATTTTGTATTCTAAGTATTATAGACAGGTTAAAAATTTCTAAGTCTATAAAGCAAATTGATCCAAGTCAATTGAAACTCAAAAGGTTGAAAATCAACAAAGCTTCACGCATGTGAAACAAATCCATCTTGCTCGTGAATACAATTCAGCACCATTGTGAAAGATGACAATCAAGCCTGTGGCTTTTCTAGTCATGCCAGTGAAAGTTTATTAATAAAAATGTTCAAGGATGCATTTTATTTAAGGCAACAGTTACCTCTTCTGCTATGTATGACACCTCTAGGAACTCGATTAGGGATTCATCAAGTTCATAATTAATAGTAACAGTGATCATCTACACACTTGAAAAACTAGATGATGAGAAAATATCTTTAAAGTAACTTAGAACCACCTTCTCAATCTCTGCATCACCTGAAACTCATACCCCAATATTATTTTTAATTTTTTCAAGAGAATTTCGTCTTCTTCTTTCAAACGCCTTTTTATGGAAGAATTTGGTATTTTTTCCCATTCTCCTAACCAAACTTGATGGGATCTCTGTCTCCACATAATTTCATCTCTCAAAAAAAGTTCATCAAGCTCCTTCTGCAAACTTCGACTTTCTTCAAAACCAGACTGATCTGAACCATGTTGCAAAGTGCAACATATTTGTATAAGCCATAAGGTGAGCATGAGTTCAATCAATTAGTTAACCAAACCAAAGTTTTGGTTAACTATACAAAAAAATATATAAAATCTTTAAGCATTTATCACACCGAAAATTGTTTGTTAATCAATTGAATTAATTGAAATTTTTTTGTCAATTTTATTAATTTTACGGATTAATTGAAATTCAATTAAATAATAATTTATTTCTAATTTTAATAATATATTTTAAAATTTAATTTCACATTCAATCTACATTAAAGTTTAAAAACTTAAAAATTAACACAATTGAACATAAATAATTTAATAATTACAATATTTATTAAATATAAAAAAAATTTATAATAAAAAATACAATTAAATCCAAAAAAATAACAATTTTAAGTAAAATAGTTAATTTGTGAATTTTTGTTGAATCGCAAAAATTTACCGAATTAATTGAAAACCGAAAATGCTCAACTCTCTTAACTATTTTACTGCACTGAAAACTCATATGAAAAATTAGTTGGTTAACTGAACTATGTGGTTTAGTTAATTTTGCAGTTAATTTGGTTTTAACCAAACAGATAATCACTCTTAAATTTATAAACAAAAGGTGTAGTAGGTCACTTCCAAAATTTAGGTATATAATTGACATTTTTTTCCAACTTGAGAGATGCAATTATGTATTAGTCCTTTTTTTTTGGTAGAAAAAGGTGGATAAATTCACAAGCAAACATGAACTATCTCAAATTACTAACTCCTACTGCATCATGAAAGTACCAATTAAAAATGTTTGAAGCAGGGGTAGATATGTATTAATCTTTTTTAATATATATCATTCATTCATTTGAGTATAAACATAATAATGTAATTTCTTATTTTTGCATAATTCGTCCAATATGGACAGTCTCTCTTTTTTTTTTCTTCCCTTTTTCGAGAAATATTAAATATGTTTCTATTGATAACATTATTTTGAAAAGAAAATAACTTTTAAGCCTATGTTATGAAAAGAGAAAAATGTGGAAGGCGATTCAATAAAATTTTGGAATAATTTTTTAAATTGTTTAGTGGAGAGAAAAATAAAGGAATGGAAAATGGAGTGAAATCGTGTATAAAAGTACACATGGGACTCATTAAATAACTGTTTTGAGGAGAAAAATATTTTTATAATTACTAAATTTAATGAAACAATACTAAATACTATTTTAATATCATCATACAAATTAGAGCTTTTGTTGTTTCTTCAACTATACTTGAAAGAATATAGTTACAATCGTTGTTATTACTTTCATTTATATGGTCTTATTTCAAGTCCAAACAAAACAAACAAGAGACAAATATTTTTTTATTTTTTATTAAATGCAAATTAAATTTTTATTAATAATAAAAAAGTCATTAACAATATATAATAAAATTATATAATTTTAAAATACACAAGATGTACGAAAATAATGAAATTATAAGAATAAAAAATTCGTCAATGAAACTAGTGGAGAATGATAACATATCGTAGGTAATATGACTTTCAGGGCACACTTACTCTATCTATTGATAAAAGATTGAAACAAGAACCACCTTCCATAGGAGAAGGATAACTCTCATACGAGAAGACTACCGTAAACTTCTCATACAAGGAGAACAATCTTCTATAACTACAACTTTTCTTGCATATAATTTTATGTTAAAAAGCAAAAAATAATAATAATACTAAATTTGAATATTTAGACGAAATAATAACAAAACAAAATACCAAAATAAATTATAGATCAAAAGAAACAATAACACATGATATTATTGAGTAAAAACTAAGAAAAAAAATACTAGAAAACTATTGTGGACACTAAATGTTGATGGTTGTCCTAAAAAGAATTAAAATTAAAAAAAAAGATAAATAAAAGAGAGAGTAGATGACTAGAGTTTTCAAGGGGCAGACTAAAACTTGGATTTGTTTCTTTTTAACTCCAATTTTCACTACTTTCATTTTCTAAATTATTTAATTTTTTATCAAACATATTTTATATTCTAATCGTTGTTATTACTTTCATTTATATGGTCTTATTTCAAGTTCAAACAAAACAAACAGAGACAAATATTTTTTCTTTTTTATTAAATGCAAATAAAATTTTTATTAATAATAAAAAAGTCATTAACAATATATAATAAAATTATATAATTTTAAAATACACAAGATGTACGAAAATAATGAAATTACAAAAATAAAAAATTCTTCAATGAAAATAGTGGAGAATGATAACATATTGCAGGTAATATGACTTTCAGGGCACACTTACACTATCTATTGATAAAAGATTGAAAACAAGAACCACCTTCCATAGGAGAAAGATAACTCTCATACGAGAAAACTACTGTAAACTTCTCATACAAGGAGAACAATCTTCTATAACTACAACTTTTCTTGCATATAATTTTATGTTAAAAAGCAAAAAATAATAATACTAAATTTGAATATTTAAACCAAAAAATAACAAAAAAATACCAAAATAAATTATAGATCAAAAGAAACAATAACACATGATATTATTGAGTACAAACTAAGAAAACAAATATTAGAAAGCTACCATGGACACTAAATGTTGATCATTGCCCTAAAAAGAATTAAAATTAAAAAAATAAGGAAAATAAAAGAGAGAGTAGATGACTAGAGTTTTCAAGGGGCAGACTAAAACTTGGATTTGTTTCTTTTTAACTCCAATTTTCATTACTTTTATTTTCTAAATTATTTAATTTGTTCTCAAACATATTTTATATTCTAATCTTTGTTATTACTTTCATTTATATGGTCTTTTTTCAAGTCCAAACAAAATAAACAGAGATAAATATTTTTTCTTTTTTATTAAATGCAAATAAAATTTTCATTAATTATAAAAAAGAGCCATTAACAATATATAATAAAATTATATAATTTTAAAATGCACAAGATGTACGAAAATAATGAAATTACAAGAATAAAAAATTCTTCAATGAAAATAATGAAATTACAAGAATAAAAAATTCTTCAATGAAAATAATGGAAAATGATAACATATTGCAGGTAATATGACTTTCATAGCACACTTACTCTATCTATTGATAAAAGATTGAATCAAGAACCACCTTCCATAGGAGAAGGATAACTCTCATACGAGAAGACTACCGTAAACTTCTCATACAAGGAGAACAATCTTCTATAACTACAACTTTTCTTGCATATAATTTTATTTTAAAAAGAAAAAAATAATAATACTAAATTTGAATATTCAGACATAAAAATTCACTATGAAAAAATAACAAAAAAATACCAAAATAAATTATAGATCTAACGGCACAATAACACATGATATTATTGAGTAAAAACTAAGAAAAAAAATACTAGAAAGCTATTTGGACACTAAATGTTGATGATTGCCCTAAAAAGAATTAAAATTAAAAAAATAAGGAAAATAAAAGAAAGAGTAGATGACTAGAGTTTTCAAGGGGAAGACTAAAACTTGGATTTGTTTCTTTTTAACTCTAATTTTCACTACTTTCATTTTCTAAATTATTTACTTTTTCCTCAAACATATTTTATATTCTAATCGTTGTTATTACTTTCATTTATATGGTCTTATTTCAAGTCCAAACAAAACAAACAGAGACAAATATTTTTTTTCTTTTTTATTAAATGCAAATAAAATTTTTAATAATAATAAAAAAGTCATTAACAATATATAATAAAATTATATAATTTTAAAATACACAAGATGTACGAAAATAATGAAATTACAAGAATAAAAAATTCTTCAATGAAAATAGTGGAGAATGATAACATATTGCAGGTAATATGACTTTCAAGGCACACTTACTCTATCTGTTGATAAAAGATTGAAATAAGAACCACCTTTCATAGGAGAAAGATAACTCTCATACGAGAAGACTACCGTAAACTTCTCATACAAGGAGAACAATCTTCTATAACTACAACTTTTCTTGCATATAGATTTATGTTAAAACGCAACAAATAATAATACTAAATTTGAATATTTAGACCAAAAAATAACAAAAAATACCAAAATAAATTATAGATCAAAAGAAACAATAACATATGATATTATTAAGTAAAAACTAAGAAAACAAATACTAGAAAGCTATCGTGGACACTAAATGTTGATGATTGCCCTAAAAAGAATTAAAATTAAAAAAATAAGGAAAATAAAAGAGAGAGTAGATGACTAGAGTTTTCAAGGGGCAGAGTAAAACTTGGATTTGTTTCTTTTTAACTCCAATTTTCACTACTTTCATTTTCTAAATTATTTAATTTGTTCTCAAACATATTTTATGTTAAACTTTGAGGGGTATTTCTGTCATTTTGATGATAACAAATAATATAGTAATATTTTATTTAACATACTTGTTTTTGTAAGTATATTTTACATGACATGGATTAAAATAGTAAGAATGGAGAATTGAAAGAATAATCCTTGAGAGACAAAATTCAAGTAGTAGCATTTTCACTGTCGTGACTTTAGGAGTCACTCCCATGAAGGAAGCTAACCGTTACCAAAACCAACATTTGAAGTTCACGGTCATGAAGGAAAAACAAACCGTGAAGTAAGCATTTCAGTCACCCCCGTGAAGATTCATGCAATTTCATCCAGAGAGCTTTACGACCAGAGTCACCACTTGGATCACGGCTGGGAAGATTGTCACGCCCGTGAATGAGTATGTCACGCCCGTGACTCAATATGTCAAAACATTCCAGAGAGCTTCACGACCAAGGTCACCACTTCAGTCACGGCTTGGGAAGAACTGTCACCCCCGTGACAAACATAGTCACGCCCGTGAACAATGAAAGAGAAAAATGTCAGGCGCGATTTTTTGGTTGGTACAACATCTAGTTTCTTATTTAATGCACCCCAACGGCTATATTCAGCCATGGAAGTATAAATGGAAGTCATTTATGCATTAAGAACGAGAGAATGAAGAGAATAACAAAAGAATAGCATATACTTCGAATTTAATTTTGATTACAAGCTATTTGTACTTTCATACTTTGAGAACAAATCTATTTTCTGTAAAAATCTTTGTGCTCCTCATATTTGAGAAAATTAAGATTTATAAGTGGTTCTCTCTGTAATCATTACTCAAGTGAGCTTTGAGTATTTCTAGGTTAAGAGTAGAACACTTGTAAGGGTTAGTTATGTGAACCTCCAAAACAAAAATTAAAACGTTGTTTGTGTGAGCCTGTAAAACATAAGGTGAAGGTTGTTTGTGTGAGCCTGTAAAACACAAAGTGAAGGTTGTTTGTGTGAGCTTGTAAAACATAAGGAATTGGTTATTGTATGAGCCATTAAAACACAAGGGTTTTCTGGGTTAGGTCTGAGTCATTGTGAGAAACACCATAGTTGGGAGTGAGCTTGTAAAACTCTATTGTAACACTTAGTGTGTTAGTGAAACTCCCAATTGCGATTGGGGAGAGGAGTAGGGTTTGTTAACACCCAAACCTCTATAAATCTTTGTGTCTGATTTTCTCTATCCCTCTTAAAATTAACTATTTATTTTCGCACTTTAAAGTTTAATTTTTTTTTGAAACTCCAATTGAATCCCCCTTCTTGGTCTAATATCTGGGCAACAATTGGTATTAGAGCTTTGTCTAGCATTGAAGCCTAAAAAGCGCTAGTAAAGAGTAAGATATGGCCAATGAAGGATTCTAAAGTCTCAAACCTTACTTTGATGGAGCAAATTATGCCCATTGGAAGTTTAGGATGGAGACATACTTGGATAGTGAAGGAATTGAAGTATGGAATAGTGTATGAAAAGAATGGACACCACTAACCAGAAGAGGAACTGATGGTGAAGAAGAAATCCTATCAAGAGATGATTGGACAGAGCCTCAAAGAAGAGCAAATTTCAAAAACATGAAGGCAATGACAATCCTATCAAGCTCATTATCTATTGAAGAATGTGGGAGAATACAACACTGCTCAACAGCATATAGCATGTGGAAGACATTGGAGAACTATTATGAGGGAACTAAGCAAGTCAAATCCAAGAAGATTCAACTTCTAACCTTAGAATACGAGCTCTTCAAGATGAAATCCAATGAGTCAATCACTGACATGACCAACCTACTTCTATCCATTATAAATGGAATGAGGAAACTTGGGAAGCATCTAAGTTTGAAAGATGTAAACAATAAAATCTTGAGAAGTCTTCCTCTTAAAGACTATGGTTCAAGAGTGATGATGAAAATGAGGACATCGCTATGCTTTCAAGGAGATTAAAAAGAATCATTGAGAAGAAAATGAGCAATTCTAGAAAATTCAAGCAAAGAAACCTCAAACAAACTTCTAATGACACACATAGAAGTAAGGAAGAGGTAAAATGCTATGAATATGGAAAGAAATGACATATCAAACCAGAATGTCCAAGGCTCAAGAAGCATAAGAGCAAATACCAAATAGACAATGGGGAGAAAGGTCATAAAGCCACATGGGATGACGAAAGCTCTTCAAGTGAAAAAGATGATAATGAAAGTGAAGAGGTCAACCTATGCTTTATGGCTATTGAGGATCACATCTCGGACAAAGTAAGATCACTACACTCATAGTCTTTCAATAATGATAGTAGTGATAATGATAGTAATTGTGATATTATTAATGATGATGATGAGAAAAGCCTAATAGAAGAATTAAATATAGAATTAGAAAAATATAGAACTAAATTTAGTACCTATAGAAATAATATCTCTAATTTGAAAAAGAAGATAGATGGTTTAGAAAAAGAGAACATAAAGCTTAAATCATCTAATGAATCTCTTCAAAAGTCATTAGATGAATATTCATCAAGACCCTCAACAACTTCATTGTTAAAAGAAAATAATACTTTGAAAAATGAAGTTGAGGAACTTAGAAATTCCATTTCGAAATTTTACAAAGGTAAAGAGAGCTTAGATACTCTCATTGTGTCTCAAAGATCACCCTTAATTAGACATGGTCTAGGATTAAGGACACATCATCATCTTCTAATAAAACTGTATTTATTAAGTCTAAAGAACCTAACATCTCCACACCTGTTAAGAAAGCACCAAGAAATAAGCATATTAATCCCTCTATACAGAAAAAGAATAATCATGCCTTTATGTATAAGAAGTATGCATCTAGAAAAATGCAAATTAATCATGATTGTGCATGCCATTGTTCTCAAAATCAGTCTAATAGAATTATGGCATTTAAATACAGTGTAAGACCAAAAAGCAAGTTTAGACCTAAACAATGTAATTATTGTATGAAAATGGGTCACATAAATAAACATTGCTGGATAAGGAAGACTCATTGGGAACCTTCATGTGCTAACCCCCAAGGACCCAAACTCATTTGGGTACCTAAAAATCATACTTGATTTGTGATTCTATAGGTATGCCTCAAGTCCACAATAAACAAAAATGCTTGGCTAGTAGACAGTGGATGCTCAAGGCATATGACAGGAGACAAAGAAATTTTCAATGAAATCAAAAGTATTGATGGAGGTAAAGTTACCTTTGGAAACAATGCAAAGGGTAAGGTAATTGGCATTGGTTCTATTGGTGTTAATGGTACTACTTTTATTAAGGATGTCTTACTTGTTGATGACTTGAAACATAACTTGTTAAGTGTAAGTCAATTATGTGATAAAGGAAACAAAGTAATCTTTACTTCAAATGAATGTCTTGTAATCTCTATCGATGGTCAAGAAATATTTAAAGGAAATAGAGATATCAATACATACATAATAAACTTACATAAACTATCTAACCATTCCTCTAAGTGTCTTGTGACTACTAGTGATGAATCTTGGTTGTGGCATAGAAGACTTGGTCATGCTAACATGGACTTAATACAAAGTCTCAGCACAGGAGAGCTAGTAAAAGGATTACTAAGAGTTAAATATGAAAAGGGAAGGACATGTGATCCTTGTCAGAGAGGAAAGCAACACAAGTCATCTTTCAAGGCCAAAAATATAGTAAGTACTTCAAAACCTCTTCAACTCCTGCATTTAGACTTGTTTGGACTTACTAAAATTGCTAGCTTCGGAGGAAAACATTATGCATTTGTCTTCGTAGATGATTACTCTAGATTTACTTGGGTAATTTTCTTAGCTCAAAAGAGCGATGCTTTTGAAAACTTCAAAAACTTTGCTAAAAGAATTCAAAATGAAAAAGGTTACTGCATTTCAAAAATAAGGAGTGATCATGGGAAAGAATTTGAAAATGAAAACTTTGAAAGCTTTTGTATTGAACATGACATTTCACATAATTTCTCATCTCCTAGGACACCTCAACAAAATGGGGTAGTTGAAAGGAAAAATCGAACTTTAATTGAAATGGCTAGAACAATGCTTAATGAATATGAATTACCAACTTATTTTTGGGCAGAAGCCACAAACACTGCATGTTATATTTCAAATCGAGTTTTCAAAAGATCTCTTTTAAACAAAACCTCATTTGAGCTATGAAATGAAAGAAAGCCCTTGATATCATACTTTAGAGTATTTGGATGCAAATATTTTATATTGAACACCAAGGACAATCTTGGAAAATTTGCCTCTAAGTTTGATGAAGGTATCTTTTTAGGATACTCTACAACCAGCAAAGCATATAGAGTATTTAATAAAAGATCATTAACGGTTGAAGAATCCATGCATGTTGTTTTTAATGAATCTAGTAGACTTGATCTTGTGAAAGGTATTGCTCTTGATGATGTTGTAGGTAATATGGAAAAACTTGATATTGAAAATGGAAAAGAAGAAAATGATCAAGAAAATTCACTACCTCAAAATCAAGAACAAATGGAACAAGAACTTCCAAAAGAATGGAGAATGACGAAAGATCATCCAAAAGAGCAAATAATTGGTGATCTATAAAGGGGGGTAAGTACTAGATCTCATTTCAAGCATTTAGTCAATGACATTGCTTTTATTTCACAAATTGAGCCTAAAAATATTGATGAGGCTCTTAATGATGAAAGTTGGGTGATTGCCATACAAGAGGAACACAATCAATTTGAGAGAAATAAGGTATGGAATCTAGTACCTAGACCCAAGGATTATCAAATCATAGGTAGCAAATGGGTATTTAGAAACAAATTAGATGAACAAGGGTTAATAACCAGGAATAAGGCAACACTAGTCACAAAAGGATATAATCAGGAAGAAGGTATAGATTATGATGAAACATATGCACCTGTAGCTAGATTAGAAGCTATAAGAATACTTTTAGCATATGCATGTCACATGAATTTCAAACTTTTTCAAATGGATGTGAAAAGTGCATTTCTAAATGGTTATATAGATGAAGAAGTGTATGTAGAACAACCACCAGGTTTTGAAAGCTATGATTTTCCAAATCATGTTTTTAAACTTTCAAAAGTTTTGTATGGTTTAAAACAGGCTCCAAGAGCTTAGTATGAGAGACTAAGTTCTTTTTTATTAGAAAATAGCTTCACAAAGGGAAATGTTGACACTACACTATTCATCAAAAAACATAAACATGATATACTAATTGTTCAAATTTATGTTGATGATATAATATTTGGTTCTACTAATGAGTTGCTTTGTCAAGAATTTGCTAAGTGTATGACTAGGGAATTTGAAATGAGAATGATGGGAGAACTTAAGTATTTCCTTGGTATACAAATAAAGCAAAGCAATGAGGGCATATACATCAACCAATCCAAATATGCCAAAGATCTAATCAAGAAATTTGGTATGGAAGGATGCAAAAATGTCAAGACTCCTATGAGTACATCAACAAAATTGGATAAAGATGAAAAGGGTAAGAGCATTAATGAAAAGCTTTATAGAGGTATGATCAGATCACTTTTATATCTTACTGCTTCTAGACCCGATATTATGTATAGTGTTTGCTTATGTGCACGATTTCAATCATGTCCTAAAGAATCTCATTTAAATGATGTAAAAAGAATTTTAAGATATTTACATGGATCATTGCATCTAGGTTTATGGTATCCTAGGAATTCATCTTTTTATATTATAGGATATTCAGATGCAGATTATGCTGGTAGTCTTTTGGATAGGAAAAGTACTTCAGGTACTTGTCATTTCATTGGAGAATGTTTGGTTTCTTGGTTTAGCAAGAAACAAGTTTCAGTTGCTCTCTCAACTGCTAAAGCTGAATATATAGAAGTTGGATGCTGTTGTACACAAATTCTTTGGATGAAACAACAACTTAAGGACTATGGTCATGAGATGAACCATATACCTATAAAATGTGACAACACAAGTGCTATAAATCTTTCAAAGAATCCTATTCAACACTCTAGAAGCAAACATATTGATATTAGACACCACTTTATTAGAGATCATATTCAATATGGAGATGTTGTATTAGAATTTATAAGCACAAAAAATCAATTAGCAGATATTTTCACTAAGTCTCTAAATGAGGAAATATTTAATTTCATTAGAAGAGAACTTGGTATGCTTGATGGATTAACCTTGTGATTGCAAAAATATGAAATTTTAATTGTTGATCTTAAATCATATCACAAGTTATAAGATAGAATTTTTGATGAGAATTCATGTTTTAAAAAGTAGAATATTTGTTGAAATGATTTAGTCTCGTTGTAGAATTTAATTTTAATTTGATAAAAATTTTAGGGGAGTCACGCCCGTGACATATATTCACACTCGTGACTTAAATGGCCCAAAGAGGCAGCGTCGTTCACGATTTGGTTCACGACATGGTTCACGGCTTCAAGTGGTGAAACTTATTTTCACGGCTTGAGTCACGCCCGTGAAAAGGGACTTTCACGCCCGTGACTAATTTTCACTCACGTGAACAATTACACCCCAAAACTCACAGAAACTTTCACGCATTGATTCACGGCTTGTTTCACGGGAATAAGTGGTGAAATTCAATATTTCACGCCCGTGACAATTGGTTCACCCCCGTGAAAGATGATCATTCACGCTCGTGAGGTTCAAACATCACGCCTGTGAATGTATTCACTCCTTTATTCACAGGTGAAACACTCCTTCAGCAAACTGTGAACACGACCATTCACGCCCGTGAAACCATAATTCACGCCCGTGAATGTATCGAATATATAAGAGAACAGCCGGTTACAATCTTCATTTCAACTCCTCATCTCCTAAAACCGTTCTCATTTACTCTCATTCATTAAGACATTGAAGATTCCGACCCCAAAGACTTGAAATTTCACTATAAATACCACCAAAAGTTCGAATCTTCATCAGAAATCATACATTTCTAGGGTTTTACATCAAATTTTCAGTCAAAATTATTTTCAACTCCATCAACAACAAATTTCTTCAAATATGGAGTCTGCTTCATCCAAGGAAAAGAGAAAGAAGTCCCATGCACCTAAGAGGTATGCAGATTACCTCATGAACCGTATTCCAGAGAATTGCCATCATCGGTATGCAACTTTGAAGAAGAGACCTCTTTTGTTATCAAGGTCCTTCGATTGGTAGATAGTTGGAAGTCTCGGGCTTGAGACAGCTATGACAGAGCAACTACAAGCCTGTCATCTCAAAGATTTTGTTGAAATTCATCAGCCGACTCTTAGGGAGCCAACACTGGAATTCCTCAGCACCTTGCAGGTTTCACCTACTGGAGTGGTGAAATTCCAACTCTGCAACAATCCCAACACCCTCAGTGCCATTGAGTTTGGGGAATTGTTCAGCCTACCATCTGAGGGCATCCTAAATGATACTGAGGTAGAATTCTTTGCCCCCTCCAGCCTGGACATATTTTGGCACCGGTTGCAGCTAGGATGTCAAAAAAACCAATAGCACATATCTCAGGGCCCCAGTGCATAGATATTTGCATAGGTTCCTAACCTATAACATTTTTGCTAAGGGAGAAAGTAATGGAACAATCAGGAAGTCAGAACTCTTCCTCCTTGAGATGGCTCGGAGGGGAGTCACAGTGGCACTTTCCAGATGGTTTGTTAACCATCTTCTCTCCATTGCCACCAATCCCACATGAGATATTTTGATTGGGGCATATGTCACCCATATTGCAGTGAAGCTAAATTATTTGAAGTTGGATGACCATCACTTCAACATCATTCCTGCACATCCTCGAGATAGCTTGGATGTCGAGTCGTTCATCAAGATGGGAGAGGCTGTCATAATCGTTTTTCAGAACGATATCTTCTACCGCTTCACCGACACTGCTGGGGAGATTATTTGGGAAGATAATGACACAGAGGATTTTAAGGTAGGCCTCCAGGGAGTTCAGCAGAAAAAGAGGGCTCGGGTTGAGGAAGCACCTCCAACAGCCGAGCAGGACATCGGACAGTCCTCAGCTTCCACACCGTCCTTAGCGCAGCAGGTGGTTGACCTCTTGGCACCACGTTTTGAGCAGCTACAGACTTCGATGGATGAGAGGTTGGAGAACCTCAAAGACTTCATGGAGTCTCAGATGGACAGCCTTGAGGCTGAAGTAGCTAGGCTTCGTGATAGGATGTATGGCTAGGAGATAGGCTAGAGTGTCGCCTAAATTTGATTGTTTTTAGCTTGTTTGTTATTTTTATGTTTTCTTATGTAGGAAATTTTTAAATTTCCTTTCTGAATATTTTAACTTAGTTTGTATCCTTTCCTTAATGATATATATATTTGCTTTTGTTTACTTCAATCTTCATATCCTTTTTGATTGATGACAAAAGGGGGAGAAAACTAGCAATATATGATAGGCAATATATGATATGGGAGAATGGTATCAAATTAGCAATATAAGAATTTTGAATCAAAAAGTGAATGGACTTTGAAATGGATTAAAAATCTTGATTCAAAATTTCATATGCAAAGTATATAAATTGAGCTTTATATACCTTAGATACAACTTAAGTATACTTTGCATATATCTTGCAGCAAGTTACAAATATAAATATGTCATGATATACCTTAAATATACCTTACATATACTTCATGTCTTAAAAAAGAATTATGGTATGTATTGGATATACTTCTCATATAACTTGCATATACTTAAAATCTAGTTTAATGCTACATCATTATTTACTATTCTTGCACATTATAATTTTTATCCTAAGTATATTTTGAGGGGTAGACTTCTCAAAATCACATATTGCTAGATTATTTGTCACCATCAAAAAGGGAGAGATTGTTAAACCTTAAGGGTTATTTCTGTCATTTTAATGATAACAAATAATATAGCAATATTTTATTTAATATACTTGTTTTTGTAAGTATATTATACAGGACATGAATTAAAAATAGCAAGAATGGAGAATTGGAAGAATAATCCTTGAGAGACAAAATTCAAGTAGTAGCATGTTCACTGTCGTGACTCTAGGAGTCACTCCCGTGAAGGAAGCTAACCGTTACCAAAACCAACATTTGAAGTTCACGGCCATGAAGGAAAAACAAACCGTGAAGTAAGCATTTCAGTCACCCCCGTGAAGATTCATGCAATTTCATCCAGAGAGCTTCACGACCAGAGTCACCACTTGGATCACGGTTGAGAAGATTGTCACGCCCGTGAATGAGTATGTCACGCCCGTGACTCAATATGTCAAAACATTCCAGAGAGCTTCACGACCAAGGTCACCACTTCAGTCTCGACTTGGGAAGAACTGTCACCCCCGTGATAAGCATAGTCACGCCCGTGAACAATGAAAGAGAAAAATATCAGGCGCGATGTTTTGGTTGGTACAACGGCTAGTTTCTTATTTAATGCACCCCAATGGCTATATTCAGCCATGAGAGTATAAATGGAAGTCATTTATACATTAAGAACGAGAGAATGAAGAGAATAACAAAAAAATAGCATATACTTCGAATTTAATTTTGATTACAAGCTATTTGTACTTTCATACTTTGAGAACAAATCTATTCTCTATAAAAATCTTTTTGCTCCTCATATTTGAGCAAATTAAGATTTATAAGTGGTTCTCTCTGTAATCATTACTCAAGTGAGCTTTGGGTATTTTTGGATTAAGAGTAGAACACTTGTAAGGGTTAGTTGTGTGAACCTCCAAAATACAAATTAAAAGGTTGTTTGTGTGAGCCTGTAAAACACAAAGTGAATGTTGTTTGTGTGAGCTTGTAAAACACAAGGGTTTTCTGGGTTAGGTGTGAGCCATTGTGAGAAACACCATAGTTGGGAGTGAGCTTGTAAAACTCTATTGTAACACTTAGTGTGTTAGTGAAACTCCCAATTGCGATTGGGGAGAGGAGTAGGGTTTGTTAACACCCGAACCTCTATAAATCTTTGTGTCTGATTTTCTCTATCCCTCCTAAAATTAACTATTTATTTCCGCACTTTAAAGTTTAATTTTTTTTTGAAACTCCAATTCAACCCCCCTTCTAGGTCTAATATCTGGGCAACATTTTATATTCTAATCTTTGTTATTACTTCCATTTATATGGTCTTTTTTCAAGTTCAAACAAAACAAACAGAGACAAATATTTTTTCTTTTTTATTAAATGCAAATAAAATTTTCATTGATTATAAAAAAAGTCATTAGCAATATATAATAAAATTATATAATTTTAAAATACACAAGATGTATGTAAATAATGAAATTATAAGAATAAAAAATTCTTCAATGAAAATAGAGGAAAATTATAACATATTGCAGGTAATATGACTTTCAGAGCACACTTACTCTATCTATTTATAAAAGATTGAATCAAGAACCACCTTCCATAGGAGAAGGATAACTCTCATACGAGAAGACAGAAGACTGCCGTAAACTTCTCATAGAAGGAGAACAATCTTCTATAACTACAACTTTTCTTGCATATAATTTTATTTTAAAAAGAAAAAAATAATAATACTAAATTTGAATATTCAGACATAAAAATTTACTATGAAGAAATAAAAAAAAATACCAAAATAAATTATAGATCTAACGACACAATAACACATGATATTATTGAGTAAAAACTAAGAAAAAAAATACTAGAAAGCTATTTGGACACTAAATGTTGATGATTTCCCTAAAAAGAATTACAATTAAAAAAAATAAGGAAATAAAAGAGAGAGTAGATGACTAGAGTTTTCAAGGGGCAGACTAAAACTTGGATTTGTTTCTTTTTAACTCCAATTTTCATTACTTTCATTTTCTAAATTATTTAATTTGTTGTCAAACATATTTTATAATATAATCGTTGTTATTACTTTCATTTATATGGTCTTATTTCAAGTCCAAACAAAACAAACAGAGACAAATATTTTTTCTTTTTTATTAAATGCAAATAAAATTTTCATTAATAATAAAAAAGTCATTAAGAATATATAATAAAATTATATAATTTTAAAATACACAAGATGAACGAAAATAATGAAATTACAAGAATAAAAACTTTTTCAATAAAAATAGTAGAGAATGATAACATATTGCAGGTAATATGACTTTCAAGGCACACTTACTCTATCTATTGATAAAAGATTGAAATAAGAACCACCTTCCATAGGAGAAGGATAACTCTCATACGAGAAGACTACCGTAAACTTCTTATACAAAGAGAACAATCTTCTATAACTGCAACTTTTCTTGCATGTAATTTTATTTTAAAAAGCAAAAAATAATAATACTAAATTTGAATATTTAGACGAACAAATAACAAAAAAATACCAAAATAAATTATAGATCAAAAGAAACAATAACACATGATATTATTGAGTAAAAACTAAGAAAACAAAATACTAGAAAGCTATCGTGGACACTAAATGTTGATGATTGCCCTAAAAAGAATTAAAATTAAAAAAATAAGAAAAATAAAAGAGAGAGTTGATGACTAGAGTTTTCAAGGGGCAGACTAAAACTTGGATTTGTTTATTTTTAACTCCAATTTTCACTACTTTCATTTTCTAAATTATTTAATTTGTTCTCAAACATATTTTATATAATTTGATTGACCATTGGATTCTTTGCTGCTTATCATATAATGGTTTCGTAATGAAAGGTTTGATATTTTAATATTTGTTAAATATTAGGATGACAATATAATACAAATTTACACACTATAGTTTTTAATAATAATAATAATAATAATAATAATAATAATAATAATAATAATAATAATAATAACAACAACAACAACAACAACAACAACTAGGGGTTTTTTTCATGATTATTAAAATTGTCCCTACTTCTAGTTAAACAAGAAATTGGTCTCAAAGTAGGGCCAATTTGCATTCTAAAACTGGACCAATTAATCTTGAAAATTATTGTTTTGATTGATTAAATTAGAAATCAGCCTCAAAGCAGGATTAGTTTGCACTCCAAAAATGGGACCAACAGGTCTGGATTTTCCATATTGGACCCATTGAAAACCATTTATTGAAAAATATAAAAATGTCCTTTGTGAGGGAATGAAATTCAAACCCCCAACCTAATGGGCAACTCTAGAAAAATTCAAGCAAAAAAATCTCAAACATGCCTCAAATTACTCTCAAATGAGTAAATAGGAGGAAAAGTGATATGAATGTGGGAAGAAAGGACATATTAAACCTGAATGTCCAAGGCTCAATAAACACAAAAGCAAATACCAAAGAGACAATGGGGAGAAAGGCCACAAAGCCACATGGGATGACGAAAACTCTTCAAGCAAAAAAGACGACAATGAAAGTGAAGAGGTCAACCTATGCTTCATGGCTATAGAGGATCACGTCACAAGTTTCTTGCTACTTTAAGCAACTAACCTAATACTTTTTTTTCACAACTTCTACAAATTTTTATAAAATGCAATTTAACTATTAATAAATTTTAGGCATACAATGGTTTATGTTTTCATCATTAATATACATTAAGACAGATTAGTTTTTAAAATTATTTTGAAATCTATCAAAAAAATATTATTTTAATTAAAAAATGAATGCATGCTATAATGTAATTTTTTATTATTATTAATTTTGATTTTTAAAAATAAAAAAATATATTCTATATATAAATATAAATATTATTATATTTAAAAATATTTTAATCATGATTATATATTAATTTGAATTATAAATATTAGCATTTTTCATAGAACATATTTAGTATAAAATAATTTCATAGTTTACTATGCATCATATTAAATATTATATTTTCATATATATTAATTGTAACGCCCGCCAATTTAGGCTTTGATAATTAATATATTTAACAATCGTAATTAAAATTATTTAAGACTAAATTTGGAAATAAAATATAATAAAAATATTTATAAGTGAATTTTTATTAAGTTATGTGTATTAAATAAAATAAATAGAAAGGTTGGGTAAGTTAATAATAATAAGATAAAAACCAAGGATTTAAGTGAATATTTGGCAAAAACAAGGGGAGACCTAATAAGGTATTTACCATGAATATAAAAATATTATTTCTTTTTTTCTTCCAAATTTCAGAACCCTAGCCTCCCTCTCACTCTTCCATACACAAATTCTCTCTTCTTTCACCAATTTCCTTCTTCTTTTCTTTCCTCTTCCTCTCCCCAAAAACTTAAAACAACTATAATAGCTTAAGGTTTGAAGAGGTTAAGACTTCATTGTATCAAGGTTTGTACATATGAGACTATTTATTCCTTGTGCATTTTATTTGCATTACAATGATGTTTAATATTGAAGGAAGACTGAACAAATAATTTGTTGTGTTTGTTGATTTTGTTAAAATTTGTCTAGAACAGTCTTGATGTATTTGATCATAGCTTTTGTTCTGGAACTTGGATCGAGATGAAATCTATTGAAAATGAAAATAGACACATAAACCTAAAACTTTATAAAGAGTGTAAATGCTATATCTGATTCTAAGTTGATCTAACAATTTCTATGAATTCTCGGATTTGAAAGTACCCAGAAAATTATGGGTAGTTATTTTCTGAACATTTTATGATATTTTGATTATATCTTTTGTTTTGGAACTTGGATCAGGATGAAATCAGTTGGAAATAAAAATAGACACATAGATCTAAAACTTTTATAAAGAATATAAATGCTATATCGGATTCTAAGTTGGTCTATAATGTTTTATAAATTCTCAGATTTGGAAGTAACCAGAAAATTCTAGGTAGTTATTTTCTGAACATTTTATGGTATTTTGGTTATATATTTTGTTTTGGAACTTGGATCGGGATGAAACCAGTTGGAAATAAAATTAGACACATAGATACAAAAAGTTTATGAAGAGTATAAATGCTAGTTATGATTTATATTGGACCTAAAATTTGATACAAAATATCGGACCTAAGAATATTCTGAAAAATACTGGACATATTTTTACTGAGCACTATACGGTTATTTGAACATAACTTTAGCTAGAAAATTCAGAGTTATATGATTCTTTTTGTATATGAAAGATAAGACATTAATCTAAAAATTCATAAAATAACATAAGGTTAAATTCGAATCAAAAATAGGTGAAAGGTGCAATCCAAAATCGGGGAAGGAATCTATCCAAAAATAAAAATTTAGTAATTTGGTATTTTGAATATTGGGTGATATATATATATATATATATATATATATATATATATATATATATATATATATATATATATATATATATATATATATATATATATATATATATATATTAATTTTGAATAATATGATAGTAGTTATATTTAAAATTCTTATTGTGTATTGACTAAATTAATATGATGTATTATAATTTGAGGTTTCAAATGAGATTGAGAAATTTTTATATGTATAGGGCATGTAAACTAAATATTATTATGAATATATGAATTTTGATGAATTATGTAACACAATAAGATGATAACATCAATTAAGCCCAATTCTCTAATTTAGGACTAGAAATAGGATAGATGACATGTCATTGAGGGGTTAAGGTACCGTAGAAATTTATGATGATATGAAAAATTTTATTATAATGACAAGGTGACTTAAGCTCGGGTGAGAGCGTCATTGATCCTAAATGCATGCATTTATTTATTTTACTCAGTTAAGATGACTTAAACTCGAGTGAGAGCACTCTTGACTTGAGAAGTTCAGTTGAACACTTATATAGACAGATACAGATAGTGAGCAGGATGGCTTAGTCCGGATTTAGAGTTTGGAAGCTATAAAATATAAAACATTTTAAAAAAGAAGTATGGAAAAAATCAGTTATCAGGTAAATGAAACAAGGAAATAGAATTCATAAATGAGGTATGAATAAGAATTTATCTTTGTAAATTATGACATGTATATATGTTGAACCAGTAAACCAGGTATGCAATATTCCATATTGATATATGATAAATTGATTTCTTTTTTTTTTTTATATTGCTATAAAAAGGAATGTGATATATGAATTATTATTTATGATTATTTATATGCAAAATTGGATGATATGAACATGAAATTTTTATGACATATCATAAGTGTATATATAAATATTTATGCACATACGTACCACTAAGCATTATGTTGTTTAGCGTGTGGGTGTTTTCCCATACGCAGGTTCAGAGTCTATAGAGAGAAGTTGACAGGAAGAGAAGCAAGCCCATACAAAGTCAAATAAAATAAATCCACGTCAGAGGGTTAGTGCTTTACATGATATGCATTTTGTTATTGTCCACATGTCATGGGTGATGAGTATAATTATGGTTTTTCAAAAGTTTTACATGTCTTTTTATGATGAGAATATGTAATTTTGTTTGGATCATATGTATTTTGTAAACATCGGGACGATGAATATCCAAACTTATGTTTGAAGATATGGCCTTGGTTTGTTAATTTCACATATAAAATAGATTCATTAATTGAATGATATATTGCTATTATGAAAAAAAATATATATATATATATATAAATAATTAACATATGAAAATATAATAACTAAAATAGAAAATTTTTTAATTCAATCGAATTTTAAGGTAATAGACATGTGACATTCTCCTATATAGTTGAGATTATTCCTAACTATATGAGAGGGTGTTACATTAATTTTTTTAAAACTATTATAATTTATATAAAAATATGATTTTAATTAAGAAATGAATACATAGTATAATGTAATTCTTTAAATATTATTATATTTTTTATTTTTTAAAATTTAAAAAAAACATATAAATGAATACATTCTATATATTGATATAAACATTATTATATTTAAAAATAATTTTAAATTAAATATAATTAAATATTAATATTTTAAATAAATTATTATAAAATAAACATATTAAATATTATATTTTATAAGACGGTTTATTCTTGGTTAAAAGTTAAAACTCATACTCTAGTCGTCGGTCTTTATCAGTTTATCGTTTGGTTGACTGGTGGAGCTTTGGAAACCTTATTTTTGTCGTCATCCTATAAAAAAGAATATAGCCCAGAAACTATAAGAAATCAGACTGGCAAGAAATAAAATGTCTCATTTCTACAAATGATCTACCATAGCTCATCATGCTCCCATTACTTTTTTTTCAAATCCAACTGGCTCAAACAATGGCCGCACCATTGTAGATTTTAGGCCAAATATAGCAACCAATGCTCCAATGCTGTCTTCTATGATTTTGAACATGCCTCACATTGAATTGGATCATATGAAAAGGATTTTGAACTCCTTTAAGACCCATTTCATTGATATACGATCGCTCCACTCCATTGACAAAAGACTGTCGTTCATATCCTTCATTTATGGTTCCTATGTATACATCATTCTCCCTTTCCTCAAGAAGATTCTTCCTCAAATCTTTGCTTACATCAAAAGAAAAATGCACAACATGGAGAAAAGGATAATTAAAATTGTTAGTAACAAATTCACTTTTTACCTCTTTCTCTTTTTCATACAAATTCACTATTTTCTTTTTTTGCTCATTACTATCACTTTCATCCCTTAAAACCTCGTCTTTCTCAATTCTCTCTTTAGCTTCTCCATAAACAACCCTTTCTTTCATCTCAATCTCACTCTCTTTACTCCCTCAAGCTCATCCAATTTGTGTTCATCACTCACCTCTATGGATTCACTATCATTAGCTACAAATTCATCTTGAATGATATTTTCACTTTCAATTGCAACGCTCTCAAAAATACTAACACCATTAACTACTTCTAGTGAAATAGAATCAATACTCTCACCTGCAATTTCAACTTCACTAGTATGAGCATCATTAATATCCTCATGAATTTGACTCTTACCATCATTCACCATTTTACACTTAGAAAGAAAATCAAATTCATAATGAAAATTTGATTTTTGAATTTCACACCTTCTTGAATAAGGATTCTTCAGTTCATTATCTTTCTCTTCATTCCCCCACTTATCAATCCTAGCACGCATCTTGTCCATTTCTTTTTGAAAGGCACTTACCAAAGATGCTTTGTCTTTCTTTCTTTCTCTTCTTTGTCTATCATTATCATAATGTTCAAAATACTCTTTGTCTTCATGAGATTGAAACCTCCTAATGCCTTGAGGTAGAGACCCTTCTCTTAATTTTCTTGTGTCAAAGATACTTTATTGCCTCAAATCTTCAATTTGCTGATTTTGTCTCTCCATTTTGTCTATAATTTTTCTAATCTTTACCTCTAATATTTGAATGTAAGATTGAACAACATCCATTGGCACATAATCACCATGTTCCTCATGCCGACTACTTCCTGTTGTACTTTCCTTTGACATGGTTAGTAATTCAAAAAAGTAACAATGAAGTAAAATGACCTCACAATCACTTCCTTACATGTTTATATCAAAACAGACTATATACCACTCGGATTTCACACAAATAGTGGCTTTTAGCCTCTTTTAAGCTCACCACTCTTTCCTTTTACCACTCAAAATTTGAATCTCAAAATTACAAGTAAGAACCAGAAACAAAATCAAACAATATGCAAATGATCTATACTAAGAATTAACAATGATTCCTAACAAGAATGAATGGAACAAAGTCTAGTAGAAGCAAACTGATATGAAAGAAATTAATTATATATAAAGCTATACACGAATGCAAATAGGTGTATGCTACTGATTTTTGTTCAAATTAAATCTAAGAATGCAAATTAGACTTAACTAAAGTAATTAGATGCAAAAAGGACAGAGTTAAAAGAATGAAACTGAAGAGCACAAAGAATTAGACAATATTGAATAAAATTCATAATCGGTTTCCTCCTAGTAAGTAGCCGATTTTCCCTTAATTAAACCCTTATTCAACCTTAATTTATCACCAATTAACAAGAACTCAAGGTATATTTAATAGATAAGTTCAATTCCTCAAGATCAAATCAATGCTTAATATGATCACTAAAGTACCTGAATTCAAAAGTTGTACTTTTCAACCTCAAAACCAATTATTTAAGTTGGATTGTAGTAGTTTATAATGATACCAAACAATTCCCACAATCATTAATCACAAGATTTCAACTTGAAGCTCAAAATAACACAATTTTCACAATTTTGGTGCTAAATTCGAAATTCTGAAATTTTTTTTTTTATCAAATAACACTAAACTAATGCTTAATAAACCTCAAACATATCAAAGAACAAGGATAACTAAATCCTATTCTAACTCAACTCCTAAAAGTATAGTCATATTCTAACTCATATTCTAAAAAGGTAGAGTCCTACTTGAATTAAGATACTAATTAAATCCTTCTAAAATAAGATAAGTGGTGGGTTGGTCTTTATTTCTTTGGCCCACATGTCTATCACTAATTAAAGCCTAAGGTAATTTAAATTAGGCAGCTCACATACATAATTAAGCCCAAATCCCATAAGTAGGCACATGCGTGACATATAATCTTGAGCACATGGTTGGCACATGGTGTCTTCCACATGGATGACACATGTTTGGCACATGATTTCTAGCACATGATTTGCGCATGACTTGCACATTACTTGTAATCTTCAAGGTTTATGGACTTTGCCTTGTTTAGCCCATTTGAATTTAATCTTCATGAAAGACTCATTTTATCTTCACTTTAGGCTTGCCTTTGTGTAGTGTTAGCCCATAAGTTTGATTGTAGATTTTAGGCCCAATATATTAACCAATGCTCCAATGCTGCCTTCTATGACTTTGAACATGCTCCACATTGAGTTGGATCATATGAAAAAGGATTTTGAACTCCTTTAAGACTCATTTCAATGATATACGATTACTCCACTCCATTGACAAAAGACTGTCGTTCATATCTTTCATTTATGGTTCTTATGCATACATCACATCTTTTGTCAATGAAAATTCAAGTTTTTCTCCCTTTTTCACTGCCTCTACTATCTTTACTAACTTCTCATCTTATTTCTGAGCATCTTTAATTCTCTACATCAAGGTGGATTCCATTCGCATTTCTGCCATTATCAAGGTTAATTACATGTTCAATCTTATTATTACCTATAATACACAAATTTAAAGAGGAAAGTTATTATAGCTTACCAGCTAAGATTTTCCTACTTCGTGCATCTACAACCACAATAGCTTTTCCTAGTCTGTAATCGATCACATAGTTATAATCTTTGATCAACTTCAACCATCTTCTCTGCCTAAGATTCAGTTCTTTCTATAAGGGAAAGTACTTAAGAGTCTTATGATCTGTATAGATATAACATCTTTCCCCATACAGATAATGTTTCCAAATCTTCAAAGCAAAAACAGTAGTAGCTAACTCTAAATTATGTATCGGATAATTAAGCTCATGTGGATTAAGCTGTCTAGAGGCATAAACAATCGCCTTTCCTTCCAGCATAAGGACACAACCCAACCCATTATGACTAGCATCACTATACATAACAAAGTCCTTCCCAAGAGTAGGCTGAGTCAAAATTGGTGCTTTAGTCAATATTATTTTAAGGCGATCAAAACTTGTCTGATATTTATTTGTTCATTCAAATCGAACATATTTTTGTAGCAGTTACGACAAAAGAGTCACAATGGATAAAAATTTCTTTACGAACCTCCTATAATATCCAGTTAATCCAAGAAAATAGCTCACTTCGATCACATTATGAAGAGGTTTCTAATTAAGAATAGTCTCAATCAGAATACCTTCTGCTGAAACTACATGACCTAGAAAACTAACTGCTTCAAGACAAAACTTGCACTTTGATAACTTTGCATACAACTGCTTCTCCCTCAATGTTTGCAACATTATTATAAAGTGTTGATCATGTTTTTCTCAATTTCTAGAGTGCACAAGGATATTATCGATAAACACCACTACAAATTGATTAAGATATGGCATGAACAATCGATTCATTAGGTCTATAAAATTTGTTGGTGTATTCATCAAATCATGACATCACTAGAAACTCATAATGACCATAACGAATCCTGAATGTCATCTTAGGTATATCTAACTCCTTGATCTTTGACTGATGATACCCTGATCGAAGATCTATCTTTGAAAATATGCATGCACTTTTCAATTGATCAAATAAATCATCAATCTTGGGCAGTGGGTACTTATTCTTAACAATAATCCTATTAAACTACCTATAATCGATGCAGAGATATAAAGTGTTATCTTTCTTCTTCACAAATAATACTGGAGCACCCTACGAAGATACACTGGGTTATATAAACTCTTTATGTAACAAATCTTACAACTGCACCTTTAACTCTTTCAATTCTACTGGTGCCATCCTATATGGTGTAATAGATATAGGAGCGATGTTAGGTACCAAATCGATAGCAAACTCTATCTCTCAGTCAGGTGGTAACCCTAGCAACTCCTTAGGAAACATATAAGGAAACTTATTAATAATAAGAATGTTCGCCAACTTTAGACTATCCTTTTTCATATCGATCACATATGCTAAGTATGTTTCACATCTCTTACAGATGAGTTTCTGAGCTTTCAACATTGATATAACATTGTCTGGATACCCTCTATTCTCACCCATCACCACTATCTCATCTTGTTTTGGAATTTTGATGATTATCCGTCTCTTCCCATAATCCATTACCACTCCATGACAAACTAGCTAATCCATTCCTAAAATTACAATGAACTCATGGAATGGTAGCTCTATTAAGTCTACTGAGAATTGCCTACCTTGAATTTTGACTAGGTAACCTCTAAACACCTTGCTAAACCACAATGTGCCCTAACAAGTGAGTCATGAGAATCACAAATTCTAAAGCCTCTAGTTCTAAACCCTTTCGACCAGGTAATGGTATGCTATGTATGAATGTATCAATCCTAAATCTATCAATGTATGGATGTCAGAGCCAAAGAGAAGGAAATTACCAATTATGACATCAGGTGCATCCTGCTCCTCTCGGCCTCGCATAATATATGCCCTAACTGGAGCAGCTCTACTACCTTCTGGCCTCTCCATAATCTCTGATCTAAACTGGCTAGGCCCTGCTCAACCTCATTTGCCTTTTCCTTGACCTCGGCCTCTGCCTTATCTCAAAACCTGCATAGAATTGATCACTGAAAGATTTGGCTCTTTTGCCACTCGACGGTCATCTGTTTGACTGTGGCATAGGTCTCCTGAGCCCTTTATCCTGTGCTGGTTGTTGTGCTGCTAGAACTCTTTCAACTATTTTGGCAGATGCTAGCAAACTGGGATAGTTCATCAAACATAAGGCTGAGACTTAATTTAATCGGACCCTCAATCCATCTTCAAGATATCGGCACTTATTAGCCTCAATGGAAACAATGCCACCAATGTACTTGCATAAGTGTGTAAATTCTCTCTTATATTATGACACCGACATATCCCCCCATTTCAAAGTTAAGAATTCCCTTTTCTTGTCATCTATGTAGAATGGTATATATATATTGTTCCTTGAACTTCTCCAAAAAGGATTTCCAAGTCAGAGGATCAGGTGCCTTTAAACTCCGTGACTCCAACCGCTAATAATCATATGCATGATCTTGCAACAAAGATAGTAAATACTCATATTTTTGCTCATCCGTGCAATGTATCCATGACTCCAACCGCGCACTAATCATATGCATGATCATGCAACAAAGACAGTAAATACTCATATTTTTGCTCATTCGTGCAATGTAGCTGGTCAAAGACTCTTTCTACTCACTCTAACCAGAACTCTACCATAGAGGGGTTATTTTTCCATTTACCATAAAGTCTGGTGCCCCCAACTTTCGCAGCCTTTCAACTTGTAAAATAAATGGGGCTGGGCTTGGCTGTTATGTTCCCTGTAACAAATTGATCACATTTTGCAAGAGCTCTGGTGTTTTATGCCAGCAACAGATTGTCCACGTGATGAATTAGCACTAGATCTTGATACAGAAGCTTGATGACAACTTGGTCGTGATTAAGCCTATATCTTTGTAGGCTCATTACTTTCAGCCTTTTCAACTACTATCTGTCGTGATCCAAAAGTCATGACCTTCCTATATCATAAAAGTAACGGCCCTAATCAGTAAGCAGCAACTTATATATTCAAATGTGGACACATGTCATAATTATATTTAAAACCCCTTTTTGAAAATCCAAAACCACCCAAAACTGGCTCTGATACCAAAAATTGTAACATCCCCTCACCCCAGCAATACATGCCTAGATAAATGAGTGTTATCTAACTTCATCGATTAAAATGGCATCTCATACAAATAGAAAATGACATATATATATATATATATATATATATATATATATATATATATATATATATATATATATATGAAGAAACAAAATACATCTATATTTACAAAACCATCATTTTTCCAAAATATAAAACTTATTTACAGTCATACAAAAGTAGAAAAAGCACGATTGGGAGGCTGCTATTTATAAAAGTAGGCAATTTGGGTAAGAAAAATTTAGAAAATCCAAAGGAATGAAAAAAGAAAACCAAATGAACCAAAATTCTTTCACAATTGCAAAGAAAAATGAATATTCTGAAAAAAAGGATATTTAGAAGATCACATCAATTTTTATTTAAAAAAACATATAAAACAGATTCATATATGATAATAATCAAATTCAAAGATAAATAAGGAAATATACCATTGGATTAATCTATAAATATATCACATCCTAATCTAAACAGTGCGTATTTGAGACCCAAATACAAAAACCAAAGCAAGCGAAGGAGGTTAATTAAAACAAGCAAATGGGTAAGTAATAATTAAGATTAAAACTCTCTACAAATGAAACATCACAACCTAAGAGAATAGTTTTTTTATAATTTAAAAAAAAACACTTATTGGGATATAAATCTATAGACATTTGAACTGCTTAGAAAGAAGCCTATGAAAATTAGCCGCCCAAATGACAGATTGTTATATCATGGAGTCATATCTATGTTGCATTATGCACCTCTTTCCTTCACACGTGCGAAATAACACAAAATGGGCACTTTTTTCCGAATTGGATTTTGGAGATATAATGAATATTAAACATGTTCATCAGTTATAATTTACAGATTAATTATTTTGAATTTATATGTTAATCAGCTATAACTTATAAATTCGTTATTTTGAACTTAGAGATTCATCATTCTAAAATTACAAGTGCATTATTTAGTACTTACAAATTCATCATTTTAAAATTATAGGTTTATCAATTATATTTTACAAATTCGTCGTTTTGAATTTATAGATTTATCAGTTATAACTTAGAGGATCATCGTTCTAAACTTACATGTTCATTTTTTAGAAATTATTGATTTTATTGTTTATAAGCTACAGATTCATCATTTATACTTTGTAAATGCACTATTGTAAACTTGAAAGTTCATTATTTAGAAGCTGAAAAATTCATCGTTTAAAAGTTACTGGTTCATCATTTACAATTTGTTTTATCACTTACAGATTCATCATTTACAATTTACAAGTTCATTATTTAGAAACAATAATAACAATTATTAAAATATTCAAAAATATATATAAAAAATAAAATATGCAAATTAAAAAATTTTCTTTCTAAAAAAACAGACTTAGAATATACATAATTTTTTTCTTGATTCTTTGTGAACAAGAAGAAGAAATAGAGAAAATGAAAAAAATGAAGAAGAACGTAATAAAATAAAACATGTCAACAGTAAAAATTTTGTCTTATAAATAAACATAATTTGTGTAAAATATTAATACCATAGTGAAAAATATTGTTGTATAAATAAAAGATATCTAGTATATTATGAATGTGTACAAATGATAATGAATATGCTTCAAACTTGTTAACCTTGAGGGGTATTTCCGTCATTTTGATGATAATAAATAATATAGCAATATTGTATTTAACATACTTGTTTTTGTAAGTATATTATACAGGACATGAATTAAAATAGCAAGAATGGAGAATTATAAGAATAATCCTTGAGAAACAAAAAGCAAGAAGTAGCATGTTCACTGCCGTGACTCTAGGAGTCACTTCCGTAAAGACAACTAGCCGTTACCAAAAACCAACATTTGAAGTTCACGACCATGAAGGAAAAACAAACCGTGAAGTAAGCATTTCAATCACCCCCATGAAAAAAGGTGTCACCCCCGTGAAGCTTCATGCAAATTTCATTCCAGAGAGCTTCACGACTAGTGTCACCACTTGGGTCACGACTGGGAATATTGTCACCCCCGTGAATGAAGGTGTCACTCCCGTGAAGAATTCATTCAATTTCATCCAGAGAGCTTCACGACCAGAGTCACCACTTGTCTCACGGCTGGGAAAGAGTGTCACGCCCGTGATCGATTAATGTCACGCCCGTGACTCTATATGTCAAAACATACTAGAGAGCTTCACGACCAAGGTCACCACTTCAGTCACGGCTTGGGAAGAACGGTCACCCCCGTGACAAGCATATTCACGCCCGTGAACAATGAAAGAGAAAAATGTCAGGCGCGATTTTTTGGTTGGTATAACGGCTAGTTTCTTATTTAATGCACCCCAACGGCTATATTCAGCCATGAAAGTATAAATGAAAGTCATTTATGCATTAAGAAACAAGAGAATGATAAGAAAAACAAAAGATTAGCATATACTTAAAAATCACAAGCTATCTTGTACTTTTATACTTTGAGAATAAATCCATTCTCTGTAAAAATATTATTGCTCCTCATATTTAAGCAATAAAGATTTATAAGTAGTTCTCTCTGTAATCTTTACTCAAGTGAGCATTGGGTAGTTCTGGGTTAAGAGAAGAACACTTGTAAGGGTTAGTTGTGTGAACCTCCAAAACACAAATTAAAAGGTTGTTTGTGTGAGCCTGTAAAACACAAAGTATAGGTTGTTTGTGTGAGCCTGTAAAACACAAAGTGTAGGTTGTTTGTGTGAGCCTGTAAAACACAAAGGAATTGGTTATTGTGTGAGCCATTAAAACACAAGGGATTTCTGGGTTAGGTGTGAGCCATTGTGAGAAACACCATAGTTGGGAGTGAGCTTCTAAAACTCCATTGTAACACTTAGTGTGTTAGTGAAACTCCCAATTGCGATTGGGGAGAGGAGTAGGGTTTGTTAATACCCGAACCTCTATAAATCTTTGTGTCTGATTTTCTCTATCCCTTCTAAATTAACAATTTTATTTCCGCACTTTAAAGTTTAATTTTTTTTTAAAACTTCAATTCAACCCCCCTTCTTGGTCTAATATCTAGGCAACAATTGGTATCAGAGCCTTGTCTAGCATCTAAGCCTAAAAAGCGCTAGTAAAGAGTAAGATATGGCCAGTGAAGGATTCCAAAGTCTCAAACCTTACTTTGATAGAGCAAATTATGCCCATTGGAAGTTTAGGATGGAGACATACTTGGATAGTGAAGGAATTGAAGTCTGGGATAGTGTACAAAAAGAATGGACACCACCAACCAGAAGAGGAGCTGATGGTGAAGAGGAAATCCTATCAAGAGATGATTGGACAGAGCCCCAAAGAAGAGGAAATTTCAAAAACAATAATGCAATGACAATTCTATCAAGCTCATTATCTATTGAAGAATGTGGGAGAATACAGTACTGCTCAGTATGTGGAAGACATTGGAGAACTATCATGAGGGAACTAAGCAAGTCAAATCCAAGAAGATTCAACTTCTAACCTCAGAATATGAGCTCTTCAAAATGAATCAAATGAGTCAATCACTAACATGACCAACCGTCTTCTATCCATTATAAATGGAATGAGGAAACTTGGGAAGCATCTGAGTTTGGAAGATGTAAACAATAAAATCTTGAGAAGTCTTCCTCTTAAAGACTATGGTTTAAGAGTTGCTGGCATAGAAGAAGCAAATGAAGATATGAGTATCATGAACACTGATGTGCTGATTGGCAAGCTTCTCACACATGAGATGGTAGTAAAGAGAGATAGAGAGCTTGAAGCAGATCCAGAGAAAAGAAAACCCTTAGCACTCAAAGCCTCTACTTCAAAATCTCAAGAAGAAAGTGAAGATGATGAAGAGATGAGTGATGATGAAAATGAGGACATCGCTATGCTTTCAAGGAGATGAAAAAGAATCATTGAAAAGAAGATGAGCAATTCCATAAAATTCAAGCAAAGAAACCTCAAACAAACTTCAAATGATACACACAGAAGTAAGGAAGAGGTAAAATGCTATGAATGTGGAAAGAAAGGACATATCAAACCAGAATGTCCAAGGCTCAAGAAGCATAAGAGCAAATAACAAAGAGACAACGGGGAGAAAGGTCACAAAGCCATATAGGATGACGAAAGCACTTTAAGTGAAAAAGATAATAATGAAAGTGAAGAGGTCAACCTATGTTTCATGGCTATTGAGGATCACGTTTCGGACAAAGTAAGATCACTACACTCATACTCTTTCAATAATGATAGTAGTGATAATGATAGTGATAGTGATGATGATGATGATGAGCAAAGCCTAATAGAAGAATTAAATATAAAATTAGAGAAATATAGAACTAAATTTAGTATCTATAGAAATAATATCTCTAAATTGAAAAATAAGATAGATGGCTTAGAAAAGGAGAACATAAAGCTTAAATCATCTAATGAATCTCTTCAAAAGTCATTAGATGAATACCCATCAAAACCCTCAACAGCTTCACTGTTAAAAGAAAATAATAATTTGAAAAATGAAGTTGAAGAACTTAGAAATTCCATTTCTAAATTTCATAAGGGTAAAGAGAGCTTAGATACTCTCATTGTGTCTCAAAGACCACCTTTAGTTAGACATGGTCTAGGGTTTAAGGACACATCATCATCTTCTAACAAAACAGTATTTGTTAAGTCTAAAGAACATAACATCTCCACACCTGTTAGAACAGCACTAAGAAATAAGCATGTTAAACCTTCTATACAGAAACAGAATAATCATGCCTTTATTTATAAGAAGAATGTATCTAGAAAAATGCAAATTAATCATGATTGTGCATGCCATTGTTCTCAAAATCAGCCTAATCAAATTATGGGATTCAAATACATTGTAAGACCAAAAAGTAAGTTTACACCTAAACAATGTAATTACTGTATGAAAATAGGTCATATAAATAGAAATTGCTGGATAAGGAAGGCTCATTGGCAACCTTCATGTGCTAACCCCTAAGGACCCAAACTCATTTGGATACCTAAATATCATACTTGATTTGTAACTCTGTAGGTATGCCTCAAGTTCACAATAAACAAAAATGCATGGCTAATAGACAGTGGATGCTCAAGGCATATGACAGGAGACAAATAACTCTTCAATGAAATCAAAAGTATTGATGGAGGTAAAGTTACCTTTAGAAACAATGCAAAGGGTAAGGTAATTGGCATTGGTTCTATTAGTGTTAATGGTACTACTTTTATTAAGGATGTTTTACTTGTTGATGGCTTGAAACATAACTTGTTAAGTGTAAGTCAATTATGTGATAAAGGAAACAAAGTAATTTTCACTTCAAATGAATGTCTTGTAATCTCTATTGATGGTCAAGAAATATTTAAAGGAAATAGAGATGTCAATACGTACATAATAAACTTACATGAACTATCTAACCATTCCTCTAAGTGTCTTGTGACTACTAGTGATGAATCTTGGTTGTGGCATAGAAGACTTGGTCATGCTAACATGGACTTAATACAAAGTCTCAGCACAGGAGAGATAGTAAAAGGATTACTAAGAGTTAAATATGAAAAAGGCAAGACATGTGATCCTTGTCAAAGAGGAAAGCAGCACAAGTCATCTTTCAAAGCCAAAAACATAGTAAGTACTTCAAAACCTCTACAACTCCTACATTTAGACTTATTTGGACCTACTAGGGTTGCTAGTTTAGGAGGAAAACATTATGCATTTGTCATCGTAGATGACTACTCTAGATTTACTTGGGTAATTTTCTTAGCTCAAAAGAGTGATGCTTTTGAAAATTTCAAAAACTTTACTAAAAGAGTTCAAAATGAAAAAGGGTATTGCATTTCAAAAATAAGGAGTGATCATGGGAAAGAATTTGAAAATGAAAACTTTGAAAGTTTTTGTCTTGAAAATGACATTTCACATAATTTCTCATCTCCTAGAACACCTCAACAAAATGGAGTAGTTGAAAGGAAAAATCGAACATTAATTGAAATGCCAAGAACAATGCTTAATGAATATGAATTACCAACTTATTTTTGGGCAGAAGCCACACACACTGCATGTTATATTTCAAATCGAGTTTTCAAAAGACCTTTTTTAAACAAAACCTCATTTGAGCTATGGAATAGAAGAAAGCCCTTGGTATCATACTTTAGAGTATTTGGATGCAAGTGTTTTATATTGAACACCAAGGACAATCTTGGAAAATTCTCCTCTAAGTCTGATGATGGTATCTTTTTAGGATACTCTACAACCAACAAAGCATATAGAGTATTTAATAAAAGATCATTAACAGTGGAAGAATCCATGCATGTTGTTTTTAATGAATCTAGTAGACTTGATCTTGTGAAAGGTAGTGCTCTTGATGATGTTGTAGATAATATTGAAAAACTTGTCATTGAAAATGGAAAAGAAGAAAACGATCAAGAAAATCTACTACCTCAAAATCAAGAACAAATGGAGCAAGAACTTCCAATAGAATGAAGAATGAACAGAAATCATCTAAAAGAGAAAATAATTGGTGATCTATCAAGGGGAGTAAGTACTAGATCTCATTTCAAGCATTTAGTCACTGACATTGCTTTTATTTCACAAATTGAGCCTAAAAACATTGATGAGACTCTTAATGATGAAAGTTGGGTAATTTCCATGCAAGAGGAACTCAACCAATTTAAGAGAAATAAGGTATGGAACCTAGTACCAAGACCCAAGAATCATCCAATCATAGGCAGCAAATGGGTATTTAGAAATAAGTTTGATGAACAAGGGTTAATAACCAGGAATAAAGCAAGACTAGTTGCAAAAGGATATAATCAGGAAGAAGGTATAGACTATGATGAAACATATGCACCAGTAGCTAGATTAGAAGCTATAAGAATACTCTTAGCATATGCATGTCACATGAATTTCAAACTTTTTCAAATGGATGTGAAAAGTGCATTTCTAAATGGCTATATAGATGAAGAAGTGTATGTAGAACAACCACCAGGTTTTGAAAGCTATGATTTGCCAAATTATGTTTTTAAACTTTCAAAAGCTTTGTATGGTTTAAAACAAGCTCCAAGAGCTTGGTATGAGAGACTAAGTTCTTTTTTACTAGAAAATAGCTTCACAAAGGGAAATGTTGACACTACATTGTTCATCAAAAAGCATAAGTATGAGATACTGATTGTTCAAATTTATGTTGATGATATAATATTTGGTTCTACTAATGAGCTGCTTCGTCAAGAATTTGCTAAATGCATGACTAGAGAATTTGAAATGAGCATGATGGGAGAACTTAAGTATTTCCTTGGTCTACAAATCAAACAAAGCAATGAGGGCATATTCATCAATCAATCCAAATATGCCAAAGACTTAATCAAAAAATTTAGTATGGAAGGATGCAAAAATGCCAAGACTCCTATAAGTATATCAACAAAATTGGACAAAGATGAAAAGGGTAAGAGCATTAATGAAAAGCTTTATAGAGGTATGATCGGATCACTTCTATATCTCACTGCTTCTAGACCCGATATTATGTACAGTGTTTGCTTATGTGCGCGATTTCAATCATGTCCTAAAAAATCTCATCTAAATGCTATAAAAAGGATTTTAAGATATTTACATGGAACATTGCATCTAGGTTTATGGTATCCTAGGAATTCATCTTTCTATATTATAGGATATTCAGATGCAGACTATGCTGGTAGTCTTTTGGATAGGAAAAACACTTCAGGTACTTGTCACTTCATTGGAGAATGTTTGGTTTCTTGGTTTAGCAAGAAACAAGTTTCAGTTGCTCTCTCAACTGCTGAAGCTGAATATGTAGCAGTTGCATGTTGTTGTACACAAATTCTTTGGATAAAACAACAACTTAAGGACTATGGTCATGAGATGAACCATATACCTATAAAATGTGACAACACCAGTGCTATAAATCTTTCAAAGAATCCTATTCAACACTCTAGAAGTAAACATATTGACATTAGACATCATTTTATTACAGATCATGTTCAATATGGAGATGTTGAATTAGAATTTGTATGCACAGAAAAACAATTAGCAGATATTTTCACTAAGTCTCTAAATGAGGAAAGATTTAATTTCATTAGAAGAGAACTAGGTATGATTGATGGATTAACCTTGTGATTACAAGAATATGAAATTTTAATCGTTGATCTTAAAACATATCACAAAGTTATAAGATAAAATTTTTTGATGAGAATTTATGCTTTATGAAGTAAAATCTTTGTTGAAATGATTTAGTCTTGTTGCAGAACTTAATCTGATGAAAATTATAGGGGAGTCACGCCCGTGACTTAAGTGGCTCAAAGAGGCAGTGTCGTTCACGACTTTGGTTCACGACATGCTTCACGACTTCAAGTAGTGAAACATAGTTTCACGGCTTGAGTCACGCCCGTGGATGAGAACATTCACGCCCGTGACGCTGTTTCACTCCCGTGAACAATTACGCCTCAAAAAACTCACAGAAGCTTTCATGCTTTGAGTCACGACATGATTCATGGCTTCAAGTGGTGAAACATAGTTTCACGGCTTGCGTCACGCCCGTGGAAAAGAATCCTCATGCCCGTGAATAATTACACCCAAAACTCACAGAAGCTTTCATGCCTTGTGTCACGGCTTGCTTCACGGGTATAAGTAGTGAAATTCAACAGTTCACGCCCGTGACATTATATTCACCCCTGTGACCTATGATCATTCATGCCCGTGATGTTCATCGATCACGCCCGTGAACGCATTCACGTTTTCATTCACGGGTGGAACACTGCTTCAGCAAACCGTGAACACGACTATTCACGCCCGTGAAACCCTAAGCCATGCCCGTGAATGTATCGAATATATAAGAAAACAGTCGGTTACAATCTTCATTTCAACTCTCTATCTCCCAAAACCGCTCTCATTTACTTTCATTCATTGAGATATTGAAGATTCCGACCCCAAAGCCTTGATATTTCACTATAAATACCATCAAAAAGTTCGAATCTTCAACAGAAATCATACACTTCTAGGGTTTTTCATCAAAATTTCTGTCAAAAATTTTCTTCAACTCCATCAACAACTAATTTCTTCAAATATGGAGTCTGCTTCATCAAAGGGAAAGAGAAAGAAGTCCCATGCACCAAAGAGGTATTCAGATTACCTCATGAACATCATTCCCAAAAGTTGTCATCCTCGGTATGCAACTTTGAAGAATAGACCTATTCTATCATCAAGGTCCTTCAAATGGCAGACAGTCCGTAACCTCGGGCTCGAGATGGCTATGACAGAGCAACTTCAAGCCTGTCATCTAAGAGAATTTGTTCAAATTCATCTGCCAACCCTACAGGAGCCAACGCTGGAATTTCTCAGCACCTTGCAGGTTTCACCAACTGGAGTGGTGAAATTCCAACTCTGCAACAATGCAAACACCCTCAGTGCCATCGCATTTGGAGAATTGTTCAACCTACCATCTGATGGCATTCTGAATGAGACTGAGGTAAAATTCTCTGCCCCTGCAGCATGGACACATTTTGGCACAGATTGCAGCTGGGATGTCAAGAAAAATAAGAGCACACATCTCAGGACCCCAGTACACAGGTATTTGCATAGGTTTCTAACCTATAACATTTTTGCTCGAGGAGAGAGCAATGGAACTATTAGGAAGTCAGAACTCTTCCTATTCAAGATGGCTCGCAGGGGAGTCACAGTGGCGCTTTCCAGATGGTTTGCAAACCATCTTCTCTCCATCACCACCAAGCCCATAGGAGATATTTTGATTGGAGCATATGTCACTCATATGGCAGTGAAGCTTAACTACTTGAAGCTGGATGACCATCACTTCAACATTATTCCTGCACACCCACGAAATAGGCTGGATGTAGAGTCATTCATCCAGATGGGAGCAGCTGTCAGAATCATTAGATGAAATTTGAACTTAAAACCTCTAATAATACTTTTAAAAAAATCATTACATGAATTTTCTTCAAGACCCTCAACTATGATCTTACTTAAAGAAAAATAATATTTTGAAAAATGAAGTTAAAGAAATTAGAAATTTTATTTCAAAATTTCACAAAGGAAAAAAAAAACTTAGATACTCTTATTGTCTCATAAATATCTCCTTTAATAAGACATGGACTAGATTTTAATGGAGCATCAATATCATCTGCACCTAGTACTATATTTGTTGAATTTAGTACACCTCAAATCTTTTCCATTGAGGTAATAGCTTCAAAAGTTAAACACAAGGCACACACATAACCCCCTATTCAAAGAAAGAATATTGAAATGTCACATGTCATATCCGCTAATTTAGACCTGAGTCACGCGAGTTGTTAAATCGACTCGTCGGTTTGACCAAAGTCTAAATTTGGATTTTTATCGAAAAATAATTAAAATAATGACAATTAAGTATGGAAAATATCTAATAAAGCGTTCATAAATATTTTAAGATGTTAACTTTCGGTAAAGGACTAAATTGCAAATTTTTAAAAATTTAGGAGTCAATTTGTAATTTACTAAAAAATTGAGGATTAATTAAGATAATCATAAATTAAATACATAAATTGGGACATAAAATGTATGTGGAGGCCAGCCACACCAAGTGGCATGCAACAATTAGCCAAGTGATGTGCATTAAGTGATCAATTAATGAGAACTTCTAGATTATGGCTTAGGTGTCCCATAATTATGTAGCTTATCTTTATTCTCTTAATTGTTTTTCTTCCTTATCACTTAGTATCTAGAACACTATATTATTTACACCAGCCCCATGTTACTCCTTGTTCTTCCATAGTCAAATCTTGTTCTAAGAAGAGAAAATGAGAAAGAGAGGGAGAAAGGCATGGAAGAGTAGATTTCATGCAAAAATTGATCATAAGAAAGGTATAAATTAAAACATATTATGGGAAAAGAGAGATTTGATGAAAGGAATTTTTAATTATCTCTTTGATATTTTAGAAACTCAAATTGATAAGGAGCTAGCTTAAAGGAGTAAAGGAAATGAGAAAGAGAAGTAAAGAGAAAAGAAAAAGGGAAAAGTAGAGGTTTGTGCATAACCTAAGGCAATAACGTATTTTATTTTTTTTATTTGCATTATTTGATTATTTGACATATTGATGATTATGAATTAATAGTATTTTGTGATGAAAATCTTGGGGATGAATGTTTGCTAGACTTAGGATTTAATTTGGTAAAAATTGAATGTGATTAGTTTGTATATTTTTTGCTGGAAATAGATGAGTAGTGAGTATTTAAACTATTATAACTTAATATATGGAATTTGGTTTTGTATGTTCTTTATTGGGTTTGAAAGCTAAGACATAGGGCTATAATTTTTATTTAGACTATAACATCTGAATATATCTATAATTATCGAGAAAAATTTATAAATTTTAGACTTAGAATCTGTCTAGAAAATTCTAGGCATAATTATTAATGGCCAGTCAGTGTTCATTTTATAATATCTTTTGATACAAAACTCAGAATTAAGTGATTCAAGTTGTATATTAAAGCTAAGATCCAGATATAAAATTGTTAAGAAGACTTTATAACTAAAGTTAGATTTTAATAAGACCAAAATTAAGGTCCAAAATAGAGAAGGGAATCTACCAATGACAGGGCAACATATGAGTTGTGGAATTTAAATAGTAAAATGATATGAACCTTGTTATATTATATAAATATTATTTTAATTAAGTGATTATGTGATTGTTTTGAGTCTTTAAATAGATGAAAAGTATGAATTTAATTGCTATGAATTTTAATGAGATTGTGTAAGCCCTAGAACACCTAACTTGAACTAGACTTAGGATAGTTTGACATGCCAAGCAGGGAGGGAGTATGATTAAATCCATTAATAGTATGATTATCTATCCTGGGTATGATATTATTATCTACACCGAGTATGGTACTATTATTTACGTCGGGTATGATGCTGTTATCTACATCGGGTATGACACTATTGTGAAGCCGGTAATGACATTTATATATGCAAATCATATTGCCCAGAAGGGCACTCCTAAGTGCCTAGATGACAACTTTGTTATCCTAGTCAGGGGTTCAAAACCTCTGTAATACCCCCTCACCCAAACCACACGTGCTCGGATGCGGGGGGCGCTATTGCCTGTCTTTTTTACTTCTTTAAAATGCTATTTTCTTTTATGTTTGCTATAGAGCCAGACATTTTTTTAATATAATAAATAATGTACATTTTATTTACATAAGATAGTATTTATAAATACCAATTTACTATGTAACAAACTTTGAAAACTAATTTACAACTTATAAGTATATATAACGCGAAAAGCAACATACAAGAGTTCAAAAGTTTGTGACCCACTATTTCAAGATCGGCTGCTTTAATTTGAATAGGATCACTACTTACTTTATCTACCACCTTTAGCTACCTTTTTATATCTACGCGGAAGGAAACTCCCACGCTAAGCTTTAAGCTTAGTGGTGCATATAAATAAGACAATATACTATATCATACAACAAGCATTGACATGTATCATGTTATGCATTAAAATCTTTGCATGTTATTCCTATCAACATGTCCATATTTCATACAAGTATAAATATCATGTTCACATATACAATGTTATTTTCATTTATCTTTGATGGTAAGTTACTCTTTTAATCTCTTTATTATTATTATTATTATTATTATATCTTAATCTCATATCATCATCATCATCATTTTTTTTCTATTTTCTGACTTAGCTTCATTATCTTGCCCACATCACTCTAAATTTGGACTAACTAGATACGGGTTATGGATCAGAAGCGCTTCAAGAGCTATAGTCACTCTATCCACTATCTGGCTCAACAGAGCTTTTCAAATCAATGGCGTTCTCCGAGCTTAAGCTACATTGATTGAGTATTATTTCATCATAGATGAATAACCGGACCAAGGGCGCTCTCTGAGCTTAAGCCACCTTGTCCTCAATTTATATGTGCTTATCAAAGCTTCTCAAGTCAATGGTGCTCTCCGAGCTTAAGCCACATTGATTGAACATTTTAGATCAATGGCGCTCTCCGAGCTTAAGCCACATTGATCGAGGAATATCTCATATAGTACGGTACCGTTTGCCCTCTTAATGACATGTCATCTATCCTGATTCTAGTCTGCAGGTAGAGTAATGAGCATCCTCGTATTTTCACATCAATCATATATCTTTATTTAGGTTTTTAATTTACATCCATTTCATCCTCCTCATATTATACATAATATTATTGTCATTCTTAAATTTTGACACATCAATTTTCTCATATATCAACATCTCAATTTTCGTGTTTTGCATAATCATGCTCATGCATACTGGATAACATCTTTTCATTTGTTTAAATAGACACATCAGTAGATAATCATATTCATAATTTATTTGAAAATAGAGCATTCACGGCCGTGACTACTAATTCATGCCCATGAATTAGTTTATGCCCATAATCCAAAGTCGTGAACGCTACTGGAATGAATCGTGCCAAAAACATTCACAGTCGTGAATACTCATTCGTGCTTGTGAATGAGTTCACATCCGTGATTCCCAACCGTGAACGCTTCTGGAATGAATAGTACCATTTTCACACCCAAGTTACAACCGTGATACAAATCAGTCACAACCGTGAACCATCAGGTTCACGCCCGTGACCCGATAGTCATGCCCATGACTTTCGGCAGGAAATTTGCATATTCACATTTCATTCATTCTAATTACACCAAATCATATCAAAACACAACTCATGCATTTCTGGAGTCCTTTATTCAACATATCATGACTAATACATATAAATGCCTTAATCATAATTAAATTCTCTAACATGCATCACTTAATTCAACAAATCACAATAAAACTCATTCTTTATCTCTAACATATGGTTTCATGTCATAGTCATCCTCAATGCATTTCAATCATCAATTATCATACTAACATGCATTATTTCAAAAAAAGATAGACTATTACCTTAAGTTATGTACAAACTTTAATCTTTCTCCTTCACTCTTCTAGGTAGTTTTCTCTTTTCCTTTGCTCCTTAGGGTTTGTTCCTTGTCACTTGGAACTCCTACAACATCATAAATCATTATTATCATATGATTTTCTCAAAACCCTAAACTCTCTTATTCTCTCTCAAAATCCTAATTTCTCTCTCTTTCCATATGAGTCTTGGATGAGTTCAAAATTCAAATTTCTTTAAGAAAAGATGATGAAGAAGAAGAATCACTTATTACCTTACTCTTTTCTTCACTTGATCAAAATTTTGGAGATTTTATTTCTCCACCAAGCTTGATTTTTCTTCCTCTTTCTTGCTCTTTCTAGCTTCCTTAGGAATTGTAGACCATGAAAATCACTTGCTCTTGATCTTTTCCTTTTCTTCTCTTCCTTTCTCTCTCTAAATTTTTGGTTTGGCTATGGAGGAAATGAGGCTGGCGTGACTGGTAGAAAAGAGAGAAATAAGAGAGCAGAAAATAAGAAGAAGAAGAAAAGAAAGGAAAACATGAAAGTCCTCATATGGGACCCATAATCTTGACCATTTCTTGATATTAAGCTTAATGAACCCATTAATCTCATTCTTTCTCATTGAGTGATCGACCAACCTATTTAAAATGTCCCATCTCTTATGTTAATTAGCAAACAATCTCATTGATCCTCCAAAATTTTGGTAAATTGCAATTTGATCCCAAAACTTATCAATTTTGCAATTTAGTCCTTTACCGTAAATCAAATTCTTTAAACTTTATAATCACTTAATTAGGCATATATCATTTAATTTAGTCATTACTTGATTAATTCCGATCAAAAATCCAAATTTAAACTCCGATTGGTCAAACGTGTCAATTTCGCGACACGTGCGACTCGATGTCTAAATTAGCGAATATTACATTTTGGGCATAAATAAAGAAGTTATGGAAAATAAATGGATTATTGAAAATAAAAATAGAATTATGAATTGTGACATGGATAAAAAGATGATCTAGTGTTATGGGCAATAAAAGGCTATGGATAATAATGAGTTGATAAAGTAAATTAAATATGAGATATAAAAGAATAAAATTTATAAAATGTATGTGTGCATGAAAAGATGATTGAGTGTTGTGGACATAAAAAGGTTAAGGAAAATAAAAGGAATAATGACTTGTAATATGGTTAATTATGTTGTGTTATATAATGATGTGTTAATAAAATAAACAAGTATGAGATAAAAGAATATAATTTGATGTTTATACATGCTAGACTACCATGATATGTATATTTGCATGAGAAGATGATTGAACATGAGTTGATATATGACAATGCATACTGCATAAAATAGTTTATTGTCTTATTTATATGCACCACTAAGCCAAGAGTTTAACGTGGGAGTTTCTCTCGCACAGATTTAGTAGAGAATAAGCAGTAGAAATAGGTAACGGTGACTTGATCTAGTAGAGCAGTTTATATCAAATACTGTGGGTCACACAATTTTTGTATTTATATTTTGAACTTTATTTTATAGTACTTATAAAGTAAGTGCATATTTTGTAAATAATACTTTATTATATAAAATGTATTGTATTTATTTATTGAGATTTTTTTACACCAAAGTAAATAAATAGTAAATAGTAAATAAAAAAATATACGAGTGATTTTCATTTATACATAATTTAAAAATAATATTTCAACCGATGAAGTTAGCGTAGCACTCCCTTATCCGGGCACATGCTACTTGGATGAGGAGGTGTTACATCACATGGCTCAAGAGGTAGACCTCAAAAAGCCAATTACACTTTTATATATAGAGGACATGTACCTAAAAACTCACACACTACACATACATGTTATTGTATACATTATGCACCCTTAAAAGTAGTGAGACATAAACTTTATGCAATATGGCAAGAACTTCTTAAAATTAAAAATGTCATTATTAAATGGAATATAGTCATATTAATTTACATTTTCCGATAAGGAAGGATGATTGGAAACCTTCCAAAGCTAACCCACAAGTACCTAAGTACATTTGGGTACCTAAAAATAAAATATAAATTGTTTTCTTATAAGTATGTCTAAAATTCATAACAAATGAAAATGAATGGCTTGTTGATAGTGGATGATCTAGACATATGACTAGTAATAAAAACTTATTCATCAAAATCAAACAAATTGATGGTGGTAAAGTTATCTTTAGAAATAATGCTAAGGGTAAGGTAATGGGTATTGGTTCCATTGGACTAAGTGGTGTTTCTTTAATTGAGGATGTATTGCTTGCTGATGGTTTAAAGCATAATCTTTTAAGTGTTAGTCAATTATGTGATAAGGGAAACCAAATCACCTTTAATTCTGATGGATATCTAATAATCACAATAAATGACAAAAGAGATATTCAAAGGAAAAAAATGATGACGATACTTACATAATTGACCAACACAAGTATCTAACATTTTCTCTAAGTGTCTTATATGTATTAGTAATGAATCTTGGTTATGACACATAAGGCTTGGACATGCAAACATTGAATTAATTAAAAATCTTGGTAAAAAATAGCTAGTAGATGGACTACTAAAAGTAAGATTCATCAAAGACAGAACATGTAAACCATGTCAAAGAGAAAAATAACATAAGATATCTTTCAATTCAAAGAATGTTGTAAGTACTTTTAGACCTTTATAGCTTTTGTATATGAATTTATTTGGTTCCAATCAAACTGTTAGTTTAGGAGGTAAATACTATGCATTTGTAATCGTTGATGATTACTCAAGGTTTACATGGGTAATGTTCTTAGATCAAAAGAATGAAACTTTTATTTCTTTCAAAAACTTTGCTAAGAAAATCCAAAATGAAAAAAGTTATTGTATTTCAAAAATTAGAAGTGATCATAGTACGAAATTTGAAAATGAACCTTTTGAAAACTTTTGTTTGGAAAACAATATTTCATATGATTTTTCAACTCCTAGAAGACCTTAACAAAGTGGGATTGTAGAACTTTAATTGAAATAACTAGAACAATACTTAATAAATATGGTTTGTCAATCTATTTTTGGGCAGAAGTCACAATACTATTATATTTTAAACTGAGTTTTCAAAATATCTATTTTGGATAAAACTTCTTATGAGCTTTGAAATGGAAGAAAATCCAAAATTTCATACTTTAAAGTATTTGGATGCAAATGATTTATATTAAATACTAAGGACAACCTTGAAACTTTTGCTTCAAAATCTTATGATTGTATGTTTTTAGTATATTCTAAATCTAGCAAAACATATAGAGTGTTCAATAAATGAATGTTAGTTGTAGAAGAATTTATGCATGTTAATTTTGATGAAACAAGTAAACTTGATCTTAAAAAAAGTAGATCTCTTGATGATGTTGTAGGTGAAATGAAAAAGTTTAATCTTGATTATGAAGAAACTGGTGAATCTTCAAAGAAAGAAGAAAAACATGATGATTAAGAAGAACAACAACATAAGGAAATTACACATACCCAATAGCTTCTAAGGGAATAAAAATTCATAAGAAACCATCCAAATGAGCAAATCATTAGTGATTTCACTAAAGGTGTAAGTGCTCATTCTAAAATCTTAGATTATAATCTTACCTTTATTTCTCAAATTGAGCCAAGGATATTGATAAGGTTCTCAATGATAACATTTAGGTGATTACAATGCAAAAGGAACTCAACCAATTTGAAAAAAAAAAGTTTGGAGCTTACTTCAAATACTTAAAGATTATCCAGTAATTGGTAGTAAGTGAATCTTTAGAAATAAACTAGATGAGCAAAGTCAAATAACTTGAAATAAGGTCAGATTAGTTGCCAAAAGATATAATAAAGATGAAGGCGTAGATTATGATAAAATATTTGCTCTGATCACAAGATTAGAAACAATTAGAATTCTTTTAACATATGCATGTCGTATGAATTTTAAACTATTTCAAATGGATATTAAAAGTGTTTTTTAAATGGTTTAATTGAAGAATAAACATATATTGAATAATCACCTGGTTTTGGAAATCATGAGTTTCCAAATCATATTTTTAAACTCATTAAATCTTTATATGGTTTAAAACAAGTACCTAGAGTTTGATATGAAAGATTTAGTGCATTTCTTTTAGAAAATAGTTTTTCAAAATGCCATGTATATATGATTCTTTTTATTAAAAAGTGTAAACAAGATACTTTAATTGTTCAAATTTATGTTGATGACATTATTTTTGGACTACTAATGAATTGTTTTGTCAATATTTTATTAAGTATTTGACTATGGAATTTGAAATGAGTATGATGGGAGAACTTAAACTTTTCCTTGGTCTTCAAATTAAGCAAAACAAAGAAAACATCTTCATCAACCAATCCAAGTATACAAATGAACTATTGAAGAAATTTGAAATAGAAGAATGCAAGAATGTTAAAACTCCAATGAGTACATTAACTAAATTAGACAAAGATAAGAAGGGTAACCTATAGAAGAAAAACTTTATATAGTTATGATCAAATAACTTTTTTACCTTACTACTTTTAGACCTAATATCATATATTGTATTTGCTTATTTGCTAGATTTTAATCTAGTCCTAAAGAGTCACATCTAAATGCTATAAAAAATTTCAAAATATCTTTATGACACAATATATTCAGATTTATGGTATCCTAGAAATACATCATTTTAAATTATTGGTTTTTCAAATGTTGATTATGCTGATAATATTTTAAATAGAAAAACAAAAACCTCTGGAACTTATCACTTTTTAGGTGAATATTTAGTTTCTTGGTTTAGTAAAAAAACAAGTGTAGTAGCATTATCCACTGTCGAAGCATAATACGTAGCAGCTGGTTCAAATTTCCCAAGCGCAAGTTATACTGTCCCAAGCGCAAAATGTGACTAACTACCAAAAATTGAAACTTGTACATTTCATGATGCGAGATATATTTGCAACCGCAAATTATAAGTTGTAAAACAAAAATGCTATTTTTACAATATAAAAAATGTATGAGATGAATTTGCACATAAAATATGAAGAAATTAAGCTGAATTAAAACATTGTGCTTCTATCAAGCATACCTAATTCCCTTTTTATAAAACAAAAACTTTTCTTCATTTAGAGGTTTGGTAAAAATATCTTCTAATTGATTATTAATGCTAATAAATTCTATCATTACATCACCATTTTGCACAAGATCTCTAATAAAATAATGTCTAATTTTTATGTGTTTACTTCTAGAATATTAAATGAGATTTTTTGAAAGATTGATTGCATCAGTGTTATTACAATTTTATGGGAATGTGATCAACTACCTGACCATAGTCTTTTAATTATTGTTTTATCCAAAAAAAACATTACATCTATTGGTATTGATCTCGCGAAATAAAGGTCACACTTGCAAAAGTTAAACGTTTCTTTTGATCGTTACATTGATTCCTCTTCATAGTTGTGAAACTTGTTTCACGATCGTAATACCTCTATCTTGATTTTCACAACATCCAAAGAATGATAAGTTGGGAAGTTTGCCCAAAGAATTTTGAAGACGAGTCTCAATTGAGGGGAAGCCACAACAAGGAGATCAAGAACATGATGAGGAACAACCATAATTTTTTTTAACATATAAAAAATCTTATTTTTCACCTTCATACATTTCAACCAACACTTACATTTCCATTGTTTTAATATATTTTTAGTTTTGTGTTTATGCATTACACATTTTTGGATGATTTATTTGTAATGCTTGTTTATTTTAATGAAAGTCATTTTTCTATTATCTCTCTTTTATGGTAATTGCTTTTTCTTTTTTATCTTGACAAAAGGGGAGAAATTATAGAAGTTAGAAATATATAGCATAAAAAATGAAATTAGCGTAATCATATTTGTATTCTTAAAATAATCTTAATAATTGATATTACTTATTTTAATTACATTTATACTTTTATTGACTTGAAACTTCACATATTTATAATTCAATATCTTAATTTGATTTATACAAACTTAATTTCCTTATTTTGCTATATTTGATTGTCAAAATCAAAAAGAGGGAGGTTGTTAGCCTTATAGTAATTGATCTCTATTTTTACATTGACAATCAAATTAAATGTTACTAATATTTTTATCTAGTGTTATTTCGATAACAAATAAAGTTTGAAGCCTATTGGAAAGTCAAACAATTGGAGAAATTTTGAAAATTTTTTAAGTCATGTAATTCGCGACTGCGACCCAATATTCACGCCCGTAACATACAGACACCAAGAACTTACGACCACAACTTCAGAATTGCGACAACAAGGTGACATCAAAAACTTCTAGAGAGATTCTCAACGTCATTTTCCCATGCGAGTCTGATTGCGAGAAGGCTTCGTGATGCGATGATTATTTCGTGATCACAAAGTTCAAAGTCATGTAACCATTGATATTTTGTCCAATAAGACATTGACACGTGTCCTCAACTGAGCTGAAAAAATTGGCTGGATTCTACGTAATCAAAATTTGCAACCGTGATATATATTTTATGACCGTTAAGTAAACACCATCAAAAATACTATTCATTTCAGAGATGTTCACGACTTCATAAGAGATTGCGAACAATGTTGCAAAAGGAGTCCCGCGATTGAAAAACAGTTTTAGCGATTGCAAGATTCAAGCGACATAATTGTTATAGAAGCAACCAACCAAAATCGGCCACATGCTACAATAGCGTAAGATATTCAAAAATTACCACCGCAAATTGTAAATCGCGATCGCGAATTGACTGTAGAAAATAAATTTCAATTTAAATATTTTAGAATGTTAGAAATAGTTGTATTCACTATTTGTAATGGGTAATTAGTGAAAAAATTCTATATTAACAAAGAACATTGACTTTGCCCAAAATTGGCATCTTCTACTAACGCAACAACAACAATCCACAAAAATACTACTAACATTTGCAACTCATATTATTGTAAATGCTAGAAAAAAAGATTGATTAGATATATTTGCTATTTTACCAACTTTATAAAAACGTTGAATATGTTTGAACCAGAACGTAAATCTACCTGAAAATGAAGAATTGCTGTGTTGCTGCAATTATCATGAGATACAAAAATATCAGTGCATAAAAAAGTAGGTAGAAAACAGGGTAAGCATCACAAACAGAGTGTACAACTTTTATTTTTAATTCATTAGGAGGCCAAATAACTTAAAAAATTTCTTATAATTCTGGATAACAGGATGGTCTTGCCTTTTGGAAACTTTTATTAACAAATGATAAATCTAAACAACTTATACTCTAAAAGTACTCTTAACGTGCTCAAAAAGTATGAAATTACCCATTAAATTAGACCTCAGTCATACCTAACCTCTTTAAACCAAAGACTTAAAAGGTATTCGTTGAGAGAATGTGAGGTGGTATCAATTTGGAGGATTTGGTAGTCAAGCTGACCGATTCTGGTGAAGCGGGATTCGTTGATGCAGTTGAGATTGAAACTTGGATGGCCACAGTAAACACGCGATTGGGTTCCCAGAAAGGGTAGCTGATATTGTTAATGTTTCCACAGTGAAAATTGTTAATTTGCTACAATTTTTAACTTTTGATACTCCATGTTATTCTGATCTGAGCCATTGACCAAGGTTATGGTTTGGAGATTAATAGTGAAGAGATGTTTTGAAGGTTATGGAATGTACTTTTCTGAAGAATTCTAATAATTGCAGGGAGGAGATGAAGGATGTTCAAATGATCTAAATTGGGATGTTGATTGGTGCACAACTGCACCTCAGTATCACACATTGTTTTAGACATGCAATTGAACAGAAGAATAAATAAATTTCGGCAAAACCCACCGTGAAGCCCCTCACGTTTTTTACTTTTCTGATATGAACTTCTTAGGTTTTATCAGTACCTTAAGAGCTACAATCCAGTCCCTCTTCTTCCATAGCCTCTGACACTGCTGGCCACACAATTGGATTATCTTCGTGGCTAGTTGCCTTGGCATAAAATTGATTTAAGGTTATTAGGGTTAAAAATGATAAATATGATTTAAATATTTTATTTTTTAGAAATTGGGTATTATTTCAATATTTTAATGTCATTTGTTATTAAAGATGCATTTTTTGTGAAATTGCATTATACATGCCGTCAACTCTGTAACGGAAAGGCTCAATGTCCATGAAAATAAAAGGAGAAGGACTAGATTGAAAGAAATAAAACATGAGGGGCTCAAATTAGAAAAGCTGAAAAAGAGAGGATCTTAATTGTGGATTTTGCCATAAATTTTCCAAGAAATTAAACAGGTGGTTCTAACTAAGGTAACTAGCTATAAGTTAGCCTATCAATTAGTTGCCTATAAATTTGCTAATATATAAGGAAAGTCAACTACTAATTACAGTTAATACATTATGTGTAACACTCCTCTTCAAGCTAAATCATATATATTAATCATACTGTCACAAAAATATTGTAACAGTCTCTGTTAACTCCGTTAAAGCTCATAACATTTGTCATTATAAATCTACCAAAAGTTAGATTATTAACTTAAAAAATCCTTCTGAGGACCTGAAATTGTATTATTTTTAGAAAATCCGGCGGAGAATCCTCTATTTTTATAACTTTTCCAAGAATGAATATGATCTGTAACATAGTCTCCAACAAGGACAAGGATTGTAATTATTAGGAAATGAAAAAGGAAGGCTTGATGTAAAAAAAAATCAATTATTCAAATTCTAGCTTTATTGGCTTCAAATTAATATTCAATAGAAGTCTAAAACTGTGGCCTAAACTGCTATTATATGTCAACTCCCACATGACAACTGTTGATTTTTTTTTATAAAAAAAAGCAATATTAATTGCTCGAAGAGAAAAGTCATTCATTTACTTTATCAATTTTTTTTTTATACATTTTCTATAGAAGCTAAGTGTTCAACCCATTACCTCTCACTTTTGCCATAATTATTCTATGCTAAGTATACCAATTGAACTAGTCCCAATTGGTTAGATTATCAAAATTATTATGCCATTATTAAGATGAAGACTAAATGTGACAATTATGCAAAATTGCAAATACAATTTAATTTTGAAATAAAAAACTTACAATTTTAATTTTGTGTTGATTCAGCTTCAACTAGAGATAAAATTCTGTCTTCATCTGATTGTGACTGCACATACATTGTCGTGAAGAAATCTTGCGGTTTAGTTGTAGAAAACAACAGGGGCTTTGGTGGAATTTGCAAGAATTGAAGACTACCTTCCAACATCTCTATGACTTTTGTCATTGATGGTCTATTTGATGGATTGGATTGAATGCACCACATTCCCACTATAATCATTTTTCTCACCGTCTCTTCTTCCTCATCTGTTATATTCTGATCAAGAATAGAAATCTGTCCTTCAATATGCTTATAAATCCGATCCGGAAAATACCTCTCGCTGCAGGTCTGTGTTTCCTCATTATCAATAATATTTCTAACTCCAAACATTTCAAGAATCATCATTCCATAACTCTACACATCAGACTTGTAAGAAATCCCTCCAAAACTTCTCATGAACACTTCAGGAGCAATATATCCAACTGTTCCTCTAGTGCCCAACATTGAAACTTTACTTTCTTTTCCCTTGCATAGCTTTGCCAGACCGAAATCAGCAATTTTAGGGCAAAAATCATCATCTAGAAGAATGTTTTGAGGTTTAATGTCAAAATGCACAATCCTTGTGTTACAACCTCTATGCAGGTATTCTAAACCTCTTGCAATGCCAATTGAAATTTCATACAGCTTTTTCCGCTCTAAATGACAGATTGTATCTTGAGAACCTTCATTATATATGAACTTGTCTAGGGATCCATTTGGAATATATTCATATACCAAAGCTCTTTTAGTCCTTTCATAGCAGAAACCCAAAAGAGTAACTATATTTACATGTGAAGTTCTACTAATACTTGCTACTTCATTAATGAATTCTTCTCCATCACCTGCCAACTTTGTTAGTACTTTGACTGCCACAAGTCGACCATCAGATAATTTTCCTTTGTACACACCTCTAAATCCTCCTTGGCCTAGCTTCTCAGCGAATGAATTGATCATTTTCCTTATATCTGAATACGAATATTGCTTTGGCATGAGAGAATGATAGTTCATAATGAATGTCTGTATCTCTTGTTCTTGTTTTGCATTCTTGCCTCGCAGTTTCATTGTCTTGCCAGTCCAAAATCTGTCTTCTAGTAAAATAATAATAGCATCTCAACAAAGTACTGATAATGGTGCCAGCTGCTATGGCCAGTCCTGGACAGATAAAAAACTATCTTCAAACCCTTGAAATATTCAAAATTTTACTGTTAATCTCTAAATTTGAAAACAGTGCCTCTGGAACTCTTATATTTTTAACACATTAATTAAAGACTACTTTTAAAAGTGAATTGAAACATGTAACACAAGCATCATTATAAACAATTGAAAACTCCAAATTTGTGAAAGAAGAAAAAATTAAACAATTAGAAACAATACATAAAAACATTCTCCTTTCCCCTTTCTTGTCTTTAGTCTCAAGATCTTAATTTGCTCGGTAGAGTCTAAAGAGATCCTTAAAAATTTCAAACCAAACCCAAATTAGCAAACATGTTTATCATTGGAGAATGTAAAAGAAAAACACAAACATGCAATAAATGTTTAAATATCATGAATTTTTGATTCTGCATAGGCTATATTATATACCTATTCCAAGCAAACCTGATTTTGATGATGTTCCACCTGTAACAATCATTAGATTAAGAAACATCAGTTATTAAAATAAATTTTTAATTGGCAAGATAGTCAAAACTAGAGTTATTTGGACATAAAATTAAAATTTAGAAAAGAGATCTCAATAGAAAATGAACTATCAACAATTGAAAATGTTACTAAATTGAAGAGTAACAAAGAAAAAAAAGCAGCTAAGCTTTAATTTAATTGAAGAATTACACGAATGATAAGAAAGAGATCAATGTGTGGAGCGTGTCAGACTAGAATCGTCAATAGGGGAATTTTTTGAATCAATAAAATCTGTTCGGAGTGCTAGCTACTTTTTCATATTACCTTGTCTATTATCTTTTTATTTTTTTTTGGATATGCACCCCATTATTTTGTCGTGTGGGAAGGTAATAGAGAAGTAATAAGGAATTTAGGATTTCTCAATCTGTCGTGTGGGAAGGTATTTAGGATTTCTCAATCTGCTGATGCAATGCTATTTTAAGTTGCAACCGATGAAACTTCCAAGAAGAAAGGGAAAAAAAAAAACTACTTCCCGTAGAAACATATTGTGATATTATATTCTCACCATCAAAACAAATTTAACATGCATCCTCGTCATAATAAACCAAATGATTCATAATTTCATATAACCTAAGAAGATGAAGCCTAGCATTTTGAACATTGAATTCCTAAAAGCCTAGCCTTCAACACAAGCCATTTACCAAAACCAGTACAGCAACAAACAACTAACATTTTGAAGTAATTAAGAATATTGCTCTCGTTATCACGATTTAATTAAGAGACCATTATACCTGGACAAGGCCGATCATTATTACATATGCAGAGGGAATTTCCCAAGCTTATATCAAACCCGCAATGGCCATCAGAGGAATAACACTTGTCACAATCATCAGCAAAAGGATTGCTATAACTCGCATTAAAACCCTTCCTCAAAACCTCACCGAGTAACGACTTATTACTCTCAAGAACACCAACCCAGTCCAAAAGAATTGGCACTGTAATAGTCGCCCTGCACTCAAATACACCCAAAATAGGATCATTTGGAACTGGACCGAACAAGTAGTAGGCATCTTTCTTCCCATGGATTTCGCAGTTGAATGAGTTTTGAGACTTATATGGGTCCAGCAAGACAGAAAAATTGCATCCATAAAACAGAGAAAGGATTTCATTATTGGACCCAAAAGTGAAGAGGGTGTTATTAAAAGTAGTGTTCATTAGTAGGCTTGTGCATGTGGTGTTAAACAGGTCTGACCAAGAAAGAAGAAGAGAATGATCGGTTTGGTTGATTTCAATGACTCGATAATTCATAGAGTTGATTGTTAAAAGAGTGGTGGAGTTATCTACACAAGAGAGCTGAAAGCCCGGGAGGCCGCAGTAGGGCGGACGAGGGCCGCCAGTGAAAGGGTGGTAGATGTTAGTTAGGTTGCCACAAGAGAAGGTCTGGTTGCAGTTGGGGAAAGTATCATTGGAAGAAAACGACGTCGCAAAGTCCACAGAGAAAACAAAGACAGTAATGGTAGCAAACAGAGTGAAGGTCAAGGTGGAAGTGGCGGAGGCGGAGGAGGAGGCGGCTGCGGAGGGGGGCATTGGCAGAGGAAGAGTGAGAAATGGGTGTGAAAAGGCGTAAGCCGCATAGAAGAAAGAATAAGTGGCGTTGATAATGGAGGGCAGTTGGGACCAGAACTTAGGCTCTGCCTTTGGTTGACTAGGCTCTACTGTTCTTTCTATTTTGCACTCCAACGCCTACTCCATGGAATGTAAGAAACATGCAGTACGTAGGTGACTTTTGCGACGCTTTGTTCATTCTTTTCTTGATTAATGAATAAATTATTCCTTGCATCTCAACAAATTACAATAAATTTTCTTTTTTTAAAATTATTAGTTTATTTATATATTTTTTCGACAAAAATATTATTTAAAATAATAATTATAAATATTAAAATTTAAATATATTGATTGCAATATATTTTAGATTTTTATAAAAAATTATTAGACTATATATAAAATTTTAATAAATTTATATAAAAATATTTTAGATATCGAAAAATTATGCTGCATATTATATTTATCAAATTACACATAAATGGACTATTAATTTTTTTTAAAAAATTTAATTGTAATTTGTTAAAATAAATTGATGAGACTGTTTTTGACTGTTTATTTATGTTTAAACATAAATTTATAAAGACTTTTCCACTTTAAGAAATCAGCCGAGACACACTAAAACTATATGCTTTTTCTATACAAATTTTTTTCTTAGATGTCACTAATTAAATATTGAGCAGAAATAGTTTTTTTTTTTCGGGCACAACCAATAAATTCTTTTAGTAATTTATCAAATTCTTATCAATTGTTGGGTTTTTAAGCCATTTTTCCTACTACACCCGATAGTAAAAAGAAGTATAGCCCAAAGCGAAATGGAAAAAGGGAAAAGGGAAAAACAAAAAGGGATTGACACTAGCTAGACTTGGCAACGGACTTGAACTGCTGGTTTCAATTGAGAACTAACAGTATACGTTTCAAAAAATTTTGAACCAGCCTGGAATTGTCCTAGGGGTAGTTCAAGGCTAAATTGAAACCGGCCAGTTATATTCATGAATTAACGGTTCAACCGATTCAATATATATATATATATATATATATAATAAGTTAGAAAGAAAGTGATTATGGAAATATTTTTATTTAATAAAATAAGAAATTATAAAAATTATAATTGGGCTAACTTAATTTCATATTTTTATATTAAAAACTAAATATATATATATATATATATATATATATATATATATATATATATATATATATATATATATATCATTAACTAAGTTTTCTACATTTTTTCTTTGAGTTTAGAAGAATCAAAGTCTACATAGTTCTATAATGTCCATCAATTTAGGCCCCAAATTGCTAGTACTCTTTAAAGTTGCAATTAAGATTATTAAAATCTAAATTCGGATTAAAAATGATAATGAGATATTTAAGTGGTGAATAAAAATATTGGAAATGATTTTCTTAAGGGAGAAGTTAATTAAAGACATTTGGGATAAGCATAAGGATAGTAGTAATATAGTACTAGTACAATGTTTTTAAATATTAAGTGGACCAAGACTCCTATGTGATTGATAGATTTGGAATATATGGTTGATAATTAAAGGCATATGTGGCTTTGTTATGACCTTCAGATGAGAGGAGCTAGATGGTTATTAAGGAGGGACCAAATAGCATTTTAGCCATGCAAGCATAAAAGCTTTTCTTCTTCTTCTTCTTCTTCTTCTTCTCTTATTCACTTTTTGTTTTACATTTCTCTTCCTCCCTAAAAATGCAACAACTATTTCTCATTCATTTCTCCATTTTCTTCTTCTAAAACCCTAAAACGCCCAAAATCCATACAAATAGCTTAGCCATGATTGGAATCTAGAGGAAAAAAAAGAAAAGAAAAGAGACTTTTGGAACAAGAGGAGTAGAATTTCTAGAGGAAAGGAAGAGAAGAGGAGCTAGAAAATACCCACGCCCATTCCCTATCTTCATCAAGCTTGGTAAAACGAGATTCTTCTCTTTTTCTTCATATTTTTCTTCTTATTTTTATACCATTTTCATGTATGGTAGAGAACCATTTCAAATGGGTCAAGTTTAGTCTCAAGCTATGGTTTTTAAGAGCTAAAACTCTACCTCAAAGCTTATAAATAACCATAAAAGTGAGACCTTAATGAGTTAAGTTAAAAATTAGCATATAAATAGGTTTTTGTGTTTAATGTATGAGTAAAGATTAAAAGAGGTATCTTGATGTTTTAGGAGACCCTAGAGAAGGTGGAGGATAACCTCAAGGGAGAGAATAAGCCTGAATCAAGCTTGAAGGTGTTAGAAGAGATTCCATGGTAAAGGTTAGTACATATGTGCATCCAAATTCCATTATATGTTACTTGTGTATTGTTTGATGTTCTTGTGAGCTAAAAAAATGCATGTTTGATGGATATTAATGCTTAATGATATTGGAATAAGTATAAATGTGCTTGAGTATTGAGTAGTCGAATTTTGGACAAATGTTTGATTATATGTTATTTGTCATGATTTGAAGCCTTAGAGTGTTGAAATTAGTATATAAGCCTGAAATTGAAGTTATATGATCATTTGTATGTGTGATAGGAGTTGTTAGCTATTAGAATAGTGTCTTAAAGGAAATCCCCTTAGATACTTGATGTATTCATTTATTATTAATAAAAGACATTGTCATTATATTGATGTTCATTCACATATAAATTTGATTTAGATCTTAGACTATTTAATAAGTCCTTAGTATATAACATAAAATGAAGAAAATCACAATGAGATCATGATGGTGAGATTCCTTTCATATGCAATTATGCTTATACTTAAATGATCCCTATACATAAGATTAACAAAACAAGACATTTTTAATCCGGACAGACTAGCACATTTTATACTTCTTGACTAGATCAAACAACTGATCTCATAAACTGAAGATATAAGATGTTTATAGTTAATATGTGGATGTTTGCTAGAGTAGCCAAGTACATTGGATAACCTACTATAATCACATTAATATCTATTCAATATCAGTGATAGTTTCATCATAGCAATGGTGCAAGAAAACTTACACTTGAGATGTTCAAGGTTATCTTGGATATTGAATCCTATACTTTGACTCCATTTATTGTTACCTCTTAGAGGTCACTCATAGGGTGGTGATTAGGTATAGCATGAGGTATTCAAAGGTAGTTGGGTAGTCAGTAAAGGATTCAACACTCCTAATAGAAGGATAATATACATATGGCATCTTATAGAGATCATTACTAAAAAATTCTTGGCTGAGATGGACAAGTATTGAACAAGGTCTTTAAGGATATGTTTGATAGAGCAATTAGTCTTATAGACAATAAATAATATCATTTAGACTAAGTGATATATAGTCAGTTTAATAAGAGTTGACACATAGTCCATACTTTGAACCCAATGAGGTATAGTGTAGTGAAATGATAAATTGCACAGTAATTATCTATGGAAAGGTTTACAGTCAGACCATTGACTTTTTAGTTATTTGGGTGGTCATGATGTGTTGCTAGATATCATTCATGATCTGCTCGAAATCATGTGATGATTTAAGCTCCAAATATAATCGGGAACCTAATGAGTCACACTCATAGAAGGAATGAAGGAGATTTGAAATGGGACTTGGATTGGATTCAAATACACGAGAAAAAAATTTTGAGCAGGACAAATTATGGTTGTGGATGGGATCTCACAATTGCGATAGTGTATCGCAGTTGTGAATAGGGTATTCACGATGAAGTTCATGGTCGCTATTGAGACCGTGAACCATTCTATCATTTTGTGTCATGGATTGTCATGGGTGTGATATAATATTCATGGTCGTAATTATTGTGACATCATCACAATTTTACGGCTAAAAACCTAGGGTTTGAGAAATCATACTTTAATACAAAGTAGATGATATATAAATAGTCTCATTAAAGGTTAATTTTGTGTCTTCCACCTTGAAAAAAATAATTGTCATTTTGTCTTCCATCTCACTCAAAGATTAACCTCTATTGCTAGTACTTTGTTGGTTGATCACCCCATTTCCATTGTGGTTTTCTTGTTCAAGCCTTCATGTGGATTACTATTAAAGGCAATCCAGCTTTTGGATTATTGTGGTTTGCTACAACCCAACAAAGAAGAAAAAACTCATAACTTAAAATATCAAAAGGAACAAACAAAGGTAATCAACTTCTCCTATTGAATGATTTAATCCGATTTTGAATTACATAGGGCATTTTTGGATTTAATTAAACTTTAAATTTCCACTGTCATATGTATGAGATGCATGTTCAAAAATCCAACATTAGCATTGACTAATTAGAGTTATGAATATGAAAATAATGGATGTCATATAATTTCACAAGATTTCTACACAAATTCTGCCGAGATTCACACATGTGAAAGCTCATTCACAACCGTGAAAATGCATTTCACGATTGTGAATCTCCTTTGATGGTCGTGAAACATGAGACCTGTATATATAAAAAATGGACAAACACATTTCACAAGTTTCATAATCATAAGTTGTGAAGCTATGCTTTATGCACATGAAGAGCTTGATCACGTCCGTGAACAACACTATTCATAACCATGAACAATTTTTTTTATGTAGTGAATGAATGATTATATGCATTAGTTTGACCATAAGCTTTCATAGGTAGGGTCACTATATGATTCACGAGTACCAACTCGTCAAGGATATGTTCACAATTGTGAATTACCCTTCATGGCTATGAATTAGGACATGAACTTGATAATTAATTGTTGAAGTCACATGCTTTGAATATGATTCTAATTACAAAATGTCATGATGTTTACCATTATAAAAAGCATGTTATGAGTAAGAATACACATAAATTAGTATATGTGGATGAATTTTTGGAAGGATAACCATGTACTCATGTTATGATATAATTATGTGTTTTATGAATGAATTCATAAAATGATTTCTAGCTTATGAATATATATATTTGTGACAACAAGAATATTAAAAGTCACATTCTTTGAATATGATTCTAATTATGATATTTCAGACGCTTACCATTATAAGAAGCATGCTATGAGTAAGAATACATATGAATTAGTATATGTGGATGATTTTATGGAAAAATGACCATGTACTCATGTTATGATTTAATGATGTGAACCATGAATGAATTCATAAAATGATCTCTAGCTTATAAACAGATATGTATTTGTGACAACAAGAATATTAAGAGATACATATCTATAAATGAATTACTCTATTATATGACTAGATATAGGATAGATGAAATATCATTATGGGGGCAAACGGTACCCTAGAAGTAGATGATCGAACAATAATATGATTAAGGACAAGGTGGCTTAACCTCTAAGAGTACATTTGATCCTAATATGCATGCAAAATTGATTATGAAAGTCAGTCAAGGTGGTTTAAAATTTGAAAGCGCTTTTAACTTGAGAAGCTTGGTTAAGCACATATAGATAGTGGATAAGGTGACTTAAGCTTTGGAAGCACTTCTGAACTATAATTCTTATCCGGATAGTTCGGTTAAAAGTCTTGGATGAAACAATAATGACAATATGATGAGTTGAATTATGGAATTTATTTGTGAATGCAAATGACATGATGATTATACTTTACATGATTTAATTCAATTAGGATATTTGGCCTAATAAGTTGATAGCATTGGTATAATATGGTGCAAGGATATATAAGAAAATAGCTTATGCCATGCTTTAGTATGCTTATGCATGAATATGGACTATGATGAGTTAAGAAATGTATGCTCAAACAATATGTATGATGATTCATTATGTGACGCCCCACTTATATATTAAGGATAATCCCACATATATAAGAAGAATGCCACAAGCTTAACTCGATGAATCTTTTCGAATTAAAACTTTTACATTTTAAATAACTTAATATATTTATTTATATTGGTTTAGGCAAGTCGTTCTAATTAACCATATTTATTTATCATCATATTATATACACATATGACAACCAATTATATTACATAATTATTTACATATACAATTCAATATATAAGACATGTCTACTACAAACCATATACATAGTCAAATTAAAAAAAGTAATAAATAATCAACCCTCTAACTATGTCTCTTGTGTCTCTGCTGATATGAGCTTGAATTTCTTCCTGATCATCTCCACTATCTACTATCTACAACTTCAATTCCTGCATGAGAAGTACCCACGCTAAGCTATCTCTAGCTTAATGATACATATACGTATTAAAGCTTTTCCCAGGCAGTTACACAAATGCATGTAATAAATAAATTCATGGCACATCAAATTTTATTACATATTTATCATATAAAATAAATAAATATATAACACAAAAAAATAAATATAACAACCTCATTTAATAATTAAATTTGCACCACCTTATGCAAGCATTTTATACTTTTCTACTTACATCAAGTAATAAATTTCATATTCCATTCTATAATTTATTAGCTCAAAATTTAGTTTCCGGACTGTCCGGATACGGGGTGTGAAATAGAGACGCTTGCGGAGTTTAAGCCACCCTACTCACTATAATCTCAAGTCAAGGGCGCTCGCAGAGCTTCAGCCACATTGACCTAGTATAATCATTTATCTGTGTATCAGGGGCGCTCTCGGAGCTATAACCACCCTGTCCTTATGTCACATTAATATCGGTACCGAAACTTTCCCCTAATGGTGCACCATCTATCCTATGTCAATCATCAGGTAGAGAAATGAGCAATTATTAATATTAATTACTTGTTTCTGTAACCAATATTCATTTCATATTAGCATAATCATATACTCATAATTTATTTCAATATCATGTAGTAGGATGATATTTTATCAAATATTAGCATAATATTAAGTTCATAATTAATAACATTCTATAATTTTAAAACATGTCATAACATATAATTTTATCACTGTGACATATAATTTATGTCATGCACACACATTCATGCATAAGGGCAAACTAGAATACATATATGTACAAACCTCGATGGGATTTTTGCTTTTCCAAAACATAAACTCAGAGCTCGTTCATTTTTGTTGTTCTTCTTCTTATTGAGATCCTAATTTAAAAATATAATTAATTAATACCTTAATAAAATATTTATTCTTAATATAATTTAAATAAATAACTACAATTTCTTTTAAGCTAGAACATGACCTCTTAGGAATGTTGGATAAATAAATTTTTCTACACTTATAAAAATATAACATATAAAAATAAAACATAATAAAATTTCAGAATTTTTGAACAATTACACAATTTTTGGTATAATTTTAAATATTTCTCTGTTTTCTGCCCTTAGGCAGTTTCGAGGTACCATATTTAAAACTTCATAGATTTCAATGTAAAGCTTAAATTATTCTGAAATTTTTTATACAATTATATAAGTTAATTGTAAACATTTTTTTATGTTTAACTCATTTCCAGATTCGGTTTCGATGGTTCTCAAATATTAGAGGATCTATAACTGGTTCAACATAAAGTATCAACCCAACTAGTTCAATTGTTCAGCTCATAACTCACAAAATAAATGACATTTTAAGGTGGGACTTTCACATTAATTTAGATAATACATAGAATTAAAACTTTAAATTTTTGAATTTTGGCTAATTCGATCTAAAAATAGATCAAATATAAGGACGAAGTTACTGGAGCTGCACAAGTACCAGAACACAACTCAATTAAGGAACAACTATAATTCATTTCACTATAACTCAACATACACAAGAGATATTTATATGAAATTTGGCAGATACATAAATAACACATATACCTACAACTTTTATATTTTATAAAACCTCAGATTCAGCCATTAAGATGATCAATTTAAACAAAAACCGTAGGTTATTCAGTTAATATGTCTCCTTGAACCAGTTCCACCCCAATGACCATTTCTCTTCATATACTCAAAATCATTCAATAAGATTTGACAGATAAGACCTATGTGAACAACTTTTATATTTTACACCACCTTAAATTCGATTCATAGGATACTAAAAAAAATAAACGAAATACATTGCATAACATAATCCAAAAAGTTCTAATAACAAAATAATTATGGGAAAGATATTACTTACCAAGATCAGATTTATTTGGAGTGAATTTTCTTGAAAATCATGAAGAAGAGGATGAATATTTTGGGCTATGATATGGAGGAAGGAAAATGGATAATGAAGAAGAAGAATGAGAGGGTTGAAGTTGGAAGTAAATGGCCAAAAGAAGTCTTAATTGACTTCAACCCTACTCTCCCGATTTTGCTGTGTTTTTTTTCCTGCTGTGTCTAATGTTTATTTTTTTATTTTATTTATTATATATTTTTTTAACTTTATTATTTATTTATTTTCACATATTTACTTATTACTAGTCTCTTTTATTTTTAGCAAAATACAACTTAATTATATGATCTAATTTAATCAAATTTATCATGTCTATCAATTTAATTAATTTTAATTTCTAACTTAATCATTTATTCCATCTATTTTAATTTCTATTATCTATCATGTTTTTCCTATTTATACCACATACTTATTCTAATTAAACTCTAATTAGTGGGTGTTACACATTATTTGGATGGATGCGTAAAATTTGTATGCACATATGTATCACTAAATATTAGATTTCTTAGCCTGTGGGTATTTTCTCACACATAGATTCATATCCCTTGTAGAGAATGTTGATAGAAGAAAGAGTCCACAGAAGAGTCAAAAGTTAAACCTAACACTTGAAGGGTTGATGATACGCACTTGACATTATTTTGGATATGTATGTGTCATGGAAAGGGTGTAAATCTTGTTTTTTACATGTCTTTTGGGAACATGTAATTTATATTATCAGTATATTTTTGTAAACCTCAGGCTAGTTGAAGCCCAAACTTTTATTTTATTAAATTTGTGTTATCTTTATATTTTTATGATAGTTTTAAAACAGTCACCATGGTCATGATGTAACAACAAAATTTTTAAAAAGTTTTTAACTTTTAAAAAGATTTTCTAGATAAGGTTTTGTAGCATTTACTTATATAGTTGGGATGTTCCAATTATATAAGAGGGTGTTACAAGTTTTTTTACCTTTTAATTATTGATCCCTTTCATCTTTTAATTTTAATCATAACAGAAGGCCGATGATGTGCCCATCATTCCTTTAGTTGTGAAGTCATATAAGTCCTCATCTCCTACTTTAATAATTTCTTGTTGTCTTAATTTTGTCTCAGTTCAATCATCAATATATGTTTGAGCTTTTAAAAATTGAGGGCTAAGCTAGATTACATCTTATTTAAAATATTTTCTCTCACACTAAAAACTTGTTCCACGGTAACTGTTGAGACTGAACACACTAAAATTGGTTTAGCAATTTAGGAAAGGATTGAAAAAGTATTTTGACGTAAACTTCACCATTCAATGACTAGAAAATATTTATTTGTTTTACTATTACCAAACTTAAAAGTAGTTGTTAGATAAATGTTAAATTCAAGTGAACCATATGATAATCTTAATTTTTTTTTGCATCAAAATACGACCACCCTCTCTAATTTTACTTAACTTTGAACTTAACTAGTAGTAGTGAAAATATTTACTGAAGTAGGAATATATAAATAATGCTAAACTCATTAAATAAATTAGAAATATTTTTTTCATATCATTAACAATTACGTCAACACTAATTGCATCATTATCATCATCTAAATTTAAATATACATAATAAACATTCAAATAATCATACAAACCATCTAATTTATATAACATAAAAAAGCACATAAAACAATAATTAATCATAAGAATATATTTTAAATAATTCAACCATTTCATTTTCATCAAATAAATAGAATCATGTAAAATATAATCATTCACATATTCTTGAAATATTTAAATAATATTAACATATTTAACTAATAATAAATGAGATGTTAGATAATAAATATCACTTAAAATATATGTTGCATTATTAAAATTTTTTAACATATCTAAAAGTTTTTTACAAACATCCTAATGTTATGGATATAATTAATTTGTGATACATTATTTGAAATAAATGTGCCCATTAAATCTTTATATCTATAAAACTTGTTGAATAATTTATAAGTTGAATTTCAATGAATTTGAATATTCCTTAGAAATCTTTTGGATCTTTTATTATTTTCTTTACAAAATCGATCTCATGATTTTCATGGTTTGTGAATATATCCATAAAAATGAAATTGTTTTTTAATTAGAGTAATAGTAACATTTAAAGATTTTAAACTAGATTGAACATATAAATTTAAAACCTGATATGCACATCTAATATAGAAAAAATTTATCGTCGATATTAGATTGACAAATCGATAGAAGTTCATAAATCGATGCGGTATTAGACATCATATTATCAAAAGAAATTAAAAAATTTTATTAATTAAACTATATTCTTCCAAAATATTTTTTATAAGTTTAAAAATATTATCGACAGTATGACAATATCAAAAACTCTTAATATAAGTAATTTTTTTTGGTAATTGTCAATCATTATCAATCTAATGACATATAATATACAAGTATGAATACATAAACTAATGATCACTCTAAATACCGCTACAAATTGCAACACTTCCATTTAAAAAAAAATAATTTATATAGTATTTTTTGTTATTTTCTCTATACAAATCACATAAAGTACATTTCAAAGTATTTCTAAGCACATGTTTTGCACATGAATTTAATATATTTTGACAATAATTAATAAAACATAATTTTTCATAAAAACTAAAAGATAAATATTTCATACTCATTATTTTTACTAGTTCTTTTTTATTTTTTATCCGAATATTAAAAATCATTGAGAAGAAGAAAAGAAGAAGAAGAGGAAGAAGTGACATACCTAAAAATTTGTGCTTGTTTTTTTTTTAATTCCAAGTTTGGTAACATGCTGGTTTTGCAAATATTTTCTAAATGTCTCATAACCACCTATAGTTTTAAACTTATAGGTTTATGAATAAGAATTACAAATTACTTTAAATGAGCCATTCGATTTTTGCAATGAATTTGAAAAATATCGGATGTTCGAATTTTTGTTTCTAACTCCATTGATGTTGGATTTGTTGATGGTTCATCAACCTTATTTTCTTGGCTTTCTTGAGTTGGAAAATTATCCTCCAAATTATCCATCATGTTGTCTAAATCAATAGTTGGTTGATTTTTAGCAAAAAATTGTTTCTTCCAGTGTAGCTTGTCTTTTTTAAAAATTAAATTTTGTAAAAAAAATTAGAAAAAATAGTGAACAAAAAAATTATAGAGAAAGAGAGAAATATAGAATTAGAAAAATTATAGGTAAGAGATTTAAGAATTAAAGGATTAGAGAAAATAATTGATATATAAGTGTGTGATTAGAGATAAATTGAGATTGTATGTATAAAAAATTGAGATTGAATTGAAAAAAGATTGAGAGAAAGTGTGTAAAATATTTCTTTGAGATATTTGGCATTTACAAAGGAAAAATGAAATGTAGCGCTCCCTTACGCTACTAATCGTTAATAGTGTATGAAAGTGATACTAAACTCATTTTTTTGTAAGAATTTGTCTCAAATTATTGTATTATTTATTTATTTATTTTTATATCATTTAAATATGTAACTAGTGATATAAATATTTTGATTTAAAATAACTCATTCAGTAAAGCATAATATTTAGAAATATATTTACCAATAATACCAAATATATATTAATTACAATTTCAATCCTTATAAATCCTACATGCCACAAATTTATATTAAAAGAAATTCTTAATTTTTTTTACAATACAATTTCCAAAACATACAAAAAGGAAATAAATTGTTGCAAATTGATCTTGGGGTTTCTCTCTTCTTCGGTCGCCCTATCAGAATAGCTACGTTTATTTATCTACACATGAAACACATGCGCTAAGCTATTAGATTAGTGGTATATTTGGCAACTATCCAATAATTATATAAATATTTTCAAAATAAAATTTTAGAAACTACAATTAATTTACCAAGCATGCCAAAATATTCAAATAATATTAAAACTATTTTTGTCATGCAAAAATATACAATTCATCAATTATAACATTTTATTCATTAAACATGCTTGAAATTGTTTAACAATACAAGATATATAATTTAAAATATCAATTTAATAATTTATATTTTTTTGTTCTATTATTTATTTGATAGCCTACGATATTTTAGACCGGAACTAAAAACTGGATATAGGGTTTCTGCTCTCCGGCAGTCTACTTGGCACCTACAAAATTATTTTACAACTCGGTATTTAACACCTATATTTTCAATAACAACTGAATACCTTTTTGGTGTTTATGTAATTTCGAATTCAACATTATTTCTTAGTGCCTACGTAATTTCAATTCAGCACTATTTGTTAGTGTTTACATAAATTAAATCTCAACACTATTTTTTAGTTCGTACATTTATATCCTTTTATTAGCATGTCAACTTATCATAATTTTTAGTTTTTGATTAGATGTTATAGGACTTAATTATATTTGTTACATTTATTATTATTTACATAAATTATGTAGGTAACACTAATATAAATTTCATATAAATGCAATAATTCCTATAAAATATTTTACAACCTCATACTTGCTCATTTATTCATTATAACTATAAGAAAAATCAAATAATATATTTTTCCATCACAAAAATTCACAATTAATACATATTTACAAGCTGTCATATTCTGGACAGTATTTCTACCTTATATTTTCCTGCATTTTTTTAATCTATTTTTAGATGGAAATTGGACAAGAGATCAACTAACAAAATGTAGTTACATATTTGATCTTTAATTTTCAACTTGAATCAGATTAAACTGAATTTTATATCAAAAGTTATGAAATTTTCTCTAAGATATGTTCATTCCAATCTGCACAGTATTTTACTGGACAGATTTCTAGTTCGAACTTTGAGTCCATTTTTCAGTTAATTGCAGACATATTTAGGTCCAATAGTCTGAATAAAAATTAAATCCATATGTTTTAACTTTCCAACCCAATAAAATTACTCAAAACGCATTCCAAAAACTCAAGTTATGACCAGAAAAATAGATAATGTTCATAAGACGAATTTTCCAGCACTTCAATTAATTTCTACAATTTCCATTTTCATGCATCTACCTCATATTCTAATTTTTATTTTCACATTCATGGCATCATTTAATCACCAATTCATCACTCAATCAAATATCTAGAATTTCATACACAATTTCACAAACATCACAAAATCAAAATCAACATTTTTCTATATTGAAATTTTGTCAAATGTACATACCTCAAAAATTCACTTCTCTTCACTTTTCTCTTATTCTTAGCTAGCTTTCTGCTTGCCCTTACTTCCTCTTTGATTTTGGTTCAAAGATTTTTTACCTCCTTAGCCTAACAACAATTTTCACACTAATCAAGCAGTAATTATACTAATCCACCCTTAATCATGATTAACATAATAATAACCCTAAATTACCACCCTTAATGGTAACTAACCCCAAAATCAAAGAAAATAGAAGGAAAAAAGTGAGAAGATGGAAAATCTTACCTCACATTTGAAGATCTTCAAAATGACTAAATTTTTTCTTTTTTTTTTTCTTCTTTTCTTCCTTCATCTTCCTTGGTTATGCTCACTTTGCTTCCCTTTCTTGATGATCTTGCCTAAATCCAACTTTTACCATCTAACTTTAGCTTTAATTGAAGAAAGAAAAAGAAGAACTAAGGGGAGGGAGGTCACGGCTACAAGGAGAAGAAAGGGAGAGATTTTTCTCTGGTTAGATGAGAAAGAAGAAGAATAATGACAAAAAAAGTAGAGTTTGACTTTTTATAGTTGGATTAGGTGGATGGTTAGGATTAATTATATAATTTTATCCCTCATTGGTCCATTAATTTAAATCACTCTTACTTTATTTTAATCAAAAGAATATTCATTTCCTTAGATAAAGAATATTCTATTTTTATGCCTTCTTAAAATATCTGTGCCAAAAACACTGCAATTTCCAATTTCGTTAAGCGAAAAATTATTTTTTTCCAAATTTTAATTTCGAACTTCAAAATTATCAATTAATAATATCCAAAATATTTTTCTCATATTTTATTATCATTTTAATTTTTTCTTTTATGTTCAAATTTAGACTCTAATCGGTTTGGAGCATCGGATTTCGATCAACTACAACCGTGGCCTAAATTATCGGATATTACAATTTTCCCCCCTTAAAAAAATTTCATCCTCAAAATTTGCCTTTTTAACTGGAGTGGAATAATTGTGGATACTTGGCCTTCATCACATCTTCATTTTCCCAAGTCGCCTCTTCTGAATTATGATTTTTCCACATAACCTTTACCAATGGTACCTTCTTGTTCTGTAGCTCATTCATTTCTTGAGCTAGAATTTCAACTGGCTCCTTTTCATAAGTTAGATTTGGTCATATTTCTATAGATTCTGCTGATATAATATGAGATGGATCTGATCGATATCTTCTCAACATGGACATGTGGAATACGTTGTGAATCTTGTCTAACTTTGGTGGTAGAGCTAATTTGTATGCCACGGGACCTATGTGTTCAAGTACCTTGTATGGTCCAATGAACCTAGGACTCAACTTTCCCTTCTTTTGAAATCGAAAAATCCTTTTCCAATATCAGACTTTTAAGAATACTTTGTCACTAACTGTATACTCAATATCCATTCTTTTCAAATATGCGGATGATTTATGTCTATCAGCAGTGGCTTTCAGCCTATCTCTTATTACTCTCACTTTTTCCTCTGTTTACTAAATTTTCACTCACTGATTTCTTTTCACTAAGCTCGGTCTAACATAGAGGCGTTCTACATTTTCTCCCATACAAGGTTTCACATGGTGTTATACCGGTACTGGCTTGGGGACTATTATTGTAGGCAAACACTATCAATGGAAGATGTTTATCCCAACTACATTCAAATTCCATCACAAAACTCCTCAACATATCTTCCAATATCTGTATGACCCTCTCTGATTGTTCATCTGTTTGTGGGTGGAAAGTTGTGCTGAAATTGAGCTGACTACCCATGGCTTGATGCAAACTTTTCCATAATTGTGAAGTGAAGCTTGGGTCTTGATCTGAATTGATTGAAACTGGCACACCATGTAAACAGATTATCTCATTAATATAGATCTCTACCAAATGATTAAGTGGATAATCCATCTTGATCGGTAGAAAATGAGCTGATTTGGTGAGCTGGTACACCACTACCCATACTGCATCATGCCTCTTTTTTGTCAAAGGCAACCAAAAAACAAAATCCATTGTAACTCTCTCCCATTTCCACTATAGAATTGAAATTGACTGCAATAATCACTTGGTACTTGATGCTCAGCCTTCACTTGCTAACAAGTTAAACATATGGTAGTATACTTTATGATATCTCTTTTCATTCCCGCCCACCAGTAATATGCCTTTAAGTCATAATACATTTTGTTGCTTCCCGGGTGCATTGCATAAATAACATTGTGAGCCTCCTTCAAAATATCTTGTTTCAATTCTAGTACGTTTGGTACACATAACCTTCCTTTTTTCCTTAAACTCCCATATGCTTCAATAGTAAATTCTGGTTTTTCACCCTTTTTCACCATTTCAAAGATTTCCTTTAATTTCGTGTCCTGCTTCTGATTGTCCTTGTTGAATCAATGTGGGTTGAATTCGCAATTCTGCCAAAATAATATATATAAATTGTTTATTATTTCATTTTTTTGTTATTTAATCTTGTTCACTTAATAAATTCAAGTTTTAACGTTTACATGCTAGAGTTTTTCTACTCAGAACGTCAGCTACCATATTGGCTTTAACTGGCTAGTAATCAATGATACTATTGTAGTCTTTGATTAATTCTAGCCATCGTCTCTGTCTCAAATTGAGTTCTTTTTGTGAAGGCAAATATTTCATACTTTTATAGTATGTATAGATATAACATTGCTCGCCATATGGGTAGTGTTGCCATATTTTCAATGCAAACACAATGACTGCTAATTCCAGATCATGTGTCAGATAATTTCTCTCATGAGACTTCAGTGATCTGGAAGCATAAGAGATCACTTTGCCTTCTTGCATTAGTACAGAACCCAAACCATTAAGGGAAGCATCATTGCACACAACATAATCTTTTCCTGTAGTAGGCTATGTCAACACTGGTGCCTCTATCAACATTTTCTTCAACTTATCAAAGCTAGTCTGACACCGGTCTATCCACTTAAAATTGGTCTCCTTTCTAAGCAATTTTGTCAGTGGTGAAGCCATCATTGAAAATCCTTTCATGAACCTCCAATAATAACCAGCCAAACCTAGAAAACTTCTCACCTCTGTCACATTCTGAGGCAGTTTCTAGTTGAGGATTGCCTCTACCTTGCTGGAGTCGACTCTGATCACATTGGCTGAGACAATATGCCCTAGAAAGGCCACTTCATCCAACCAGAATGCACATTTTGACAACTTCGCATATAATTGATTCTATTCATTAGATCTATAAATACTGCTGGGGCAATTGTTAAGCCAAAAGGCATTACTAAGAACTCATAAGGACCATATCGAGCCCTAAATGTTGTTTTTGAAATATCTGATTCTCTAATTCTTAATTGGTGATAACCTGATCTAAGGTCAATTTTAGAAAATACCCCTACTCGTTTCAACTGATCAAACAAGTCATTTATTCTCGGCAATGGATATCGATTCTTAATTGTCATTTTGTTCAACTGACGATAATCAATGCACAAACGAAAGGTGTCATCCTTCTTTTTCACAAGTAGAATCGGAGCACCCCAAGGTGAGACACTGGGTCTGATAAACCCTTTCTCTAATAACTCTTGCAACTGCACTTTTAATTCCTTTAGCTTAGCAGGGGCCATTCTATAGGGAGTGATCGATATCGGAGTTGTGCCTGACAAAACATCTATGGAAAACTCTATCTCCCTGATAAGTGGCAACCCTATCAAGTCTTCGGGGAAGATATTTGGATATTCACATACTGTAGGAATCCCCCTGAGATCTAGACTCCTTAGTATCTATAATATGTGCCAAAAATGCTTCACATCCCTTTTTGATAAGTTTATGTGCCTTTGTAACAGAAATGATATTTGTCAAGTATGGTCGGTTCTCACTCAAGACAATCACGTCATCCTACCTTGAATTCTTGAAAGTCACTCTCCCATACTGACAATCCACCACTGCTCTATGCTAAGTTAACCAATCCATCCTTAAGATTGCATCAAACTCATGGAATGACAAGTCTATTAGGTCAGCTGGGAATTCCACATTTTGAGCTTTGATTGGATTGTTTTTATAGACTTGACTAACTTTCACTCCATGACCCAAAGGATTTGTCACTAATATATCATAATTTAATTCCTTTGCTACCATATTATCCTGACTAAGTGGTGACATGCATAAATATGAATGAGTAGAACCTAGATCTATTAGTGCAAATAAATCAGTATCATAAAGAGAAAATTTATTGATAATCACATCCGGGGCATCCTGCTCCTCACGAGTTCTCATGGCATATGCTCAGGCTGGGGCTCAACTACCTTCTGCTCTATTCACTTATTCTGATACACTCTACCCAATCCTGCAGCTTCTAGACTGTCCATGTCCTCTACCTCTGCCTCGAGTGACATTATGAACCTGAACTGATACTACACCCCCTGTACCTTTCCCTCTGGGGTAATCTTTCTATTTTTGCTTAGTAAATCTGCATCGTAATCATGCTCTAGTAATCCACCAGCAATCACTTGCAAGTGATCTTCCATAATGCTGATATGTGATAGATATGAATCTCCTATTATCCGAAGCTGGTGCACTAGTTGTAGACCCCTCTGGCCTCGATTGTTGGCTTTGCCTAGCTGAAAAGGTTGGTCTAGAACCCTGTGACTGGAAAAACCTAGGCATTGTCTGCCCCCTTTTACCTGATGTCTGGGCCATTCTAATTTTCGATCTCCATGATGAATCTTCTATCCTGTTTCTCTTTGACCTCTTTTCCACACTGATGGCCTAGGATACTAGTGTATCAAAATTGTCAAGCTGAAGGGCGGTAACTATATTTCCAATTTCATTATTAAGCCCATCCTCAAATCTATGACATATATATGCCTCATCAGCAATGATTCCAGTTGCATATTTACTTAGTCTGTTGAATTTCATCTCGTATTCGGCCACTGACTTGCTTTCTTGCTTCAAGTCTTAAAACTCCCTTTTCGTTTCATTCATATAAACTCTAGGCACATATTTCTTGCTAAATTCTACCTTGAAGAAATTCCATGAAGGTGTTTTCGGTGTTTGGGGCTTTGATAAGATTGATTTCCACCAGTCATTTCAACTAGTCATAGGCATGATCTTTTAGAAGAGACGCTGCACCTGAGTTTCTGTTCCTCTGTACACTTGAGTTCCTCAAACACCTTTGCTATCGATTCCATCCAAAACTCTGATGCTGCTGGATCATCCTCTCTCCTTCCCATAAAATCTGTGGCTCCATATTTTCTCAGCTTATCAATCCGTGGTTTTGGCTGAGGTGGAGGAGGAAGTGGAGCTAGTTGTGGAACTGCTTGTACTATCTGTTGCAACAAATTTGTTATCTGCTCCACAAGAGGGGCCTATCCTAAATTAGCCTGTCCCTCTGCTCTCGATGGAGCTACTACATTTGGTCTGGAATCTCTCACTGATGGAGGTTGTTTGAGATTGGCTGAGTCTAAAAGACTATTACTCAGTTCATCTTCTGATAAATATTGTTTCGATCCTGAATCCATATCTACCTATAAACTAGAAGAAGTGACCCAAATTCGATAATTGTAGTATTTTATGCATATGCATGAGACACATATTCTATTTTATACCAACTTATTAAGAATCAATTAACCTAGGCTCTGATACTACTACATATAGTGCTCCCTTACCCTACTAGTCGTTAATAGTGTATGGAAGTGCTACGAAGCTCTTCTTTTTTTTTTTTTGTAAAAATAACAAATTCTCAAATTATTGTATTATTTATTTTTATATCATTTAAATATGTAACTAGTGATGTAAATATTTTGATTTAAAAGAACTTAATCAGTAAAACATAATATTTAGAAATACATTTACCAATAGTACCAAATATAAATTAATTACAATTTCAATCCTTATAAATTCTACATGCCACAAATTTAAATCAAAAGAAATTCTTAAATTTTTTTTACAATACAATTTCGAAAACATACAAAAAGGAAATAAATTGTTGCAAATTGATCTTGGGGTTTCTCTCTTTTTCGGTCGCCCTATCGAAACAACTACATCTATTTATCTGTGTATGAAACACACGCGTTAAGCTACTAGCTTAGTGATACATTTGGCAACGATCCAATAATTATATAAATATTTCTAAAATAAAATTTTAGAAACTACAATTAATTTACTAAGCATGTCAAAATAATTAAATACTATTAAAACTATTTTCGTCATGCAAAAATATACAATTCATCAATTATAACATTTCATTCATTAAGCATGCTTGAAATTGTTTAACAATACAAGATATACAATTTAAAATATCAATTTAATAATTTACATTTTTTTGTTCTATTATTTATTTGATAGCCCATGACATCTTAGACCGGAACTAAATACTCGATACAAGGTTTCTGCTCTCTAGCAGTCTACTCGGTGCCTATATAATTATTTTTTAACTCGATGTTTAATGCCTATATTTTTAATAATAACTCAATACCTTTTTGGTGCCTATATAATTTCTAACTCAGCACTATTTCTTAGAGTTTATGTAATTTCAATTCAGCACTATTTCTTAGTGCCTACGTAAATTAAATCTCAGTATTATTTCTAGTGCTTATATTTCTACCCTTTTATTGGCATGCCAACTTATCCTAATTTCTAGTTCTCGACTAGATGTTATACGACTTAATTATATTTGTTACCTTTATTATTATTGACATAAATTATATAGGTAACACTAAAATAAATTCCATATAAATGCAATAATTCCCATTAAATATTTTACAACCTCATACTTGCTCATTTCATCATTATAACTATAATAAAAATCAAATAATATATTTTTTCACCATAAAATTTTACAATCAATACATATTTGCAAGCTGCTCTATTCTGGATAGCATTTATGCCTTATATTTCCCAGTATTTTTCATTCGTTTTTAGATAGAATTTGGATAAGTTATCAACTAAAACAATGTAGGATATGTCTTATCTTTAATTTTCAACTAGAATCACATTAAACCAAATTTTGTAGCAAAATTTATGAAATTTTCTCTAAGATACGTTCATTCCAATCTGCCTATTACTTTACTGAACAGATTTCTAGTTCAAACTTTGAGTCCATTTTTCAGCTAATTGCAGATATATTCAGATCTAATGATTTAAATGAAAGTTGAAGCCCTATGGTTAACTTTCCAACTCAATAAGAATCACTTAAAACTCATTTCCAGAACTCAAGTTATGACCAGAAAAATAGACACTATTCATAAGACGAATTTTTCAGCACTTTAATTAATTCCTACAATTTCCATTTTCATGCATCAACCTTATATTCTAATTTTTATTTTCACATTCATGTCATCATTTAATCACCAATTCATCACTCAATCAAATATCCAGAATTTCATACACAATTTCACAAACATCACAAAATCAAAATCAACATTTTTCTATATTGAATTTTTGCCAAATGTACATACATCAAAATTTCACTTCTCTTCACTTTTCTCTTGTTCCTAGCTAGCTTTCTCCTTGCCCTTACTTCCTTTTTAATTTTGGTTCAAAGATTTTTCACCTCCTTGGCATAACAACAATTTTCACACTAATCACATTAATCCACCCTTAATCATCATTAACATAATAATAACTCTAAATTACCACCCTTAATGGTAACTAACTCCAAAATCAAAGAAAAGAGAAGGAAAAAAGTGAGAAGATGGAAAATTATTTTTTTCCAAATTTTAATTCCAAACTTCAAAATTCTCAATTAATAATATCTAAAATATTTTTCTCATATTTTATTATCATTTTAATTTTTTTCTTTCATGTCCGAATTTAGACCCTGATCGGTTTGGAGAGCCGGATTTCGGTCAACTGCGACCGTGGCCCAAATTATCGGGCATTACAGAAAAAATGAAAAAAATGTAATTTTCAAAATACCCTTGAGTTATAGCTATTATTTTTTCTATTATAAGAGGTATTTTGGAATTTTTATTTTATTAATATTAATTAAAAAAAGAAAATTGTAACATCCCCTTACCCCACTATAGTTCAGCAAGGTAAGTGAGCATTACCCGTCTTACTGTTTTATAAAGTTAATGAAGTGAAATAAATATTTTTTTTTCCAAAAATATTGCATAAACTAAAATAAAATTTCATACAAGCCCAAATATTAAAACTTTTATTTATTTATAAAGTACATTAATTTACATTCAAATCATGTTCTTTTACATGGTGACTCACATATTTAATACACATGATATGAAATAAAAATGATACTTTAATTTACAAAATTTTTAACGACATATACCGAAAATTAAACCCAAAGCTTTTTGCTGCTTTCCTCCGGGTACCCTTTTTCTTCTCATAGTCTATTTTCTATGGCTACACTTCTAAACCTGCGTGAGAGGAAATCACCCGCGCTAAGCTACTAACTTAATGGTGCTTCAATAATAAAAATTTTACATACATATATATTTTCTCACATATTAATTACTCATTTAATAAATAAGACATAAAATAAAGAATTATATAAAATCAATAAATTTCTACAAACACTTAATATCTAATAACTTTAATTCATATAACATTTATAAAACAAAAATCACATACTCCGATATTATTATTATTATTATTATTATTATTATTATTATTATTATTATTATTATTATTATTATTATTATTTATTTGTGCCCATAACACCTATAACCGAACTAACTAATAGGAATAACGGGGTTGTCATTTCCGGCTTTCATAATATAGCACCGAGCGCTTTTATAATAATGTCATTACCGACTTTTGTTATATTGCCATTACCGGCTTAATAATTTTGTGTTGAACGCATTTATAAATTGTCATTACCGGCTTTCATATTTGGCACCGAGTGCCTTAAATCCCCTGATTGGCATGCCAAACTATTCCCTATTCTAGTTCTAGACTAGGTGTTTTTGGGCTTAACTATTTTTATGTTAATTCACTATATTTCAAAAATGTCAACATTATTTAACTATCATAATTATGTTTATTTATTTTTGTTCTTTATTTCCATTATTATTGAAATAAAATCTCATACATAAATAATTTGTTAAAAATTTATAATTACCATCAAATTAAATATTTGCATGGATTATTACTTATAGTTATAACAACACATGCAAAAAGCCCAATATTGTATGTTTTTACCTATGGCAGATTTCAGACTTATTTTTGGGCTTCATTTTTAGCCCATATATAATTCGAATTTGAAGTTATATCCTTCTAAACATTTTTAGTTTATTGTCTTAGATTTCAGATGCATCAAGAATCACATAAATCACAATTTTCTATCAAAAGTTATGATTAATTCACTACTGCATCATCACAGAATTTTCTGCATAGAATTTTTCTGGTTAGATTCTAGGTTTAAACTTCGTGCATTTAACTGGGCCAATCTAGACATAATTAGATATTATAGTCTAAATAAAGATTAAAGCCTTGTGTCGTAGCTTTCATTTCCAACAAAGAACATACAAAACGGAGTTCCATAACTCAAGTTATCATCAAAATAGACAGAGCTGTTCCTGGAATTCTGTACCCGAGCCATCAATTGGTATCAATCCATATTTCAACCACATTCATCATTTGCATTCATTTTAATAATAAAATTTCCAGAATTAAAAATACATTCATATGTCTCAATTATTTCTCACCATTTGGTCTCATTTCCATATATAATATCAAAAGTCACAACAAAACACATAACATCCCAACAACACAAACATAACAAACCTTAACATATAATTTCATACATATTAACAACATGCAAAATTTTTATCAATGAAGCACATACCTAATCAGCCTTGGTTCTTCCCTTAATCCTTCTTTTTCTTCTCTTATTAGCTAGCTTTCTCCTTGCCTTTGTCACCCTCTTGAGGGCCTCTCACTTGTTCACTTATTTTTCCTACACAACCATACCATAACTCAATTCCAACATTCAATTTCAATGCTTTTCATGTCTACATAATATTCTAATGCTCCTAATATGTTTTACACCTTAATTGAGCTAAAATTTACTAAGGTTAAACTTCCTTCTTCACATGTCATGGCTGCCCAAAAATCATATCCTAGTTCCCAATTTATTTTTTTCAATTCAACACTCAATTCACCCTTAATCTATCACCAATTGTGGGGTTTCTATGTTAATTTCAATTTCCCCCAAATTTATTTAACTATGGCATCCCCTCCTTTATCCTTCAACATTATATTTTCTTTAGTTTTTAAGCCATACAATAATTACCTAACATCAAATATCATTAATTCAAAGTTTAATTACACTTCCATCAACTAATCACAAACTTAAATTTCTACTTCCAATCTTGCAACATAAGCTCAATCTACCAAACCTAATCACATCTATCATCATTATGGGTCTCAAATAGAAGGAAAAAGGTTGAATTTAAGAAGAATAAACTCACCTTAAGTGTTCTTCAAAGTGGGCCAAAATTCCCCTTAATATTTCTCTCTTTACCTTTTTTTTTCTTCCTTCCTTCTTGCTCCTTTGGTACCTTTTATGGTAAGAACTCTTAAAATCTAATTTTTGCCTCTCAAAACTAATTTATCTGCTTTCTTTTTCAAGCTTGGATTGAATGAAAATGGAGACTTAGGGAGGGAGTATGTTGGACGGCCAAAGAGGTGAAGAAAGAATAAGATGATGACTTTGATATTTTGGGTGGAAGAATAAAGAATTCCTCATTTTTTTTGAGGTGAGTATTTGGTGGTTCCATGCCTACATTAAGCTCTTCATCCATTGGTCCAAAATATAAATTAATTTTAATGAAATTTTAAACTTTAAGAAATTTCTTATTTGCCACATCCATTGGTCCAATATATGAAGAGATATCACACAAGAGATTTATAAAGGTTCGGGTACCAACAAACCCTACTCCTCTCCCCAATCTCAATTGAGAGTTTCACTAACACACTAAGTGTTACAATGGAGTTTTACAAACTCATTCCCAACTATGGTGTTTCTTTCAATGGCTAACACCTAACCCAGAAATTCCCTTGAGTTTTAATGGCTCTCGTAATAAACCAATTCCTTGTGTTTTATGGCTCACACAATTAACCCTTATAAGTGTTTCACTCTTAACCCAATATACCCAAACTTGAGTAATCGATTACAATGAACACACTCACCAACCTATAATGTTCAGAATTTATGAACAATTAGGTTTTCACAGAGAATAAAATTTTTGTTGAAAGTAATTAATGCACAGTGACTACAACAAGATTTTGATTCAAAAGTAATTGTTGTTCAATTGTTTAGGATTCATAAATGACTTGCATTTATACTTCCTCAGTGATTATAGCCGTTTGGATGCATTTAATGCGAAAATAGCCATTGAACCAATTCTTAACTTCGTGCTTGACATGTTTCTCTTTCCTCATTCACGGTCGTGAATGTTCTTCCAAGCCGTGGCTTAGGTGGTGACTCTGGCTGTGAAGCATTATAGAAGAATTTGAAGTGTTTGATCATGGGCATGACTTTATACTTTCACGGACGTGAATATCCTTCCAAGCTGTGGTCCAAGTGGTGACTCTGGCCGTGAAGCTCTCTGGAAGAATTTGACATGTTATCTTATAGACGTGACTACCTTTCACGGGCATCACTGATTTGATCATTCACGGTGGGTATGATCTTTCATGGTCGTGAACTTTAAATGTTGGAGAGTTGGTGCTAAGCTACATCACGGGCGTGACATAATTAGTCACGAGCATGAACATACTATTTTTTCTTATTTTGACCTTCAAAGGTTGTCTTTCATTCTTGCATCATATTCCATACCCTGTCCAACAAACTTAAAACACAAGCATTGTTAAATACATTATTACTACTTTATTTGTTAGTATAAAAATGATGGAAATACCCCTTAAGGTTCAACAATTTCTCCCTTTTTGATGGTGACAAATAATCTAGCAATATGTGCTTTTGAGAAGTCTCCCCCTCAAAAGATGCTTACGACAAAAATTAATAGAGTGCAAAAATTGAGCGACGTATAGCATGGATCTTTGCTTGCTAGCTAGGTATATGCAAAGTATATTCAAAGTATATCAACACATTTGCATTCATATATTGCTAGGTTCTCCCCCTTTTTTCATCAACAAAAATAAACCATAAAGCGAAAATGATGTAATTATATTAATACCAAATAGAGGAAGTACAAAGTTTGGAAAAGTAAATTAAAATCCTCCACTCACAATACTAGAAACTAGTAAACAAAATGAAAAAAAAAACTAGAACTCTAACTAGGCTTGGAACTGGACAATACATCTCTAAGGCGTGCTACTTCCGCCTCGAGGCTATCCATGCGAGACTCCATAAAATTTTTGAGATTTTCCAACCTCTCATTGATGAATGTCTGCAATAGGTCAAAGCGAGGTGCTAAAAGATCATCCACCTGCTGTGCCAAGTTAGGTGTAGAGGCTGAGGATTGACCAACCTCTTGCTTAACCTCTAGGGTCGCCGTCTCAACTGTGGGACTTATTTTCTTTGCTGGATTCCTTGGAGGCCCTCTTTGAATTCATCCGAATCTTGATCTTCCCAAAAAATTTCACCAGCTGGAGTAGTGAAACAGTAAAAGACATTATTCTTATAGATTATTCGAACAGCTGCTCCCATCTTTACAAAAGACTCGACATCTAGCTGGTCTCAAGGATGTGCAGGAATGAGGTTGAAATTGTGCTCATTAAGCTTTACATACCCAAGCTCAATTGCAAGGTGAGTCACATACCCACCAATCAAGATATCTCCCGATGGATTTTGTTGCAATTGAGAGAAGATGATTTGCAAACCATCGAGATAGGGCCATTGTTAGACCTCTTCATGCCATCTCCAAGAGGAAAAGCTCAAATTTACGGATTGCACAATTGTTGTCGCCTCTTGCAAATATACTCTAGGTCAGAAACCTATGTAAATATTTATGCATGGAAGACTGAAGGTGGGTGCTTTTAGTCTTCTTCACGTTCCAACTACAATCTTATCCAAAATGAGTCCATACCGGATTAGCATAAAATTCCACCTCACTCTCATTGAGGATACCATTTGAGGGAAGTTTGAAGATTGCACCAAACTCCGCTGCTGTGAGAGTGTTCGGATGCTAACAAAGTTGGAATTTGATTGTTCCGGTGGGAGAAACTTGCAAAGTGCTAAGGAACTTGAGAGTTGGTTCCCTTAGTGTTGGCTAATGAATATCCACAGACTCCTTGAGATGATAAGCTTGTAGTTGTTCTGTTATGCTTGTCTCAAGACCGAGGGTCCTGACAACATTCCACTCGAAAGAACTTGATGAAAGTAAGGGCCTTTTCTTAAGAATGACATATCTCGGATGACAATGCTCTAGAATGATGTTGAGAAGGTAGTCCGTGTAGCGTCTCGGAGCATAGGATTTCTTCCTTAGGCCTTTTGATGAGCCGGGTCCCATTGATGATTTCAGAATGAGTTTTGGAGAGTGAGTTTTTTATTAGGGTTTTTTAGGATAACCTTGTGATGTTGTGATTTTTGAAGAAAGAAAGGAGTTTTGAAGGTTTTTATAGATGGAAAAGGGTATGAGGGGGTTGGAATCTATGAGAAGTATTGAATGAGGGTGTTAAATGAGAGAATTTGTAGAGTTTGAAATGAGAGAAAACAACAGAAAACTATTTTATAGTCGACATAGTCACGGTTGTGAATAGTAAATCACGAGTGTGAAATGTCATGGTCACGGTTTGTTGAAGAGGCATTCCAGCCATGATGAAAGATATGAAACGAGTCATGGTCGTGACATTTAATAGTTACGGGGGTTACATATGAATTTTCACAGTGATGACAAAATGAGTCACGGTCGTGAAGTATAATCTTCACCACTTGTGACCGTGAGGCAACTTGTGAAACAAAGCATGAACGGTTTTGCAATTATTTGGTGTTAATGTTCACGATCGTGAAGAAGTGTCACGGTCATGAACAGAGAGTTTCATAGGAGTGAAAGAAAAGAGTTATGGGCGTGAAACATAGTCTTCACTACCTTCAGCCATTAATTATGTTGTGAAACAAGGCGTGAAAGCTACTGGGGCTTTTGGCGATTATGATCACGACCGTGAATATATGTCATGGGCGTGAATTACCTTAAATCTTCAATAAATAAAACTATGTCTTAAACAAGACTAAAAGATTTTCTAAGATGCTTTTATCCCTTATAACATATATTTCCATCGAGTTAGCCACTTCATACCTTAAAAAATTAGACAATAAAAGACAACATATGAAAGAAATTAACATTCAAGGTTTGACAAATTTGACAATCATACTTAAGATAAGGTTAATCCATCAATCATACCAAGCTCTCTTCTTATGAAGTTAAATCTTTCTTCATTAAGAGACTTGGTGAAAATATCTGTCGATTGATTGTCTGTATTGATAAATTCCAATACAACATCTCCATATTGAACATGATCTCTAAGAAAATGAAGTCTTGTGTCAATATGCTTACTTCTATAATGTTGAATGGGATTCCTAGATAGGTTTATGACACTTGTATTGTCACATCTGATAGGTATATGGTCCAAACTATGACCATAATCCTTAAGTTGTTGTTTCATCTATAGGATTTGAGTACAACAACATCATGCTGCCATATACTCTGCTTCAGCTGTAGAAAGAGCAACTGAAACTTGTTTCTTGCTAAACCAAGAAACTAAGCATTCACCAATAAAGTGACAAGTGCCTGAAGTACTCTTTCTATCCAAGAGACTTCCAGTGTAATCAGCATCTGAATATCCTATGATATGAAAGGATGAATTTCTAGGATACCATAAGCCTAGATGCAATGAGCCATGTAAATATTTTAAGATTCTTTTCACAGCATTCAAATGTGATTCTTTAGGACACGATTGAAATCAAGCACATAAGCATACATTATACATTATATCGGGCCTAGATGCAGTAAGATATAAGAGTGATCCGATCATACCTCTACAGAACTTTTCATTAATGCTCTTACCCTTTTCGTCTTTGTCCAATTTTGTTGATGTGCTTATTGGAGTCTTGGCATTTTTGCATCCTTCCATTCCAAATTTCTTGATTAAGTCTTTGGCATATTTGGATTGGTTGATGAATATGCCCTAATTGCTTTGTTTTATTTGTAGACCAAGGAAGAACTTAAGCTCACCCATCATGCTCATTTCAAATTCCCTAGTCATACACTTAGCATATTCTTGGCAAAACAATCCATTAGTAGACCCAAATATGATGTCATCAACATAAATTTGAACAATTAGAATATCATGCTTATGCTTTTTAATAAAAAAAGTAGTGTCAACATTTCCCTTTGAAAAATTATTTTCTAAAAGAAAAGAACTTAGTCTTTTATATCAAGCTCTTGGAGCTTGTTTCAAACCATAAAAAGCTTTTTAAAGTTTAAATACATGATCAAGCAAATTATGGCTTTCAAAACCTGGTGGTTGTTCTACATAAACTTCTTCTTCTATAAAACCATTTAAGAAAGCACTTTTGACATCCATTTGAAAGGGTTTAAAATTCATATGGCATGCATATGCTAAAAGTATTATTATGGCTTCTAATCTAGCTATCAGAGCATAGATTTCATCATAATCTATTCCTTCTTCTTGGTTATATCCCTTTGCAACTAACCTGGCCTTATTCCTAGTTATTGAACCTTCTTCATCTAGTTTATTTCTAAATACCTATTTACTTCCAATGATTTGATCCTCTTTGGGTCTAGGAACTAAGGTCCATACCTTACTTCTCTCAAATTGGTTGAGTTCCTCTTGCATAGCAATCACCCAACTTTCATCATTAAGAGTCTCATCAATATTTTTAGGCTCAATTTGAGTGACAAAAGCAAGATTAGAATCTAAAGGTTTGAGATGAGATCTAGTACTTACTCCCTTTGTAGGATCACCAATGATTTGCTCTTTGGGGTGATCTTTGTCATTTTCCATTCCTTTGGGAGTTCTTGCTTGTTTTCCTCTTGAGCTTGAGGTAGAGAGTCATCTTGATGTGAGTTTTCTTGATCATTTTCATCTTTTTCATTTTCAAGATCAAGCGTTTCCATTGTACCTACAATATTATCAAGAACACTACTTTTCACAATATCAAGCTTACTAGATTCATCAAAAACAACATGCATAGATTCTTCAAGAACTAATGAATTTTTATTAAAGACTCTATAAGCTTTGCTAGCGGTGGAGTATCCTAAAAAGATACCCTCATCATATTTAGAGGTAAATTTTCCAAGGTTGTCCTCGGTATTTAATATGAAACACTTGCATCCAAATACTCTAAAGTATGATATCATGGGCTTTCTTCCATTCCATAACTCAAAAGAAGTTTTGTTTAAGAGTGGTCTTTTGAAAACTCGATTTGAAATATAATATGCAGTATTGGTGGCTTTGGCCCAAAAGTAAGTTGGTAACCCATACTCATTAAACATTGTTCGAGCCATTTCAATTAAAGTTCGATTTTTCCTTTCGACCACCCCATTTTGTTGAGGTGTCCTAGGAGATGAAATTTTTTTATGAAATGCCATGTTCTAGATAAAAATTTTCAAAGTTTTCATTTTCAAATTCTTTGCCATGATCGCTTCTCATTTTTGAAATACAATATCCTTTTTCATTTTGAACTCTTTTAGCAAAGTTTTTAAAAGATTCAAAGGAATCACTCTTTTGAGCTAAGAAAATTACTCAAGTGAATCTAGAGTAATCATCGACGATGACAAAAGCATAGTGTTTACCTTCTAGGCTTGCAACTCTAGTAGGTCTAAAAAGATCTAGATGCAAAAGTTGTAGAGGTTTCAAAGTACTTACAATGTTTTTGGATTTGAAGGAGGACTTGTATTGTTTTCCTCTTTGGCAAGGTTCACATGTCTTGTCTTTTTCAAATTTGAAATTTGGTAGTCCCCTTAGCAGCTCTCCTTTGCTGAAGCTTTGAATTAAATCCATGCTTGCATGACCAAGCCTTCTATGCCACAACCAAGATTCATCACTAGTAGCCACAAGACACTTAGAGGAAAGGTTAGATAATTTGTGTAAGTCTATTATGTAGGTATTGACATCTCTACTACCTTTAAATATCTCTTGGCCATTAAAAGAGGTCACAAGACATTCATTAGAAGTAAAGATTACTTGGTTTCCCTTATCACATAATTGACTTACACTTAACAAATTATGTTTCAAACCATCAACAAGTAAAATATCTTCAATGAAAGTAGTATTATTAATACCAATAAAGCCAATGCCAATTACCTTACCCTTAGCATTGTTTCCAAAGGTTACTTTACATCCATCAATACTTTTAATGTAATTGAATAGTTCTTTGTCTCTGGTCATATGCCTTGAGCATCCACTATCTACTAACCAAGCATTTTCTTTTATTATGGACTTGAGGCATACCTATAAATCACAATTCAAGAATTGTTTTTAGGTACCTCAATGAGCTTGGGTCTTTGGGGGTTAGCACATGAAGGTTCCCAATGAGCCTTCCTTATCCAGCAATGTTTATTGATATGACCAAATTTCATACAATAATTACATTGTTTAGCTCTAAATATGCTTTTCGGTCTTACCATGCTTTTAACTACCATTTTCCTATTAGGTAGAGTTTGTGAGCAGTGACATACACATGCATGATGACTTGGTGCTTTCCTAGGTGCATGCCTCTTATGCATAAAAGCATGATTGGCCTTTTAAGGTTTTCTTCTTAGGCTTGCCGACCCTTGATCATTCCTTTTATATATAAAGGATTTAGTGTAAGTTATGCACTTAGCCTTTGGGGCTATTACCTCTAATGTGGAGATGTGGGGTTCACTTGACTTAACAAAAGTGGTCTTGTGAGATGAAGATGATGTTTCCTTAAATCCTAGACCATGTCTTATTAAAGGTGGTCTTTGAGACACAATGAGAGTATCTAAACTCTCATTGCCTTTATGAAATTTTGAAATGGAGTTTCTAAGTTCCTCAACTTCATTTTTCAAAACATTGTTTTCTTTAAGCAAGGATTTAGTTGAGGGTCTTGTGGAGTACTCATCTAATGATTTTTGAAGAGATTCATTAGAAGATTTAAGCTCAAGATTTTCCTTTTCTAAAACTTCCATTTTGTTTTTCAAACTTGAAATGTTATTTTTATAAGTATTGAATTTACATCTATATTTTTCTAATTCTAGGTTCAATACTTCTATTAGACTTTGCTCATCATCATTTTCACTATCACTATTATTATCACTATTATCATTATTGAATGAATATGAGTAAAGTGATCCTACCTTATCCGAGACATGATCCTCTATAGCCATGAAGTATAGGTTGACCTCTTCACTTTCATTGTCATCTTTTTCACTTAAAGAGCTTTCGGCATCCCATATGGCTTTGTGACCTTTCTCCCCATTGTCTTTTTGATATTTGTTCTTGTCTTTCTTGAGCCTTGGACATTCTGGTTTGATATGTCCCTTCTTCCTACACTCATAACATTTTACCTCCTCTTTATTCCTTTCAGAGTCATTTGAGGAGTGTTTGAGATTTCTTTGCTTGAAGTTTCGAGAGTTGCCAATTCTCCTTTCAATTATTATTTTCAGTCTTCTCAAGAGCATAACAATGTCCTCATTTGCATCATCACTCATTTCTTCATCATCTTTAACTTCTTCTTGAGATTTTGAATTAGAGGCTCTTAGTGCTAGAGGTTTTCTTTTTTCTGGCTCAGCTTCAAGTTCTCTATCTCTCTTTACTGCCATTTCATGCGTTAGAAGTTTACCAATAAGCACATCGGTATTCATAACGCTCATGTCTTCGTTGGTTTCTTCTATACCAGTAACTCTTGAACCATAATCTTTGAGAGGAAAGCTTATCAGAATTTTGTTGTTTATATTTTCCAAGCTCAAGTGTTTTCTAAGCTTTCTCATACCGTTTATAATGGCTAGAAAATGGTTCGTCATATTGGTGATTGTCTCATTGGATTTCATCTTGAAGAGTTCGTACTTTGAAGTGAGAAGTTTAAGCTTCTTAGATTTAACTTGCTTTGTTTTTGAAATTTTCCAATATTTTCCACATACTATATGCGGTTAGGCAGTGTTGGATTCTGCCATATTCTTCAATGGATAGTGAGCTTGCGAGAATTGTCATTGCCTTTTTATTTTTGAAATTTGCTCTGTTGAGGCTTTGTCCAATCATCTCTTGAAAGAATTTATTCTTCACCATCAACTCCTCTTCTGGTTGGTGGTGTCCATTCTTTTCGAACGCTATCCTAGACTTCAATTCCCTCACTATGGAGATATGTCTCCATCCAAAACTTCCAATGAGAGTAGTTTGCTCCATCAAAGTAAGACTTGAGACTTTGGAATCCTTCTTTGGCCATTTCTTGATCTTTGCTAGCGCTTTTTAGGCTTTGATTTTGGACTAAGCTTTGATACCAATTGTTGCCCAGATAATGAACCAAGAAGGGGGGTTGAATTGGATATTAAAAAAAATTCTTAACTTTAAGTGCAGAATAAAATTAAATAGAGTAGGGATGAAGTGATATCATACAAGAGATTTATAGAGGTTCGGGTATTAACAAACCATACTCTTCTCTTCAATCTCAATTGGGAGTTTCACTAACATACTAAGTGTTACAATGGAGTTTTACAAGCTCACTCCCAACTATGGTGTTTTTATAAATGGCTAACACCTAACCCAGAAATTCCCTTGTGTTTTAATGGCTCACACAATAAACTAATTCCTTGTGTTTTATGGCTCACACAATTAATCCTTACAAGTGTTTCACTCTTAACCCAATATACCCAAACTCGCTTGAGTAATTGATTACAATGAACACACTCACCAACATATAATGCTCAGAATTTATGAACAAATATGTTTTCACAGAGAATAAAATTTTTGTTGAAAGTAATTAATGTACAATGGCTACAACAAGATTTTGATTTGAAAGTAATTGTTTTTCACTTGTTTAGGATTCATAAATGACTTGCATTTATACTTCCTCAGCGAATTATAGCCGTTTGGATGCATTTAATGCAAAAATAGTTGTTGAACCAACCCTTAACATCGTGCCTGACATTTTTCTCTTTCCTCATTCACGGTCGTGAATATGTGTGTCTCTCTGGAAGAATTTGACATGTTATCTCACGAACGTGACTATCTTTCACGAGCATGACTGATTTGATCACTCACGGTTGGTATGATCCTTCATGGCTGTGAACTTTAAATGTTGGAGAGTTGGCGGGTGTGATATAATTAGTCATGGGCGTGGACATACTATTTTTTCTTATTTTGACCTTTAAAGGTTGTCTTTCATTCTTGCATCATATTCCATACCCTATGCAACAAATTTAGAACACAAGCATTGTTAAATACATTATTGCTACTTTATTTGTTAGTATCAAAATGAGGAAAATACCCCTCAAGGTTCAACATATATATATTGATGGCTTTAACACAAGAAGGGAGTGTAAAATGAGGGAAAAATACATATATTTTTCATTGATAAAAAGCCTTTTATAGGTAAGATATAATAACAGTAGGTAGAAAGGGTCAAAAAACATTCAACTACTTTTAAATAATGTTATGCTATTTGTTCCATAATCTAAGCTTACATTACTTTTAGATTTGTCCATATTACATTAAAATATCTAGCAAAAAAAAAAAGATTTAGGTTCAATAGTTGTGTCACAACCTTCATCATTCCTCCTTAACACAACTATTGGACATGTATAATGACATAATTATTGGACATGCATATTGCTTCTTTCATCTATATAAACCTTGATCTTGGCAAGGCTTATGAGAGAATATTAGCTTTATGCTCTTTTAAACTACAATGCACCAAAACCACTTCTTTTTCTTTTTCAGTTTCTTTAACAAAGTGATATTTGATCTTTACATGTTTGGTTTTTCTATGAAATACATGATTTTTTTTTGGCAATAACCATGTAACACTCCTTTACCCCCACTTTAGTTCAGTTCAGTAAAGTAAATGAGTATTACCAACTAACTGTTTTATAAGATTAGCTAAATGAAGTATAAATTTAATTTTTTTTTTTGCAAAAATATTACTAACACTAAAATAAATTTATTACCAACACTAATATTCAAATTTTTATTTATTTATAAAATATATTAATTTATATTCAAACTATGTTCAGTACATTGCAAGTCACATATCTAATACACACTAGATAAAAATAAAACTATAATTTAATTCACAAAGCTTTTGATAAAATATACAAAAAATAAGTCTAAAGCTTTTAGCTACTTTCTTCTGGATACCCTTATTCTTCTAACAACTATATTATCTACGGTTACCCTTTAAACTTGCGTGAGAGGAAACCCCCCACGCTAAGCTACTAGCTTAGTGGTGCTTCAAGGATAAAAATCTTACATACATTTATTTTCTTACATGTCAATTAATAATTCATAAATAAGACACGTATTTTCTTACATGTCAATTAATTATATGAAAACAAATAAATTTCATCAAATATTTCATATTTAACAATTTTAATTTAACATAACATTATCAAAATGATATACTTTTATATTATTGTTATTTTTCATTTTTCTTGTGCCCATAATACCTATAACTGAACTAACGAATAGGAATAATGGGGTTGCCATTATCGGCTTTCATAATATTGCACCGAGTACTTTTATAATAGTGTCATTACAGGATTTTGTAATATTGTCATTACCGGCTTAATAATTTTGCGCCGAGTGCATTTATAAATTTGTCATTACCGACTTTTATATTTGGCACTAAGTGCCTTAAATCTCCTGATTGACATGCCAAACTATTATCTATTCTAGTTCTAGATTAGACGTTTTAGGGCTTAATTATTTTTATATTTATTCACAATATTTTCAAAAATAATATTTGTACTAAATTTTCACATATATTTTATTTATTTTTGTTCTTTGTTTCTATTGTTATTGCATTAGAATCTCACACATAAAATTTTTATTAAACATTTATAATTACAATTAAAATCAAAATTCACATTACTTACTACATATACTCATCATACCACATGCAAAAATCCAATATTTCAAGTTTTGTCTATGACAGATTTTGACCCTGATTTTGGGCCTCATTTTTAGCTAATTTATAATTCAATTTTGAATTCATGGTCTTCTGATATTTTATAGCTTATTGTCTCAGCTTTTAGTTTCATCAAAAATCACTCAAATCTAAGTTTTCTATTAAAATTTATGACCCTTTTACTGAAGGGCATTCCATTAATTTTACCCAGTATTTTCTGGGTATCTACAGGTTCGAGATTTTGTGTCCAATTATTAGCCCATTTTAATTAGAATTTGAACTTAGGTTATGAATGAAAGTTTTAGAATTATGATTCCAATTTTATTTCCAACTGATTTCATCTGAATATCATTACTAGAACATTAGTTATGATCAAAATAGCCAAGATTGTTCCAAAATTTCTATAGCAGGGTTGGTTATCAACTAACACAACCCTATCTACTAATTACAACCATCACATGCATTCATTTTTATGCCAAAGTTTCCATATCAAAATTGCATTCACATATCTTAATGATTTCACACCATTTGGTCTCATTATCATATAAAACATCAAAAGGAACAACTAATCACATTCCATATCAAAACACATTCATATCAAACCTTAATACATAATTACACACATTTGAACAATATGTAAATTTTTTATCAATTAAGCACATACCTAATTAGCCTTGGAGCTTCCATTTAACCTTATTTTCCTCCCCTTATTAGCTTGCTTTCTTCTTGCCTTTGTCAGCCTCTTAAGGGCCTCTCATTTGTTCACTTGGTTTTCCTACCCAACCATACCATATCTCAATTCTATTATCCAATCTCAAAGCTTTTCATGCCTATATAAAATTCTAATGCTCCTAATATGTTTTATACTTTAATTTAGCCAAAATGTAATAAGATTAAGCTTCTTTCTTGATATGTCATGGCTGCCCAAAAATCTTATCATAGGTCCCAATTTATTATCTTTAAATCAACACTGTAATCACACTTCATTTATCACCAATTGTATTGCTCCTAGGTTAATTTCAATTTTCCCAAATTAACCTAACTAAAGCAGCCCCTCATTCCTCCATTAGAGCTACCTTTCTCTAGTTTTTAAGTCATAAAACAATTAACTAGCATCAATTATCATTAATTAAAAGTTTAACTACACTTTTCTTCAACTAGTTACAACTTTCCATTTCTAGCTCCAATCTTGCCACATAACCTCAATCTACCAATCCTAATCATATCTATCATCCTTATGGGTCTCAAATGGAAGGAAAAAGGTTGAATTTAAGAAGATTTAAGGGTTCTCCAAGGTGGACCGAATCTATCCCAAAGTTCCTTTCCTTTTCTTCTTTCTTCCTTCCTTCTTACTCCTTTGCTCACTTTATGGAAAGAACTATTTAATTCTGAATATTTCTCTCTCAAAAATAATTTTCTTCTCTTTTTTTCAAGCTTGGATTGAACCAAAAATGGTGTCTTTTGGAGGGAGAGGTGGATAGCCAAAGATAAGAGAAAGAAGAAGAAGAAGAGTTAGATATTTTAGGTGGAAGAATGTAGAAATTGGTCATCTTTTTGACTTTTATACCAAAATTAAGGTGTGGGCCTCACTAATTAAACTTAATCCTAATTTCATTGGTTCATTAACATAATTAATCGTGATTAACTTTTAAACTTTGAGAAATTCCTTATTTACTACAAATTTCTTCATTTTAACACTTTTTCCCCCAACAATTGTCATAATACCGATTTTGTCCATTGGAAAATTTTATTTTTTTCAATTCTAGCACTAATCTTTTTAATTCCCAAATAATAATACCCTTAATTATTTTTCCTTATTATTTGTCATTTTTTGATGGGTTCAAATTTAGACTCTGATTCTCCACTACGGTCACGAGCAATCGGGGCTTAGATCACTGGGTGTTACAAACCACAACTGATTGGTTATTGAAAAAAATCTGAGTTGCATTAAATTATTCTTGTTTCAAATCTTTCATCAACTTCCTAAGCCAAATGGCCTGGTTTACAGCAATATTAGTATAGATATACTATATCTCAGCAATTGACTGTGCAACTGTATTTTGCTTTTTTGAGCACCAACTAAACAATCATGAACCTAATGAAAATACAAATCTAGAAGTGTTTTTCATATCATCATAAGAACTAGCCTAATCATTGTCAGTAAAGCTAATCAATTTCATCTATGGAACACTTTCATACCAGATTCCATGTTTAGCAAACCCTTTGACATATCTCAACACTTTTTTGGCAACTTTAAAATGCACTTCGTTTGGAGAATGCATGAATCTAGAGAGAAGATTTACAGTAGATATGATTGTAGATCTTATTATTGATAAATACTAGAGACAACCAATGAGACTCTTATAAACTCCCTCCTAAATCTTTTTCGACCCATCATCTTTACTTAACTTTCCATTTTGAGCCAAGAAAGTATAAACTGATTTGCAATTCTCCATCCCAAACTTCTACAAAATTTATCTAGCTTGCTTTTTTTTTTTTTACAAATGAATATTCCTTGTTATGCTTATTAATAGGTGTGTTTTTAGCATAGTTTTATATGATTTTTTTTTTATGTTTAATTGTCAGTTAGTATTGATTTTTTATTTAGATTAGGTACTTAGTGTGTCTTTTTATGTTTATAGGTGATGAAATGGTGATAAGGTGAATTTTGATACTTTTGGTGGAGCTTGAGGAGTTTTTGAAGTCAAAAAGAGAATGGAGATGTGGGAAGAGTTGAATTTGAATTAAGACAAAGAAATTGCCATGCAAGTGATGAAATCATGTGTGCAAGCAATAAAGCAAGATCAACAGCTTACTATTGTGCACACATAAACCCTCGCATGCATAATGCTTCTCAAACGGTAACAACATAACCTTATATCGTGCATGTACAGATCTTTAAATGTGTGACACCCTAAAGACCATAACAGAAGTGAGGGGCCTAACATCTTGTTGCATATGCGATGCTACCCTTTTTCAGCATATTATATAGGGACACTTTATTTTGGAAGAATTCGATTCAGATTAGGAAGGTTGGATATTTTTGGGATGCTTTTACCATTTTTATGGGATGTATTTTGGGGAGTTAGACACTAACTAGGACTTTAGAGTAATATGAATTTAGAATTTTATTAGGATTTAGTGTAACGCCTGATGATTAGGGCCTAGTTATTGAGGTGGATTAAAAAAAGTGTAAATATGTGTTTAAGGGCTATCAAATGTGAAAAGAGTTAAAAAGAAATGTGACAAGTGAGTGTTCCAATATTGACGAATGTGAATATAACATCACAGACGTAAATGTCATTCTAAGATGATTCACACTCGTGAAAGCCTCTATCACGCCCATGAACATCATTGGATATAAAAGTATTAGTTCATTTTTCTCTCTTTAACTTGCCCATTACCCAGAAAATCCTAGTCTTCAAAGTTCTCCCTCACACTGGAGACTTTTCCCTCGACTTCCCTTTAATTCCAAGACTTAAAACATAAAATCTTAAGCTAAAGATCAAGATTTACTAAGTTCTAGAGAGAGAAAAGCATAAAGAAGCTTATGTTCTTATGAAGGCAGACCTAGAAAAAGGAGGGAGGAGGTAAAAAACCATAATCCAAATGGTGTTTCCTTCAATTTCTATAAGGAATCATGTTTTTCCCTTTTTCTTTACAAGTTTTATATCCTTTTACATGTCGATCTCATTTTTGGTACAAATCCATTGTCAAATGGGTTAGGTTTTAGTTCAAAATTGAGTTTTAATGGCTTAAGACTCACCTTTAAGCTTGATTAAGGTTTAAAGCATGTTTTAGTAAGGGTTATATGAGTTAAAGGTTAGCTAGAAAGTTTAAAGTTAGGGTTTAGTCTTTTATGGCTTTTATGTTAAGTTTATGGCTAGTAGGTGTTGATAGATATGTTTATATATGTTAGGAGTTTGAAGAAGAGGTGGTGAAACCGACAAAGAAGATAAGCAAACTTGGTTTTTAAGACTCCATGAAGTATGTACATATATGCATTTAAATTTCAAAATATGGCATGTTTGTGAGTGAATGTGTTTAATGCTTGAAAGATGTAATTAATGCCATAATAGTTACTAGAATTGAATGACATGTGTTATAAGTGTTATAAGGAGACATAAATACTATTGTATGCCATAAATTCTAGCTTTTGAGTATAATGATGCTTGCTTGTGTTTTAAAGAAGTAATATGGTGTTAGTGTGCCCAATGAGATATTAATGAGTTTGACAATTATAGTTGGAAGGTAAATGCTAAAGGGTTGTAAATGTTAGTTTTGTATCATAAATGCTGGAAATATATAATAAATATTTGGAGGAGGATGTTTTGACATGTCTTGGAATCAATTTCCTCTTTTATGTTTAAATGATGTTAAGGCATGAGTTTTTGAGTATGTTGATAGGAAGAGGTTTCCAATGGTCAACCATTAGAGCCTTTATGTGTCCCTTGTATTAAATGCTCTATTTTAGAGTCATATCTATTAGAAAACCCATATTTATTCCCATGATAAAGGGTTCACGATCATGAAACAACAGCTCAAAAAATGTTCAGCTCAGGCATAATGCTTCATAGCTTGAGTCATCACTTGATTCACGTCTGTGATACAGAGTCACACATGTGAAAGTTGTGCACTTTATGGCCAGTAGCACTCACGAGCATGTTCATGGTTTGGTTCATAGGTGGAGGTACCCGTGAAGCTTGTTAATATGACACATGTTTATTTTTCTTCAATGATGTGATGCAATAGTTATGCACATATATGCTATATGATAAACCACAAGTAAGAATGACATAGTTACATGAAGTGTACAAGAATGATACATGGTGATGTTCCATATAATTAAAGGAGTATATGTTATAAGTTGAATTCATGAAAATGAAAATATAACAAAGGGAATATGATCAAGATATGCCCATGCTCTGTATTAGAACTAAAGATAGGATAGATGACATGTCATCAAAGGGGTTTATGGTACCGTAGAGATATGATACATATAATCTTTTAAGGACAAGGTGACTGAAGCTTGAAGAGTGCCATTAATCCTATATTGCATACAAGTTGTATATTTTACTTAGTTAAGGTTGCTCAAGCTTGGAGAGTGCTATTGACTTGAAAAACTTAGACAAACACATATAAACATAGATAGTGGCAGGGTGGCTTAAGCTCGAAGAGTGCTCCTATTCATAACCTGTGTCCAAATAGTCCAAGTAGAGAGTTTTGGATGAGAATACTTAATGAAAGTGATACAATGAAAAGGGTATAATGAAACATGATATTTATGATGCACAAATTATATGTCAATAAGTATTGATACTTGAGGTTGTTATCATCTATGCATGGTTATACAATATGACGCTATGATGTCTTATACAATATGAAATATGACATAACCGTTTGAACATATATTATTATGATATGTCTTGTTGAATGCATATATGAATTTTTATGTCTATATGTACTATTAAGCTATTAGTAGCTTAGTGTGTGAGTGTTTCCTGCATGCAGATTTGGAGCCTAGTAGATAGCAATTGTCGACCAAAAGAGAAAGTCCATTAAAAGATTATAGAACAAACCATATTGGGTCGGTGATATTCATGTCATCTTTTATTTTTGGTGCATGGCATAGGGATATGGGTTGTTTACATATGTACATGTCTTTACTTTCAAGAACGTGTAATTTTAAATATGGTCATGTATTTTTGTAAACATCATGCTACTTTAGCCTAAACATGTTTTTTATATATGATGATGAACCTTTAAAATCAAATAGATTTCTCATATGCATGCTTATAAGCAAGTGATGAGTTTGTTCAATAGGTTTTATATGGAAAAAGAGTTATGAGATGAAGTTTTTCAAGAAAAGAATAAGTTTTAAATTCTAACAAGTTTTCAGTATTAGGACCATGTAACATCTTCTCATTTAGTTAGGTTTATCCTAATTAGATGTATGGGTGCTATATTTAGGGTTACTCACCCTTCATAATTTTTGCTAGTTTTATTTTATTTTTGCACTTTTTCAAGCGAGTTTTTAGGGCATGTATTCTTTCATTCCAGTAGAGTTGATATATTATTGTGGAGCTACTTTATTCCTTGAAGATTCATTTGGCTTATGACTTGGAGAACTAGGGATCAACCTTTCAACAAAAATCAAGTTTGTCAATTTCAAGGGAATAATCTAGTTCCAGTCTTATTTTTTGCTATAATATGTTTGGTGTAGCTTTTGATATGAACATGAACATGATCATGATCATATTGATGTTAAGCTAAATGTTTATTGGATATTTAGTTAGCTACCAAATTTTGTGTTAACCTTTTATATTTTAATTAAAGAATGTGATTCTCTACCTTTTCAATTGTATTTCATTGATTTCAAGTTGAATGATTAATTGACCACTAGTTGTTTGATTTGAAAATATTATAGTTGGATTATTAGACACATTATCTTTAATTTGACCTAAAAATTGGATTAAACTCTAATTAATTCATTGACTTGTTTAATTAGTGAATTTAGGTGATCGCTTAAGAATCAAAATTCATTGAACTTAATTGATTAAAAGGGGAACACGAAATTGAGGACGTGAAACTACATACCTATTTCATTTCATTATTTAATTCATTAATTTTATGTTCCATTAGTTGATTTTCAAATTTTAATTAACTTAGTTAGTTTCATAGTTAATCCTATAATTTGGTTTAGAGTGTTTAGGACAATTTGTGTCTTAATATGGTAATTGATTAGGTTAATTAGGGATTTAAGCTAATAATTTCTTATGAAAACAATATCAGTGGTGACTTGCCAATTTTACAATTGGCTCGTGCACTTGCGAATTTAATTTGCTAGACATCGTATTTTTTTTGCGATTTTGATGGAGTTTAAGGTGTTTTTGAAGTGAAAAGGAGAATGGAGAAGTGGGAAGAGTTGAATTTTGATCAAGACAAAGGAATTGTCGCATATGTGACGAAACGAGTGTAAGCAATAAGACAACATTAGCAACTTACTGTCGTGCACACACCAAATGCTTCTCTGCCAGCAGTAACACAACCTTTTGTTGTGCACACAAATATCTTCATATGGTGACAACCTGAAGACCATAATGGTTCTATCACATGTGTGACAACATATTACACATAGAAATTCTATTTTGGAAGAATTTAACTTAGATTATGCAGCTTGGATATTTTTGGGACTTTTTACTATTTATATGGGAAAAGTGTATTTTGGGGAGGTAGACATCAACTAGGACTTTAGAGTAGTAGAAATTTAGATTTTTTCTAGGATTTAACATTACACACGTTTCATAGTTTTTGTTAGTTATGTTTTCTTTCTACTTATTTTCAAGAGAGTTTTTGGGGCATGCATTCTTTCTTTCTAGCAAAATTGATCTTTCATTGTGGAGCTACTTTTATTCTTTGAAGGTTGCTTTTTGGCTTGTGACTTGAAGAATTAGGGATCAACATTTCAACAAGAATCAAGTTTTCTAATTTCAGGGGAGCAATCTAGTTCCAATTTTATTTTATATTGTAATATGTTTAATGTAGCTTTTTATATGAATATGATTATTGTCATGTTGAAGTTAGGCTAAAAATTTGTTGGGTATTTAGTTAGCTACCCAATTTTGAATGAACTATTCATATTTTAATTAAGGAATGTTTAACGTCCACAAGTTAGGGCCTAGAAATAACATGTAACAATAGTATATTAGGTGTATATAGTTGGTCTATAAGTGGTTATGGGTATTGGGAATATGAAAATAGTCAAAAAGACCTAAAAAGTGAAATTTTCTAGTGTTCACACCTACAAATATAGCATCACGATCATGAATGTCATGAAATTGAAATTCTAAAGCTGAAGAGTTTCACAACCATGACACACATGGTCACTTTTATAAAGATCCACGATTTAAATTGGACAGTTTCATATTTTTGATAGAAACACATGATTCTTCCACCCAAACCTTAGCCACTAGATTCTCTGAACCCCAAGAATGATTTTTGTTCAATTTCTTTGATTTATAGCTTTGATTACACAAATTTTCCACCATAAATGAGATTAAATTGATTAGAAATAGAAGTTTCACCTTAATATTAAGGGAAAAATTAAGGAGGAATGAGAATTTGATTTTGAACCTTAAAACCAATATGAAATCTGCAAAACATAGGCATGTTTTCTTCATTCTTACATTGGTTTGATTCAGATTTAGATGGAGAATAAAGTGTATAGACTTTTAATGGATGGTTAAGTTAAGATTTTGTTTAATTCAGGCATATGGATGGTATTTAATTAATTTGATAGTAATAAGGTCTCTAATCTTATGTTAGGGACTGAGGTAGGAGGTGGAGACAACCACTCGATAGCTTAGGCAGGTGAGAAAGTTTGGAAATTTAGGCTCCAATTAAGGTTTGTACATATACGCATCTAAATTCAATTAATACTATTGTTTGTGTGATAAATTGTTATTTAGCATATGCTGTTGTATGGGAATATCTAGAATGGAAATATAGGAATGTTAAGTTCTGAATTTGAATAAGGAAAATAGGTGAATGAGACTTGGTTATGTATGACATTAATAAAGGTAGCATAAATCTAGTTGAATGATTTTAAGAGGTAAATTTCTTGCTTACAGCTTGTTAAATATGCTATTATGTTGAAAAGTGTTGAAATAAGTGGCTTACACTGGTTAGTCTTAGAGCTTTTGCATATGGTGTGTATATTTGCTTTAAAACAGTACTAAAATTTGACACAGACTACTATTTTATGGTTGTAAAGGAAGGCTTCATGCCTATGAATGGCTACATAAAAGATGTTCATGCCCGTGAATGTCCACCCAGAACCAATCACGACTGAGTCACGACAGATAACCCATGAAAGAAGGTTTCACGGACGTGAATAACCATTCACACCCATAAATGCCATGTACAAAAAAGTTAATATTTTGATTTTTATGGTGAAATTACATGATGTTGATATGCATACACACTTTGCATGATAAATATGAGATGGTATATAATATGATGACTTGCACTAGAACATGAATATACTTATTTTGTTTTAAATCACAATAAATTACATGGAAATTATGAAATAGACTATGGAAAGTGATGAATAACTAGAATATGATTAATTAATGAGCATTCTCTATATGAGGAGTAGCATAGGATAGATGACATGCCATTGAATGGGCTACAGTATCGTAAAATATATAGTACATGAATTATTTATTTAGGAACAAGGTGACTCAAGATCATATGAGAGCACCCTTGATCTCATATGCATTCAATATTTATATTTACTTAGTCAAGGTGGCTTAAGCTCGAGTCAGAGCACTCTTAACTTGAGAAGCTCAGTTGAGCACTATATAAACAAATACAGTTAATAAGTAGGGTGGCTTAAGCTTAGCTATTTCACAATCTGCTTCTTGGTAGTCCGGGTATAAAGTATTGGACAATGAATTGTAAAACTAGTAGTAAAGAAAATAAATTAGATACATTTATATTCTAAAAAGAATAAGGAAAAACAGTAACTGAGTATATGAAACCAGGAAATAGAATTTTGTATTATATTGTATAATACTAAACAAAATTGATGTTGTGGATTCACTTATGTGCTATATGATATGAATATTCTGTAATTCAGTAAACTAAGTATGTACAATTATCATTTTATGGTTCTAAAAAAATTATAGTTTTCTTCAAACATATATATAATTTTGAAACATAATGACAAAAATCATAATTATTAAAACTCAAATTCGAACATATTTGTTTGAAATTATACAATTAAATACATTTTTATATGAATTAGACTCACTAGTAAATAGTTTATGTATTAAGCTTGAATAGAGAGACAAGGATAACTTCTATTTTTAGGGCCAAGCAAGGTGGAAAGAAAATTTCACATGGAGAAAGGGCTAGGCATGAAGAAGAATCTGATTTGAATTGATAAAAAAAAAAGAAGAAAAACAAGGAAGAGAATAAGTAAAGGGAGATGAGGATTGTTTGTATTTAAAGAATGAAAATAGAGGAGAAATTCATAATGCAAAGAAGGATTTTTAGAATAAAGCAAAAGGTAATGATTTTATTTTTTCAACAATCCTTACATTAAATAATAGTAAAAGAAAAACTAAAAGTAAATCATGGATCAAAGTTTAAGACATGATCAAAGAAGTATATCAAAATAAAGTAATCACTTCCTAAAACCTAGGAACACAATTTTAAATAAATAAAGCAAGATAATAAAAAGATAAATAAAGGACATGTTGCAGTCCATAAGAAAATATTTAACACTCATTGAGGATTTGCAAACTTCAACTTTCTACTTTAGAAGCTCAAACTTATTGATTGGAAGTGGCTTTGTGAACAAGTCTGCCAACTAATCTTTTGATTTGCAATAAATTAGAGTTACTTTTCCATTTTTCTGCACATCTCTCAAAAAGAAAAGTTTAATGTTAAAATGCTTAGTTTTTCCATGGAATACTGGATTGTGAGAGATTGCAATTATATATGATTATTAACAAATATCTCTGTATTATACTTTTGCTGCATATGCAAATTAGACATAAGCTTCTTTAGCCATAAAACTTGATTTTATTGCTACTATTGTAGCAATAAATTCCACTTTTGCAGTGGATTGTGCTACAATATCCTACTTCTTTCATAACCATGAGAAAACTTTGGAACCTAGGCTAAAATAGTATCTTGATGTACTTTTCATGTCATCAATTGAACCAACCAATCACTATTTGAAAATCTAAGCAACTTGACATTTTGACACTTTTCAAACTTGACACCATAATCAGCAGTAGCTCTGATATATCTTAATATTCTTTTTGCTACTCTTAAATGAAATTCACTTGCATAATGGATAAATTTTACAACAAATAAGATATCGGGACTTGTTGCAATCAAATATATTAGGTGACCAATCAAACTTCTATAATAACTTTCATCAGCTTTTGCAACACCATCTTCTTTACTCAACTTCTCCTTTTGATGCATTGGTGTGCTTATTGCTTTGTATTCTTTCATCTGAAATAGCTTTAATATTTCCTTTGCATACTTCCTTTGGCAGATGAAAATTTCATTTTGACCTTGTTTGATTTCCATCCAAAAAAATAGGACATAATACCAAGATATGTCATTTCAAAGCACTACATCTTTTTCTTTTATGAACTTTTCAACCAACCTTGTATTATTTCCTATTACTAAAATATCATCAACACAAAAAGACTCTATAAGAATATCATTTCCCTTATATTTAACATAAAAAGTAGCCTCAAATAAGCTTTTTTTCAAAACCCAATCTCAACGAATGAATCTATCTTGTTGTACCATGCTTTTGGCGCTTGTTATAGATAAACTTTATCTTCATCACCTTGTACACAAATCCCACTGGATGCTCAATATATCAATTTTCCTATAATACACCATTTTAAAAGGCTGATTTGACTTCTAATTGGAATACTTTCCAGCCTTTTTATGTTGCTATTGCTAATAGGAGCAAACATATCAGAATAATCGACACTGAAAATCTAAGCATACCCCTAAACGACAAGCTTGATCAGTGTTGAGTTTTGTTTTGAACACCTATTTCACCTTAATTACTTTTCTATCTCTTAGATTGTTAACCAACTCCCAGGTCTAATTTTTTTGAATCATCGCCATCACATCCTCTATTTCTTTCTTCCATTTAGGATCTTTAAGAGTATTTTAATGTCTAGCAGGTTCATATATTGTCTCATTTCACCTTTGATATATATCAAAAAACAAATCTAGTTCCTTTTATTGGAGAATCATCTTCCAATTCATTTTTCCATTGGTTTTGTTTTTTGCTCAATAAAAATACTTTCTTTTAGATCTTGTGGAGATCCACATACAATTTTCAAAGGTATTCTAGTCCCACTTTCATTGAAGTGAACATCTCTAGAGACTATCATTTCTATGGAAGGATGATACAGTTTGTAGGCTTTGGAAATTGAACTGTAACTTATAAATATGCCTAGAATTTCCTTTTTGTCAAGTTTATCACGTTTGACCTGTGGAACAAGGATAAAACACATAGCCAAACATTTTAAGAAAATTCAATGAAGGTTTAAATTTATAACTAGGTTCAAATGGGGTTTTAATTTTTAAAGCCTTCATTGGAAGTCGATTTTATATAAATATTGTTGTATTAGCTACTTTTGCCCAAATTTTTTTTGTAACTCCAGCTTATGTAATATACATCTACCCATCTCCATTACATATCTATTATTTCTTTCACTAAATCCATTTTTCTTTGGAGTGTTAAATGCAGTGAGCTGATATTCAATTCCTTTTTTTTTTTTCACAAAATGAATGCAAATTTCTTGAAGTGTATTTCCTTCCATTGTTTTACAATAAGACTTGAATTTGCAACCACTTTGATTTTCCATCATTTTTTAAACTTCCAAAAAGCTCTAGCCACATCTGATTCGAATTTCAAGAAGAAAAAAAATCTAATACATTCTTGTGAAATCATCAATGAAAAGAATATAGTAAAGGCTACTTAAAGTGATAGTGTTCTTTGAGGCCCTCCCATATCAGTATGTATCAATTATTACTTTTGTGAAGCCCTCCACTTTGATTGAGGAAATGACTTCCTATTTTGTTTACCAAATTGACAAGCATGACAATTTGGCAAATGATCGGTAAGAAATGGTAAGCCTCATGTCATATCCTTTTTCTTCATTTCTAGCATTTGTTCAAGATGACAATGCCTAAGCTGTTTGTGCCAAATTTTAGTTATGCTAGCTTTTGTTGGATAAGTTGTGTGCTCCTCCTTCATTAGATCAAATGGGAAGTTTTTCCCTCTCATTTTGACTTGTAAAACCTCATCTTTAGTGGCATCATAAATAAGACAATAGTTGTGTTCAAAGGACATTTTAAATACTTTTTTTATTAGCTGGCCTATGCTCAATAAATTTTGATAAATATTAGGCACATAAGGAACATCTGAAATTATTTTTGTACTAGAATTTATTGTGATTGCAAAAATCTTTTTTCATTTTGCAATAATTAAACCATCGTTCCCTATCCTGACCCTTGTGACTGCAGTAGGCTTCAGCTCATTGAAGAGAGTTTTCTTGTAGGTCATATGGTTTATCTAGCCACTGTCAATCAACCAACATTCTAAAAAGCTTTTAGTTGAAAAACACATTGCCACAAACATTTTATCTTCTTTGTATTGATCAACAATTTGTGTAACACCTACTAATTTGGGCTTAAAAGATATGTTAGTAATTAAAGAATAAAAATGGGTATTTTATATAATAAGGAAAAATTGATGGACGTACCTTCACGATCGTAAAGGTGCATTAGGTCTAAAAAGGAGGTTTCGCAGTTAAGTTTGATTGTTTAATGAAGTGTACATTCATGCCTAAGAAAGATCATTCATGGTCATGAAAGTGTGTAGAGAGTTTCAAAGGGGGGTAACTTTCTCTTTTTATCTTCAGTTCACTGCTTAATCCATCCCTTATTCACCATTTTTACATACCACCTATCTTCCTCCTCCTCCCTCCTCCATGTTTTTCATCTCATCATTTCAAAACCCATTCAAAAACTATGTGAAAATCTTACTTTCAAGCAAGAAATCAAATAGAAAGGTAGAACATCTTAAGGGAAAGTTACTATTGAAGAAAAGAAAGAGAATATCAAGCTTGTTAAAGAGGCATTTTTTGGGTTTTTATAGGTTTGAGGTAAGTGAATGATTCAATCACCTTCTCCTCCTTCTACTTTTTCTTACTCCTTTTTTCATAGGATAAAGTCATTTTATGAGAAAGCTAGAGTTTTGAGCCTTATGTGAGGATTGTTGTTAGAAATCTGGCTTTGATGTTTTCAAAGTTTAAAAGATGTATTTTTATGAGTTTGGAGGAAGTAGAGACCAAGAGAAACAACCCCAAGAGGGAGATTAAACATAAGGCAAGCTTGAAGAGGTTAAAGGCTCCATTTTGAAAGCTATATACATTTTAGCATTCAAAGTTCTTTTATGCATTTTGTGCTTGGTATAACTCTAAACACATTTCATGGTTATGGGAGTTATTGGTTGCATTTATGGGTATTGAATTCTATGAATGAGTTATGGTATAACTGTAGTGCCTACCCATATAATAGGACTAAATTCTACAAGATCATATTCATCAAAACCTATGTAACACCCATAAATAGGATCTATAAGTTGTGTTAATGGTTGGTGAGAGTTAGGAGTTAAGAAGGGTATTAAAATGTTTTAAAGTTGTTGATTTTTTGTTGTTTCATGCCCATGATAAGTGGTGTCACAACCTTGAATGTCAAGTTTTTAGTAAATAAATTATGAAGGTTAATCATAACCGTAAATGGGTGGTTCACGCTCATGAAAAAGGAGTCACAACTGTGAATCATAGGTAGACTGGGTAGGTGAGACAATCGCAATTTCCTCTCCTACCATCATTTTAAAATCTGCGCCCCATTCCCTAAAACCCACCCAACATGCCACCTTCATCTTCTTTTATCATCAGAGACCTTATTTCTCCATTTTTTGAGATTCAAAGAACAAGTTTCACTAGAGGAAAGCAAGAGAGATGAGTGAGAGAGAGACATTATAAGATTGTGAGAAAGGAGCTCAGTTTAGGGTGTCTTTGAGTTTGATTCCAATTCCAAAAAACCAAAGAGAAATTTTTATTATTCCAGGAGCTAGTAAAGGAGCTAGAAGTCTTTCTTAAGGAAGAGGACAAGTTTGAAGAGTTCAAGTGCTAGCTAAGCTCCATCCTAGGTGTAATGTTTGTACATAACCACATTCAAAGTCTTAAGTTGCATGTTATTATGTTATTTTCCTTTAATGCATGCTATGAATGGTCATTGGGGTGATAAATTACATGTTTTTGGGTTATATCTCATTGATGGTAAAAATGCTAAAATGGTATATTTGAGATGTTAAATGGGTTACATTGATTAATATTGATATTTAAATATGTTATGGATATGATATATGACTTATATGTATGTTGGAGTGTTGATAGGGTGATTGACATTAGTCAACAGTAGAAATTATTGCATGCGAAAATGGTATGAAATGGCTTGCCCTATTTTCTAGAAAAATTTTCAAATTCACGACCGTGAACTAGTGGTTCACAGGTATGAATGTCGAGAATTGAAGTTTTATTGCTGAAGCAGACCAGTTCATGGGCAATTTCACGGTTGGGATCATAGTTTGGTTCAAGCTCATGAAAAGGTGATCACAACCATGAAACCATAATTGATTCAAAGGTTGAATCACGTTGTGATTCATGAATAAACTGCCTGTGAAGGTTCTTAATGGTCATGAAAATGAGTTCATGGCATGAAGCTGTGAAATTGCATTTTGTTTTGTTTTTGTATGCGAAAGATGGGTAATTTTTTTAAGGTGGTATACTTCTATTGTGTGATTATAACATGGTATGAGAAGACATGTTATCGTTATAATTTATGAGAGTTATGGAATAGGGATTAAAATTGCAGTATGGGAATGGCAAGCGTATGATAAACGGTTAAGCCTAGTACTTTGACTAGGACTAGAGATAGGATAGATAGCATGCCAATGAGGGCAAACCGATATCGGGTGACCTGGATTGGTCACATTTAAGGTCCTTTGAAGGCTCAGGGTTTAAGCCAGGTGTGCTTCCTTCAATTATTGATATGTGCACACTCTTTTCTCTTAGACATATGTTCTAGAAAGCTCAATAGGTGTCCTAAGGGCTCGGGTAAAAGTCGTAGATTTTCTGTATCCAATTTAGTCTAATTAAGAGTAAAGCGGGCAACAAATTGATTTAAATAATTTGCTAAGTGTGGTATACACTTGTATGATTAATATTGGATGTTTTGATATGCCATGTTTGATGTGTGTTATAATATATGATATTATTATGGTATGTCATATAGAATATGAGTCAATGCATGTGTAGACTTTGTGGTAAGTTATACAGTAAGTTGGTAAGAATATCATGCATGTCGTATATACCATGTGTTGTGCTTTACATGTTGTTATGTACCACTAAGCATTAGTTTGCTTATCATATGGGTTTTCCATGCGCATTTTTGGAGCATAGGAGAGGAGCAACAAAGGAGGATGCCCAAAGATCAGAGTCAAGGATACATACATGGGGTGGGTGATACAACTATTATACTTTTTTTGGTTTTGTTGGACTTGGGTAGTTATAGACTTATATGATTTTATTCTTAGAGACATGTAGCTTTATAACTATTTGTTTTATAAACTTGGGCTTGTGTATGCCTATATAAATATTGTATTTAAGCTTTTATTATATTAAGTCTTTTAATGATATTTTATAATTTTAATAAATCATTATAGCCATGGTGCATCAAAGTTTTTAAATTTATGGCATTTTAAATCATATGCATCATAACATTCTTTAGTATAATCAAGTTTATTCTTACATATATCAAAGGGTGTTACATTTAATGGTATTAAAGCTTAGGTTTAGGCAGTTCTGAACCTAAGTGGGAAAGGTTGTATCACATGTGCGAGTGTTATCCTAGGTGACTTTAATGTGGGCTATTCTCTATCAATTTGTCGGTTAGAGAACATGTATGGAGATTGAACTGCATGATATGACTAAGTGTAATAGTCCACCTGATATAAGGGTTTTGAATTAATAGAGCTAGACTAATTTTCATGGACGCGATATTGGTCCTCCTCCACAGCAACCAATGACTGGTCTAGCTGATCAAGCTCAGGATCCTTTGATGTAATATCTTGCAGCTCTTTTGCATTGTTTGGTATAGTCTATGCCACCACCTCCACCACTGTAACCACCTTTATCTCTTCATCTTTCACCACCGAGGCCTAGGGTTCAAATTGACAAGCTAAAAAAGTATGAAGCCATAGACTTCAAAGGCAAGATTAAGGATGACCTAACAACTGCAGAGTATTGGTTAGAAAAAACCAAGAGGGACTTTGAGAAGCTTGATTGTGTTGAGGAGCACAGGACTAGTATGGTGGTGTATCTGTCCTCCAAGAGCATGCCTATGATTGGTGGAAGTCAGTTATGCAAAAGCCTCAGATTCTAGAGCAGCTTATTTAGAATTTCTAATGTTGCCGATTTGAGGACAGTCTGACAGATGATATCGGGTTCCACATGATTTTACAGCAGCTTGCGAACTTTACAAAGTTAGAGGAGTCATCTAGGAGGGAATTTAGGGGACCATCTTTCAGTGTTACTTAGACATTAAGTAAGAAGGCTTGCACCAATTTTGGGTACTTTCAATCTAAAAGACAAGGTCAGAGTAGGAGTTAGTTAGGGTATACTAGATAGGCATCATCATCAAATGTTGTTTCTACAGCTACCAGTAGTCAAACACAAACATGACGAGAGGCAGCACTAGAGTCTGCATCATTTGGTCGGAACCACAGGGGAGAGTGTTGGGGACCCTCAGGGGCTTGCAATAGGTATGGGTCTTGAGAATGCTATCGAAGAGATTGTCTATTATAGATGGTTAAGGCACTTGCTCAGACTCAGAATTTAGTGCTGACTCAGGCTATTGGACAATGTGTAGGTTAGAAAGCATGTATGGAGATTGAACTGTATGATGTGGCTAAGAGTAATAGTCCACATGATACAATGGCTCATAATCAGTATAACTAGATTAGTGTTTGTGGGCCCTATATTGGTCCTCTTCCACAATAACCAATGACTGGTCTAGCGCATCAGGCTCAGGATCATTTGATGCAAAACCTTGCAGCTCTTTTGCATCATTTGGTATAGTTTATGCCACCACCTCCACTGCCACTACCACCTCAACCTCCTCCTCCTTCACCACCAAGGCCTAGGGTTCAAATTGACAAGCTAAAAAAGTATGGAGCCACGGACTTCACAGGCAAGATTAAGAATGACCTAGCAGCTGTAAAATTTTAGTTGGAAATGATCGAGAGGATCTTTGAGAAGCTTGATTATGCTACGGAGGATAGAGCTAGTATGGTGTATCTATCCTCCAAGAGCATGCCTATGATTGGTGGAAGTTAGTTACACAGAAGCCTTAGATTCCAGAGCCACTTACTTGGGATTTCTTCATAGCTAAGTTCAAGAAATAGTATGTGCCAAGGTCGTATATAGATGAGAAGAAATGAGAGTTTCTAAATTTACGGCAAGGGAATATGTATGGTCGTGATAGTGTACAAGAAAGAGTTTGCCTAGTTGAGCAAGTATTCTCTCGGTCTTATTAGGAATGAGGTGGACTAATGTCACTAGTTTGAGGACAATCTGAGAGATGATATTAGGTTCCATGTTATTTCATAGTAGTTTGAGGAGTTTGCAAAGTTGGTATCTACTGTTATTACTATAGAAAAATGGATAAAGTTGAAGAGATCAGAGGTGTTATCCAGTAGGGACCTCAAGAGACCATCTTTTAGTGCTAATTAGACATCAAGCAAGAAGGCTCGCACTAGTTTTGGGTACTTTCAGTCCAGAGGGTAGGGTGAAAGTAGAAGTCAGTCAGGGTATACTAGACAGGCATCATCATCAAGAGCCATTTCTACAGCTGCCATTAGTCAGACACAAACATGAAGAGAGGCAACACTAGAGTGTGCATCATTTGGTTGGAACCACAGGGGAGAGTGCTGAGGACCCTCAGGGGTTTGTAATAGGTGTGGGTTTTGAGACCACTTCCAAAGAAATTTTCCATTACAAAAGATTAAAGCACTTGATTAGACTTATAATTTAGTGTTGACTCAGGCCATGGGATAAAGACATACCCATTATGGCAAAAGTGGATCTAGACAAGTTGTGTTAGAGATAGTGAAGAGGTCGGGATCTAGTAGAGCACCAACACGGGCATTTCTATAAAGGCTAGAGAGTATCTGAGTGCTTTGGACATGGTTATTGGTACATTTTTTTTTACTTAGTTTTTATTGCTTTAGGTTCTATGCACTTCTATATATGTACCAACATAGTTGAGTGGTATAATATGTTAGTTAAGAGAATAGATTATGAGATAGAGGTGACTAGCCCTTTGGGGCATAGTATAGTGGTGAACCATGCATATAGAAATTGTCCTGTTGTAATCCAAGGGAAAGAGTTTCCTTCAAATTTGATTGAACTACCCTTTCGTGACTATGACGTTATCCTAGGTATAGATTAGCTTTCTCAGCAGGGTGCAGTCGTAGACTGTAGGGTGAAGATGATTGAATTGAAAATGTTGAAGGGCGAGATAGTGGTTGTTCAGAGTGAGAGTTTCTCATAACAGTAGAGGGTCATATTTATGATAAAGGCTTGAAAGTGTTAGAAGAGTGCTTTAAAGGAAATCACCTTTAGCACTTATTGCACAAATTTATTTGATTAATAAAAGACTTTTTCATTAATTTGATGTTCATTTGATATATGAATTGGTAAGTGATCTTAAATCAATTAATGAAGTCCTTGATACATAACATAGCGTGAAGGAAATCATGATGAGATCATGATATTGAGATTCTTATCATGTGTAATTATGTTAGTCTCAAAATTATCCCTATTCATAGGATTAATTAGACGAGACATTATTAATCCAGACAGACTAGCACATGTTACACTTCTTGATTGGATCGAGTAGTAGATCTCATAATCTATAAATATGAGATGTTTAGAGTTAATATATGGATGCTTGCTAAGTGTAGCTAAGTACATTGGATGACCAACTATGAGACAATCATATGGATAATCTATTCAAATGTCAATGATAGTCTCATCATAGCAATGGTGCAAGTATCCTTAGACTTGAGGTACTCAAGGATATCTTGAATATTGATTATGTATTTTGACTATATTCCTTATTGCCTTAGGGAGGTTGCTCATAGGGTGGTGATTGGATACAGCTTGAGGAATTCGAAGGTAATTAGGTAACCAACAAAGGATTCACCACTCCTGATAGAAGGAGTGTATACCCATGGCCTCGTGTCATGGTCATTACTGGGGAATATCTGGCCGGAATGGAAATGTCATAAAGATAGTCTTCAATGACATATCTAATAGAGTAATGAGCCTCAAAGACAAGAACTAACATACTTGGACTAGACATGATGTAATCAGTCTAGTAGGAGTTGACACATGTTCATACTCTGAACCAAGTGGGGTATAGAATGGTGAAAGGAATAATTGCACGGAAATTATCTATGGAAAGATTCGTAGTCAAACCACTGACTTTCCGGTCAAATGGGAGTCATGATGTGTTACTAGATACTGCTCATGACTTGCTTAAATTAATTGTTAATTTAAGTTGCCAAAATAACTGAGAACCTAATGGGTCACAAGCATTGAAGATAGGGAAAATGAGTAAAATGGTCTTGAATAAGATCCAAAATATGAGAGAATTATTTCGGCATGGATCACGATGATATCGCACGGAAAAAATCATTTGGAAGGGTCACGGGCCCGTGCGGGCTCGGCAGGCTGCTGCCCAGTAGCAGCCCGCAGCAGGTCCAACGTGCTACTATCTCCTTCCCGTTGGCCAACGACAGAATTTGGCCTTAATTAGGCCAATTATGGCCAATTACAATTCATTCATTTCCTTTTTCTCCATTTTTAACTTTTTATCTTTTTTTTTGAATTTGATTCAAATAGAAAAGACATCAAATGACATAAAATAGACATGAAAATATTTTTTTCTAAAAAAAATATTTTTAAGACAACAAAATTTTCTCAATAACACTTTCAAAGCTAGCACTTTAAATTTGTTAAAATCATTTCTTTTGGTAATTTCTTTTTTATTCTTCATATGGATTATCATTAAAGACATCCTAGTGTGGATATTTGTGGTTTGCTACAATCCAATTAAGTGAAAATTTAAAAACAAATAAGAAATTACAAGATATAATTTCTAACCTTTATATTTATATAAATTAAGTTTAATAGCACAAGTATGATATTTTATTTTGGGTTTTAAAAATTTTATTTTTCCACTGCGTTTATGAATATGATTCATTCTTCAAAACCCAATATTAGTATCAGAGCCCCCTTTTGTCCATTAAAATTAATTTTAATTGAAAGTGCAATGAGATTGCATTGTTTTGATGATTTTAGATCAATAGGTTTTGAAAAATTGAAATTAATTTGTAAAATATGTTTTAAACATTTTTCTCTCTCTAATTTGATCATGAGATGATTAAGGATGATTATTTTGATTGAAAAATAATTTGAATATGATTCAAATACTAATTTTGGATTTATTTCAAAAATACCTAAAATTGTCTTGTTTAAGAATGTGTTGTTGTTTAGTTTAATTGATGGGGCCGATTATATTTTTCTTATAATTGGATTATGAAAAAATTATTTAGATATATTGAGAATATGTTTATGCCTCTGGAAGTATCCAATAATTAATTAAAAATTATTTTAATCAAATTTTCAAACAAACACAAAAACTGGACTGTTTTAGCATACCAGGTGGGGTTGTTTTATTTGATTTTTTTGTAAGTGTTTATTTTATTTTTAGTATCTTGAAATATTTTTTATGTGATTAAAAATATTTTATTTTAATGTTAGATGCATGCCAAAATTATTTTTCAAGCATTTGAAATTTTAAAAAATTCTAGATGTGAAATTAGTCATTTCGAGTGTCTAAGTGTATTAGTTCATTTGTCTTAGTAATTTTTGCTTGTGCCAAAAATATTTTGATGAACTTGACCTGACCCAAAAATGATTAGAATGATGATTTGAAGCTCTAGAAATTTTTAGAACTTTTAGAAATTAATTTTGAATTAATTTAAGTTGTGCAATTGTAATTCTAGTATTACTAGAAATTGGTATGTATATTAAAATTAAATTGTTTAATTTTAACATCATAATATTCTGATTTTAAGGAGAATTAATTTTGAATTAATTTTGGAAATATGGAATTTAATTTAATTTGATTAAATATTAAATTCCACTTTAAAATGACATACAAAATTAAATTAACTGAAATAACACAAATAGACAATTTCGGTTCAAGCGTTGAATCGATTTACAAATTGAAATCCAAAAATGTCCTTTTTATTTTGTGTATTAGAGAATGCATGTTAGGGGTGTATGAAATGACATGGTGGATGATTATGGACTTAGGCCTAATGTGATTGAGCATGCATAAAAGTGTTTTGTTTTATGGTAAATAGGACCTGCGTGTCCCTACCTCTCTTTCTTTCTTATGTATTTCTCTTTTCATCTTACTCCCTTCAAATTTAAATTGAGGTTTTCTATAATTTGAAATATGTAATTAGATTACATAGGATTAGGATAGAATGAAGATACAAAGGAGCAAGAAGCAAAGGAAGTGGTACCATAAACAAGAAGACTTAAAAATAAGAATTTGATTTCTATTTTGGGTTGTAAATTCATGCATATACCTAGATAAGACCTAGTCAATTTCTTTTTGGCTCAAGAAATTGACTTTAGTATATCCATAATCATGTCATATAGTTAATGTAACTATATTTATATATCCATGTGATGAATGTATGATATATAAAAGCATGAAATAATAACTTGATGAAACTTAACAAAGAAATCCCTCGCTAAATAAACAATTAAGTCTTACGCCTTCCATTAATATGGAGAGAAACAAAGTTCTTCTAGAGTTAGGGTTGTTGAGTTGCCTCAAGCTCACTCTATAAGAATATGTTCAAACCATTGAAATTAGATTTCATAATTAATGAGTTAGACTTAATCGATATTATTAACTTGTTGGATTTGCGCCAAGCTTAATGAGTATTGGAGGCGAAGTTGGGTTTGTATACATGGGATGTACACATAACAAGAGTTGATAGCCCAATGTAAGTGCACATATCAATAAGTTGATAGCACAAGATTCGATATTTTCATGAATAATGCAATTGGTATGGATTAGATACCTACCAACCAAACTAAGGAGAGCTTGTTGAGTTTCCTCAAGGTTATTCTTAGCTAGTTGGATATTGACCCACTAGGAGAACTTTCATACAAGTTCTCTCGGGTTCATAGTGAGGGCTATGGATTTGCAATAAAATAGTGGGAGTCATAATGCAATTTATTAAAGACCTAAATAATATGCATTTTATGTACATTCTAACATGTTCTATTTTACATCAAGGTTGCTAGAATTATCATCATGACAAATGTGAAATCACAATCACTAATGGAATCAAATAAGTTGATTGGGCCTAATTTTTTGGATTGGCTAAGGAATTTGAGAATAGTTTTCAAATCCAAAAAGATTGGCTATGTCCTAGATGAGGTACTCCTTAATCCCCCAACTTCTAATGCTTTTGAAGATGTTCAGAAGGCATATCACAAGCATCTCGATGATAGTGAGATGGCAAGCTGCATTATGCTTGCTACTATGTCAGCTGAGTTGCAAAAGTAGCATGAGGTTATGGATGCTAATTCCATAGTATACCATCTAAGAGAGCTTTTTGATGAGCAAGCACGTTCTGAAAGGTTTGAAACTTTGAGGTTGCTCTTCCGCACTAAGATGGTTGAGAGGACATCTCCAGTGCAATATGCATTGAAGATGAATGGTTATATTAAGAGGTTGGCCACATTGGGATTTGTGATGGTCCATGAATTAAGTATTTACTTAATTCTAACCGATTTTTCTGATAGTTATTCACATTTTGTGCTTAACTATAGGATGAACCAAATATTTTCCACTATTCTTGAGCTGATTAACTTGCTCAAAACAGCTTAGCCATCGGTCAAGAAGGACAGTAAGGCTGTGATGTTGGTGGACTCTTCAGGTTCTAAAAAGAAGAACCTTAAGAAAAAAAAGAAGTCCATGAGCCTAAAAGAGGCATGGCCAAAAAGAAGGTCAAAGAGATTGCTCCAAAGGGGACATGCTTCCATTTCAGCAAGCATGGCCATTGGAAGAGAAACTGCAAAGCTTACTTGGAGTCTTTAAAGAATAAGGCATTTGATGGTCCATCTACTTTAGGTATTTTTGTGATTGAAATTAATACTTTTTCCGATAATAATATATGGGTATTAGATACCGGTTGTGACTCACACATATGCATTCATATGCAGGGCCTAAGGAACAGTAGACAACTCAATAAGGGAGAGTCAAACCTATGCGTTGGAAATGGAGCAAGGATTGTTGCATTAGCTCTAGGAATTTATCTATTGACCCTCCATAGTGGGCTTATGTTAAATTTGGATAATTGCTATTATGCACCTGCTTTGACTAAAAACATTATTTCTGTTCCAAGTCTAAAAAAAGATGGTTTCCATTTAGCTTATAGTAACAGTTGTCGTTCTATTATGTTGAATGAAATTCTTAATGCTAGTGGTACATTATGCAATGGAATATACATATTAGATATGTCAAATCCAATTTTAAACATCAATGATAATAAAAGGCAAAAATAAGATATGTTGAAATCATCTTACTTATGGCATTGTCGCCTTGGTCATATAAGTGAGAAACGCATTGCTAAGCTACACAAGAGTCTTAGTTTGGAGTCATTTGATTATGAATCATATGAAGCATGTGAATCTTGCTTATTAGGCAAGATGACTAAATTACCCTTTAAAGGAAAGGGTGGACATGCTAATGGACTTTTAGTCTTAATACATTTAGATGTATGTGGTCCAATGTCTACACACGCCAGAAGTGGTTTCATCTACTTCATTACTTTTATTGATGACTACTCACGATATGGGTACTTGTATCTTATGAGATACAAATCTAAAGCTTTTGAAAAGTTCAAAGAATTCAAAAATGAAGTAGAGAAACAACTTGGCGAAAGTATTAAAACACTTCGATCAGATTGGGGAGGTGAATACTTGAACTAAGAGTTACTAGATTATCTTAGGGATAATGGGATTTTATCTCAATGGACTCCACCTTCCATTCGACAACACAATGGTGTGGCTGAAAAGAGAAACTGAACCTTGTTAGACATGGTAAGGTGTATGATGAGTTTTGCGGAACTCCCTAAATCTTTTTAGGGTTATGCACTAGAGACCGCCATTTATATATTAAATGGACTTCCTTTCGAAGTCAGTTGATGTTACTCCATATGAGATATAGTATAACAAAAGCCCACATTTTCTTACATGAGAATTTGGGGTTGTCCTGCTTATGTGAAGCAGACAATGTCAGATAAGCTAGAAGCTAAGTCTGACCAATGTCTATTTGTGGGATATCCAAAAGAATCATATGGATATCAATTTTACCACCTCTTGGAACAAAATTTTTTTGTTTCAAGACATTATATCTTTTTAGAGAGAGAATTCCTTCTAAAAGGAGATAGTGGGAGCAAAATTGAACTTGAGGAAGTTCAAGATGTTCAAACAGATGTTGATCAACTGCCTAAACCCGAGCTTGTTACTCATATAGTTAATATAACAACTCAACTTTCTGAAGCAAAAGAACTTTATAGTTCAAGTAGGATACGTACTGTTCCAGAGAGATATGGATTTCTCATTAGTGAACAGAACAACATATTGCTCATAAAAAATGATGAGCCTACAACTTATGAAGAAGTTCTGAATAGTTCAGAACCTGAAAAATGGCTTCAATCCATGAAGTCAGAAATGGATTCCATGTATGAAAATCAAGTATGGACTTTGGTTGACCCACCCATTCACCACTCATGATAGAATGAGTGTATACCCATGGCCTCTTATCGTGGTCATTACTCTGGAAATTCTGGCTAGAGTGGAAATGTGATAAAGATAGTCTTCAATGACATATCTAATAGAGTAATGAGCCTCAAGGACAAGAACAAATATTACTTGGACTAGACGTGATGTAGTGAGTCTAATGAGAGTTGACACATGTCCATACTCTGAACCAAGTGGGGTATAGAATGGTGAAAGGAATAATTGCACAAAAATTGTCTATGGAAAGGTTCGTAGTCAAACCACTGACTTTTCGGTCAATTGGGGGTCAAGATGTGTTGCTAGATACAACTTATGACTTATTTAAATTAATTATTAATTTAAGTGACCAACATAATCGGGAACCTAATGGGTCACATGCATTGAAGATATGGAGAATGAGTAAAATGGTCTTGGATGGGATCCAAAATATGAGAGAATTATTTCGGGATGGATCGTGATGAGATCGCATGGGAAAAATTATTTGGGAGGGTCATGGTCCCGCGCAGGCTAGGCAGGCTGCTGGGCCACCTAGCGCAGCTCGCAGTAAGGCCAGCACGGGCACTGGTGCCTCACATTGGCCAACAGGTGAATTTGGCTTTAATTAGGTCAATTATGGTCATTAAGCACATTCACTATTCATTTAATTCCCTTTTCTCCATTTTTGAATTTATTCAAACCATTTTTTTGATAGTTTCTTATTCGTTATTCACGTGGATTATCATTAAAGACATCATAGAGTGGATTGTTGTGGTTTGCTACATCCTAACAAAGTGAAGATTTGAATAATAAATAAGAAACTACAAGGTATAATTTCTAACCTCTATATTTATATAAATTAGTTTTAATGGTATATCTATGATCTTTTGTTTCGGGTTTTGAAAATTTTTTTTCTGTTATGTGTATGAATGTCATTCATTTTTCAAAACCCAACACCTATGAACAAAGGCATGAACACTACTGAAACTAGCATATTTCATAGATGTGAGTAATATTATGAATCGAACCATAAATCAAGTCATGAATGGTTCTGCCTGAGTTGGGCATTTTTGGGTAGGTGTTTCACAACCGTGAATCTTTTTTCACTAGCATGAAATATGGGTTTTCAATAGAAAAATGTACAAAAAAATAACACGTTCAAATTATATGTTAGGGCTTTTAAGGATTGACCAATGTCAATCGCTCCTATCATTATATCAGTACATATTCATGCCATAAACATGTTATTAACTTCATAAAACACATTTAATCAACACTTAAGCCAAAATACCTCTTTGAACCTCATTAACTCAATAACTATTATTCATGATATTCTCATAACCAAAAATAGATTTATATCGTCTGCCATATGTTCAAATCATATCATCTCACAAAACATGCCAAAGATGCAAGAATTTGGATTTAACTGCCAATATGTACATATTTTTAAATAATGATGCCTTAAACTCAAGTTTTTCAAGCTTGCCCATCAAATTGTTGATCTTCACTCTTCTACCAACACCTAGAACACCAAAAATGTCTCATTTAGACTATAAAACTAGAAAATCGAGCATAAAACACTCTTAAACGAAACTCCATCTTATCTTCTCAAGAACACTTTCCTTACCCCTTTGATCTAAGCTTTAGCCAAAGTTTGATCTTAGAAACCTTGTGAAAAATGAAAGAAAAGAGGAAAAAGAAGATTGAAGAGAAAGTTTTGGCATGTGAAGAAGGATTATAGGGTGTGGGGAGTAGGTATGTGGTAGATGTATAGGATGGAAGGGAAATAAAATCACGTATGCCTCACATGCTCTAGATTGACCAAAATTCACAATCGTGACTTTGTCTTCATGGGTGTGAATCCTATATTCATGGTTGTAGGAGTGAATCTAAACCTCAACATTCACGACATTCATGGCAATGAAACCCTATTTATGGGCATGAATCATGTCAAAACTCTGCCGTTTTGAAAACGTAACACTTTGACAAATCTGAAAACACTTTCATTACTATCTTCAACTTTTACACAATAATCTAGCCATTTTCTCTTACAATTAACAACATATCTTATAGGCTCTAATTAGCAGGCATTACATTTCTCTCCCTTTTAAGAAATTTTGTCCTCAAAATTACCTATTGTTTTTTGTTGAAATAAGTAGGGGTGTTGTGTCATCATCATTTATTCACTTTCCTATGTAGTCTCTTTTATTGTATGATTCCTCTATAGGACTTCAAGTAATAATACTCTCTTATTTCAGAGCTATTTGACTTCTCAGGCTAAAAACTCAACAGGCTCTTCCTCATATGGAAAATTTAGTCTCACCTCGATGCTTTCTACTAGAATGATATGAGAGGGATATGATCTCTACCTCCTTAACATAGACATATGGAAGACATTATAGATCTTGCTTAACTCGAGCAATAAAGAAAACATATAAGCAATTGGTCCAATCCACTCTAGAATCTCATAAGGTCCAATGAACCTAGGGCTCAACTTGCCCTTATTTCCAAAACTAAGAACTTTCTTCCATAAGGAAACCTTAAGAAAACCTTGTCTCCCACTACATACTTTGTATCTCTTTTATTGAGATCCGCATATGACCTTTGCCTATCTGAAGTTGCCTTCAACCAATCTTGGATAATCTTAACTTTGTTTTCTATTTCTTGCACTAACTCTGGCCCCACTAGCTTTCTTTCACTAAGCTTGGTCCAACTCAATGGTTTCATAGCATAAAGTGCCTCACAAGGAGCCCTCTTAATACAAGACTTATAGATGTTGTTGTAGGTAAACTCCATTAATGGTAGATATATTTTCTAGCTACCTTTAAACTCTATTACACAACTTTTCCTCATATCTTCTAAGATTTGTATCACCCTTTCTAACTCACTGTCCGTCTGAGGTTGAAAAATTGTGCTGAAGTTGAGTTTGGTACCCAAAACTCATTATACTACCCAAAAACTGAAATGTGAACCTTAGATTTTTTTTCCTGAAATGATGGAGATTAGCACTCCATGAAGTCTAACCACCTCATTCATACACAACTCGACTAATTTATTCAATGAGTAGTCTTTTCTGATGGGCAAGAAGTGAGCTGACTTTGTTAACCTTTCTTGATGTCATGGGCAATCCAATCATAAAATCCATAGTGATCCTTTCCAATTTTCATTCCAGAATTGTGATTGGTTGCAACAAATCTAAAGGGTATTTGATGTTCTACATTGATCTATTGACATGTCAGACTTTTGGTGGTGAACTTTGTGATTTCTTTTTTTATTCTTGACCATTAATACTTCCCTTTTAAGTCTTGGCACATCTCGTTGCTTCTTGGGTACATCATATATCCTGTCTCATTAGCCTTTTTCAAAATTCTCTCTCAAATCCACAACATTAGGCACACATAAGTGCCCTTGATAATATATACCACCATCTGGCTCAAATGTGCACTCCAGTGTCTCCCCTTTAGAGATCGACTCAATTAACTCAACTAACTTAGCATCCTACTTCTGCTCATCTCCTGATTAAGAGTAGGAAAGATGTGCATCTTGGCTATGATCTTCCTACTCAATGCAACAACCACAACATTGGCCTTGCTTAGATGATAATTGATTACATAATTATAATCCTTGATAAGCTCTAGCCATCATCTCTGTCTCAAGTTTAATTTTATCTGTTTAGAAAGATACTTCAGACTTTTTGTAGTTATTGTAGATGAAACACTTTTTTCTATATAAATAGTAGTGTAACACCCCCTCACCCCAGCCTGAAATGTTTGGATAAGCGAGTGCTATACCGACTTCTTTAAATCATTATTTTAATAAATGCTAAAAAACCATACATTTTTTTTTACTCAAAGCTCAAAGATATAAAAGAGATAATGTATATTTTATTTACATAAAATAATATTTACAAAACTTCAGGTTAATTATAAAACCATAGAAGATAATTTATACATCCAAAATAAAGAAATATAATACAAAATACAAAAGTGTTATGACCCACAATTTTCTCTATCGACTGCCTTACTGGATTAGGCCACAACAAGCTCTATCTACAAGCTTCAGTTACCTTTCTAAATATGTGCGGAAGGAAACTCTCACGCTAAGCTTTGAGCTTAGTGGTGTATAAAGATAAAGGCAATATAATATATCATGTTGTTCATAACATATAAACATTCATGCAATATGTTTTATCATGCTTTTATAGTGAATATTTTTATACAATTTATTATCTCGTTATTCACTATCATATATATATATATATATATATATATATATATATATATATATATATATATATATATATATATATATATATATATATATATATATATATCAATTCAAATATTTTTCTTATATTCATTTTTCTTTATCATGAACTCTTTTAATTTCATTAACCCATTTATGCCCATAACACCTAGGAACCACTAACAAGGATAGTGGGGTTGTCATCCAGGCATTCATGAGTACCACTCGGGCATTTATGGTATACGCATACAAGTGCCATCACCGGCATCTATATATATAGGTGTCATCACCGGCATTAATAATAATGCAATTACTGGCTTTAATTATAGTGTCACCACCGGCTTCATTAATCATGCCATCATAGGCATTAATAATCCATTTGATTGGCATGCCAAACTATCCAAAATTCTAGTTCTAAGCTAGGTGTTCTAGGACTCAATTAATGTTATTAAAATTCATAACTATAAGAAAAATAAAAGTATATATTCATTTTGTTTCATCTCAATCACAAAATACTCAACTATGATTTTGTTTGCACATTATTTTTATAAGTCTAATAACTCATTTGATTTTTCATATACCTCATTTGGGTAAAATTCACATTATAAAAATTAACCTAATATAATTTAAATTTTTAAATTTTATTTTTTCCAATCTGCCCTGTTTCAAGTAGAATTTGAATTCTATTTTTAACTTCAATTTTAGTCATATTACAGTCTGAATTAAATTACAGAGTCTTTTTATGAATTTTAGATGAGAATATTAGCTATAATATGAAACTTGAATCACTAAATTTGGAGTTTTTTAGAAAAAGATATGATTAATTGAACACTAACTATTCACTAACTTTTGCCCAAAATTTTCTGAATAAATTCTAGGTCTGAAATATATATATATATATATATATATATATATATATATATATATATATATATATATATATATTGGGAAAATACATATATATTTAGATTTTGCAATCTAGATAAAAGTTAAATCCCTATGTCTTAAATTTAATATGCAACTTGAATCAATAAATTGGGAGTTCTGTAAAAAAAGATATGGTTAATTGAATACTGACTGTTCACTAGTAATTTTGTCCAGAATTTTTTGGACAGATTCTAGTTCTAAAATATATGTATTTTTCTCGGACAATACAGATATATTTAGATTTTATGGTCTGAATAAAAGTTAAATATCTATGTCTTAGCTTTCAGACTCAACCATGAACACATTAATCTGAATTATATAACTCAAGTTATAGCAATATATATGCTTACTGCTCCATAAATTTCAGCATTACACACACACAATCACCTAATTTAATTTTTACCAAATATACTCCTAAGTCTAGTAAACATGCACACTCAGAATTTTATCACAAAATAATGTTAATTTACATGTAAAATTCTCAAATCATACAACTTTAAAATAAAACATAGGTTATTGCCTTAATTTATACACAAACCTCTTATGAATCTCCTTCACTTTCTCTAGGTATCTTTCTCTTTTCCTTTGTTTCCTTGAGCTCTAAAACACATAAAATCATCATCAAAATCTTACCTTATCAAAACACTCATGAAACCCTAAAATCTCTCTCATAAAACTCTAAACTCTCTCTACATAATCAAGCTCTAAATGAGCTCAAACCCATGATTTCCTTAAGAAAAGATGAAAGAGAAGAAGAAAAACTTCCCACCTCAAAACCATTATTTTCTTCTATTGATCACAACCTTTGAGATTTTCTCTCTCCACTAAACTTGTTTGTTCTTCCTCCTTCTTGCTCTTCCAAGCTTCCTGAAGTCTTGTAGATCATGAAAATCACTTTGTGTTGTTCTTTTCCCTATCTCCCCTTCCTTTCTCTCTCTAGATTTCAAGGTTGGCTATGGTGGAAAAGGGGCCTGGTGTGACTAGCTATTTTGGGCAGGAAGAAAGAAGAAGAAATAAGTCTTCATATGGGACCCACCAAATTTGACCATTTTTTTGCTACTGAGGCTTAATTAACATTAGTTCTCTTCTTTTCCTTATGAAAACCGGCCAACCAATGAAAATGTCCAAATTTCATATGTTAATTAGAAAAAAAATCTCATTAATCCCCAAAATTTTGGTAAATTGCAATTTGACCCCAAAACTTTTCAAGTTTTGCAACTTTACTGTAAATCAACTTCTTTAAGCTTTATAAAAACTTAACTAGGCATATATCAACATAATTAATCATTACTTGATTAATTTCGATAAAAATATGAATTTAAACTCCAATCGGTCAAACGCGTCAACTTTGCAACACGTGTGACTTGAGGCTTAAATTAGCAGATATGACAAGTAGCACCATATCTTTAAAACAAACATAATAGTCGTTGACTCTAGATCATGTGTCAAATAGTTCTTCTTATGAGGTTTCAGCTATTTGGAAACATAAGCCATTATTTCGCTTCCTGCATCAAGACACATCCCAATCCATTATGAAAAGCATCATTATAGATGACATACTCCTTGTCAGGAATTGGCGGTGTTAGAACTGAACCTTATGTCAACAAACTCTTACGTCTATCAAAACTACGTTGGCAATTGTCATTCCACTCGAATTTCACATCTTTTCTCAATAGACTAGTCAAAAGAGAAATAATCATGGAGAACCTCTTCACAAACCTCCTATAGTAACTTGTAAAACCAAGAAGACTTCTAATCTCAGTAACATGACAAGAAGGCTTCCAATTCAAGATTGCTTCTACCTTGATGGGATCCATTTTAATGCCATATGCTGACACAATATGTGTAAGGAATGCCACCTCATCTAGCCAAAATTTACAATTGGAGAACTTGGCATAAAGCTTATATTCCCTGAGGATATGCAAAATTGTCCTCAAATGCAGATCATGTAATACCCTTCGATATAATTAGGAATAACCCAACTACACCAAAGAATATTACAATGCATATGATTTAAAAATATATTAATTAAAAATATTTATTGCACTATGACCATGATGACTTATTAAAGATAAAATATCAGATTAATGAACATAGTTTTAAAATATTATAGAAATCAAATACAATAGATATATGGGCAATCACTGGCCCAAAATTTTTACAAAATGGATAGTTACAAAACTACATATCTTTTAAATACAAAGCATATACATCTGTAACTAATCAACCCTAAAAGAACAACCAAAAACCAAAGGTACAATGTGTATCATCCACCCTTCAAGTATAACATGCAAAGTGTACAAACATACGTATATAACATGCATGATATACTTACCATCATAACATTATGCCTTATCTCATTTTTCTGAATATACAATACCAATGTACCAATGATGTCATACTCTAAAGTACTCATACATGATACCACACAATTGAACATGTCATAATAAGAGATTAATCATATTTCATACAAATGTATACCACACTTAAAATTCATAGAACCATTTGTTTGCCCGATTCACTCTTAACTAGACTAAATTGGATATGAGAATAAGCAAGACTCTCATTTGAGCCCCTTAGGACACCTATCTGAGCCTTTTAGAATACCTATTTGTGGAAAGAAAATTATTTACATATATCATAACCAGAGGAAAACTCACCTGAGCTTAAAGCCTTTGTCTTTCAAACAATCTCCAATATGACCAACCTAGATCAATGGCATGCCATTTGTCCTAACTCTAGTCCTAGTTAGAGTATTGTGCATAACCATATTCATAATACTTACCATAATCATACCATGCATAAACAATGATTTCCATATTTCAAAAAGAAGCCATTAAAATACCATATATTCATTTTCATACCATATTATAATCTAAACAATAGAGGCTTACCACCTCAAAACCAAATCAACCTTGATTCATGCACCAAAATATAAGAAAACCCTATTGCTTAAAACAATAACCAAGAATGGGGGTTGAATTGGTTATCAAATAAAATTTTTCTATCAAAGAAATGAATAAGAATAGACAGAGAAGAAGTAGAGAGATGGAGACACAAGATTTATAGAGATTCGTGCATTAACAAACCCTATTCTTTTTTCTAATCTCAATTTGGTATTTCACTAACACTCAAAATGTTACAAATGGAGTTTTCCAAGCTCACTCCCAACTATGGTGTTTTACTCTCTTGGCTAACAACTAACCTAGAAACCCTTGTATTTTAATGGCTAACACAATAACCAAATCCTTGTGTTTTCATGGCTCACATAAAAATCCTTACAAGTGTTTCACTCAAGTCACTCTATTGAGTATTTGATTATAGGAATGAAATCACTCATTAACCAAAAAAGCTAAACTAAGCTAAAATGATTTTTACAACTGAGATTATAAAAATCATATTTGAATAATTGCACAAATGGCTTTACAAAGATTGAATGTTTGATTTCTTATTGTCTTACCTTTGGAAGTTCATAAATGAATCGTATTTATACTTCCTTTGAGAAATAAAGTTGTTTTGGGTCGTTGAACCACTTTTCCATTCGCGCATGTTAACATTAAATACATATGTTCATGGACATGACTGTTCTTAGTGAAGCTGTGATTGAAGTGATGAAGCTGGCCATGAACGCTTCTGGTCAAAAGTTCACAATCTTTCACAGGCATGACTATTCTAGTTTCATGGTTTAGCCATTGCTTCATAACCATGAACATTTGTCCCTGAGAGAATTGGCACTAAGGATTTTCATGGGCATGGCTTTACTAGTAACAAGCATGAAACTAAAGTTTCACAGTGGTGGTGATTATTGACCATGAGCATTACTTGATTCGCGGATGTGAGGAATTTTGTCATGGCCATGAATCTTTGCTGATTTTCAATCTTTTGAATTTTAATTGATTTGAATAAACTTGCTTCACGGTCTTAAGAATATATAACCTATCTAAAACACTTAGAATACAACAATGGTTAAATTCTTTATTGCTTAATTATTTGTGATTATCAAAATGACAAAAATACCTCTTAAGGTTCAACAATCTCCCCTTTTTTGATGGGGATAAAATAATCTTGAAATATGTGGCTAAGGAGAAATGAATTTCTCCCCCTCAAAAGATGCTTATCAAAGAGTAAAAAATAAATAAAAGCATAATAATGCCATATTTTAAACCATAAGCATATAAAGGAAGACATTCAAAAGAGATTCAATCAAATTATTGATCATCACAACATATGCCAAGTATATGGAAGATATAAGTCAAGTATATGTCAAGTGTATGATTGATCATCACAATGTAGTACGATTTACACATAACAATATTTGTTTATTATTTCTTCTCCCTTTTTTTCATCATAAAAAAGAAATAAGTAAAGAAAGAAGACAATAAACAAGATGAAAGAAATATTTCATATCCATTGCTTAAACAAAAGGAAATTACAAGAAAAAGTTTGATTTTAAAACAAAAGACGTTTTTCTATCCTAATGATCCTAAAAAAAACTTAAAGCTAGGATAGTCATCACTTGAAGACTAGTGATCTCCTCCTCTAAACTCGACAAAGTCTTTGAGGTCTTCTAACTTCTTATCAACTGATTACTAAAAGGAATCCATGTTTACTTGAAGCATGTCAAATCGATGAGTGATCAAGGCCATGAGTTGTTGAGCCAAGTCTGCTTGAGAGGCTAAAGATGTCATACCAACTGTTGGGGCATCCAGGATATCTATTGAATTTGCAAGAGGCTTAATTCTAGTCCTCTTCCTCTGTTGTGGCCCTTGAAGACCAACTTTAAATGCTCGGGGTTCTATGGCTCCCATGTTATTTCTCCTTTAGGTGTGATGAAGCAATAATAAACATCATCCTAATAGATGATTCTAATAGTAGTTCCCATCTTGATAAAGGATTCGACATCAAGTTGATCTCTGGGGGAAGTTGGGATGATAGTATCGATGTGATTGCCAAGATCCAAAAGTCCTAGGTCCATAGCCAAGTGAGTGACGTAGCTTCCAAGAAGGATATCACTCAAAGGCTTCGTCGTGATCGACTAGAGATGAGAAGAAAATCATCAAGACAAGGCAACTAGTTGATTTGATCTAGCCCATTCAAATACCAACAATTTAGACTTCTAGATTGAGCTATTTCTATCACCTTGGGAAAAGATCGAGTAAGTTAGAAATCGGTGAATGTAGCGGAGAACCAGATTCTTTAAATGAGTGCTCTTAGTCTTTTTGACATCCCAACTACAACTTGCCTCACTTTCATTTATCAGACCTTCCTATGGCAACTTGGAAATTTCCACAAATTCAGCAGCTATGAGAATCTTTTCTTGCTTGCAAAGCTGGAAAGAAACTTTACCCACTAGAGACACTTGTAGGGTACTAAGAAATTCTAGTGTTGGCTCTTTGAAAATGGACTTGTAGATGTCAACAAAATCTAGAATGCCACACTTCTTAAGCTAGACTTTCATGTCAGATTCTAGTCCCAATGCCCGAATAGAATAACAGTCGAAGGTTCTTATAGACAAAATGAGTTATATCTTAAGGGTATAATACTTTTGATGAGTGTATCGAGGTAAGATGTTTAGCAAAAAGTCTGTATAGAGTTTGGGGGCTATACTTTTCTTCATCCCTTTAAAAGAACCTGCTATAAATGCCATTGTTAAAGATGGATTTGAAAAAACCTAGGGTTTTTAGAAGGTAAGCTGGAAAAACTTAATAAAACCTTGAATAAATTTGTTAAAAATGGTGTTTGAGATGTTTGAAGGGTGAAATCAACACCAATTTGATGTGAAAATGTATTATGGGGGCCAAATTTGGCTGAAAAACACAAATAATCACGATATTGTGCACGATAGGAGAGAAAATCGAGAGATAAATAGTGAAATCAGACTTTATATTTGCGCGATTCATAGCCGTGAATGAAACTTCACTAGCATGAATACTGAATGTTCACAGGCAAGATCAATCATGACACTGACTGTGACTAAGAGTGTGAACGAATCTAGAAAGATAGAAGTTCATAAGTGTCTCGACTATGAATTATATTTACTGGCATGAACAATGATATTCACGATTTAAAACCGTGACAAAAGACGTCAACTAAAACATGAACGATTTTGGACATTTTGGTTCAACAACATTAACAATCATGACTAACTAGTCATAGGTATGAAGTTCTAAAAATAGAAAATAGAAAACAAGATCCAAAAAGAATTTTTGTTATTCTATAAATCTTCCTAAAAAAGTAAAACATTTTTTTCATGGCATACATACATGTATCACATAATTTGAACCTATATATCATTAAATCATGGCATAACACTCAAGGTTCCTAATTAAACATCAAAATGCATAATGAATGCAATGTATGCCTTCTAAACCTTTTTTAAGATAAAGTTCTCCCATCAAGCCTACTAAGCTCCCTTTTTATAAAACAAAACCTTTTACCATTGAAAGGCCTGGTGAAAATGTCATCCAATTGATTATTTGTGTCAATAAATTCTAACACAATATCACTAATTTGAACATGATCTCTTATAAAATGATGTCTAATGTCTATGTGTTTGCTCCTAGAGTGTTGAATGAGATTTTTAGAAAGATTTATAGCACTTATATTGTCACATTTGATGGGAATGTGATCAATCTCTTGACCATAGTCCTTAATTTTTTGTGTCATCTAAAAAATTTGAGTGTGATGACAACCTACTGCCACATATTCTGCTTCAGTAGTGGATAAGTCAATTGAAACTTGTTTCTTGCTAAACCAAGAAGCTAAACATTCACCAATGAAATGACAAGTTCTAAATGTTTTTTTTCTATCTAAAAGACTACCGACATAATCGGCATAAAAAAAACTAATGATATGAAATGAAGTGTTCCTAGGCCACCATAAGCCTAAGTGCATTATGCCATGAATCTATTTTAAAATTCTTTTCCCAGTATTTATATGAGATCTCTTAGGACATAATTGAAATCTAGCACAAAATCATACACTAAACATTATATCGGATCTGGAAGAGATAAGGTACAAAAGGGATCCGACCATACCTCTATAGAGCTTTTCATCTATAGCTTTACCCTTCTCATATTTGTCCAATTTTGTTGATGTGCTCATTAGAGTTTTGGCACTCTTACATTCTTCCGTTCCAAATTTTTTAGCAACTCCTTGGTGTACTTGTATTGGTTGATGAAGATGCCCTATTTGATTTGCTTTATTTGAAGACTAAGGAAGAATTTGAGCTCTACCATCATGCTCATTTCAAACTCCCTAGTCATACACTTTGCAAATTCTTGACAAAGCAATTCATTAGTAGACCCAAAGATGATATCATCAACATAAATTTGAACAAGTAGAATGTCATGCTTGTGTTTTTTTTTTATGAAAAGAGTAGTATCTACATGTCCTTATAAAAAATCATTTTCTAAAAGAAACGAACTAATCCTTTCATACCAAACTCTTAGAGCTTATTTTAAGTCATATAAGGCCTTAGTGAGTTTGAACACATGATTGGGCAAAACATGACTTTCAAAAATGGAAGGTTGCTCAGTATAAACTTCTTCCTCCATAAAACCATTTAGAAATGCACTTTTAACATCCATTTGAAAAAGTTTAAAATTCATATGACAAGAAAATAATAAAAGAATCCTAATGGCTTCCAATCTTGATACTGGAGCATAAGTCTCATCATAATCTATACCTTCCTCTTGGTTGTATCCTTTGGTAACCAATCTAGCTTTGTTCCTATTGATTTGACCTCACTCATCCAACTTGTTCTTATAGACCCATTTACTACCAATAATTAGGTAATCCTTAGGTCTTGGAACTAAGGTCCAAACTTTATTTTTCTCAATTTAATTGAGTTCCTCTTACATAGAAATAACCCAACTCTCATCACCAAGAGCGTCCTCAATAGTCCTTGGCTCAATTTGAGAGACAAAAGTAAGATTAGAATCTAAAAACTTAAGATAAGATCTAGTACTTACACCCTTAGTGGGATCACCAATGACTTGCTCCATGGGATGGTCTCTTATGAACTTCCACTCATTTGGTAGCTCTTAGGCGCCTTGCTCTTGAGCTTGAGGCAATTATTTCTTTTGATGCTCTTTGATCATCATTATCATCTTTCTTTAAGGTTTCACCATCCTCTTCATGATTAAGATCAAACTTTTCCATTGATCTTATAACATCATAAAAAAATAATACCTTTTTTGAGATCAAGTTTGCTAGATTCATAAAAAAACAGCATGCATAAACTCTTCTACAAGTAATGATCTTTCATTAAAGATTCCATAAGCTTCGCTAGTTATGGAGTATCCTAAGAAGATAATAGCATCAAAGGCAAAATTTTCAAGGTTGTCTTTAGTATTCAATATAAAGCACTTGCATCCAAATACTCTAAGGTATGAGACATTGGGTTTTCTTACATTCCATAGCCCAAAGGAGGTTTTATTTAAGATAGACCTTTTGAAAATATGATTATAAATATAACACACGGTATTGGTGGCTTCATCCTAAAAGTAGGTTGGTAAACCATACTCATTGAGTATGGTTCTAGCCATCTCTACCAATATTCTATTTTTCCTTGCAACAACCCCATTTTGTTGAGGTGTTCTAAGAGTTGAAAAATTATGAGAAATCATTTATTCCAAACAAAGATTTTCAAAAAGCTCATTTTCAAATTCATTACCATGATCGCTTCTTATTTTAGAAATAAAATAGACTTTTTCATTTTGAATTATTTTGGAAAATTTTTTAAAAGATTCAAAAGCATCACTTTTATGAGCTAAGAAAATTACCCTCCCAAGGTAGAAACTTTAGTAGGTCCAAAAAGATCTGGATGCAAAAGTTGTAGAGGTTTAGAAGTACTTACAACATTCTTAGCCTTGAAAGATATTTTATGTTGCTTTCCCTTTTGACAAGGTTCACATATCTTATCTTTGGTGAATTTGACTTTGGGTAGCCCATCCACTAGCTCTTCTTTGCTAAAACTTTGAATCAAGTCCATGCTTGCATGCTCAAGCCTTCTATGCCATAGCCAAGATTCATTATTAATAGACATAAGACACTTAGAGAAAAGGTTAGTCAACTTGTGCAAGTCAATTATGTAAGCATTTTTATTTCTTCCTCCTTTGAATATCTCTTGGTCACTTGGGGTGGTCATAAGATATCCATTAAAGCTAAAAGTGACTTGGTTTCCCTTATCACATATTGGCTTAAACTTAAAAGATTGTATTTTAAACCATCAACAAGTAAAACATCTTTAATAAAAGAAATATCATTTAAACCAATTGAACCAATCCCAATTACCTTAGCCTTGGCATTGTTTCTGATGTTTACCTTACCACCATCAATCATTTTGATTTGGGTGAAACGGGTCATATTTTCAGTCATGTGCCTTGCGCATCCACTATCCACTAACCAAATATTTTCCTTTGAAGTGGACTTAAGGCATACCTACAAAACAATAATTTAGGTTTGGTTCTTGGGTATCCAAATAAAGTTAGGTCCTTGGGGGTTAGCTTTGGACAATTCCCAATATGCCTTCCTCATAAAACAATGAATATTTATGTGTCCAAGCTTCATGCAATGGTGACGTTGTCCTGATTTAAATTGACCTCACCATTTTGTATGAAGTTTAGGCCTCATAACCTTTCTAAAGGTATCATGCACATAAGAACATGAGCAAGCATGTGTAGTGGTGTTTTCCTATGTGCATGCCTCTTATATAAGAAGGCATGACTGGCCTTTTGAGGTTTTCCTCTTGAGCCATATGACCCTTCATTACTTTTCTTTTGAATAGAGGGTTTTATGTGTGCTTTTCTCTTTGCCTTTGATGCTATTATCTCAATAAAAGAGGTTTGTGGAGTGCTAGACCTAACAATTACCATTCTTAGTGGGGAAGATGATGATGCTCCATTGAAGCCTAAGGTATGTCTCACTATGGGAGGTTTTTGAGATACAATTAGGGTATCCAAACTCCCCTTCCCTTTGTAAAATTTTGAGATAGAATTTCTAAGCTCTTCAACCTCAATTTTTAAGACATTGTTCTCTTTTATTAGAAAATTGGTTGAAGGTTTTGATGAAAATTCATCTAATGACTTCTTTAAGTAGTTTTTTGTGGTTTTCAGCTCTTCAACTACCTTTTGAAGGTTATTAAGATCATTTCTAAGTTAGAGCTATTTTTTCTATAAAGATCAAGTTTCATTTTGTACCTTTCTATCTTTAGGTTTAATACTTCAACTATATCATCATCATCATCATCAATTAAATCACACAAGTCATCATAAGGTTGGGATGTAGAGCATACCCTATCAATAGAGTTATCCTTGATAGCGACGAAGTATAAGTTAGCCACCTCCTCTTCTTCTTCTTTAATGAATGTTGAGATTTTATCATCCCAAATGGCTTTGTGGCCCTTTTCTTCATCTTCTTTGTTGGGTCTTCTTTTGTACTTCTCAACCATGGCGTATTCCAATTTAATGTGTCCCTTCTTCCCACACTTATAACACTTGACTTGTAATACCCGATAATTTAGGCCACAGTCGCGGTTGACCGAAATTCGGTGCGCTGAACCGATCAGAGTCTAAATTTGGATATGAAAAAATAAATTAAAATAATAATAAGATGTGAGAAAAATATTTTGGATATTATTAATTTAGAATTTTGAGGTTCGGAAGTAAAATTGAGAAAAAAATAATTTTTCGCTGAGCGAAATTGGAAATTGCAGTGTTTTTGGCACATATATCTTAAGAAGGCATAAAAATGGAATATTCTTTATCTATGGAAAAGAATATTCTTTTGATTAAAATAAAGTAAGAGTGATTTAAATTAATGGAGCAATGGGAAGCAAGATTAGTAATTAATCCTAACTACCCACCTAATCTAACTATAAAAAGTCAAACTTTCACTTTTTTCATCATTCTTCTTCTTCCTCATCTTACACAAACCCTTTTCTCTCCCTTTTTCTCTCTTGTAGCCATGACCCTCTTCTCCCCAAATTTCTTTTTTTCTTTCTTCAAATCAAGCTAAGATTAGATGAAAAAAATGGGATTACGACAAGATCATCAAGGAAATGAAGTAAAGTGAGCTAAACTAAGGAAGAGGAAGGAAGAAAAGAAGAGAAAAAGAGAAAGAAGAATTTGATAATTTTGAACATCATCAAATGTGAGTTTAGATTTTCCATCTTCTCACTTTTCTTCTTCTCTTTTCTTTGATTTTGGGGTTAGTTGCCATTAAAGTTAGTAATTTAGGGTTATTAATATGTTAATGGTGATTAAGGGTGGATTAGTGTGATTAGTGCTTGGTTAGTGTAAAAAAGTTGTTGTTAGGCCAAGGAGGTGAACAATCCTTGAACCAAAATCAAAGAGAAGATAAGGGCAAGGAGAAAGCAAGCTAGGAGGAAGAGAGAAGTGAAGAGAAGTAGAATTGTGAGGTATGTACATTTGGCAAAAATTCAATATAGAAAAATATTGATTTTGATTTTGTGATGTGTATAAAATTCTAGATATTTGATTGAGTAATGAATTGGTGACTAAATGATGTCATGAATGTGAAAATAAAAACTAGAATATGAGGTTGATGCATGAAAATGGAAATTGTATGAATTAATTGATGTGCTGGAAAATTTGTCTTATGAACAGTGCCTAGTTTTCTTATCATAACTTGAGTTATAGAAATGATTTTTTTAGTGATTCTTATTGGGTTGGAAAGTTAAGACATATGGCTTCAACTTTTATTCAGAATATTAGACCTGAATATGACTGAAATGAGGTAAAAAATTGACTCAAAGTTTGAACTAGAAATCTATCCAGAAAAATACTGGGTAGATTGCAGTGAGCATAGGTTAGAAGAAACTTTATAACTTTTGTACAAAAGTTCTTTTTAATGTGATTCTAATTTTAAATTAAATATAAGATAGGTACCTATATTTTTTTAGTTGATCACTTGTCCAAATTCCATCTAAAATTTGATGAAAAAGATAGAGAAATATAAGGTAGAAATCTGTCCAGTAAAATACTGGGTATATTGCAGTGAACGTAGTTTAGAAGAAAATTCATAACTTTTGCTAAAAATTTTGTTTTAATATGATTCTAGTTGTAAATTAAATATAAGACATGTACCTACATTTTGTTAGTTTATCACTTGTCCAAATTCCATCTAAAAATGGATGAAAAATACAGGGCAACATAAGGAAGAAATGTTGTGCAGAATAGGACAGCTTGTAAATATGTGTTGATTGTGAAATTTTGTGATAGAAAATATATTAATTGATTTTTCTTATAGTTATAATGATTAAATGAGCAAGTATGAGATTGTAAAATATTTAATGGGAATTATTGCATTTATTTGGAATTTATATTAGTGTTACATACATAATTTATGTAAATAATAATAAAGGTAACAAATTTAATTAAGCCCTATAACATCTAGTCGAGAACTAGAAATTAGGATAAGTTGACATGCCAATAAAAGGGTAGAAATGTAGACACTAAAAATAATAGTGTTGAGATTTAATTTAAGTAGGCACCAAGAAATAGTGCTGAGTTAAAATTATGTAGGCACTAAGAAATAGTGCTATGTTCGGATTTACGTAGGTACCAAAAAGGTGCTAAGTTGTTATTGAAAATGTAGGCATAAAATGCTGAGTTATAAAATAATTATGTAGGCCCCAAGTATACTGCCGGAGAGCAGAAACCCTATATCCAGTGTTTAGTTCCAGTTTAAGATGTCATAGGCTTTCAAATAAATAATAAAAAATGTAAATTATTAAATTGATAGTTCAAATTGTATATCTAGTATTGTTAAAATTTCAAGCATGTTTAATGAATAAAATGTCATAATTGATGAATTAAATATTTTTGCATGACGAAAATAGTTTTACAATTAATTGAATATTTGACATACTTAATAAATTAAATGTAATTTCTAGAATTTTATTTTTGAAATATTTATGTAATTATTGGATAGTTGTCAAACGTACCACTATGCTAGTAGTCACGCGCAAATAAATAAAAGTAGCTATTCCGATAGGGTGACCGAAGAAGAGGAAACCCCAAGATCAGATTATAGCAGTCTAGTTCTTTTTGTATGTTTTGGAAATTATGTTGTAAAAATTAAATTTTAAGAATTTCTTTTGATGTAAATTTGTGGCATGTAGGATTTATAAGGAATGAATTTTGTAATTTTATATATCTAGTATTATTTGTAAATATATTTCTAAATATTATGGTTTAATTGAATGAGTTCTTTTAAATTAAAATATTTCCATCACTAGTTATATATTTAAATTGAAAGAAAAAAATATAGCAATAAATATTTCGCTAATAATAAACTTGAAAAAAAATTGCAATAATTTGAAGATTGGTTTTAAGACAGATGAGCTTAGTAGCATTTTCATATCCTATTAACGACTAGTAGGGTAAGGGAGCGCTACATTTAGAGGTATAAGAGCTCAGGCTAATCAATTCTTAATCAATGGGTATAAAATAGAATATGTGACTCATGCATATGCATAAAATGTTGCAATTATCTGACTTGGGTCCCTTCTTCTGGTTTATAGGTAGATATGGATTCGGGATCAGAACAAGATTTCTCAGAAGATGAACTTGTTGAACCTTGTGGGGTATTTCTGTCATTTTGATGCTAACAAATAAAATAGCAATAATGTATTTAACATACTTTTTTTCTAAGTTTATTGAACAGGGTATGGAACATGATAGTAAGAATGGAGAATTGAAGACTAATCTTAAAAAGATAACAAAATGAAGAAATAGCATGTTCACGCCCGTGATCTTATATGGCATGCCCATGATGAAGCTTAGCGCCAAATATCCCACATTTAAAGTTCACGACCACGAAGAATGATAGCAATCGTGAATGATCATATTAGTCATGACCATGAAAGAAAGTCACGCCCGTGAGAAGACATGACAAATTCTTCCAGAGAGCTTCACGACCAGAGTCACCACTTAGACCATGGCTAGGAAGGATGTTCACGCCCGTGATCAAACACTTCAAATCCTTCCAGAATGCTTCACGCCCAAAGTCACCACTCAAGTCACGACTTAGAAGAACAGTCACGATCGTGACACTCATACTCACGACCATGAAAGAGGAAAGAGAAACATGTCAGGTGCGAAAATAAGAGTTGGTGCAACGGCTATTTCCGCACTAAATGCAATCAAACGACTATAATTCACCATAGAAGTATAAATGCAAGTCATTTATGAATCCAGAACAAGAGAATAGCTAATACTTCAAATCAAAATCTTGTTGTAAGCCATTTGTGCATTTTATATTTTCAAAACAAACATTTATTCTCTGTGAAAATCTTTTTGCTCATCATTCTCTGAGCATTATAGATTTGTAAGTGTTTCTCTTTGTAATCAACTGCTCAAGTGAGTTTAGGTATTTTAGGGTTATGAGTAGAACACTTGTAAGGGTTATTTGTGTGAGCCTTTAAAACACAAGGAATTGGTTTATTGTGTGAGCTATTAAAACACAAGGGATTTCTGGGTTAGGTGTAATCCATTGTTAGAAACACCATAGTTGGGAGTGAGCTTGTAAAACTCCATTGTAACACTTAGTGTGTTAGTGAAACTCCCAATTGAGATTAGGGAGAGGATTAGGGTTTGTTAACACCCGAACCTCTATAAAAATTCTTCTGTCATATCTTCCTATCCCTACTCAACTTAACTTTTCTTTCCGCACTTAAAAGTTAAAATTTTAATATCCAATTCAACCCCCTTTCTTGGTTCAATATCTGGGCAACAGAACTGAGTAACAGTCTTTCAGACTCAGCCAATCCCAGACAACCTCCATTAGTGAGAGATTTTGGGCTGAGTATAGTAGCTTCACCAAGAGTATAGGGACATGCTAATTTAGGACAGGAACCTCTTATAGAGCATATAGCAAATTTGTTGCAATGGATAGTACAAGCAATTCCACAATCAGTTCCACCTCTTTCTCCACCTCAGCCAATACCCCGGATTGAAAAGCAGAGAAAATATGGGGCCACTGATTTTATGGGAAGGAGGGAGGATGACCCAGCAGCTTTAGAGTTTTGGATGGAGTCCACAGAAAAGGTGTTTTAGGAACTTGAGTGTCTAGAGGAACAAAAGGTCAGATATGCAGTGTCCCTTTTAAAAGATCATGCCTATGACTAATGGAAATCAATTTTATCAAAGCCCCAGACACCGAAACCACCTTCATGGAACTTCTTCAAAGCAGAATTTAGCAAGAAATATGTGCCTAGAGTTTATGTGAATGAAAAGAAAAGGGAGTTTCAAGACTTGAAGCAAGAAAGCATGTCAGTCGCTGAATATGAGATGGAATTCACCAGACTGAGTAAATATGCAACTTGAATCATTGTTGATGAGGCAAAAAGATGTCGTAGATTTGAGGATGGGCTTAATGATGATATTGGGAATATGGTTACCGCCCTTCAGCTTGAGGATTTTTCTATGCTAGTATCCTCAGCCAACAGTGTGGAAAAGAGGTCAAAGAGAAAGAGAATAGAAAAGGCACCCCAGAGATCGACAATTAGCATGGCCCAGACATCAGGTAAAAGGGGGTAGACAGTGCCTAGACTTTTCCAATCACAAGGTTCTGGACCAACCTTTTCAGCTAGGCAAAGCCAACAGTTGAGGCTAGAGGGGTCTGCAGCTAGTGTACCAGCTTTAGGTAATCAGAGATTCATATCTGTCACATGTCAACATTGTGCCAGATCACATGCAGGTGATTATTGGTGGATTACTGGAGCATGCTTATGATGCGGATCTACTGAGTACAAACAGAAAGATTGCCCTAGAGGAAGAGGTACAAGTGGTGTAGTATGAATGCAGGCTCAAAATGTCACTCGAGGAAGAGGAAGGGGACATGGACAGTCTAGAAGAGGCAAAATTGGGTAGAGTATATTAGAATCAGTGAATAGAGCAGAAGGTAGTCGAGCCTCAACCAGAGCATATGCCATGAGAGCTCATGAGGAGCAGGTTGCCCCATATGTCATTATCGGTAAATTTTCTCTTTATGATACTGATTTATTTGCATTGATAGATCCAGGTTCTACACATTCATATTTATGAATGTCACCACCTAGTCAAGGGAATATGGTAGCAGAGGAATTAGATTGTGATATATTAGTGACAAATCCTTTGGGTCATGGAGTGAAACTTAGTCGAGTCTATAAAAACAGTCCAATCAAAGCTCAGAATGTAGAATTCCCAGCTGACCTAATAGAGTTGCCATTCTGTCAATTTGATGCAATCTTGGGGATGGATGTGTTAACTTAGCATAAGGCAGTTGTGGATTGTCAATATAGGAGAGTGACTTTCAAGAATTCAGGGCAGGATGACATGATTGTCTTGGGTGAGAACCGACCATACTTGACTAATGTCATTTCTGTGACGAAGGCAATTAAGTTTATCAAAAAGGCATGTGAAGCATTTTTGGCACATATCATAGATACCAAGAAAGAGAGTCTAGATCTCAGGGAGATTCCTATAGTATGTGAATATCCAGATATCTTCCCTAAGGACTTGCCAGGGCTACCACTTCTCAGGGAGATAGAGTTTGCCATAAATGTTTTGCCAGACACAGTCTCGATATCGATCACTTCCTACATAATGGCACCTGCTGAACTAAAAGAATTAAAAGTGCAGTTGCAAGAGTTGTTAGAGAAAGGGTTTATCAAGCCTAGTGTCTCACCTTGGGGTGCTTCGGTTCTATTTGTGAAAAAGAAGGATAGCACCTTTCGTTTATTTTTGCAAAATGTGAGATGATATCCCGAACTCAAGAATTATAGTCGGAAATGAGACTATTCACTATTTTTAAAGAGGAATTAATATATTTTAAGAAGTTTACATCAATTAGGACTTTAGTTTAGTATTAATTCCAACTTTTGTGATAATTTAAGAACACATTCTCTTTGCAACTTTTGATTGGGAAAATTCATTCTTTGCACGTTCAAGAGAGTTCTTGGTGTATTGACTTTAATTCTAGTAAAGTTTTAATCTTTAACGGATAAGCTATTTTGAATTCTTGAGGATTGATTTAAACTTGGAGCCTTGGAGAATTGGGGATTAACCTTTCGAAGAGATTCAAAGCTATCAAATTTTAGGGGACCTTATAATTTTATTTCCTTTTTTCTGTTGTAATATGTTTAAGTTTGATATTGTTATGAACATGATCATTGTCTTAGCAATGTTAGGCTAAATACTTGTTGGGTGTTTAATTAACTACCCAATTTTGTATAAATCTTTTTATATTTTTATGAATGAATGATTTTTCTTTCCATTCCAGTTGTGCTTTATTTGATTTTAAGTTGAATGATTGATTGACCACCAATTATTTAGTTTGGAAATATTGAGGTTTGATTATTAGACAAAACATTTGTAACTTGACCTAAAAATTGGATTGAACACTAATTAATTCGTTAGTTTGTTCAATTAGTGAATATAGGTGATCACCTAAGAATTATTATTCATTGTGCATTATTGTTTTCAAAGAAAAATACATAATTGAGGAAGCAAAATTAAATACCTATCTCATATAATTGATTATATTAATTGGGTTAGGTTGCAATTTTATTTTTTCCAGTTTTTAGTTTAATTTAGTTAGTTCCATAATTATTCTCATAATTGGTTTAGAGTGTTTAGGTTTAATTTGTGTTTTAATTTAACAATTAATTAGATTAGTTAGGAGTTTAACCTAAACATCAGGAGTGAACTTGCATTTTACAGTGGTTCATACACTTGCAAGTTTTAATTTGTTAACATCAAACATGGTATGTTAATAAATGCATGAGGTGTTGCAAGGCTTGATGCAAAATGTAAATTATGAGTGATATGTGTAAGAACCTTTAAGCTCATTACTTTAAATGAAGATTAGATATAAGATATATGACATATTATTAAGGGATAGTACGATACTGAGAGACATATTGCAAGAGTTTGGTTAACTAATTTTTGATAAGGGTTTCAAGCTCTAGTGAGCACTTTTGATATGAAGATGTATGCATACAATTTATAAACTTAGGCAGGTGACCTAAGGAGCTCGGGTAAGAGCTTTTTATATACATAATATATATTCGATCTAGTCTAGTTTAGAATAATATGGGCAACATATTTAATGTAATAAGTATGATGAATTGGCATATTAGTTCCATTAAATGTTGATATTGTTGGTATAGGAAATGCTGACATGAAATGGCAAGTGTTATGGTTATTGTTTGATTTGAGGTATGATAAAAGGGTTGTGGATATGTTTGCAAGTGCATCACACGTGTATATGTGTATTTTATTGTTGTATATTTTACATGCTATTATGTACCACTAAGTATTAGGTTGTTTAGCATGTGGGTGTTTTTTCTATACGCAGGTTTGAAGTCTACAAGTTAAAGTGAGAGAGAAAAAAGCTTAAGTACAAAGTCATAGGATAAGCCTTGTGGGGTTTATAACATGAGGATTTGGATTTAGTTACATCTTTGTACCTGCTTTTGATTCCAATGACATCCAATTTTGTAACTATACTTTTTGTAAATCTTGGGGCTAGTGAATGTACAAATATTCTCTATATTTAAATGTATTGTTTTATTTCCATATCTCTTACTTTAGTGCTTTAAAAAAGTCATTATGGCCATGAGGCATAAATTTGTTTTAAATTTATTAGATTTTTATCATATGCATTTTGTGACATTACCTTATATAGTTGGATTACTCTAGTCATATAAAAGGATGTCACAACTTGGCCATCTACTTCTTGCTTTTGAAATTTGTTATTGTAAATCACAGCTTCAGTCCAAGTTGATTGCATTCATTGCACTTTGTACCTTGTCTCCTCTAACCTTTAAATGGTGGATGACACTTTTTGCCGTAATGCTGACAAGGTAGATGGTCTTTATTTGAATTTCTACCTTTGCTTTGGATCTAATCATTGGTAGTGTTTTCATTATTTGACACCTAATTCTTCTTGTAATCTTTTTATTCTTTCCAATGTCTTGGTGTTTAGCTAGTGTAACATCCTCAACCTTCCCCACATGCATTTCATTTGAACATATGCATCTTGCATATAATCCAATTGAACATGTGCATTTCATACATATTTTCTTAGAAACAAGTTCGTGGCACGCATTAGCTACGTGTCCTAGTATTTGGCAATTGTATCGAGTCGCACGTGTGTGCTTATAACCTAAATGAGGATAACAAAGCATTAGAAATAAATTAAATAAGGTGACTAAATTAAAGTAAGAAAAATGACTAGATTAAGATTAGTAAACATTTACATTGTTAATGTAGTTAAATCAGGCCAAATGATTAAGTTGTATTATTGTGTGAATTAGTGGAATTATAAATATATATAAATAATAATAATAATATAAACTAAATAAAATGAAAATGAAACAAAAAGAAAATAAAAGAAAATAGAAGAGAAAAGAAAAGAGAAAAGAAAAGAGAAAAGAGAAGAGATGAAGAGAAAAAGATAAAAAGACAAAAACAAAAAGGTTGGCTTTATCTTCCTCCCCCATTTCTGTCTCCTCACTCCATCCCGTTTTCTTCTTCATCTTCCTCCATTCTAGACCTCAATTCTTCCTTTTTTCACTTACTTTTGGAGCTAAATTGATCCCTCGCAAGTTGGTTCTTGGTAAGTAATCAATTCTTATTTCTATAAAGTTGATTTGAGTTGTTAAGGTTCATTAATAGACACTGACTTGTATCCCAATTTTGATATCAATAGAAATTGATTTTGGAAAATTTTAAAATACAAAATTTGTTCTTGTATGTCTTTTATTTATGGATATATAAACCTTTTTGCAAGATTTTATGTATAGGAAGAGATATCTTCTCTCTACTGAAACTGGTCAGGGTGTAAACCCTTGCCAAGATAGCTACTGTGTTCTTTGCTTTTGAATATGTTACAACCATTATTTGTAGTATTTAAAAACATAAAAGTTGTATATATATATATGTGTGTTATGTATCTGTATACCAAATTTCAGGTTCATATGTATTTTAGATTTTGAGTTATGGTGAATAAAACCATGACTGTTCCATGGTTTGAACTGCCTGTTTAGTGCCCTGGGTAGATCCAGCAAATTGTTTGGCTAATTTGACTCCTTAGAGATATATTCTGTAAATTATCAAAATATGAAAATTATAGGTATATGTCTTATCTAAATTTAGGTACTTATATAAGCTTAATTTGTTATTTACGGGCTAAGTTATGGTCTTTAGAAGTCATACTGGTTCGGAAGCCAATTCTATTATGGACCAGTCAAATGTTTCTTATAATTTGAGGACCATATAGACATACTTGATAAAAGTTTTAAACATGAAAAATGTTCCATTTGAACCCATATAAGTTTATGTAAATTTTTATTAAAATATGACTTATATATTATAATTTATGATGAACCAAAGTTGATACCTTGAAACTGCTAAAGGGTAGAAAATAGAACAAATTTAGAAATTCCACCAAAACTTGTACAATGATCCAATTGGTATGAAATTTTAATATGTTATATAATTATATGTTGATTTGAATTAGGAATAATAATCATATTAATTGGTCAAGTATAGAAAAATGTATAGGCTAAACAGTCCCATAAGGTCACACTGCCTCATAGGAAAAATCTTAACTATTGATATGAACAATGCATATTAATTTGTTTAAGCCACATTAAGTCTCCCTAATCATGAGTTAATTGATTATGTTTTCATATTAGGCTCACAACATATTGGAAACCCACATGGAGTGGATAGACAATAAGTTAGGGGTCGGAATTAAAGGAGAAATGTGAGTCTAATTATCGATTGAATTCTTTAATGCAAATGAATGTTGCTTGCTATATGATTCATATGATTGTCATGATTGGTCCCTGATAATATGATGATGGATAATTTGTGACATTGTGATACACATAAGTGGTATACTTGTGATATATTTGAGGTATATGTTTGACATATGTGATATATATACATGGTATATGTATAGTATATGCATGGTATATGCGTGGCATATGAGGCATATATGCGGTATATGTATGTTATATGTGATAAGATGCAATGGTTGATGAATGGTTAAGTACAAGTGTATATGCATATGGACTAAAAAGGCATTGTGACTAGTTAATTGATATTGTAAAGCAAAAAAAGAAGAAGAGGCATATAGCCCAACAAATGTGCAAATGAAATAAATGATCAGGCTAGCTAGCAAATTCAAATGTTCACATGGAAAATGTTCACGTGGAAATCCGGGGAAATGTCTGTTTAACTTGGTCACAACAAAATGAAATAAGCAAAGCATTTGCATACGTAAAGAGTAATGATTATATGTTTCAAGTTTATTTATATTTATATGATTCGAATGAATGGATTGGAATACAAGGTATGTGTTGGATTTGTGATTTATTACTATGAGTTGTTTGGTACTTTATAGCTCATTGGATGATTATTCTCACTGAGCCGCAACTCATCAATTTGCATCATTTTTCAGGTAAAGAAAAGTGATAGCTCCTTTTGAGTTGCGTATAAAAGACATGGAGCACATGTCACTGGCCGAGCCGCATCACTCTCTCTCCTTGCATTCCACACAAGCATGAAAATATGTCATCTACATTTTTTTATTTACGTGTTTGAATATGTATAGTCATTTTGGAATGAGTTTTAAAAATGTATAAATTAAAGAAACTCGTAAATACTTATGTGCAAAATTTTTGATATATGTGATATATCGTATTGTGGTGAAAGCCTCAATGTTGACTTGCAAAGTCATTGAATGATATTATAGGATATGAGACTTGCAAAGTCATTGAATGATATTACAAGATATAAAAAAAAAATTTACTATCACTGTTAACATGATATTTTGTCTTTCTAGCATGCTATGTGTGATTATTTGATACAGGGATAAGTTATACTTAATTGCATAAGATGTGGTCTTACATTTTTGGTATCAGAGTAGGGATAGGTTCCATGAGAACATGCATATGCATAAGGGCATTATGACATATGCATCCTACATGTTGAACATTATGTAGTGACATAATTTTATATATATTTTAGGGACATCATAAGACATTATTCACCAAGGAAGGAGAGGCCGGCCGAAATGCATTCTTATGAGGCATCACCTCATTTACATAGAGATCAACCAGCATTAGGAGTTAGAGCTCTAACACATGCATCACAGTCATCTCATGCAGAAGTACCCCATGAAAACCTAGAACATGAAGTATATGGTCCTAAAACGTACAAGGAAAAACGTTATGACAAGCTGAGGAAACATGATGCAATTGATTTCAATGGCACAACATACTCAGCAGAAGCTGAGACATGGCTGAAAAGGGCACAGAGGGTACTGAATATGATGGGATGTACCCCAGATGAGAAATTTGATTATGCAGTATCTTTGCTTCAAGGCAATGCTTATGAATGGTGGGAGACAGTCCCTGACAGTGATGCACAACCACCGGTTCTGACATGGAATGATTTCCTCCTAGAATCTTAGAAAAATTACATGCCTGAGGTATATAAAGATGAGAAGAGAAAGGAATTCTTGAATCTAAAACAGGGGAACATGTCTGTTGCGGAGTATGAAGTATAGTTCAAAAAACTTTCCCACTATGCCACCTTCATGGTCTCTATTGAAAGAGACAAATGCAGGAAGTTTAAGGAGGGCCTCAAATATATGATCAGAAATAAAATCACAACTATTGATCTTAATAATTATGCCAGAATCAGAGCTGCTGCAATCAGAGCTGAATGGTTAATGAAAGAAGATGGGGAACAACAAATTAAAAGGGTAGCACGTGAGTTCTTTAGTGATTCTAGCAGAAGATCGGGAAAAAGAGGTAGATATATGCCTACACAGTCTGGTAACAGAGGTGGATACTTGAGCTCTAGAGGTCATGCTATGACTTATTTTTACCCAAGCAGAGGGAAGAGCCAATATTTGGAACAAAGGCCCACATGTACTCATTGTGGTAGACAACATACGGGCAAATGTAGAAGGCTCACAGGAGCATGTTATTTATGTGGATCGATGGAGCACATGTATAGATACTGTCCAAATAGAGCCAAACTAGCAGAGACCAGCAGAGGCAGAGGAGTATCTGAGACTACTGTTGAGGCACCGAGGGTCTACCCTACTAGTGGGACATAGGGCAGAGGAAGAGGCAGGGGCAGGAATGGTACAATGGGTAGAGGAGCGACCAGATCTGAATGTCAGAGTTCTAGACCCCCTACTCAGGCAGGATGTTTGCTATGACTAGACAGGAGGCGATTGATGCTCCCGAAGTAGTTACCGGTAATATTTACATTTATGATATGTTAGCATATGCATTAATTGACCCAGGATCCACTCAGTCATTTGTATCATTGCACATGGCATCTAAACTGTATCAAACGCATGAGCCTTTGGGGATTGACATAAATGTGAGTACTCCATTGGGAACAGTAGTAGTTGTGAATAATGTCTATCGTGATTGCTTGATATGCATTGATAAAGCTAAGTTAATAGCTAATCTGATTTTATTGTCAATATATGAATTTGATGTGATACTGGGAATGGACTGGTTAACTAGACATCATGCAATAGTGAATTGCTTTACTAAGGAAGTAATTTTGGAATTACCAAACCAGCCAAGGGTAGTACTTCTAGGTAAAAGAAAACTTGTGCCTGCATGTTTAGTCTCAGCTGTAAAGGAATTTCGAATGATCAAAGGGGGATGTGAGGCATATTTGGCATATGTGACTAATACTAGAACCACTGATAGCTTGCTTGAAAATATACCAGTGGTAAGGGAATTTTCTAATGTATTCCCAGATGATATACCTGGTTTACCACCAAATAGAGAGATAGAATTCACTATTGAACTAGTACCAGGAACAACACCAATATCAAGGTCACCCTACATAATGGCCCCAGTCGAGTTGAAAGAACTGAAGACCCAATTGCAGGAGTTGCTTGATAAAGGGTATGTCAAACCTAGTGTATCACCTTGGGGAGCTCCAGTATTATTTGTTAAAAAGAAAGATGGAACAATGAGATTGTGCATCGATTACAGACAACTGAATAAAATGACAGTGAAGAACAAATATCTGTTGCCCAGAATAGATGATCTGTTTGACCAGTTGCAAGGAGCCCAAATATTCTCCAAGATTGATTTGAAATCAGGCTATTACCTGCTGAAGGTAGCAGAAACGGATGTTCCAAAGACTGTCTTTTGAACCAAGTATGGACATTATGAATTTTTAGTAATGCCATTTGGATTGACTAATGCTCCAGCTGCATTTATGGAATTAATGAATAAGGTGTTTCAACCATATCTAGATAGGTTTGTGATAGTATTTATTGATAACATATTGGTGTACTCAAAGAATAGGGGAGAACATGAACAACATTTAAAAGTTGTGTTACAAACTTTGAAGGAAAAACAATTATACTCCAAATTGAGTAAATGTTAATTCTGGTTAGATCATTTGGTGTTTATTGGACATGTGGTGTCAGACAAGGGCATAGAGGTGGGCCCAAAGAAAATATAGGTCATGGTAAATTGGGAAGCTCCTAAAAATATTTCAGAAATGCATAGTTTTTTGGGTTTAGTCAGAGACTACTGTAGATTTGTTGATGGATTTTCATTAATTGCTAGCCCTTTGACTAAATTGTTGAGAAAGATTGTGCCTTTCAAGTGGACTCCAGAATTTCAAAGAAGTTTCGATGAACTAAAACACAGACTAACCTCAGCACCAGTGTTAACTATCCCTATAGGTACAAGTGGGTTTATAGTATATAGTGATGCTTCTCACCAAGGCTTGGGATGTGTATTGATGCAACATGGTAAGGTGATAGCTTATGCATCCAGACAGTTGATACCACATGAGATCTCATATCCAGTGCATGATTTAGAACTGGCTACAGTTGTATTTGCATTGAAGATTTGGAGGCATTATTTGTATGGTGAGACATTCTAGATCTTCACAGACCATAAAAGCTTAGGTTATTTGCTGACACAAAAGGAGTTAAACATGAGGCGAGGACGATGGTTAGAGTTGTTAAAAGATTATGACTGTACAATTGAATACCATCCAGGGAAAGCCAATGTGGTAGCAGATGCATTGAGTAGGAAGGCTAGTAGCAGTGTAGCTCACATACAAGTATCCTCATTTCCATATTTGATTCAATTACAATATATGAATGTTGAATTAAATATACATGATGGAGGATCACTGATTGCTACTCTTCAAGTCAGACCTATACTAAAGGAGATAATCAAAGAAGCACAAAACAAAGATCCTCAATTATGTGAGAAAGTTGATATGATAAGACAGAAAAGTAGTATAGAGTTTCATTTGTAGAATGATACACGGATGTTAAAGTCATGCATATGTGTTCCAAACACTGAGAACTTGCGTCAAGAAATAATGGAAGAGGCACACAATGCACCCCATGCAATGCACCCAAGAATGACAAAGATGTATCACAGTTTAAGGCCTCATTATTGGTGGCCAAGAATGAAGAAAGACATAGCAGAATATGTTTCCAAATGCTTGACATGTCAATAGATTAAGATTGAACACCAAGCACCAATTGGTAAGTTACATCCATTACCAGTGCCAGAATGGAAATGTGAGAAAATGACGATGGATTTTGTTTATGGATTGCCAAAAACTCCACGGAAAAACGATGCAATATGGGTAATTGTTGATAGATTAACCAAGTCAGCACACTTTTTACCTATCAGATAGGGGTGTACACTTGAGAGTTTGGGCAAATTATACGTGAATGAGATAGTAAGATTGCATGGCATTCCAGTGTCTATTGTATCAGATAGAGATCCACGGTTTACTTCACATTTTTGGGTGAGTTTACAAGATGCATTGGGAACAAAATTAAACTTCAGCACTGAATTTCACCCACAGATTGATGGACAATCAGAAAGGACTATACAGACATTGGAAGAAATGCTTAGGGCATGTTCTATGGAATTCAAAGGTGGAATGAATATATAGCATTGATTGAATTTGCTTACAACAACCAGTAACATAGTAGTATCCAGATGGCACTATATGAGGCATTGTATGGCAGAAAGTGCCGAAGCCCTATCATATGGGATGAAGAAGGTGCACATGCATTAGAAGGGCCAGAGATAGTACAAGATACAGTGGATAAAATCAAAATTGTCAAGAATATGCTAAAGGCAGCACAAAAACAGATAAAAAAGTTATGCTGATTAACATAGAAGGGAAATGGAATACGAGTTGGGTGAAAAGGTATTTCTACGAGTATCTCTATGGAAAGGGATAATCTGATTTGGCAAGAAAGGTAAATTGAGCCCAAGATACATAGGACCTTATGAAATTCTTGAAAAGGTTGGTCCACTGGCATACATATTAGCTTTACCACCCGGGATGACTCAGATTCATAATGTATTTCATGTGAGCATGTTTAGAAGATACAAGTCATATCATACACATGTACTTAAAGATCAAGCCATCGAGATTACTGAGGACATGAGTTATATAGAAGAACCAGTGGAAATCATCGGATATAAGACTAAACAGCTAAGAAACTGAGAAATACCTTTAGTTAAGGTATTATGGCGTAACCATTTACTAGAAGAGGCAACATGAGAAACTGAAGAAAATATGAAAAAGCAATATCCACACCTGTTTCTAGGTATTAAATTTCGAAGACGAACTTTTTAAAATGAGGGGAGAATTGTAACATCCTCAACCTTCCCCACATGCATTTCATTTGAACATATGCATCTTGCATATAATCCAATTGAACACGTGCATTTCATACATATTTTCTTAGAAACAAGTTCATCACATGCACTAGCTACATGTCCTAGTATTTGGCAATTGTATCGAGTCGCACGTGTGTACTTATAACCTAAATGAGGATAACAAAACATTAGAAATAAATTAAATAAGGTGACTAAATCAAAGTAAGCAAAATGACTAGATTAAGATTAGTAAACATTTTCATTGTTAATTTAGTCAAATCGGGCAAAATGATTAAGTTGTATTATTGTGTGAATTAGTGGAATTATAAATATATGTAAATAATAATAATAATAATAATATAGACAAAATAAAATGAAAATGAAACAAAAGGAAAATAAAAGAAAAGAGAAAAGAAAAGAGAAGAGATGAAGATGAAGATAAAAAGATAAAAAGACAAAAACAAAAAGGTTGGCTTTATCTTCCTCCCCCATTTCTACCTCCTCACTCCATCCCATTTTATTCTTCATCTTTCTCCATTCCAGACATCAATTCTTCCTTTTTTCACTTAGTGTTTTAGGAAAATTGATCCCTTGCAAGTTTTTTCTTGGTAAGTAATCAATTCTTATTGCTATAAGGTTGATTTGAGTTGCTAAGGTTCATTAATGGGCATTGACTTGCACCCAATTTTGATATTAATATGAATTTATTCTGGAAAAGTTTAAAACACAAACATTGTTCCTTTATGTCTTATATTTATGGATATATAAAAAAAATTTCAAGATTTTGTGTATAGGAAGAGATATCTTCTCTCTACTGAAACTGGTTAGGGTGTGAACCCTTGCCAAGATAGTTACTGTGTTCTTTAATTTTGAATATGTTACAGCCATTATTTGAAGTATATAAAAACATAAAATTTGTATATATATGTGTTATGTATCTATATACCAAATTCCAGGTTCATATGTATTGTATATTTTGAGTTATGGTGAATGGAACCATGACTGTTCCATGGTTTGAACTGTTTGCTTAGTGCCTTGGGTAGATCTAGCAAATTATTTGGCTAATTTGACTCCTTAGAGATAGATTCTGTAAATTATCAAAACATAAAATTTATATGTATATATCTTATCTAAATATGGGTACTAATTTTAGCTTAATATGTTATTTATGGGCTAAGTTAAGGTCTTTAAATTTCATATTGGTCAGGAAGCCAATTCTATTCTGGACCAGTCAAATGTTTCTTACAATTTGAGAACCATAGAAACATAATTGATAAAATTTTTAAACATTAAAAATGTTCCATTTGAACCCATATAAGTGTCTGTAAATATTCATTAAAATATGACTTATATATTATAAGTTATGATGAACCAAATTTGATACTCTGAAACTGCCAAATGGCAGAAAAAAGGGCAGAAAACATAAAAAATTTTGATATTCCACCAAACATTTTACAATGATCCAATTGGTATGAAATTTTAATATGTTACATAATTATATGTTAATTTGAAATATTAATTGGTCAAGTATAGAAAAAGTTATAGGCTAAACAGTCTCATGAGGTCATAGTGCCTCATAGAAAAAATCTTCACTATTGATATGAACAATGCATATTAATTTGTTTAAGCCACATTAAGTCTCCCTAATCATGAGTTAATCAATTATGTTGTCATATTAGACTCACAACATATTGGAGACCCACAAGGAGCGGATAGACAATAAGTTAAGGGTCAAAATCAAAGGAGAAAGACGAGTCTAATTATCGATTGAATTCTTTAGCGCAAATGAATGTTGCTTGCTATGTGATTCATATGATTGTCATGATTGGTCTCTGATAATATGATGATGGATAATTTGTGACATTGTGATACACATAAGTGGTATACTTGTGATATATTTGAAGTATATGTTTCACATATGTGATATATATATATACATGGTATATGTATAGTATATGCGTGGCATATGAGGCATATATGTGGTATATGTATGGTATATGTGATAAGATGTAATGGTTGATGAATGCTTAAGTACAAGTGCATATGCATATGGACTAGAAAAGCATTGTGACTAGTTAATCAATATTGTAAAGGAAAAGAAGAGGCCTATGGCCCAACAAATGTGCAAATGAAACAAATGATCAGGCTAGCTAGCAAATGCAAATGTTCACATGGAAACCCGGGGCAATGTCTGTTTAACTTGGTCATAACAAAATGAAATAAGCAAAACATTTGCATATGTAAAGAGTAATGATTATATGTTTCTATTTTATTGATATTTATATGATTCAGATGAATGGAATGGAATACATGGTATGTGTTGGATTTGTGATTTATTACTATGAGTTGTTTGGTACTTTATAGCTTATTGGATGATTATTCTCACTGAGGCGCAACTCATCAATTTGCATCATTTTTCAGGTAAAGAAAAGCGATAGCTCCTTTTGAGTAGCGTATAGAAGACATGGAACACAGGTCACTGACCGAGCCTCATCACTCTCTCTTCTTGCATTCCACACGAGCATGAAAATATATCATCTGCATTTTGTATTTACGTGTTTAAATATGTATAGTCATTTTGGAATGGGTTTTAAAAATGTATAAATGAAAGCAACTTGTAAATACTTATGTGCAAAATTTTTATTTTAATATATGTGATATATCGCATTGTGGCAAAAGCCTCAGTGTTGACTTGCAAAGTCATTGAATGATATTACAGGATATGAGACTTGCAAAGTTAATGAATGATATTACAGGATATAAAAAAAAATTTACTATCGCTATTAATAGGATATTTTGTCTTTCTAGCATGTTATGTGTGATTATTTGATACAGGGATAGATTATACTTAATTGCATAAGATGTGGTCTTACAGCCAGTAAGGCACTTTTAACAACACAATCTTGCCTCATGAGCCTTCGTTGATCTTGAGCTTGCAAGGCATGTAATAGCTCTGCCAAAGTAATTTTGGATAAATCCTTTGTATTTTCTAAGATAGTTAATTAAGCTTCATATCTTTTAGGCATGGTTACTAGAATTTTTTCTACAATTCGAGATTTTGAAAAAGTAGTTCCAAGTAACCTTACCTTGTTGCCTATGTTTATCAATTTGCCTTGGTATTCTTTGATAATTTCAAACTCTTTCATTTTTTTGTAGCTTGAATTCCCTTAATAAATTTTGTACTTGCATCCCTTTTTTCCTTTCATCTCTAGCATACTCTTCCTTGAGATAATCCCAAATGGCTTTTGCTGTTTTAAGAGATATAATTGTCGTGAAGATGGTTGTTGAGACAGCAACAAATAGACAAGCCTTTGCCTCAGATTTTTTAGTTTTTCTTTTCTTGTATCTTTTGATCTGAGTCATAGTAGGATTGGGCGGCAATGGAGGAGCTTTATAATCTTTTTCCACAACTTCCTATATATCTAAAGCCTCTAGATAAGTCTTTATTCTTGCCGCCCAATGCAGGTAATTTTCTCCATCGAAGGCAAGAGGAGCAATTGGTGAAAAAGTAGTTTCAACTTCCATGAATTTATACACAAATCCCTTATGAACAAGGGCTCTAATACCAGTTGTTGGTATTATATAGATGAATTTTTAGAATACTGGGAATGATTTTATTTTATCAACAATCCTTACATTAAATAGCAGTAAATGAAAAACTAAAAATAAATCAAGGTTCGAATTTAAGCCATGATCAAAGAGAAAACATAGGAACATAATTTTAAATAAAAAAACAACTAAGATAATAAAAAAAGACAAACAAAGGACACGTTGCAGTCCTTAAGCAAATATTCAACAAGGATCATGGCTTCAAAAGGGCCATCAACAGAAGGTAAGAAAAATCGTTTTTTATTTTTATTTTATTTTATTTTTTTTGGTGGAAATTAGCAGTTCGTAGGGGCTGTTAAGCTCATTTCATCTTTAACTTCTTCCTACAAATTAAGGATTAAATACGATCTAAGACAAGTTAGGGTTATGAGAAATTGAGGTGCTATAGGTGAAGGAGGCATGCAAAGGACCCTGAGTAGTTGAATAGAAATGAAATAGCAAAAGAAAAAGTAAACCATGACAGTTTTGAAACCGAAGCTAAGTAGAGAATTTAGGGGCTGCAATAATAATAATAATAATAATAATAATAATAATATAATAATAATAATATTAATAATAATATTATTATTATTATATTATTATTATTATTATTATTATTATTGAAATGAAGATGATTAAGAAGGAATCAAGTGCTAAATTAGAGAAGGAAATGTTGAACCGTAGCTATGGGTTGAAACTTTGAAGTTTGAACAGCCTGTGTTATTTTTGTAATAACTCATGTTATAGACCTCGGAATAATATGATTCAAAATTCTTTATAAACTCATAACATAAACCTACTACTTTTGTAAAGAAACTAATCCTAAAATCTGTCATCTTCTATGCTAAAAGTTTCGAGCAAAACAGGGCAGGGAAACTGCTCAGAATCTATTTATATATATGTGGACACTATTTCTGCCATAGTATGAGTTGTAGACCTTGGAATTGGGTAATTTTAATTTCTGTATAAACTACAGAAATATACCTACAATTTTCTCCAGACATCATTTACTATGTTGAAAAATTGATGCAAAAGCGGAGAGTGAGACTATCCAGATTTTTTCTGTGCAGAGCAGCCTGCACTCTTTCTGCTATAAGTAGAGTTATAGGTCTTGGATTTAGGTGATTCTAATTTTTATATAAAGCTAAGATAAATACCTAAAATTTTCATGAAGAATTCAATCTCAAATGAGGTCATTTGTTAAGCTGAAATTTAGGTACAAAACAGGGAAGCAAGTCTGCCTAGAATATAATAGTGTAACTATGTAAGATACTAATGAATGCATGTGTGTAATTTGAGGGAGAGGTGACTATCTCATCAAGCGGAAGAGGAGAGAAAAGAAATTTTGTTTTGGAGCTAAGAGGTTAGTGCATGCTTTTTGGTAATGTGAATGGCAATATTTGTATGAAATCCTAATTAAAGTGCTTAATTGATTAAACTTGATTGATATGGAGTGATCAATTTGTATGTGAAAAATGGAATTAAATGTGTGTGCTTGACTATATGAAAGTTTTGTTTGTTTTAGTTGTTAAATTGTACCAATATGTAAAACTTGTATGTTGAAAAAGAAAAATGGCTGCTTGAGTTTTTGGTAGGCCTAAACTATGATGAAGTGGAATTGTGTCAAGTTAGTTGAAAATGATGTTTAATAGTTGGTGGCTTGGACTAAACTAGTATATGCAACTTGTGTGGTAGATGGTGGTGCAAAAATTATAAAGTTCCACTAGAGAAGGCAATATGGCCGAAACTAGAAAGAAAAAGGTAAGGCTTGTTGGTTGATTGCTAAATCATATGTGCTATGGTAGTAGAACTTGAATGTGAATTAGTGCTTGAATGGTGACTTAAGGATTTATATTATAATAACAAATCGCATGAATTGGCCTTAAACCATTGTGTGACTATGAGATATTTAGTAGTTGTGCCAAATGTGGAAGTTAGGTGGTGAAACCCATTTAGGTTGAAACTCATTTGGTGAACAATTGGTAAAATTTGACTTGTATTTTGATATGCTTGACCTTGATGTTAATAAAATATGCAAATGACAAATAGAATAATGAAAAACAAGAGAATTTGGTTGGTAAGCTCATTATGGCCGAAACATAAGTAATGAATATTAGCCTAAAGTTAGTTCCTTAGTATTATGGCTTGTCTTGTATCTAAAATCATGTTTTGGTAATTGAAATAAAGGCGAAATTAGGCTAGCCAAAGTTCTTTACTAGATAAGTACATTTAACTTTGGAGTAGAGAATTAGATCTAAGTATAATTAGTAAATTAATATATGATCAATTGATGAAAAGGGAAAGTTAAGATATAAAACTCACTTAGGCCGAAACCTAGTATACAATTATAAAGACTTGCTTGTTGAAAATTGAATTGTAACATGATAAAGAATTAAAGCTATGAGTAGTAAACAATTGAAGCTTATGCATATGCATTTGATGCAACTTAAATGAGTTGTTGATGATTTGAAGAAGCATATGAGCTTATGTGTATTATAATCCTTGTTGAACTACTACTACTTATGAAAGTAACATATATAAATAAGAAAAGGAGAAAGAGGATATTTCATGCTATGTTTATGTATATAATCTTTTGGTTAATTTGAAAGAATTGTGATATGTAAAATTGGAATAAATGAACAAAAGTTTATATATACCTAGTCTAGAAGTAAGGATTCAAATATATTGACATGCCAATAGGATGTAGAAACATGATGTCGTGATTCTGATATGACGATGGCTACTTGACTATGCTTATAATGTAGGCGATGATTCATGCCGAGTCAATTGTATTTATAATGTAGGCATCGATCCGCGCCGAGTTGATTTTACTTTTAACTTAGGCATCGATTCATAGTAAGTTGATTACACTTATATGCATTTATGCACCAAATTGGGCTGAGTTGATAAATGCTCTAAGGGCAAATAAACCTCGTTATCCTGTTATTTAGTGTTCTAGTCTAAGTGTTGTGAGCAATTAAAAAAAATGGAATCTAATTAATTATTACTACTTGTGAGTTGCTCAAATTATGTGTTATTAAGAAATAGTGAAAAAGGAATAAAAATATAAAATGATAATAATTGTTGTGATGCATTGCTCTAACTAGTGAAAATGGATTATTAATTTTGGATGGTTGGTTGTGAATTTTGGATTTCCATGTATATGCCTCAAGTTATATGGAATGCAAATCTAATTTTGATGACCATTGATTTAAATGTATATAATTGAAATAATTGATGTTTAAGTTTGATTTATTGCGAAAAAAAAATATGCAATCATATGCATATTTGCTTAGCAGTGTAGTTTTTCTCTTGCCAAAAAACATGCAACACTACGCGCAAGTACGAAGAAGTTGTAGATGTAAGTGTAGCTGACAGAATGAATGCTTAGCCCAGAAGTTAGAGGATTGAGTCACCTTTTTGGGGGTTGCTTATAATGTCGGATGTATCTGTCACATTATGGCTTGTAATTAACTAGAATTAAAGTTGTAATAGTTTTAAATAGCAAATATTGAACTTTGAGCTTTATATGTAGATTGAATACTATATCATCTTGGAATGGTCACATTTTGGTTAAAGGTTGCTAGAGAATTAAAAGTTGATTATGTTATTTGCTAATGACATTGCCAATTTTGAAACAAAATTAAAATGAGTATGTTGTTGCTTGCCTTTGATACAACATATGGATACGTATGAAGTGTTTAAAATTGTTGTTAGGTGTCCAAAAAAAATTTTAAAATTCTTTTATTGAATTGACTTATTTTTTTAATTTTTTTAAACTGATTTTCTCAAACTTACTTCTAGAAAAAACATCTATTTACCTGTTTATCTCTAAAAGTAGTTTTCAAAACTCAAAAAATTTAAAAATAAAATTTTTTTCTCCAAAAACGTTTTTGACAAATGCAATGTCAAACGGATTCTATGAACATATGAATTGAGTTGTTTGAAACTAGATTTGCCCTTTCACAATTACGGTATGTTAGAAAAACAGTCAAAATTCTCCCACAAGTCCTAGAAATTAAAACTAGCAATAACCCAATCAATAACCTTATAACTAATCCCTAATATGATAAGGTTATATGATTAATAAGCTCACCTAATTAGAGTTAATAGATAGCAAAACAAACGTGTTACACTTTTTGATTTGGCTGTTATACAGTAAGATCAAGGAATGTTACAAAGTAGATAATAAAAGAAAAAACGTACACAAGCCCGGAACCCTAAACTTCACCCAGATCACAACATAAATAAATGAAAAAACAGGCTTTCTTTGTCGGTGTAAATCCTTATAATATGAAAATGGTTTTGAATGAACATGGCCAAATGGTATTAATGTGTATTTTCTTAAGCTAATGAGTACAAAAGAAAAATGACAAGGAAAAAAAATTAAGACAATGATGAAAATACAACTTTTTTATCTTCAAATGAGCAGCCTTTTTACAAGAGTTATAATACCCGATCCAACTTAATTTGCCTCGTGTTTGAAAGATTCATACAGATGACATCATAGGAAAGAAAAAATTACACTCAGATCTAATAAATGTATCTGAAACTTGTTGCACGTTACAAAAGCAAAAGAAAAATAAATTACCTTCTGGAGTGAACCGATGCACATATTTTATTGAAGAAGCCTGTCATATGAGCATTCACCAGACCAGGCCTTTTCTTCTCCTAAATCTATCAACATGGTCAGTGCTCATCCGGGACTTTTCGGGTTTGCTAGGCTTCTTAGACTTATCAAGTCTACTATCTAAACTATTTCTAGAAATTTCTGGAATGTCAGCAACCAGTTCAAAAGTATCTGAAGGCCCACTCTCAGAAGTGTTTTGAGTTTCTGACTCTATTGTTGTTTTCTTAGAACCATTCGTGGCTGAGTTCAATTTGCCTAAGGACAAAACAAACTTCTTCAGATGCCTAATGAATTCTGGGTAGAGCTCAAGATTGGAATGCCTCCCGCCGCTTATCCATAATGGTTCATACTTCTCCTTACAAAGCTCCCAAAGTTGTTTCCCATGGGAACAATCAACGACTTCATCTTCTGTTCCCTGAAGATTGGGCAAAAAATAAGGAATCATAAGGATAAATTCATCTCTAGCATCAGGAAAAAATATTGTCTCAGTTTTATTTCTATAATAATCATCAACTATATTGTCAAATGATCAGCATATCTTTCTGACTCAAGCACTATTTGAAAAGGGGGGAATAAATGCGAATCAAAGGAACATGACAGATAAAAGCAACATAAAACCATCTAGACCAGGCACTGAATGAGATATAGTTTGAACTTCTGACTTAACCAAATAAGAAACCATCTTACTTAACCAATTACTTAATTACCCAGATGACAACTTGACTGCAAGGAGGTAAAAACAGTAATTTGGCCCCTGACTTTTTGAATTTTCATGATGTGACCCATGTACTTTTATTTTGATGATTTGAGTCCGTACATTAATATTTTATTAAAAATTGAGTCACTTTTTGACAGTTCTTTTAAAATTAAACTGGTTCTATTAGTCTATTAATATAAAATTGACGTTTTTTGTTCAGGATGGATTGAATGTGATATAGATTGAAGTGTGTAATTGAATTGCATTTGCAATCTAAAAAAAGTAACCTGAAAATTAAAAATTTCAATTCATATCATATTTAATCCAAGTTGAACAAAAAAGCAATTTTATATTATGAGACTAACAACTTTAGTCCAATTTTCAAAATGCTATCACAAAAGGACTATATTGTTAATATAATAGTACTAGGGCTCAAATTATCGAAATAAAAGTACAGGGGTCACATCATGAAAAGTCGAAAAGTACATTGACCAGATAATGGGTCTTGCCTTTCAAGGAAATTGAATATATACCAAAAAATGCAATTTGTCCTAGGATATGATGATGATAAATACAAGATCAAAACCAGACCAAGAATGCATTCATTCAAATATCTTTTCGTTTTGTATAATTCTTATTATAATGACACACAGAAAGCACATTTACCAATTCATTATACCAAGAATAACTAACACATATCTAATTGATTGTATTGCCACCAGAAGCTTAAACAATGAATTTATTGGTAGAAGGAATATGATATTAGCAAAAGTAATGTAATATTTTGTTTACGAGTTATGACTCTGGCAAGGGTTCATTCTAAACAAAGTTTTCAACACTTTTATCATACTTTTTGCATCCATTTTACCTGAAGGCTTTACAGATGTTACGCTCTGCCATATTATGATCTATCACAAAAATGCACAACAATAATGCCATAAGACATACTCCATTCAAGCTGCCAATGATGTCTGGAGAAAAATAAACAAGGAACCAGCACAAGGACATGTAGAAGGTCCCAAGTGGAGTCAGAGAATGGTTGTAATTGTCTTTTGTATGCAGTTGATTAGTCAAAATTAGTTATATTTTCTGTTCAGCAGTTAGGAGCTGACATAATGTTTGCACAGCAACATATAAACTCAAGGATTGTGGCACGTCAAGTATAGTCTGTTGTGTTCGAGTATCAAATCTGGTTCAATTGATTTGCCTCATTTAAATCTCTTTCCCTTTCTTTGTTTCTCTCTTACTTTTCTACTTGTGAGTTACGAAACAAGATATGATTATTAGTTGCATCGGCCATTTCATATGTAAACTATGCCTCCAGTATAGAGAAAAGAAATAAACAACAGAAAAGGAGAAATATATGCAGGAGAGGGAGATCATACTCACCTGAATTACCAGAACAGGACAGTTCACCATTCCAATTTTGTCAATATTCTGAGAACACAAAACATAAGTCTCAGTCTCATAGGAGTTAAAAAAAGGCATGTCGACCAGAAACATTGCAAAAAAATATTACCTTGTATATGTCAAACCAGTACGTTTTCTTGACTGGGTATAATACCCTCATTCCAGACAAAATTGGGCTATGCAGAACCACACCTCTTAAGTTTGTTAACCGAGACGCAAGATCAATCGTGGGTCCACTACCAACAGACTGACCATATACTATTAGTTGTTCATCTTTAACCCCATACTGCTCTTTGAGGCAATTATATGCTGCATCTACATCCGCGTATGTATTGCATTCACTTGGCTGCATCAGAATAGAAGTAAATGTTATTTTAAGAACTACATCAAAGAAAGTTAACCGACAAGTATGATCAACCATGAACATTCAATTTTTGTATGTTAAGCAATACAGAAACATGCATAGCTAGCAACAATTATCTGGCAACACATCAAGCCTCCCTTATATATTTACAGTTCGACATCAAAATTATTCCACACATTGCATGTAGACAACACAGTGTCTTGTCATTTCATTTGGGCCAAGTATATAACTGTCAAGCACTGTAGGGCATACGCGCTTGAAGCTCAACATGCAAAATCATTTGACCTGAGAAGTTGGCATGAAACTGAAGTTTTTTCTCAAGATTTATATAAAATAGAAATTATATTTAAATGGTTGCAATATTGAGACAGATCATTCCCATAATGTGGCTTGATTGTTCCTTCCTATTCAAAATCTATAAAGACAAATGCATTTTGAGGTCACAGAACTTTTAAAGAATATGATTTAACACGAGGACTTGATAGAAGAAACTCAAAAAAGTTGAAGGGCCAAATGATGTATTTTGCCTAAATAAAATGGGGAACAAAATAATTAAAGATCATTAAAGAATCCAATATCAATGAATAGAAAACATGAAACTAATCGTACGAGCTTCAAAGTTGATTAAAATATCCAAATTCTGATGGAAGGGCACATAAAAATAAAGATATTTAAATATGTGTGAAAAGATGGATATTCAGAAGGGCACATGATTTCACTAAAGCTGATAGAGCATGCATAAAAGTTTATATCCACCATAAAGAAAAAAGAACAGGGAAATTTGGCTTCCAACCTTTCCACTTGATTGTCCATAGCCAGAGTAATCATACCTAGATAAGACAGCCCATACAAGGGAATAAATTAGCACAAAGCCAACCACATATCATAAAGAATTTATAAAACCATCAAGCATATGAAGATTAGTTTGTTTTCCCAGAAACATACATTTCTGTTTTTGTGAGTTATATTGATCACAACTTTTTTGCTGTCAACCAAATGCAAAACACCATATTCAAGCTCAGAATGTTAAGTAACCAAATCTCCTATGTTGCTTACTGAAGGTCTTAGCTCAAGAGAGCAGTAAGAATCCCTCCCTTTTTTCATTCTCTCAGAGCGTTCAGAACTTCTAACCAGTACCTTATAGTGAGGATATCACATTGATTGATTTAGCAATGGATTAGAGATGGATGACAAAAAAAAAAAGGCAAATAGATTCAGCTTCAGTCACAGATGTCAGATTCTATAAAGCAGCACATTAGGAAGTTTAAACCTATTTTAATGCTAATTGGCAGTGAAATGAATTAGGCTTGTATTAATGGGTTTGATGGAAGGAATTGCACAGCCTGTAGTTCTAAAACTTATTTAAACCTAATACAACTTATTTAAAGTAGCATATTAGGAAGTTTAAACCTATTTTGTATTAACGGGTTTGATAAAGGAATTGCACAGCTGTATTTCAATTCTAGGCATCACACTTTAAAGAGTTGTGAGCATTACACCTAGGTTAGTGTTCTATCACATACACCTAAAAGCAGCTGCAGCATTTGGACTTTATGCAAAATTCTTTATCTCATTCTATAAAATATTGAAAAACATTTCATAGAATTCTAACACTTAGATACAAATAAAAGTTGGATACCAGACAAAATCCTAAGTAAATACTACTAATCCAAATGAGATCAAACCGTACATTTTTTCTTAAATAGGAAATTAGACATTCATTTCAAGGAGGGAAAGGGAAGTAACGGTTACAACTACCAACTGCAGCTCAATATCCTGGCTGTCAACAAGCTTCTTAGATTGTTTATAGCCCTACCAATTCGGCTAAGAAAACTAGCGCCTAGTTTCAATCTTTTCCAACCTTGTAGTTCTATCCTAGTAGACTAAAAACATATTATCTCAGACCAAGCACAGAATTATAATGGAAACTTCATCAATTTGTTCAAAGACATCAAGAACAAATAAATATTTTACATGTTCCACATTCTACACAGAGTCTCTCCAACAACACAACGACCGAAAAGTGCATCTAGTCTACCAAATCAAGCAAGAGCTATAAAAACTTGTATTTAAACTAACTGAAGACAGTCATAATAAACTTAGAAAGGAAAGAAAGAAAGAAAAGAAGTGAATACCCCATGAGATTAATGCGAAGGCGTTTACTCAATTCCACGAACAGCTCAAACATCTGTCCCAAGTCAGCTGCATTTCCATGGGAATATAGTAGAGTAGCTGATGCTCTCGGATGCTTAATATGAACCGCCACGATTTCGTTTCCCCGCCGAGTACGGAGCTTCAGCACATCCACGTCGTCGGTCCTCGGGACCTCCGGAATGTATAATCTGCCGGTACTAGAGGCGTCGGCTACAACGGTGTATGAGGGAGGATTTGGCGGGAAGAAAGCGAACTTTGAGGCTATTGACGAGGTGACTCCGCCCATCTTGTAATCATCAGAAGCTGCGGATTCATAAATTACAACTTCCTCACTCCTTCCTCTAAAATTTTAGATCTTTGACAAATACAGATATTAGAGAGAGAGAGAGAAGAGGCGATGACCAAAGAGAATTGGTGCCACTGATGTTAGAGGCGGTGGAGCAGTGGTAGTGATTAGAGAGAGAGTGCGTGTGTGTGGAAATAAAAGGAAGAAAGTAGACAGAGAAATTAAAGAGTGAGAGAGAAGATAAAAAGAAGGAAAACAAAAAGAAAGAGAAAAAGGCGAAGAAGTTAAAGGAGATGGAAGGTAGGTGGAGGCGCGTAAAGTGGGGGAAGGAGGCGCGTGGAGAGTGAGTTCAAGAACCTTGTCAAAATTGGCCGACGAATGCCTTGTTTTCGAACGTCGACGAACTATGACAATTAGGTTTCAATTGTCGTTTTTTTTTAATTTTTTTTTTCTTTTTTAATGAGAGAAAAAGAGATAGATGAGTGGAGATTGTCGCCTGAGAGGCTGGAGCGACTTTAGAGAATACTTTGCTCAGCAAAACGACACTATAGTTCACCGTTATTAGAGTTTACAAAACAGACGTAGAACCAGTTGAATTCACTTCACTCAATACTCTTTTTCTTTATTTTTTTCTTTTTATATAAGGGGTTCCATTTTGGAATTGGAGTTGGTGATTTTACAACTTAATTATGAAATCAATATCATTTAATTTTTAAAATTCTTTTTAATTATGATATTTTTCAAATTTTTATTGTTTCATTGCATTTAAATATTAATTTAATTTGAATTTAAGTAAGATTTTGATATAAAATAAATTTATAATTCTTTCTCCCAAAACATGGAGTCTCTCTCTAGACTAAGATTTTGTAAATTCTAGGTCTAGATTTTTTTTTTAGACATTGTGCTGATTTCTTTATCTAGTTTTCTCCCTTTTTGAGTCATGTGTGTCTATAACTTATAATTATCAAGGCAATTTTACTCTTCTCATTTTGTCCCTTTTTATCTTATTTGTTTAGGGTAGGTTTTCTGTTCTTTATGCAGGGCCTTTCTGATTTCAATTGGGATTCAAAAGCAAGCATCATATAACTTCCTGATGGTAAATGAACTAGAAATGTTGTGGAAAAAGTTTTCATTGACAGGAAAGGAGGATTAAGTGGTAGATCAAAGGTTTGAGAATGGAGATAGGGCGATGAATAAGAATGACTCTTGTTTAGTGGGTAGGATTTTATCTAAGAAATCTTTCACAATCTAGGGTATTAGGAGTGCTTTGAGTGTTGCTTGGAAGATTAATGGAGAATTTAAAATAAAGATTATCTCATCACTTGCTTTTATATGTGAGTTTCTGGTTGAAAGTGGATAAGCCAAAAATTATGAAAAATGGACATTGGCATTTCAATAAACATTTTATTGTGCTAAAAGAAATTAATCTATAGATGCAATTGTCTAAGATTATGCTAAATAGTTGTAATGGGTTAGAATACATAATTTGCCATTGAACCGAAGGTCTAAAGAGGCGGTGATGAAAGTGGGTAGAGAAATCAAGATTGACGAAAATGAATTATTTTTCTTTGGAAAATATATCAGGGTTCAAGTTGATATTGATGTTACAAAACCATTGAGCTGAGAGACAGTAGTTCTGAATAGGAAGGGAGAGCAAATATGTGTATATTTTAGGTATGAGAATTTTTGCTATTAATGTGGGCTAATAGATCACATTGAGGATGAGTGCAAAGAAAACCCTAAGAACATCACAATCACGGATTGGCCTTATAGTAAGTTTCTCAAAGTAACACCAAATAAGAATGTGGTTAAAAGTTTTGGATTATAAATTATAAGGGCGTAGAGAAAGAAAAAGGTAGCTTAGTATATGTGAGTAAGGAGGGAAGTTCTAATGGAGTTAGGTAAAAGTTGCACTTAACTGAAGATGAGGAAGAGGAGGATGAGAATGGGAGTAGTAAAGGTTGCTCTGTAATACAATCTAAGTAAAGTGTAATTCTAAGTTAGTAGAGTTGATCCCAACTAGTCTAGATAAATGGGGTAGTGGTTTAAAAAGTCACGTTGTAAGAGTGGAAAAGGCAGGAATGGCAGGGATAGCTGAAAAAGAAGATATATTAAAAGAACTAACATGGTTAAGTAGAGAGAAGAGTTGGAACTGAAAGGAGTGGTATAGTTATAAAACATAGTTCATGGTAGAAGAAAAAATGATGAGAAAAAAGGCAAAATAATTAACAAGCAGGTGAGCTTTAAAGAAAATGGTTGAGGATAGTAGTGGTAACATTAATTTTGCCCCTAATGTGGAACATATGGAGATCAATTGAAATGGAAAACAAAAAGAAAGATAAGATAGTGAGCTGGGCAAGTTGACTAACATTGTTCATGGTATAGGTAAGAGATTGTATTATGTTGATAATGCATTTCACTTTTCTACATCATTGGGGCTATCCAGTGAGGCCCCTATATTGGAACCTTCAAGGAATGGGCAATTCTTGAATGTTAAAAGTGCTGAAATTTTATATCTGCCATTGTTGCCCAGATGTAATCCTTCTTTTGGATACTAAAGTTAGAAGTAGTGAGATAGATAGTCATAGAATAAGTTTGGTAAATTTTAAATTTTTTTTTTGTTGATTCTAGAGGTCATAATGGTGGTTTGGTGCTACTTTGAAAAAAAATATCAATGTTCCTATTTTATATTTTTCATCTAATTTATTGCCCAGATATCAAGCCAAGAAGGGGGTTGAATTGGAGTTTTAAAAATTAAACTTTAAGGTGCGGAAATAAACAATTAATTTGAGGAAGGATAGAGAAAATTTGACACACAGATTTATAGAGGTTCGCGTGTTAACAAACCCTACTCCTCTCCCCAATTGCAATTGGGAGTTTCACTAACACACTAAGTGTTACAATGGAGTTTTACAAGCTCACTCCCAACTATGGTGTTTCTCACAATGGCTCACACCTAACCCAGAAATCCCTTGTGTTTTAATGGCTCACACAATAACCAATTCCTTGTGTTTTACAGGCTCACACAAACAACCTTCCTTGTGTTTTACAGGATCACACAAACAACCTTTTAATTTGTGTTTTAGAGGTTCACACAACTAACTCTTACAAGTGTTCTACTCTTAATCCAGAATTACCCAAAGCTCACTTGAGTAAAGATTACAGAAAGAACCACTTATAAATCTTTATTGCTCAAATATGAGGAGCAAAAAGATTTTTACAGAGAATAGATTTGTTCTCAAAGTATCAAAGTACAAATAGCTTGTAATAAGAATTAAATTCGAAGTATATGCTATTCTTTTGTTTTTCTTATCATTCTCTTGTTCCTTAATGCATAAATGACTTCCATTTATACTCTCATGGCTGAATATAGCCGTTGGGGTGCATTAAATAAGAAACTAGCCGTTGTACCAACCAAAAAATCGCGCCTGATATTTTTCTCTTTCATTGTTCACGGGCGTGACTATGCTTGTCACGGGGGTGACAGTTCTTCCCAAGCCGTGACCCAAGTGGTGACTCTGGTCGTGAAGCTCTCTAGATGAAATTGCATGAAGCTTCACGGGGGGTGATACCTTTATTCACGGGGGTGACAATCTTCCCAGTCGTGAGCCAAGTGGTGACTCTGGTCGTGAAGCTCTCTGGATGAAATTGCATGAAGCTTCACGGGGGTGACACCTTTATTCACGGGGGTGACTAAAATGCTTACTTCACGGTTTGTTTTTCCTTCATGGTCGTGAACTTCAAATGTTGGTTTTGGTAACGGTGAGCTTTCTTCACGGGAGTGACTCCTAGAGTCATGGTAGTGAACATGCTACTACTTGATTTTTGTTTCTCAAGGATTATTATTCCAATTCTCCATTCTTGCTATTTTAATTCATGTCCTGTATAATATACTTACAAAAACAAGTATGTTAAATACAATATTGCTATATTATTTGTTATCATCAAAATGACAGAAATACCCCTCAAGGTTAACATAATCATATATATATTTTAGTATAAATAATAGTATAAGAGTTTTGGTATGGAGAGGGACGAAGATTTATAGTTGGTCGGAGCATAGCAATAAATATAAGACATGAGATCTTCTCACCAAATTGTACAATTTTTCCTTATTTCCCTAGTGTTGTTTTAGGGATTTTAATGAAATCCTTTTAGAGATGGAGAAGGATGGGGGTCCTCCTAAAAAGTCTATGGATAAGGTGGTTTTACCAAGCAACAGTGGATTCTCATTGTTTTTAAGACTTGGGCTTTCAAGAAGCACCTTTTACATGGGATAATGAGCCAAAGAGCTAGGCGAGGGTAAGGGAAAAGCTTTATCATTGTTTTGCTAATGGAGATTGGATGGCCTTATTTGCTAATATCTTGGTTAAACATTTGGTAAGGCTTGCTTCAGAACATTGATTTATTTTTGTTAATAGGAAACTTAAACCTAGAGTTTAAAGAATCTTACTCTAATAAAGATTAGAAGACATATAAATAGCATAATTAAAGGTTATTTTCATGGCTGCCAAAATAGAAAAATAAAAGTTATATCTCTCTCATCTCTCTCGCAAGACAATCCACCATAGCCAGTACTTAGGTTAATTATCACTCCACCTCCATTGTAGTTTTCATCTTTGTTCCTTCACATGGATTTCTGTTAGAGACAATCCAGTTTTTGGATTTTTATGATTTGCTACTACCTAATGAAAAAGAAAAAAACTCACAACTTAGAAGATCAAGAGTTGCAAATAAAGCAATTTCTCCCATTTGATGGTATGCAATCCAATTTTAAATTACATAGGGCGTTCCATGGATTTTGGATTTAATTAAACCTTAAATTCATACTGTCATATGTATGAAATGTATGTTCAAAATCAAACAGTGGTATAGAGTTTCCCTATGTAAATTAATTTTGGATTTTATTGAAGTATCAATAAGATTGATTCAAAAGTAATAACTGGGATTCCCTCTTTTCGTTAAAAATTTTTTTGATTGTGTTTTGCTTAAATTTTTATTTTCCATTCAATAACATGTTAATATGATGATATTAGATATTTTTGATGATAAAGGAATTATTTAAAATAGATTTAAACACAAAATTCAAATTTGTACATATTACTAAAATTTATAGGGTTTGTGAAACCTAATATAGCCAATTGAGTTCTTTTTGAGTTGTTTAAATTTGGTTTGTTAATTTGATTATTCAAATATAATTAAGACATATTTAGAATGTGTTTTAAGGTCTAGATAGCTACATAATTGATACAAAAATAGTTTTCGATCATTATGTGAACAAAACTCAAATTAGGGTAAAAACCATAACCATATGATGGGACTATTTTTGTTTATGAGATTTAATATGACATAAATTCATGACCAGAACCTTAATTATATATTTATGCAATAATCATTATGTTATTTTGAGGTCAATTTTATACTAAAATCAAATTGAATTCGTGCTTAAGTTCCTAGATAATACTAGTTCATATATGATTCAATTTAGACAATTTTTGTGTTATTAGACAATATATATTTATGCGATAATTATGGTGTTATTTTGATGTCAATTTTATACAAAAATCAAATTGAATTAGTGCTTAAGTTCATGTATGATTCAATTTAGACAATTTTTGAGTAATTAGTTTGCTAGTTAAGTTTTTAATAATTTAGATTGTCTAATGAACGACTTTAATTAGTTTAAACTAATTAAAGTTTCCTATAATGAAGAGAATAAAATCTAAAATTTTTGGAAAATTTTCAATTAGAATTTTATTTGAATTAGAAAATGGTTTTATAATCCTAGTTTGACTAGGATTTCATATGCAATTGTAACAATGATTGTTTAATCTTATTTGACATGAAACTAATAACTAGTTAAGTTAATTTAATTATTAATTAACTACCAGTCATATTTAAATTTGATATTTAATGTAATTAAAACATTAAATTCATATTTGAATGTTGCATGTATTAAATTGGTAATAACTTAGTTAGCAAAGTACGCAATTTTAGAATTTCTTTTTATATGACCAAATGTATGCCTAATTTTTTTTAGTAAATATGGCATACGAGTACATGTCTTCTCTATTTTTGTCTTTTCTATTCTCTCTATTGTATTTCTTTTCTCATTTCACTTCACTCAAATATAGCTTGAGGTATTCTTATGAAAAATTTAGTAATTATAGAATTGAATTGAAGTGAAAAGGAGCAAAAAGCCAAGAAGATGGTGCCAATTGTAAGAAGACTTAGAATAGGAAGTTGTTTTCTATTTTAAAGTTGTAATTTCATGCATCTTCCTAGGTGAGACCTAGTTAATCCTTTCATGTCTTGAAGGATTGATGTTAAATATGTCTATAATCATAACCATACAAGTCATATCCGCTAATTTAGGCACCAAGTCGCACGTATCGCGAAGTTGATGTGTTTGACCAACTGGAGTCTAAATTTAGATTTTGACCGAAATTAATCAATATAATAATTAATAATTATGATATATGCCTAGTAAAGTGTTTATAAAGCTTAAAGAAGTTGATTTACGGTAAAGGAATAAATTGCAAAATTTGATAAGTTTTTGGGTCAATTTGCAATTTACCAAAATTTTAAGGATTTAATGAAATATTTGCTATTTAACATATTAAAATTTGAAATCAAATATGGGTTGGCTAGTCATAGCATGATGGAAAGAAGATTAAAATGTTAATTAAGCTAAATATCAAAGAAATAGTCAAATTAGTGGGTCCCACATGAAGACTTTGTTTCTCTTCTTCTTTCTTCCTTTTCTTCTTCTCCTTATTTCTTTTCTTCTTTCTTTTATGCCCAACCAGTCATGCCAGCCACCCTCACCATTCTCCATAACCAACATTGAATTATAGCGAGAGAAAGGAAGGGAAGAGAGGGAAAAGAACAAGACAAAGTGATTTTCATAATCTACAAGTCTTAAAAAAGCTTAAAGAGCAAGAAGGGGGAAGAAAAAACAATTTTAGTGGAGAGAGAGAATCTCTAAGGTTGTGATCAAGTGAAGAAAAGTGTAAAGGTAAGAGTGTAGAGTCAGTACCAATACAGACTATGGGACAAGGCAGAGGCCGAGGCAGAGGTCGAGGCCGAGGGCAAGGCCAAACCAGTTTAGGTCAGACACAGTGGAAAGGCCGGAAGGCAGAAGAGCTGGCCCAACCATAGCATATGCCATGCGAGGCTAGGAGGAGCAGGATGCACTTGACGTCATAGTGGGTAAATTCCTTCTATTTGGCTCTTATATACATGCATTGATAGATCTGGGATCTATGCATTCATACATATGCACACCACCACCAGGTTAAGAGGGTTTAAAACCAGAGGCTCTAGAATTTGAAATTCTTATGACTAAACTGTTAGGGCAAAATGTAAGGTTAGCAAAGTGTTTAGGGGTTTCCCTATTGAAATTCAAGGTAGGCAATTCCTAGCAGACTTGATAGAGTTACCATTTCACGAGTTTGATGTGATCTTGGGAATGGATTGGCTAGCTTATCATAAGGTGATAGTAGATTGTGGAAAGAGGCAGATGAGGATTAAAGTTTCGAAATAAGAAGAGATAGTAGTGATGGGTGAGAACAGAGGATACCCAGATAATATGATATTGATGATGGAAGCTCAAAAACTCATCAGTAAGGGATGTGAGGCTTACTTGGCATATGTGATTGATACAAGAAACAATAGTTCAAAGTTGGCTGACATCCCAACTGTTACAGAATTTTCCAGATGTGTTTCCTGAGGAGTTGCCAAGATTACCACCTGACTGAGAGATAAAGTTTGCTATCGAGTTAATACCTAGCAACGCTCCTATATCTATTACACCATACTGGATGGCACCTATGGAGTTGATAGAGTTAAAGGTATAATTGCAATAATTGTTAGATAAAGAATTTATACAACCCAGTGTATCACCATGGGGTTCTTTGGTGTTGTTTGTAAAAAAGAAAGGTAACACCTTACGGTTGTGCATCGATTATAGACAACTTAACAAGGTGACTATTAAGAATAAGTATCCATTACCTAGGATTGATGATCTTTTTGATCAACTGAAAAGGTGCAAACATATTTTCAAAGATAGATCTTCAATCAGGGTATCATCAACTAAAGATTAAAGAGTTAGATGTATAACCTTAATCAAACTTAAAAGAGGATCTTTAACCTTAAAAGCTCAAGCTTGAACTTAAACCTAACCCATTTGAAAATTTGTTTCCACATAAATGGTTTAACATGAAAAAGACTATGAAAACTTGTAAAAATGAAGGGAAAACGTTATTCCTTATAAAAAATGAAGGAAACACAAGTTAGATGATGGATTTTGAACTTCCTTTCCCTTCCTGTTAGTCTTCCTCTTCAAGAACACAATATTCTTTTCACTTCTTTCTCTCAACAACAAGGTCAAGCTTGATCTTTGCTTTGGTTTAGGTGTTTTAGGTCAAAAAAATCAAAGGGAAACAAGGGACATTGTCTCTAATGTGAAAAAAGATTAAGAACTAGGGTTTTCTTCTGAGTTTTGGGCATATGGATGAGAAAAAATGGACTTATCTCATTTTATACCTTACAATATTTATGGGCGTGAAGTGTCACAAAACATCTTTCACAATCGTGACATCTAAGTCATGGGTGTGAACTGAGAACTTTTCACTTTTCTCATCTTTCCATAACTCTTTTCCCTTAAACATACTTACAACTTCTCTAAATCATCTTGTTAACTAGGCCCTACTTAATGGGCATTACATTTCTTTCCCTCTTAAAAGAATTTTGTCCTTAAAATTACCTATAGTGCTATGTTGGAACAATTGGGGGTATTATAACATCATCGCTTCTTCGCTTTGCCATGTAGCCTCTTTTATTGCATGATTCCTCTATATGCCTTCAACTAATGGTACTCACTTTTTCCTAAGCTTTATAACTTTAAAAGCCAAAATCTTAATCCGTTCTTTTTCATATGTAAGATCTAGTCTCACTTCTATGCTTTTGGCTGTGATGACGTGCAAAGGATTTGATATGTACCTCTTCAACATAGAGGCATGAAAGACATTATGAATCTTACTTAACTTTGATAGTAAATAAAGTCTGTAGTTGATGGGTCCAATCCGTTCTAAGATCTCAATACGATCCAATGAACTTTGGGCTCAACTTGCCCTTTTTTTCGAACCTTAGAACCTTCTTCCATAGAGAAAATTTAAGAAACACTTTGTCTCCCACTTTATACTCTATATCTCTCCTTTCGATATCTGCATACAATTTTTGTCTATCAAAAGTTGCCTTTAACCTTTCATGTATGAAATTTACCTTTTCTTTTATCTCTTGCACCAGCTCTGGCCCCATTAACTTCCTCTCACTGAGCTTTGTCCAACATAAAGGGTTCAGCATTTCCTACCGTACAATACCTTATAAGGAGTCATTTGGATGCTATATTGATAACTATTGTTGTAGGCAAACTCCATCAACGATAGATATTTTTCCCAACTACCTTCAAACTTGATTACACAACTTCTCATCATGTCTTTCAAAATTTGTATCACCCTTTATGACTAACTGTCTGTCTGTGGGTGAAGAACCATGGTAAAACTGAGCTTGGTACCTAAAGCTAACTATAAACTTCCCCAAAACTGAGATGTAAACCTTATATCTCTGTCTAATATAATGGAGACCGACACTCCATAAAATCATACTATCTCATTCACATGTAACTCTAATAGTCAGCTCAAAGGATAGTCCCTTATAATAGGAAAAAAGTATGTTGACTTTGTTAACCTATTCACTATGACCCAAACGACATCATACTTTCTTAGTGTTAGAAGTAACCCAATCACAAAATCCATTATGATCCATTCCCATTTTCATTCTGGTACTATGATTGGCTGCAACAAACCTAAAGGTACTTGATGTTCTACCTTGACCTATTGATATGTCAAACATCTTGTTGTGAACTCTGTGATGTCCTTTTTCATACCTACCCAACAAAACCTTCCTTTTAGATCATGGAATATAATGTTACTTCCTGGATGCATGGAAAATCTGATTTTATGTGCTTCCTTTAGAATCCTTTATCTTAACTCTACAACATTAGGCACGTATACGCAGCCTCAGTAGAACAAACTACCATCTAGCTAGACTGTGTACTCGAGTCTCTCTTCTTAGAGACCAACTCGACTATCTCAACTAGTTAGCTATCTTGCCACAATGCATTTCTAATTTTTTGCTAATGGTAGGTCATATATACAACTCTGCTATTGTCTTTCTGCTCAAAGCATCGGCCATGACATTAGCATTGCCTATATGGTAATCAATGATGCAATTATAGTCCTTGATCAATTCTAACCAACATCTCTGCCTTAAATTGAGTTCCTTCTGTGTAAGGAGATACTTTAAACTCTTATGGTTGGTGTAGATAAAACACATTTCCCTATATAGGTAATGGTGTCATTTCTTTAAAGCAAACACAATGGCTGCAAACTTAAGATCATATGTGGGATAGTTCTTTTCATGCAGCTTCAATTGCCTAGAAGTATAAGCAACAACCTTTCCTTCTTGCATAAAAACACACCCAAAATCATTTTGAGAAGTATCAATGTAGATGACATACTCTTTATCGGGAACTGGCTATGTCAAGATTAGAGCTTATGTCAATATAAACTTGAGCTTATTGAAACTAGCTTGATAGTTGTCATTCCATTTGAAATTCACATCCTTTCTCAATAGCCTAGTAAAAAAAAATCAAAGAAAACTCTTTCACAAACCTCCTATAGTAACCTACCAAACTAAGAAAACTCTTGATTTTAGTCACATTTTGGGAAGGCTTCCAATTTAAGATTGCCTCAACCTTGCTAGGATCAACTCTGATACCATCTACTGATCCTATATGTCTAAGAAATGCCACTTTATCAAGCCAAAACTCGCATTTGGAATGCTTGGTATAAAGCTTATAATCCCTGAGGGTCTGTAAAATTGTCCTTGAATGTTGATTGTGCTCCACTTAGTTCTTAAAATACACCAAGATGCTGTCAATGAACACAACTAGAAATTGATCTAAGTATGACCTGAAGATCTTATTCATCAACTCCATGAAATTTATTGGTGTTAGAGAAGTGCTCTAAAGGCAATCACCTTTAGCACTTATTGTACAAATTTATTTGATTAATAAAAGGCTTTTTCATTAATTTGATGTTCATTTGCTATATGAATTGATAAGTGATCTTAAATCAATTAATGAAGTCCTTGATACATAACATACCATGAAGGAAATCATGATGAGATAATGATATTGATATTCTTATCATGTGCAATTATGTTAGTATCAAACTTATCCCTAGTCTTAGGATTAATGAAATGAGACATTATTAATCCAGACAAACTAGCACATGTTACACTCCTTGATTGGATCGAGTAGTAGATCTCATAATCTATAAACATGAGATGTTTAGAGTTAACATGTGGATGCTTTCTAGGTGTAGCTAAGCTCATTGGATGACCATCTATGAGACAATCATATGGATAATCTATTCAAATTTTAATGATAGTCTCATCAAAGCAATGGTGCAAGTATCCTTAGACTTGAGGTACTCAAGGATATCTTGAATATTGATTCTGTATTTTGACACTATTCCTTATTGCCTAAGGGAGGTTGCTCATAGGTGGTGATTGGATACAACTTGAGGTATTCTAATGTAATTGGGTAACGAACAAAGGATTCACAACTCCTAATAGAAGGAGTGTATACCCATGGCCTCTTATTGTGGTCATTACTCGGGAATCTGTGGTCGGAGTGGAAATGTCATAAAGCTAGTCTTCAATGACATATCTAATAGAGTAATGAGCCTCAAGGACAAGAACTAACATTACTTGGACTAGACGTGACGTAGTCAGTTTAGTGGGAGTTGACACATGTCCATACTCTGAACCAAGTGGGGTATAAAATGGTGAAAGGAATAATTGCATAGAAATTATTTATGGAAAGGTTCGTAATCAAACCACTTATTTTCTGGTCAATTGGGGGTCATGATGTGTTGCTAGATACCGCTCATGACATGCTAATTGTTAATTTAAGTGGCCAACATAACTGGGAACCTAATGGGTCACACGCATTAAAGATATGGAGAATGAGTAAAGTGGTCTTGGATAGAATCCAAAATATGAGAGAATTATTTTGGGATGGATCGCAATGAGATTGCATGGAAAAAATAGTTCGGGAGGGTCACCGGCCCGTACAAGCCCCCGCCGGCTAAGGGGCTGCTGGGCTACCCAGTGTCAGCTCACAGCAGGCCTAGCGCGCTGCTGCCTCCCTCCCGTTGGCCAACTGCAGATTTTGGCCTTAATTAGATCAATTATGGCCAATTACTATTCATTCATTTCCATTTTCTCCATTTTTGACTTTTTATCTTTTCTTTGAATTTGATTCAAATAGAAAAGACATCAAATGGCAGAAAATAAACATGAAAAAAATATTTTTAAGACAACAAAATTCTCTCAAAAATGCTTTCAAAGCTAGCACTTTGAATTTGTTCAAACCATTTCTTTTGATAGTTTCTTCTTCATTCTTTGCGTGAATTATCATTAGAGACATCCTAGTGTGGATTGTTGTGGTTTGCTACAACCCAACAAAGTGAAGATCTGAAGAACAAATAAGAAATTACAAGGTATAATTTCTAACATCTATATTTATATAAATTCGTTTTAATGACACAAGTATGATCTTTTGTTTTAGGTTTTGAAAATTTTATTTTTCTGCTATATTTATGAATATGATTCATTCTTCAAAACTCAACAATTGGGGCATTGGTTAACCCAAATGGCATAATCAAAAACTCATAATGACCATATCTTGTTCTGAAGGCTATATTGGCTGTATCCTTTTCTTTTATCTTCAACTAATGATAACCTGATCTTAAATCAATCTTAGAGAATACTTCTACACCTTGCAATTGATAAAAAATATCATCAATCTATGGTAATAGATATCGGTTATTAATAGTCACTTTTTTTTGTCTATGCACAATCTCATAAACCCATCTTTCTTTTTTATAAAAAAAACCAGTGCACCTTAAAAAGATACACTCAGCCTGATAAGCCCTTTATCTAGCAACTCTTACAATTGAGCTTTCAACTCTTTTATCTTTGAAGGTGCCATTTTATAAGGCATTGCAGATATCAGTGTTGTGCCTTGTGTGAGCTCCATGGAGAACTCAATATTTATGTTAAGTGGTAGACTTGGTAGATCATTAGGAAAGATATATGATGGACCTCCTTTTCGAGTGTCATCCATGTGAGCTAAAAAGGCTTCACATCCCTTTCAAATCATATTTTATGCCTTCATCATGGAAACCATCTATAGAGGCTATGGAAACCTCCCGCCTTCTACAACCACATTTTTCTTATTTTGAAATCTTAAGAACAACTTTCTTAGACTGATAGTCCATAACTGTCCTATGCTGTGAGAACAAATCCACACCTAACATGGCATCTTACTCATGAAACAGTAACTTTATGAGATCCGCATAAAACTCTTTCTTATGCATAACAAAGGGAAACTCCTGTATATTTAGTTCACAACCACACTCTGGCCTAAAGGGTTTGCAACATCAATCTCAAACTCTAGCTTCTCTATTGTCATACTGTTCTGACTAGGTGTGCTCATGTAAACATAAAAATATATGGAGCTAGGATATATCAAAGCACATGCATCGGAGCCATGTAAAGAGAATATACCAACTATGATGTTTATGGCTCCCTAGTCTTCATAGGCCTTCATCACATATGCCCATGCTAGAGCTCTGCTGTATCCCAACCTATTCATTGTCTTTGAGGTAGCTTGGCTGGGTCCTATATGACCTCCTTATATGTAGTTCTTGCTTTAGATAGAAGCTGATCCTACTATCTATATGGGTGTAGCACCAATCAATAGAGAGCAATCCTTTCTTATGTGATCTCAGGCTCCACACCTAAATCAAGTCTCTAAAGATAACTGACACTCTCCTCTATGGTTTCTATGACATGTCTCACATAAGTGAGCAGGATCCCTAACTGACTAAGTACTGGCAGTGGTTGATGTAGTCCTAGAGAGCGGTTCCCTCCCTCAATAACTAAACTATGAGTGTCTCTATCCTTTGGCATGTTCCCTACTTTAGGACTATCCTAAGAAGAAATTACCTTTATTACCGATTGTCTATGCCACACTAGCTGTGGGCCTCATATTATCTTCTTTTTCTTATCTTTTTTATGCTGATGGTGGAGGACACAAGTGTGGAGAAGTCCTCAAGCTAAAGAGAAATGATATGATACCCAATGTCATCATTCAAGCCATCTTCAAAGCAGTAACACTTGTCAACTTCATCCACTATAAGATTAGTGGCATATATGCTCAACCATGTGAATTCCCTTTCGCACTCAAAAATATTCATGTTTTTCTATCGAAGGTTTAAGAATTTGCTTCTCTTTTCATCAATGTAGACTCGGGTTACATACAGTTTCTTGAACTTAGCTGTGAAGTACTCCCAAGTCAGAGGCTCTAGGATCTGTGGCTTTTTAAGAACCAACTTCCACCACTCATATGTATGCTCTTTAGTAGCAATGTTGCATACTTTTTCCTTATGCTCCTTAGCACACTCTAAGTCTTTGAAGACTCTTTCAATCTTCTCTAGCCAAAACTCAATTGCAATTGGATCATCCTTTCCTATACCAAGGAAATCAGTGGCACCATGCTTTCTGAGCCTGTCTATCTTCATCTTTAGTGCCTTTTGTGCTAGCGGCTTTGGAACTAGCTATAGCGGTACCTGTAGTATGGCATGTGGTATAGCTTGTGCCAACTACTGTAAAATACTAGCCATCTACTGCATGATCGGTATCAAATCTAGATTTGCTTGTCTAACATGTGGCTATTGAGGAACTATGGAAGCAATTGCACACTGTACATTCAAAGCACTAGGCTGATTAGGAGCCTCGGATCTAAAGAACTATTGCACTCAGTAACATCGTGTGCTTCCAACTCTATCTAAACCTATTCACTCCTACAAGTCGATAGAGAAAGACCATTTTAGAGATATATCATATGTACTATGTATGCATGATAACCCTTATCCCACTTAGGTTCAGAAATGGCTAAACCTAAGGTATGATACCACTAAATGTAAAGCCCTCTCATCTAATTAGGATGAACTCAATTAAATGAGCGAGTGACATATGAAACTAATGCAAAAAACCTGTGAAAACTGAAATCTTTTCTTTTCTTTGAAAACATATATCAACATATGCTCTTTTACTTTGAAAATCTATTGGTCCATGTCATCAATAAATTTAACATCCATATAAAGAGCCTTTTGATCTAAAGGGATAACAACCTCATATATCAAATATACATGATTTTAACAAAAGATTAAATGTTTCTTGAAATACAGACATGTATTAACGTAAATAGCCCAAAAACTATATGTCATGTACAAAAAGAAAAATATGACATGAATATATCACTGACCCTTATTTGGTCTGTTTTGATGTCTATAAACTGGGCTAGCTTATCTGGATCAAACTTTTTCCTTATCTGCTAGGCTCTAAACTATGTGGGGAAACATTCGCACACTAAGCTACTAAAATTTTAGTGGTATGTATAGGTATAAAAATTCAACATGTAATCAAACAATATACATCATGTCATTTATACTAATGGCATCATATCGTACACAACATAGTATGACACTAAAACTATTAAATCATATATCATACCTTACCTTATGGAACCAATAAACATTATGCATTTTGAACCATGTGTAAGTGAATACATAATCATATTTATAACATATAACATATCAAATGTGTATCTTTGTATACTTATGCCTTTAAACCATTTTCATTGTAATATGTTCTTTAATCACTTTAATATTATTGCCCAACAACTCTCAATATGGACTATTTAGATATAGGTTATGAACAGGGGCACTCCATGAGGTTAAGCCATCCTACCATTGTCTATAATCATATGTGCTCGTCCGAGCTCCTCAAGTCAAGAGCCCTCCCAAAGCTTAAGCCATCTTGACTGAGTAAACATATATATTTTGCATGCAATTATAGGGTCGAGGGCACTCCCAAAGCTTAAGTCACCTTGTCCTTAAAAGAATAACTATAACATATCACTATGGTACCGGAAAACCTCATTAATGACATGTTACCTATTCTACTTCTAGTCCTAGTATAAAGCCTAGGCTTTACTTATTCAAATACTCTTTGTTATACTTATATAATAAACCTTTATCTTAAAGCATAAACCTTTGAGTCATGTGAAAACTTACCATGTATCATATATGTATGAACAACCATATAATCATGTGTTTTCTATTCATATCATAACTTTATGGAACATATACATAGCCATCAAGTTAAAATCATAGAAGAAAATAACATATAACATTTTAACATTATTCATGAGCGTGAACTATGTGTTCTCTGCCATAAAAGTTCATTCACGGGTATCCTTTCCTATGAACCAAACTATGACCTTAGTTGTGAACTTCCATTTATAATTGCACATTTCTTCACAATGTGACTGTGTCGTGGTATGAAGATTCACAATCGTGAACACCTAGTCTTGGGCATGAATCTAGGTTTTCCAACAGTGACAACATTCAACCAAGTATCTATTACAAGACACATGCAAAAGCCTTATTAGGTGTCCAATGACACCCTCTTCCTATCAACACCCTCATCAATACATACATTTAAACATGTTAAAACATCAATTGGACATAAAAGTGTACATAACTCCATAACTTACCCTTCCAAACTCATTAGTTACCATATCATGCAATTACGATTCAACAACCTCTATAACATCATTAAAACCACGACTTTCAACAACACAACTATTCTCATACAACATACTCATAAATGTAACCTTGGCATATTAATTACCAAGCTTTCTTCCAAGCTTTCAATTCAAATTCAATCCATGTCTAACTTAGCATGTATACATATAACACTAAATACACATATTATCATGGCATTAATTACTTTTTTATGCTCATTACAACCAATAACAAACATTTATAGCATACAATTCATTTATTACACATTTAACACACAACATACAATAAATTGGAATTTAAATGCATATATGTACATACCTTGAATGGAGCCTAAAATATCAATCTTTAACTCAAGCTTGCTTATCCACTTGGTGCGTATCACCACCATCTCTTCCAACTCCTATCACATATAACTCATTTATATCAACTTCTATAACCATAAACTTAACCTTTAATGCCATAAAAAATAAAATGCTAACTTTGACCCTCTTATACAACCTCCAACTCACTTAACTCTTCTTCTAAAACATATTATAACCTTAATCAAACTTAAAGGAGGATATCTAATATTAAAAACTCAAGCTTGAACTTAAACTTAATCCATTCAGAAATGGGTTTCTACCATAAATGGGTTTAACATGAAAAGGCAATGAAAACTTGTAAAAATAAAGGAAAAATGTGATTCCTTATTAGAAATGAAGGAAACACAACTTGGATGATGGATTTTGAATTCCTTTTCCCTTCCTATTTGTCTGCCTTTTCAAGAACACAACCTTATTTTCACTTTTCTCTCTTAAGAACAAGGTAAAACTTTATCACTATTTTGGTTCAAGTTTTTTAAGTCAAAAAATCAAAGGAAAACAAGGGACATTGTCTTTGGTGTGAAGAAAGATTAAGAACTAGGATTTTCTTCTAAGTTTTGGGTGTGTCAGAGAGAAAGAATGAATTGATCCCGTGTTATACCTGACAACATTCACGGGTATGACTCGATCAGTTATGGGCATGAAACGTTAGAAAACATCATTCACATCCATGACATATAAGTCACGAGCATGAATAGAGAACTTTTCACTTTTCTTATATTTTCTTAACTCTTTTGCCTTAAACACACTTATAGATTCTCCAAACCATCATATTAACTAGACCCTACTCGATTAATTATATCATTTTTAGTCCAAATGATGTACTTGGCTACTCTAGCAAACATTTACATGTTAACTCTAAACATCTCATATCTATAGCTTATGAGATATATTATTTGACCTAGTCAAAAAGTATAGCATGTGCTAGTCTATTTGTATTAATAATGTCTTATCTTATTAATACTATGACTGGAGATAGTTTAGGTATAAATACATTTGCATATTATATGAATTTTGTTAGTATGATCTCATCACTACTTCCTTCATGTTGTGTTATATATTAAAGACTTTATCATTCAGTTTAAGATATTTAATACAAATTCATATGAATGCACACCGAAATAGTAAAGATTATTTTTTTTATTAATAATGAAAAATGCTACATGAAGAGTCTTAAGGTAATTGCGTCTAGGGTACCTATCTAACACACTTTAATTCAAGTGGAAAAAATGTATGATATCTTCCATTGTGGTCCTAAAAGGCAATTTGAGTGGTGTGGAGGTGGCATGTGTGTCTTGTTTAAAAAAAATAATAGTAAAACCAATGGTAAGGCTAATACAAGAGCTAAAAAAGGTAAAATGGATGTATAACTTGTGTTGCAAAGGGTGAAACCAATGAAAGCAATAATTAGGGTGCTAATGGAGAAAATAGGGAAGATGAAAATTTATGGATAATGATGGGGATGAAAATAGCACAAGCTAAGAAGAAGAAGATAATAGTGAAAATGGTAATGGCAAAGAAGTAGATGATGGTGAAAATAAAGTAAATGAGAAAAATGCAGAGGATGATGAAGATGTAATTGATCATAGGAGTGATGGGCATGAAGAGATTAATATTTAAAAAATATTTAAAGACATACAATAAAGAATATTGGAAACCAAAACAACAAAATGTAGATTAGGTTATTGTAGGTGAGGTTAGTTAAAATTTGGATTATGAAAAGGCAAGAAGAAAAGGAGTAAATCCAAAAGGTTAGAGTGATTAGCTAACTTATAAAAGTTTTGACCTTGATAGTTTTGAGAATGCAGAAGAGTTTGTCAAAGAAGAAAAAGGTAGTGAGGAAGATTGAATTAACTTGCCACCAAAAAGACATAGAAAGCCATTACATTATGACCCAAAATGCAAAATGCCAATTTGGGAAGTTGATTTAACTTTGAAAATGTTTAGCAATGTAGAGAAGCTATAACAAAGTATATTGTTTAAAGGGATGTTTAGTTGGATTTGGGGCCAAATGAGTCTCATTGAGTGAGAGTGAAATGCATGAATGGTTGCCAATGGATGTTGTTTGCAAGTGTGGACTCAAAAGAAATAATTTTGTGATAAAATCATATAGAGGGAATCATACATGTTCAAGATCCAGTAAGAACAAATTGTGCAACTCCAAAAATTTGTCAAGATATTTCAAAGATACAATTAATGACAATCCAACTATGAAGGGTTGGAAGTTATGAGACATAATGAATAGATATTTGAAGGTTAATGTTGGTAAGATAGTGGTGACTAGGGCTAGAGCTATGGTGCTGAAAGAGATAATCAAATACATAAATCATTGGATAAGGTGGACATACCTTAAATAGAATCTTCAAAGACATATCTTATAAAATAATGGCTCTTAGAGACGAGAACAAATATCATTTGAACTAGAAGTAATGTAGTCGATCTAGTGGGAGTTGACACTTAGTCCATACTTTAAACCAAATGAGGTATAGTTTTGTGAAAGAACTTATTGCATCATAATTATATATTAAAGGGTTAAAATTTAAGCCACTGACTTTTAAGATAATTGGGTGGTCATGAAACATTGCTAGATGTCATTCATGATCTACTAATTGAAAGAAAGTTGATCCAAAATCAATTATGGGCTAAAAGATTTTAGTTCAAATAATATTTATTGGATTAGGATTCCTATTGAGATTTTAGCTGCCAACATGATCCGAATACTTATTAGGTCACTCACAAAGAAGAAACAAACATGGCTTAAAATGGTTCTCATATTAGATCTGAGTAAGAGAGAAAGGATATTGTTGGGCCTTTTATAAGTGTTATAAATGGCCCAAGTCCAAAGTCCATTTAAATTGGACTTGTTGACTTTTCATCAATATGAATTCAATTACCCTAGGGAATGAGCCCATTTGGGCTTTTCCTTTGCCTACCATGAATAGGTTTAACCAATTAGGGCTTTTCATTTTTCTTACCCTGAATGGGATTAGCCCATTAAGGTTTTTCCTTTTCCTACCCTAAATGGGATTAAGAGATACGAATACCCCTTTACAAGAGAATTCGACTAACCTAATAGAAATATAAAGAAGGTTTTTCTTCCTCTCATCTCTCACTTAGCCGAAACCCTAGCTAGCATATAAAGGATTTTTTATGACACATCTCCATTAAGGGGTTGATGTTTGTTGTCACCTTTCTTCATGTGGATATGAATAGAAATAATCCAAGCTTTAAATTATTGTGATTTGCTATAATCCAACAAGAAAAAAACCATATATATTTAAGAAATCAAAAGCTACAAATTAAAAAATAATCAATTATATCTATAGAATTAAATTAAAATCCAATTTTAAATTACATAGGTTGAGTCGTCATTCTTGGGTTTTGATTTATTCTGCTCCTTTTTATATATATGGTGCATGTATAGAACCCAACACATAGGGATTAGTGAGAATGTGATAATCATTATAGACATGTAGAAGGTAATTTTTTAACTTTAATTTTTGCTAAATTTAAGCTATGATGGCTATTTCTTTTGACTTTAAATTTATAAACATATTAATTGAATGTCCATTATGTTATTGTCTTATGTTATAGGGTTTAGTTTCAAATTTTCAAAACTTTTACCTGAGTGTGAGCATAGAATGTGTGCTAGGCATATTTTAACAAATTAGGAATAAAAGTGGATGTGTAAGTTAAGGATAAAATAGTTTTAGAAATGTGCAAAAGCACTTCATTTGAAGCTGAATTCAAAGATGAGTTTCAAAAAAATTACCGAAATGGAATTGTTGGGGACTTGATATGCTAGAAGAAGGAATTTTAGTGTAGAGTATATTTCAATCCAATTAGCCTCTATGATACAATGGACAATAACATATGTGAATATTCTAATGCCTTGATTCATGTAGGATGATACTAAACCATTATCACCATGCTTTAAGAGATAAGGATCAAGATGATGAATAGAATAAAACAATTAATAGAATTTAGAGATACATGGATAAAAGAGTGGAGTCCAATGTCAATAATAGTGTACAACAACTACATCAAAAAGTGATGTCATTGCTCAATAGAGTGGAATAAGGATGTAGGGTTTGAAATTGTTTAAGGTGAATATGGTCACATTGTATACTTGAGGACTCAAACTTGCAATTGCAAGAAATGGTCATTGAGAGGACTTTCATGTACACATGTAATATCTATAAAGCAATATAGAAAAATAGAGTCCAGATAGTACTTAGCATCAAGTTATCATAAGAAGACTTATCTGAAAGTTTCTTCCCATTTCATTCAACCTATGCCAAATATGAGGATGCGACCAGATTCACAACATTAAACAGTGAAGCCTTTTGTTATCAAGTCCATGCCTAGCATGCCTAAAAATAACAAGAGAAATTATCCAAATTAAGTGTAAAAATAGACAAGTTATTTAAAAGAGTGATCCAAATGACTTGTTCACATTGTAAACAATAAAGACACAACAAAAAGGGATGTGCATTAAAGAAGAGTGCGGTAATAAGCCATGTATGACAAATTTCTATAAATGTTTTATGATTTAGTTTATATTACTTGTTGTAACTAATATTTCTAATAATGTAAGCAATATATATTAGAATTCCTACTAATGTTGGTAAGTCAAACAATTAAGGTCAACCTCATCCAAGTCTGTTAGATCCAGGAGTAAGCAACGAAGTTCTAAGATTTATAAGTCAATAGTTCATATACATCTATTTTTTCAAGTTTTCAAATAATTTAAATTTTTTATTTTAGGAATATCATGCTCATATGGTTATTTTGTTAGATGCAACCGATTAATTTCAATCAGTCAAGTTTAAATACTATTAGAAGTAAAGCTAGAGTATCTACTTTGGCCAGAGGTCGATAAAGAAATATTAGTTTAGGCAAAGGAAGAGGTAGAGGTAGAGGCTTAAATGGTGGTAGGGGAATTGAAACATCTTCAATGTTTGATGGGGTTGCATTGCAAGGCAAAGGTGTTGGAAAATTTGACAAAGAAAAATCAATAGTAAGTGAGCCAACAAGGTTTAAAAAACCTAGGATGGTTGGTTATGGAGTTTATACAAAAATTGATTTTATGTGTTATAATATGAGTCATGTTTATGTATAAAGCTTAATCTAATTTCATTTGTCATTTCCTAACTAATTAGAATATGTATACAACTCTTATTATGTTATTAAACATGTAGTTTGGGAGGCCAACTAACAAAATGGTTAAACTTAGGGTCACATGCAATCAAGAGATCATCTGAGGTTACTAAGGACATTATTTTCAAAACTCATAGCCTTAAGTAGAAAGGGAAAAATATTGTTACCCAAAATTAGTTATAGCAATAAAAAGGCGAAAAAAATTAAAAGCAAGTCCAAGGCCTAATTAGCTTTTTAGAGAACAAAGTCTCAAACCACTTGTATTGGATCTCAAATATAGAACAAGTGAACTGATGTTTAAAAAAACAAAATTGTGTACTTTTGATTTAAATTTTGGATATTCATCATTTGAAAATATTAAGCATTTATGTTTTTATTTTGGATATATTGGTCACATTAGAATGGTTTTTATGGATATTTTATTTTGCCTGAATTGTGAATTGAAAACTTTATAGGTTATGTTGAACCTTGAGGGTATTTCCATCATTTTGATGCTAGCAAATAAAATAGCAATAATTTATTTAACAATGCTTGTATTTTAAGTTTGTTAAACAGGATGTATCTTGAATAAAATATGATGCAAAAATGAAAGATAAACTTTGAAGGTCAAAATAAGAAGAAATAGTATGCTCACGCCCGTGACTGATTATGTCACGCTCGTGATATAGCTTAGTACCAACTCTCCAATATTCAAAGTTCACAGCCATGAATGATCATACCAACCGTGAATGAACAAATCAGTCACGCCTGTGAAATAACATGCCAAGTTCTTCTATAGAGCTTCACGGCCAGAGTCACCACTTGAACCACGGCTTGGAAGAATGTTCACGTCCGTGAAAATATAAAGTCATGCCCATGATCAAACACTTCAAGTTCTTCCAGAAAGCTTGACGGTCAAAGTCAACACTTGGACCATGACTTGGAAGAACATTCACAATCGTGACACATATAGTCACGCTTGTGAATGAGAATAGAGAAACATGTCAGGCGCGAAGTTAAGAGTTGGCTCAACGGCTATTTTCATATAAAATGCACCCAGACGACTATAATTTGTTGAGGAAGTATAAATGCAAGTCATTTATGAATCCTAACAAGAAGATCAATAATTACTTTGAATCTTAAATCTTGTTGTAGCCATTGTGCATTAATTATTTAAAAAAAAAACCTTTATTCTTTGTAAAAACCTATTTGCTCATAATTTCTAAGCATTATAGATTGGTGAGTGTTTTCATTGTAATCTATTACTCAAGTGAGTTTGGGTATATTGGGTTAAGATTGAAACACTTGTAAGGGTTTATTGTGTGAGCCATAAAACACAAGAAATTGGTTTATTGTGTGAGCCATTAAAACACAAGAGAATTTCCGGGTTAGGTGTTAGCCATTGAGAGAACCACCATAGTTGGGAGTGACCTTGTAAAACTCCATTGTAACACTTAGTGTGTTAGTAAAACTCCCAATTGAGATTGGGGAGAGGAGTAGGGTTTGTTAATACCCGAACCTCTATAAATCTCGTGTGTAATATCTCTTCATCCCTACTCTATTTAATTTTATTCCGCATTTAAAGTTAAGGTTTTTTTATAACCAATTCAACCCCCTTCTTGGTTCATTGTTTAGGCAACAATTAGTATCAAAGCCAAGTCTAGCTTCAAAGCCTAAAAAGCACTAGCAAATATTAAAAAATGGCCAATGAAGGATTCCAAAGTCTCAAGCCTTACTTTGATGGAGCAAACTACGTTTATTGGAAGTTTCAGATGGAGACATATCTCGATAGTGAGGCAAGTGAAGTTTGGGATAACATTAAAAAAAATGGACACCACCAACCAGGAGATGAGTTGATGGTGAAGAAGAAATCCTTTCAAGAGCTGATTGGACAAAGCCTTAACACAGAGCAAACTTCAAAAATAAAAAGGCAATGATAATTCTTGCAAGCTCTCTATCCATTGAAGAATGTGGCAAAATCCAACACTGCCCTACTACATATAGTTTGTGGAAAACATTGGAGAATTATCATGAAGGAACAAAGCAAGTTAAATCCAAGAAGATTCAACTTCCCACTTCAGAATATGAACTCTTCAAGATGAAATCCAATGAATCCATCACCAATATGATGAACCGTCTTCTAGCCATCATAAACGGTATGAGAAAGCTTAGAAAGCACTTGAGCTTGGAAGATTAAACAACAAAATTTTGAGAAGCCTTCCTCTCAAAGACTATGGTTCAAGAGTTACCGGTATAGAAGAAGCCAATGAAGACATGAGTGTAATGCATACTGATGTGCTTATTAGCAAACTTCTAACACATGAGATGGTGGTAAAGAGAGATAGAGAACTTGAAACTGAGCCAGAAAAAAGATAGCCTCTAGCACTCAGAGCCTCTACTTCAAAATCTCAAGAAAAAGTTGAAGATGATAAAGAAAAAAGTGATGATGCAAATGAGGACATTGCAGTGCTCTCAAGATGACTGAAAAGAATAATTGAAAAGAGAATTAGCAACTCTTGAAACTTCAATAAAGAAATCTCAAACACTCCTCAAATGACTCTCAAAGGAATAAAGAAGAGATAAAATATTATAAGTGTGGGAAGAAAGGACATATCAAACCAGAATGTCCAAGGCTCAAGAAACACAAGAAAAAATATTAAAAAAATAATAGGGAGAAAGGTCACAAAGCAACATGGGATGACAAAAGCTCTTCAAGTGAAAAATATGACAATGAAGGTGAAGAGGTCAACCTATGCTTCATGGTTTTAGAGGATCACTTCACGAATGAGGTAGGTCCTATTTACTCATATTCATTCAGTAATAATAATAGTGATAATAATAGTGATAGTGAAGATGATGATGAGTAGAGTCTAATAAAAGTATTGAACCTAGAATTAGATAAATATAGATGTAAATTCAATACTTATAAAAATAATATTTTAAATTTGAAAAACAAAATGGAAGTTTTAGAAAAGGAAAATCTTGATCTTAAATCCTCAAATGAATCTCTTCAAAAATCATTAGATGAGTACTCTTCTAGACCCTCAACTAAATCCTTACTTAAAGAGAACAATGTTTTGAAAAATGAAGTTGAGGAACTTAGAAACTCCATTTCAAGATTTCATAAAGGCAATGAGATTTTAGATACTCTCATAGTGTCTCAAAGACCACCCTTAATAAGACATGGTCTAGCATTTAATGGAATATCATCTTCATCTCACAAGACCACATTTGTAAAGTCAAGGGCACCTCATATATCCATATTATAAGTAATAGCCCTAAGGGCTAAGTGCACAACACACACTAAGCCTTCTATTTATAAAAAGAATGGTCAAGGGTCGATTAGCCTAAGAGGGAAACCTCAAAAGGTCAATCATGCTTTTATGTATAAGAGGCATGCACCTATGAAGACACCGATTCATCATGCATTTGCATGTCACAACTCATAAACTCCATCTAATAGGATAGTGGTAGCTAAAAGCATGGTAATGTCGAAAAACATGTTTAGAGCTAAACAATGCAATAATTGTATGAAATTTGGTCATATCAATAAACATTGTTGGATAAGGAAGGCTAATTGGGAACCTTCATGTGCTAACCCCCAAGGACCCAAGTTCATTTGGGTACCTAAAAATAATACTTAAGTTGTAATGTTATAGGTATGCCTCAAATCCACCATAAAAGAAAATGCTTAGCTTGTGGATAGTGGATGCTCAAGGCATATGACCGAAAATAAATAGCTATTTAATTAAATTAAAAGTATTGATGGTGGTAAGGTAACCTTTAGGAAACAATGCTAAGGGTAAGGTAATTGGCATTGGCTCCATTGGTATTAATAATACTACTTTCATTGAAGATGTTTACTTGTTGATAGTTTGAAACATAACTTGTTAAGTGTAAGTCAATTATGTGATAAGGGAAACCAAGTAATCTTTACCTCTAATGAATGTCTTGCCACCTCTTTTAGTCTCTAAGAGATATTCAAAGGAAGTAGAGATGTCAATACTTACATATAGAATTATACAAAATATATAACCTTTCCTCTTAGTGTCTTATGACTAATAGTGATGAATCTTGGTTGTGGCATAGAAGGCTTAGTCATGCAAGCCTGGATTTAATTCAAAGCCTTAGCAAAGGAGAGCTAGTAAGTGGACTACCAAAAGTCAAATTTGAAAAAGATAAGACATGTGAACCTTGCCAAAGACGAAAACAACATAAGTCCTCCTTCAAATCCAAAAATATTGTAAGTACATCGAAGCCTCTACAACTTTTGCATTCATATCTTTTTGGACCTACTAGAGTTGCAAGCCTATGAGGTAAACACTATGTTTTTTTCATCATCAATGATTACTCTAGATTCACTTGGGTAATTTTCTTAGCTCAAAAGAGTGATGCTTTTGAATCTTTTAAAAACTTTGCTAAGAAAGTTCAAAACAAAAAAGGTTATTTTATTTCAAAAATAAAAAGCAATCACGACAAAGAATTTGAAAATGAAAACTTTGAAAACTTTTGTCTTGAACATGGTATTTCACAAAAAATGTCATCTCCTAGGATGCCTCAACAAAATGGGGTAGTTGAAAGGAAAAATCGAACTTTAATTGAAATGGCTCGAACAATGCTGAATGAGTATGGGTTACCAACCTACTTTTGGGCTGAAGCCACTAATACTGCATGTTATATTTCAAATCGAGTTTTCAAAAGATCACTCTTAAACAAAACTTCTTTTGAGTTATGGAATGGAAGAAAGCTCATGATATCATACTTTAGTGTATACGGATGCAAGCGTTTCATATTAAATACTAAGGACAACCTTGGAAATTTTTCCTCTAAATCCGATGAAGGTATCTTTTTAGGATACCCCACCTCTAGCAAAGCTTATAGAGTCTTTAATAAAAGGTCATTAGTTGTTGAAGAACCTATGCATGTTGTCTTTGATGAATCTAGTAAGCTTGATCTTGTGAAATGTAGTGTTCTTGATGATATCGTAGGTACAATGGAAAAACTTGATATTGATTATGAGAAAGATGAAAATGATCATGAAAACCCATATCAAGATGACTCTCTACCTCAAGTTCAAGAGCAAGACAAACAAAAGCTTCCAAAGGAGGGAAAATGTCAAAAGATCACCCTAAGGATGAAATCATTGGTTATCCTACTAAAGGAGTAAGCATTAGATCTCATCTCAAAATTTTAGATTCTAACCTTGCTTCTATCTCTCAAATTGAGCCTAAAAATATTGATGATGCTCTTAATGGTGAATATTGGGTGATTGCTATGCAAGAGGAACTCAACCAATTTGAGAGGAGTAAGGTGTGGACCTTAGTTCATAGACCCAAATAGCATCAAATCATTGGGAGCAAATGGGTATTTAGAAATAAACTAGATGAACAAGGTTCAATAACTAAGAATAATGCTTGGTTAGTTGCAAAGGGTTATAATCAAGAAGAAGGAATAGATTATGATGAGACCTATGCTCTGGTAGCTAGATTAGAAGCCATAAGATTTCTTTTAGCATTTGTATGCCATATGAATTTTAAAATTTTTCAGATGGATGTCAAAAGTGCTTTCTTAAATAGTTTTATAGAAGAAGAAGTTTATGTAGAACAACCACCAGGTTTTGAAAGCCATAACTTGCCCAATTATGTTTTTAAACTTTCAAAAGCTTTGTATGGTTTGAAACAAGCTCCAAGAGCTTGGTATGAAAGACTAAGTTCTTTCCTTTTAGAAAATAATTTTTCAAAGGGAAATGTTGACACGACATTATTTACTAAAAAGCATAAGCATGATATTCTAATTGTTCAAATTTGTGTTGATGACATCATATTTGGGTCTACTAATGAATTGCTTTGCCAAGAATTTACTAAGTGTATAACTAGTGAATTTGAAATAAGCATGATGGGTGAGCTTAAGTTCTTTTTTAGTCTAAAAATAAAATAAAGCAATGAGGGCATATTCATCAACCAATCCAAGTATGCTAAAGACTTAATCAAGAAATTTGGAATGGAATGATGCAAAAATGCCAAGCTCCTATGAGCACATCAAGAAAATTGGACAAAGAAAAAAAGGATAAGAGCATTAATGAAAAGCTCTATAGAGGTATGATTGGATCACTCTTATATCTTACTACCTCTAGGCCCAATATAATGTCTAGTGTATGCTTATGTGCTAGATTTCAATCATGTCCTAAAGAATCACATTTGAATGCTGTGAAAAGAATCTTAAAATATTTAAATGGCACATTGCATCTAGGTTTATGGTATCCTAGAAATTCATCATTTCATATCATAGGATATTCAGATGCAAACTATGCTGGTAGTCTCTTGGATAAAAAGAGTACTTCGAGCACTTGTCACTTTATTGGTGAATGCTTAGTTTGTTGGTTTAGTAAGAAACAAATTTCGGTTGCTCTTTCTACCGCTAAAGTGGAATATGTGGTAGCAGAATGTTGTTGTACTCAAATCCTATAGATGAGACAACAACTTAAGGATTATAGTCATAGTTTGGACCATATACCTATCAAATGTGACAATACCAGTGCCATAAACCTATCTAAGAATCCCATTCAACACTATAGAAGCAAGCATATTGACATAAGACATCATTTTCTTAGAGATCATGTTCAATATGGAGATGTTGAATTAGAATTTATCGATACAAACAATCAATTGGCAGATATTTTCACCAAGTCTCTTAATGAAGAAAGATTTAACTTCATAAGAAGAGAGCTTGGTATGCTTGATGGATTAACCTTATCTTAAGCATGATTGTCAAAATTCTCAAACCTTGAATGTTAGTTTCCTTTATATGTTGTTTTTTTATTATTGTTATCTAATCTTTTTAAGGTATGAAGTGGTTAACATGATGGGAATATATGTTATAAGGCATAGAAACATCTTAGGAATCTTTAGTCTTATTTTAGACTTAGTTTTATTTATTGAAGATTTCAGAAAATTCACGCCTGTGACATATATTCACGGCTGCGATCATAATCGCCAAAAGTTTCAGTAGCTTTCACACCTTGCTTCATGACATTCTTCACAGCTGGAGGTAGTAAAGACTATGTATCACGCCCTTAACTCTTTTCTTTCACTCCCGTTAAACTCTTCATTCACGCCCGTGACAATTTTTAAAGACCGTGAATATTAATATCAAATAATTATAGAACCGTTCACACTTTATTTCACGTGTTGCCTCACGGTCAGAAGTAGTGAAGATTGCACTTCACGACTGCAACTCATTTTGTCACCATCGTGAAATTCATAAGTAATGCCTGTGACTATTTAATGTCATGACCGTGAACCGATTCATATCCTTTATCACGGCTAGAGATCCTTTTCAACAATCCATGACCACGATTATTCACGCCCGTGATGGATGATTCAGGCCGTGAATCTGTCGACTATAAAATAGAATTTTACCGTTTCTTCTCACTTTCAACCTTAAAAATTCTCTCAATTAAAGCTCTCATTCATTATCTCTCACAAAATCCAGCCTCCTCACACCCTTTTCCATCTATAAAATCCTTAAAAACATATTCTCTTTGAAAAATCATAACATCTCAAGGTTGTTCTCAAAATCCCTGGTTAGAAAATCACTCTCCAAAATCCTTTTCCGAGATTATCAATGGAACCTGGCTCATCAAAAGGCACAAGGAAGAAATCCCATGCTCCGAGATGGCACACGAACTACCTTCTCAATATTATTCTGAAGCATTGCCATCCGAGATATGATGTTCTTAAAAAAAGGCCCTTACTTTCATCTCGCTCCTTCGAGTGGAATGCTGTCAGGACTCTTGGTCTTGAGACAAGCACGACAGAACAATTACAAGCTTGTCATCTTAAGGAATTTGTGGATTCATCGGCTAACGCTAAGGGAACCAATTCTTGAGTTCCTTAGCACTTTGAAAGTTTCTCCCACTGGAACAATCAAATTCCAACTCTGTAAGCATCCGAACACTCTCACAATAGTGGAGTTTGGCACTACCTTCAAACTTCCCTGAGATGGTATTCTGAATGAGAGTGAGGTGGAATTCTATGCCAATCCGGCATGGACTCATTTTGGGTTGGATTGCAGTTGGGATGTGACGAAGACTAAGAGCACCCATCTTCGATCTCCTGTGCATAAATATTTACATAGGTTTCTTACCTATAGTATCTTTGCCAAAGGCGACAGTAATGGGGCAATCCGAAAATCGAAGCTTTTCCTCCTAAAGATGGCATGAAGAGGTCTAACCGTGGCTTTGTCTCGCTGTTTTGCAAATCATCTTCTCTCAATTGCAACAAAGCCATCGGGAGATATCTTGATTGGTGGGTGTGTGACTCACCTTGCAATTGAGCTCAGGTATCTAAAGCTTGATGAGCACAATTTTAACCTCATTCCAGCACATCCTCGAGACCAGTTAGATGTCGAGTCTTTTATAAAGATGGGAGCAGTTCTTCGAATAATTTATGAGAATAATGTCTATTACTGTTTCACCACTCCAGCTGGTGAAATTGTTTGGGAAGGGTAGGATTCTGATGAATTCAAAGATGGCCTCCAAGGCAACCAGCAAAGAAAATGAGCCTAAGTCAAGATAGCAACCCCAGAGGTTGGTCAATCATCAACCTCTACACCTAGCTTGGCGTAGCAGGTTGCTGATCTTTTAGCACCTCGCTTTGACCTATTGCAGGCCTCCATCGATAAGAGGTTGGAAAACCTCAAAGACTTTATGGAATCTCATATGGATAGCCTCGAGGCGGAAGTAACACTCCTTAGAGATGGTCTGTCAGGCTTAAAGCCTAATTAGAGTCCTAACTTTTTTCATGTTTTTTATGTACTAGTTTTTATTTTTATGGGTGTATGACTTTAATTTACATTTTTAAACTTTGCAATTCTTCTCTTTCGTTTAATATAATTACATCATTATCATTTTATGGTTTATTTTGTTGATAACAAAAGAGGGATAACCTAGCAATATATGCAAATGTGTAGTAAAAGGCAAATGTGTTGTATAACATATACTTAGAATATACTTTGCATATACTTAAATAGTTAAGCAAACAATTTGATATACTTGGAATATACCTCACATATACTTTGCAAAATACTTAATTAGTTAAGCAATCAACTTTGATATACTTTGAATATACCTCGCATATACCTAACTAGTTAGCAAAGATCCATGTTATACGTCATTCAATTCTTGCACTCTATTATTTTTTTTCTTAAGCATCTTTTAAGGGGGACACTTCTCAAAAGCACATATTGCTAAATTATTTGTCACCATCAAAAAGGGGGAGATTGTTGAACCTTGAGGGGTGTTTCCATCATTTTGATGCTAACAAATAAAATAGCAATAATGTATTTAATAATGCTTGTGTTCTAAGTTTGTTAAATAGGATATATCATGAATAAAATATGATGCAAGAATGAAAGACAACCTTTGAAGGTTAAAATAAGAAGAAATAGCATGTTCATCCCATGACTGATTATGTCATGCCCGTGATATAGTGCCAACTCTCCAACATTCAAAGTTCACAGCCATGAAAGATCATACCAACCGTGAATTATCAAATCAGTCACACCCGTGAAATAAAGACACGCTCGTGAAATAACATGTCAAGTTCTTCCAGAGAGCTTCATGGCCAGAGTCACCACTTGAACCACGGCTTGGAAGAATATTCACATCCATGAAAGTATAAAGTCACGCCCGTGATCAAACACTTCAAGTTCTTCCATAAAGTTTCACAGTCAAAGTCACCACTTGGACCACAACTTGGAAGAACATTCACGACCGTGACACATATAGTCACGCCTGTGAATGAGGACAGAGAAACATGTCAGGCGCAAAGTCAAAAGTTGGTTCAATGACTACTTTCACATTAAATGCACCCAAACAACTATAATTCGCTGAGGAAGTATCAATGCAAGTCATTTATGAATTATAACAAGAAGAACAACAATTACTTTGAATCTTAAATCTTGTTGTAGCCGTTGTGCATTAATTATTTTTAACAAAACCTTTATTCTTTGTAAAAACCTATTTGCTCATAATTTTTGAGCATTATAGGTTGGTGAGTGTTTTCATTGTAATCTATTACTCAAGTGAGTTTGGGTATATTGGGTTAAGATTGAAACACTTGTAAGGGTTTATTGTGTGAGCCATAAAACACAAGGAATTGGTTTATTGTGTGAGCCATTAAAACACAAGGGAATTTCTGGGTTAGGTGTTAACCATTGAGAGAAATGTCATAGTTGGGAGTGAGCTTGTAAAACTCCATTGTAACACTTAGTGTGTTAGTAAAACTCCCAATTGAGATTGGGGAATGGAGTAGGGTTTGTTAATACCCGAACCTCTATAAATCTTGTGTGTGATATCTCTTCGTCCCTATTCTATTTAATTTTTTTCCACATTTAAAGCTAAGAATTTTTTTTATAACCAATTCAATCCCCCTTCTTGATTCATTGTTTGGGCAACAGGTTGGTTACTTGGTTGGTGTTTTGTTAATTATGAAATGGGAGAAGTTAGTTGTTTATGGACAGTATTCTAGTTTTAAAAGTTAGTTGGTTGCAGGTTTGTATATGATTCTTGAACTATGCAGGAATGAATTTTGAACCATTGCAGGAAGGAATTGATTTGTGTCGTTTTGTGGTGTATGAATTGTGAACTATGACAATATTCTGTATTTAGGTTGGTTCTTTATGAATTATGCAGTGTGAGGAGATAAGTTGGTTGTGACATTATTCTAATTTTAGGTAGATTTTTTGTCACTTTTGCAAGTTCATATGTGATTTGTTTTACATAATAAGATTAAAGTTTGGGAAGCTTATATAAAGGCTTTTTGGTTTTAGGGTCACATTGTAACACCCCCTTATATAGCTATAATATACACTACTATACTCAAGGGTATTACACTAACTTATGATCAAGATTAACAAATTTAAAACCTTAAAACATCAATTTGTATAATATTGAAAACTTATCTATCATTATGGAAAATACTTTACCACAAATTTTAACATTCTTATTTTTATTTCAAAATAATGTAGAGTTTCCTCTGTTTTTATTTATTTCATTCCAAAGTCTAAAACCTACGAAAACACATATTGACATATAAATATTTTATAGGAATTCATAATATCAACTTTCATGCCAGAATAACATAAAGATAGAAATCTGAAAAATAAGAATTGATCATTTAGGTATGTACTTTCCTTGTTCGGTAAAAATATATGTGGTTTAGGCTTCAACTAGTCTTCAGCTATACCAAAAAAAAGTATATTTGAAATTATTTCTTGGCTAGATGTTAACTATACCCTAGAAGAATGACACATCAAAAATAAAAAGGTGTCAAAACAAATAATCGACCCCAAAATGAATGTTTTTCTCTTATTGACTCTTTGGCATGCTTTATCTCTTTATCAATGCACGTACTATCTACACCTATCTAACCAATGTGTGAGACAACAAATTCACATACTAAGTATTTTCACTCAGTGGTACACAATGACAAACATATACATACATATAAACATATGTACAATCAAACAATATTTCACATACATGTGTTTAGATATGCATACTTAACAACAAATAAATTCTAAGATTCGATCGTAGTATAATCATCACTTTCTAGCTCATGCATTTGTTACCTTTTCAAACTTTAGATCAAAGGGATACAACAATTTCATATTCAACAATCACAACTTAGCATAAAACTTCATTTAAAGATATCAATTAAACAAGTAACATCATCTCATGCTTCCATAGATAATGTATAGCATATAAACATTTAATAACAACAAACATTATAATTAAGTTCACATATTTTTTTATAACTTGCCCACAACACTCTATAGAATAGACTAGTGGATAATGGAGTGGTTGATCATAGCTTAGATATTTCCTAATTACATGCTAGAATACTCAACCTTATAGGTTCAAGTCATAGATCTTTCTTTCATAAAGATGGTTGATCACAGCCTAAGTGATGCAACTTAAAATGTACTCACAAGTGCATGAGCCAATTATAATAGTAGCAAGCTCACCCCTGAGGTTGATCTCTTAAGAAACTTGTTGGCTTAGACTCTTAATTCACCTTAAATTACTCATAAACAATGAAACAAAATCCTAAACACTCTAAACAATGTTGCAGTAATTTGATTGAACTAGAAACAGTGAACTAATAGTAACTAAGATTGCAGTAAAAATTAATAAAAGTAATCAATAAGAGAAGAAAATAGGAACTTAGCTCACAACCCCCAACTTGTATGCCCCTTAATAAATTAAGAACTAATGAACTTAGATTTTATAGCTTTTTCCTTTAAGCACTAATTAATCAAGCTAATAAATTAACTAGTGTACGACCTAATTGTTAGGTTAAATTACATATGATGTGTCTAATAACTTTGCCTTAAGATTTTCACTTAAAGTTCAATAATTCATGATCAAACCACTATCAAGCTAAAAACTTATTAAATACAATTGAAACTGAAGAAAATCATTCATTCATTGAAAGATAAATAAGGTTCATACAAACTGAGGTTGCTCATTAAGCACCAATTAAAGAGTTTATCCTAGCATTATAATAATATTGGTCATGCCTACTTTGATGAGTAAGTTAAACATAAGAGAAAATAAAGATGAATGGAAAAACTCCCTAAAATTCTCAATGAAGTCTGCTATTAAGAAGGGCTTTTTGTTTATGCATGCATGCATATCAATCGTTTAAAAACATAAAATAAGCTTGAATTTATAATATAAAAAGTCTTACTTAAAATCTAACTCTAAAGATATAAGGCTTCCTAATTAAGAAATAATCTCCCACAAAGGAGTTCTTCAAATCAACATTAATCGTTAAAGTCTAAGACCACTTTATTAGAATAGGAGTTTGAACACAACTAGACTCTGCAGTAAAAAAGGTTGTCACACATGCACTGGTGCCTCACACATGTGATAGCTTCTTCAGTACAACAATCGTCATGCATACGCTGATTATTCACGAACATGACAGGAAATAGTGACATGTATTGATGCATTTACACTGAATCCGCACACCTATAATATGAGGTTGGGCTTCAAGAACTTTGCATTTGCATCAAATTCTTGCACCAATAATAGGAGTGGAAGGGATCCCTCATGCTTGCAATAGGCCCACACGCTCGTGACATGGCCTCATATGTGTGACATGCTAGTGGCATGAACACTCTTTAACCAAGTGACATGGCCTCACAGGCATGACACTTGCTCCAAGCAACAACTTGTCTTTCAACTCTTTCAAACACAAAATTAAAACCACTAAGTACCTAAAATGTGATAAAAACCTATAATTAAACATTAAAAACATGAATAAAAACTAGACTAAACAAGAACACATCACTCAGTAATACCTAATCACAAGTTTGAATGCCAAAGTTTCATTTGTGAAACATATTTCATTATGTCTATGGTTCTGCCACATAATGTCATGTCATTTGTCTTGACCATAGTACTAGGTTAGGCATTATAAGCTTGTTTTAACTGGATTCATTCTTGTACACATTATCACCATATATCACATGTACTTATGTAAGCTTATAGCAAGCTAGATGTTTTCATTTATTTTCATACTTCTTATATGTCTTTTCTTAGTATAGTTTTTACTCATGTTTTTAATGTTTATTTATAGGTTTTAGCATATTTTAGGTACTTAGTTATTTTAATTTTATGTTTGCAGGAGTTAAAGAAAAGTTATAGTGTAGGCAAGTGGTGTCATGTGCATAACATCGTGTGACAACCGTGAGGGGTGCTCTCTTTCCCAGCCATGTCACAGATATAAAGAGCTTGCACGGGCATGAGGAGTTCCTTCCACTCTAGTGGTGGCACGATACTTTCAGCCAATATGAAGATCTTAAAGCCCATCTTTTTATCCCAAGAGTGCAGATTCTGCATGGATGCATCACGACAATATCACTATTATTGTCACATACATGAAGAATAGGCATGACGAGTGAAATTTTGAACACAAAGTTCTCGCATGAGTGAAGACTTGTCGCATGCATGACAATCTTTTTTGCATAGAGTCCCATCGTGTTCAAACTTTTAATATGATCAAATGAGGTCTAGATTTTAGAGATAACTGTCAATTCGATGAACGACTTTGTGGGAGATCATATTTTATTTAGAAAGTATTATATCTTTAGAGTTATATTTTAAGTAGGAATTTTAGGATTATAAATTCATTCTTGTATTACATTAATATAGAAATACACACAGCATATAAGCTCTTTTTAGCAGCAGACCTCATTTCCTTCATTTGAAATTCAAATAGTTTTTTCTTATATTTTTTTATTATGTTTAACTTATTCATCAAAATAGACATGACCATTATTATTATGACGCTAGGCTAAACTCTTCAATAGGTACTTAGTCAGCAACACCAATTTGTATGAACCTTATTTATCTTTCTAATAGATGAACGATTTTCATTTAGTTTCAATCATTCTTATTAAGTTTTCAGCTTGATAATTGCTTGATCGCCAATTATTAAACTTTAAATAGAAATCTTAAGGCTAAGTTATTCGACAAACCATTTGTAATTTAACATAAAAATTGGGTTAAACACTAGTTAAGTCATTATCTTGATTAATTGGTGCTTGAAATCTAAGTTCATTAGTTCAACTTGTTAAGGAGAATGCAAGATGGGGATTATGATCTAAGTTTCTATTTTTCTCTTATTGATTACATTTATTAATTTCTACTGCAATCTTAGTTACTATTAGATCACTTTTATTAGTCAAATTAAGTTACAACATCTTGGATAGAGTGTTTAGAATTTTATTTTGTTCTTCATTGGTAATTTGAGATTAATTAAGGATGTAAGCCAACAAGTTCCTTAAGAGATCGTCCTCAAAAGTAAGCTCGCCAATATTACAATTGGTTCGTGCATTTGCGAGTACATTTTGAGTTTTATCAAAATTTTGACATCGTTACTGGGAAACTTTTTTTATTAGATTTTTAAGTTAACTTGATTGCCAGTGTTTTTCTTTTAAACTATTTTATGCATCTAAGTGTCTATTTTTCTATTGTTTAGTTCGTTGACTTTTTTTATGCGAGGTTCTAGTAAACCAATAAAGTCAGGTGAAACATCCACTCAAAGAGATTACTAATTGAGGTCCAAGACATAGAGATAAAAAGAACAACCTTCTAAAGATAAAGAAGAAATTTTTGAAAACCTTGAGAATTTGGAAGAAGATGCAGTAATTGAGCTGATGGTGATTCCACTTAGAGAAGATGGTTCGCAGAGGGCCATGAAAGACTATGTTAGACCTATAATTAGCAACATTACCTTATGTATCGTGCTGAGAGAGGCAACAAATAATCATAGCTGAAAAGCATACACTTGAACATTCTTCCATCCTTTTATAGGTTACTTAATGAAGATCTTTTGACATTCATTAGGGAATTTTATGCAATGATCAATACTTTCCCTTTGAACAAGCCAAATCAAGATCAATTGAGGATGATGTGTTTCCCTTACACCTTAAAGGAGAGAGCTAAGGTATGGTTGATGACTTTACCCCCTAATTCTCTAAATAACTGGACTGAGGTATATCATAAATTTATGGGAAATTTTTATTTCCACCAAGAGACGAAAGAGTTGAGAGAGAAAATTACCAGTTTCTGTCAAAAAGACTCTGAAACAATTCATTAGGAGTGGGATAGATTCAAAATGCTTATTTTGTAGTGCCCTCACTATGGGTACCCTATCCCAAGTAACAAATTAGTCATTCTATGATGATTTGAGCTTATAATATCAATGCATGATTGATAATGCAACTAGGGGGAGCTATAGGAGAAAAGACAATCGAAGAGGTCTATGACATTTTCAAACTATTGGGAGCTAATTATCAATAGAAAAGTGTAAGAGGAAGAAATATGGTAGCACATGAAGTTTCCAGTAGCAATGAGTTGGCTTTACAAATAGCTAAGCTAACAAAGCAAGTTTGAATGTTGACCAACAAAGGACACACGTCAGTTAATGAGGTATGTGGTATTTGTCGTATTCATGGACATAAAACTAATATGTGCTCTTCCTTTGATTATTTGGCAAGGGATGAGGTGGAGCAAGTAATGCCCTAAATTCCTTCTAGTCTAGGCAATAAAATAACTCTTATTCAAACATTTATAACCTTAGTTGGAGGAACTATACTAACTTTTCATGGAAAAACTCTAACCAAAACCACCCTCAAATCTTGAGAAATCAAAATGCAAACTCACAATACCATTACCAAAAGCCTCAAAATCAGCCTTCATACCAAATCCAAACCAATTGGACATGCTAATGCATCTTAAAAACCATTTCAAAAAGAAACCTTAAATAATTTCATGATTTCCACTCAAGACAAGCAAGAAATAATAGACAAAAAACTTAACTATATTGAAACTTCATTCAAAATGTTGGAGATTCAGATAAGTCAGAGAGCATAGGCAGTATAAGAAAATTAAAAAAAAAAGAAGTTACCAAGCCAAATAGAGTAAGCTAAATCCATAACTGTGCATGGTAATACTTGTAATGATGAAGTAAAATCTGAAATAAATATCGAGTATTGTTCTCTTGTAGGTACACATAAGTCATAACATAAGGAGTTAGAGACACTAAAGAAAGAAACACATTAGGAAGCAAAGAAGGAGAAAATTTCAACACTTCGATTACATAAAGAAATAAAGATTTATAAGCCACCTTTTCTCAAAATTTAGGTGCATAACAAGAGTAAGTAGTGTCAGTGAACTTTACCTGAAAAAAAGGAAGAGCCTAGACCCTGGGAGCTTAACCATTGAAATTACCTCAGAAGATGGGAAAAAGGCAAAGGTCATGCTGGATTTAGGTGCTAGTATTAATTTGTTATCCTACTTAGTTTATAAAAAATTGGATTTAGGAGAATTAAAACCAACTAACACAGGCCTCCAATTAATTGAACTTCCCACAAGTATAGTAGAAGACATTGTGGTGCAAATTAGTAAGTTAATAGTACCTATGGATTTTGTGGTCGTGGACACTAGTAGTGCTAGTTTAAAAGGGAAGAATTCAGTAATACTACTTAGTAGACCTTTTATGACCACAACTGACACTCATATTAATGTTAAATATAAAAAACTAACCATGTCAATATTTGGTGTGAATGCTGAAATTGAAGTATGTGACTTCTCAATTTATTCTTCTAAGCTTACTACAAATAAATGTTTTTACATTTATAAGACTGATCAACTTATGTTTGAAGTAAATTTATAGGAACTACTAAATAAGTAAGGTGAAACTGTGAATGGTGCATGGGTGGATGACCAGCTGCAAATGACTTTCCACCCACCTTAAGAGAACCATAGTTAGCAATATCTTACCTAGAAAATAAATGTGTCAATTCTTGGGAGGCAACTCAAATTATTTCTAGTTTTTAGTATCAATTTCTATTTTTTTTTAGTTTATAAAGTTTTCTATTTGCATTTTAACTCTAAATTATGTTTAGAGAATACATTTACAAAAGAGAAGCTATGCTAAAATTAAAAGAACCAAGGAATGACTTGAGCTGAGACATCTGTGAACAAAGAGATGTCACAGGCCTGGACACTCATGGTAGAATAAAGAGGTGTTACGGATGTGAGGCATCCTCATGCACATGACACCTTAAGGTCAGCAAAAAGTGTCACAGACATGAAACACCCTTACCTACATGACACTTTATTTTTTTATATTGTATCTCTGACTTGATGTTTTAAATGTGCATATGACATTCTCTTTCTCATGATCTTGCTATTCCTTCCCAAATTTCTTCTTTTCTTCCTTTTTCTCTGAACTTTCCCTAAATCTTAACTCCAAATTCATCCTTAATTTTCATTTTTATCTCCAATTAGTATAGAATCTCACAAATCCATCAAAATTATGGCCCATGTATGCCATTTTTTAGCAAATTCAACATGCCTAGGACAAAAAAAAAACTCATCACAAAGGCGTGTAGAGTCTTTATGCAACCAATAGCCTACTCCCCCACCACATCATGAGGGTGATGAAGAGGAAGCCACACATGACACTGCTAATGATGCATCAGATGACTTGGCCATATATATTTCCTTCAGGTATATTGCTCTTTTTCCTATTTATTTTGATGAAAAAGGCATTATGTATGAATACTAGGTAACTAGACCTTTAACTGCATATCGATTTCTTGATTTTGAAACTTTGGAGCAATTAAATAGTTTAGATATCATGCAAACATGTGCTAGGCATTTAGGATGGTTAGATTTCATTCACATGTTAGACCCTAATTTTAAGGAAATGGTCTTAGAATTCTATAGCACCCTGCTAATTCATAAAGTTTGCACTAAAATGAATTTTAGAATATTAGACAAATGGTATGTAGTAACTCATAAAACAATGAGAAAAAATTTTAAATTCTTCATGGAAGGAGTTAGGGATATGCTAGATACTTTTAACCCTGATGAGTGACAAAATTTGACAGAGGAAACCAACTATAATCCTAAGAATTCTTCAACTATGAGCTTTAAAGATTCGTATATTGATGTCTTTCATAAATTCATATGTCATGCTATATTTGGAAAATCAAAGAGTAATAAGGTGTGTAAAGTTGAATTATGTATGTTATGGCATATGCATTCTAAAACAAAAGTTATGCAATTCTACTTTTATTTTTATGCATATGATATACACTATCAGACATCTTAGGATTGCACTTGGATTAAGCCATATCATCATTGCCTTGGCTAAATAACTTTATGCTTTTAATGTTTCTACCGATACACTAACCTTTATTCCTAGCAAAGGGGATTTCGATAGTATTGCTTTGCAATGTTTTAACCTTGTCATCAAGAAAAGAGATACTATCAGATGGTCTGTTATACGAAGTGGCAAAGGGGAAGCTTCACATCAAACTAAGGAAGCGGGATCAAGTGAGCAACAACCAAGTGAGCCTGTGCAATCTTTGATTCCTAAGGTTCAATGGGTTATGCAGCGCATGGACTGTATGGATCATCGACTGGACCATTTGAAGCACTTGTTCCCAGCACATCGTTATTCTAAATGAGATTCTAGAACACCTTCCTCCACCACCTCAATGATGTGTTTTTCATAATAAGGGAGTATTCTTTTTCCTTGCTTATTTCTTTTCTTCTCATTTGTGATTCATTGAGGACAATATCTCAAATAAGTGTGAGAGGGAAGAATTTTATCTTCTAGGGTGTAATGTTTATAATGTCAAAAGTATATGGTTAAAAGTTAAAAAAATTAAAAATTACAAAAAAAAATTAGGTGTTTAATTTGTTGTATTATGATGATCGATTTTTTTTATTTTCTCATACATAAGTTAATGAAGGAATACTATATTTTGACATGATTGGATTTGCATAGCTTAATAAAGTTTATGATAATTTTAATGCTAGTTTTATGCTTATATGTTAACTCATGTATATATTGTTAGTAATCTACTTAGGCTATGAATTATTAAACATTGATAACTAATATGTTAAATCCTAAATCACATTAAAAAAAAAGGAAGAAAAAACTCAATTAAATAGTAGAGTTAACAAAAATAGTGTGATGGATTATAAAATGCACTCACCTTATCTACTCCGTTATCTTACTAAGAATATGATTATAAAAAGCACCCTAAATGAGCGTAGTATGTTTTTCCAAATAAAAGAGAAAACGTACAAGTTCAAAGTAAAAAGGAGAAATGCACTATGACTTAGGGAAAATTTGTTAACTCTATTCAAAAATAAAATGATAAATAAAAATAAAAAGTATTATAAAAGAAAATAAGTGTGGGGACTTAATGTATAAAGTTTTTTATGTTTATTATAAGTAGTTTGGCCATATTTCTCTTTGTTATATTTTGAGGCCATATTGAGTTGGTTTATTTTTGAATTTGAGTATAAAATTAGTATTAGTATGGTCTTAAGCTTAGTTGACTACATGAATTTGACATAGGTCAGGTTGGTACATTAGTAAAACTTAGAGATTATGTAGATTTAGATTGTGTGTAATAGTTGGATTTATTGATTAAGTATGTTTGGAATATTTCTTCAAGTTTAGATATTACTTGAGGACAGACAATGTTTAAGTGTGGGAGAATTTAGTGTGTCTTTGTTTAATATAGTTTTTATTCATGTTTTTAATGTTTAATTATAGGTTTTTAGCATGTTTTAGGTACTTAGTGCTTTTAATTTTATGTTTGCAAGAGTTGAGAAAAGTTGCAACGTGGAGCAAAAGGGGTCATATGTGTGACACCATGTCACAATTATGAGGGGATTCTCTCTCCCAACCATGTCATGGATGTGAAGAGCTAGCACAAGCATAAAGAGTTACTTCCATTGTAGTGCAAGTGCGAGACTTTAATGCTAGTGTGAAAATCTTAAACCCATCTTTCTATTGCAAGCGTGTCGCAATCATATCACTATTCATGTCAGGTACGTGAAGACTTAGCACAAGCTTGATAAGTGTAATGATGAACACAAGTTTTTGTATGTGTGAAGACTTGATGTGAATGTGACAATACTTTTTGCACATAGTCTAGTCGTGTTTAAAATCTTATTCTAATCAAATGGGGCCCAGATTTTGGACATAAATGTCGATTTGAAGAACGATTTTGTGGGATATTATCTTTTATTTAGGAAGTGTTATATCTTTAGAGTTAGATTTTAAGTAGAACTTAGATTTTAAGTAGAAATTTTAGTATTATAAATTCAAGCTTGTATTACATTAAAATAGAGATGCACACAACAGAAAAGCTATTTTTAACAACAGACCTTATTTCTTTCATTTGAATTTCAGTGAGATTTTTCTTATATTTTTATTTTCTCTTATGTTTAACTTAGTCATCAACATAAACATGACCATTATTACTATGATGCTAGGCTAAACTCTTCAATGGGTGCTTAATGAGTAACCCTAGTTTGTATGAACCTTGTTTATCATTCTAATGGATGAATGATTTTCCTTCAATTTCAATTGTGCTTATTAAGTTTTTAGCTTGATAGTTATTTGATTACCAATTATTAAACATTAAATAGAAATCTTAAGGCTAAGTTATTAGACAGACCATCTGTAATTTAACGTAAAAATTGGGTTAAACGCTAATTAAATCATTAGATTGATCAATTGGTGCTCGAAGGAGAGAGCCATAAAATCTAAGTTCATTAGCTTGTTAAAGGGAATGTAAGTTGAGGGTTGTGATCTAAGTTCCTATTTTTCTCTTATTGATTACATTTATTAATTTTTACTATAATCTTAATTACTGTTAGATCGCTTTTATTAGTCTAATTAAATTACTACAACTTGGTTAAAGTATTTAGGATTTTATTTCATTGTTCATCAGTAATTTGAGATTAATTAAAGATGTAAGCCAATAAGTTCCTAAAGAGATCAACCTCGGAAGTAAGCTCGTTAGTATTACAATTGGCTCGTGTACTTACGAGTACACTTTGAGTGACATGAACTTCATCTTTTGTAATTACATTGCTCATTTCAAATTGCATTGTAATTCCTTATATGTATTTAAGGTATGCAATATAGTTCACTATCTTTATATACAAGGTTATTCAAATACATATGTCATGACATTTACAGTTTAAAAGCATTTAATTATGAAATAGTTTTAACCAATTAAAATGTGGCCGCTACTTGATGGGCGCAGTCGCGATATATTTTTGGCTACCACCTTTTGAGTTCACAATATACTAGTTGAGATCACGATGTGTTTTATTCGTGATTCATTTTCTCGGTCGCGTTTACACCTGCAAACCCCATTATTTCTTAAGAAAACACAATTTGCAATTATGAAGGCAAAACATGGTCGCAAAAAGACATTGTGATCCTTATCATGAAAAGACATTGAGGTTATTGTCATGATCATGCTACTCTCTCCAATCTACACTAATTGCAATCATGAATGAGGCAACATGGTCAAAAAGACCTATTACAACTGAAATTGCAGTCTTCACTATTATTTAAACCACATGGTGGCACAATCATGACAACATAGGCATTGTTGTGATTTATAGTGCGAAAACTTGATTTCTAGCAATTAGTTGCACTTTCCACATGCCAATCTATCATGTATACAATCCAACTATAGTAAATCTAAAATTATCAATTTTACTAGTTATTATGGACAAAAATCTTTAGTCCCAATGAACATACATCAATTAATTCAACTTAGATATTGTAGTACCTTCTCACCTAACCTAGATTAATCCGACTAAATGAGCAGATGCTACACAAACTAGTGTGCGAAAAACTTGTGAAATTTTAAAACTTTTCTTTTCTTTGGAAAACCCTTTTTCATAAACACTTCATTTGCATATGAAACCATATTACAACATCTCTTATATAAAATGGTCCATAAAGAAATCTTTTGATCCAATAGAAATATCATCATATATATGAAAGAATTAACATGTTTAGGTCTCAAAAGGGCCGATGTTTACAAAAATGCATGCCTTTATAAAAGCTACAAATATATCTCAAGCTACAAGACATGTTGTATGCAGGTAAACAACCCAAATTCTTATGCCATATACAAATACAAAATATGACATATGGCATAACCAACTCGTGTCATGTCTAAATTGTTGTCTCGAATGTTGGGTTGGCTTTTCTTGTTTAACTTCCACTCTATCTACAAGACTCTAACCAATATGGAGAAACACCCGCATGCTAAGCTACTGAAAGTTTAGTGGTACATATAGGTATAAAACTTCACATGCAATCAAACATTAAACAACTCATGGCAACATATAAAATATCATTGCATGGTAATTATTTCATAATATCATATAGAGATTGTTAGAGGAGTGCTCTAAAGGCAATCACCTTTAACACTTTTTGTACAAATTTAATTGATTAATAAAAGGCTTTTTCATTAATTTGATGATCATTTGATATATGAATTGATAAATGATCTTAAATCAATTAATGAAGTCATTGATACATAACATAGCATGAAGGAAATCATGATGAGATCATGATATTGAGATTCTTATCATGTGTAATTATGTTAGTATCAAAATTATCCCTAGTCATAGGATTAATGAGATGGGACATTATTAATCTAGATAGACTAGCACATGTTACACTTTTTGATTGGATCGAGTAGTAGATCTCATAATCTTATAACATGAAATGTTTAGAGTTAACATGTGGATGCTTGCTAAGTGTAGCTAAGTACATTGGATGACCAACTATGAGACAATCATATGGATAATCTATTCAAATGTCAATGATAGTCTCATCATAGCAATGGTGCAAGTATCCTTAGACTTGAGGTACTCAAGGATATCTTGAATATTGATTCTGTATTTTGACACTATTCCTTGTTGCCTCAGAGAGGTAGCTCATAGGTTGGCGATTGGATACAACTTGAGGTATTGGAAGGTAATTGGGTAACCAACAAAGGATTCATCACTCTTGATAGAATGAGTGTATACTCATGGCCTCTTGTCATGGTCATTGCTCGAGAATCTCTGGTCAGAGTGGAAATGTCATAAAGATAGTCTTCAATGACATATCTAATAGATTAATGAGCCTCAAGGACAAGAACTAACATTACTTGGACTAGATGTGATGTAGTTAGTCTAATTGGAGTTGACACATGTCCATACTCTGAACTAAGTGGGGTATAGAATGGTGAAAGGAATAATTGCATGGAAATTGTCTATGGAAAGGTTCGTAGTCAAACAACTGACTTTCCGGTCAATTGGGGGTCATGATATGTTGCTAGATACCACTCATGACCTACTTAAATTAATTGTTAATTTAAGTGGCCAACATAACTGAGAACTTAATGGGTCACACGCACTGAAAATATGGAGAATGAGTAAAATGGTCTTGGATAGGATCCAAAATATGAGAGAACTATTTCGGGATGGATCGCGATGAGATCACATAGAAAAATCGTTTGGGAGGGTCACTGGCCCGCGCCTGGGCTACCCAACAGTAGCCCGCAGCAGGCCCAGCGCGCTGCTGCCTCCCACCCGTTGGCCAATGGCAGATTTTGGCCTTAATTAGGCCAATTGTGGCCAATTACTATTCATTCATTTTCCTTTTCTTCATTTTTGACTTTTCATCTTTTCTTTGAATTTGATTCAAATAGAAAAGACATCAAATAGTAGAAAATAGACATGAAAATATTTTTTTGTGAAAAAAAAAATTTTAAGACATAACAAAATTCTCTCTAAAACACTTTCAAAGCTAGCACATTGAATTTGTTCAAACCATTTCTTTTGATAGTTTTTTCTTTATTCTTCGCATGGATTATCATTAGAGACATCTTAGTGTGGATTGTTGTGGCTTGTTACAACCCAACAAAGTGAAGATTTGAAGAACAAATAAAAAATAACAAGGTATAATTTTTAACGTTTATATTTATATAAATTAGTTTTAATGGTATAAGTATGATCTTTTGTTTTGGGTTTTAAAAATTTTATTTTTCCATTGCGTTTATGATGATAGTTGTTTCTTCATTCTTCGCGTGGATTATCATTAGAGACATCCTAGTGTGGATTGTTGTGGCTTGCTACAACCCAACAAAGTGAAGATTTGAAGAACAAATAAAAAATTACAATGTATAATTTTTAACGTTTATATTTATATAAATTAGTTTTAATGGTACAAGTATGATCTTTTGTTTTGGGTTTTAAAAATTTTATTTTTCCATTGCGTTTATGAATATGATTCATTCTTCAAAACCCAATAGATACCTTACTTTATGGGATGAACTAACTCATTAAGCATTGAATTATATGAAAGAGAACATATAATTCCTTTTTAATAACATATAATATATTAACTGTGTATTCTTGTATACTTGTATTTTTGAATTTATTTTTCATTTTATTATGCTCTTAAATCACTATGAGATGATTGATTGATTGGATTTTCAACAACTCTCATCAAGGACTATTCGAGTACAGATTGTGAATAGGGGCGCTCTCTAAGCTTAAGCTACCCTACCACTGTCTATAATCATGTCTGTCAGTCGAGCCGTCTCAGTCAATGGTGCTCCTAGAGCTTAAGCCACATTGATGAGTATGAACATATGTGCCAATTGAGGTGTCTCGATCAATGGTGCTTCTAGAGCTTAAGCCACATTAATAAGTATATAATCATTGTATTATAATCACTATGGTACTGAACCCCGTTAATGGCATGCCACCTATCCTACTTTTAGTCCTAGTATCAAGCTTGGGCTTTACTTGATCATATTATCTTATTATACTTTATTAAGACATTTATATCTTATAACATATATACTTTGTTCCTATATAAACTCATCATGTCACATTCATATTATGATCTTCATACAAGCATACTTCAAACATATCATATAGAAAGCATGTGCAAAGCCATTACAATTTAACCATTAAGCATACAACATATCTCATTTTAGTAGGCTTCATGAGTGTGAGCTATGTGTTTACAGTCGTGAAGGTTCATTCACAGGCACCCCTACCCGTGAGCCAAACCGTAAACTAAGTCGTAAAAGTTTTTGTCCATTTTGTGCACATTTTTCACGAGTGTGAAGAAATAGGCATGAGCATGATCTTATTTATGGGATGAGATTCACGATCATGGACACCTAGTCACGGGCATGAATCTAGGTTTCCCAGCAATTAACAACATTAAAGATAAACTTTAATTGCAAGTCACATGCAAGGCTTTAAGGATTGTCTCATGAACATCATGCATTAAAACATGTTAAAAAATCATTTAAACTTCAGAGAATAAATAATCATTCAATTCTCCCTTTTCATACTAATTATGCGTATTAACAATCATCTATGAACCCATATGTATTAATACATCATTTATTGCTTCTTTCAACTACTTAAGCCACTATTCATCAATATACACATAAATGCACATTTAGCACATTTATTGCACTCCATAACATGGTATCATTAATAACTCTTATCAAGCATATTTAACATTCAATTATTGTAATATCAATGCATTAATTACTTCCTTTAAACTCATTATAGAAAATAGCTAGCATTTAAGACATTCAAAGAATTTAACACCTATAACATGTCAAAATTGGAATTTAAATGCATATATGTACATACCTCTAATGGAGCCTCAAAAACCAAGCTTATATCAAGCTTGCTTATCCTTTTGGTGGATTTCACCACCTCCTCTTTCAACTCCTATCACATATAACACATCTATATCAATCAATAACCCATAAACTTAACCTTTAAAGCCATAATGATAAAAACCCAAACCTTAACCCTCTTATATAACTTTAATCCCATAGAACCTCTTACTAAAGCATATAATAATTTATAAACAACTTAAAGAGGGGTCTAGAAACATAAAAACTCATGTTCAACTAAAATCCTATCCCATATGGAAATGGGTCTCTAACAAAATGGGCTCCACATGGAAAAAGGTTATGAAAGCTTGTAAAAATGAAAAGGAAACATGATTCCATACCACAATTGAAGGAAACACGGTTAGGATGGAAGATTCGACTCCCTTCTTCTTCTTATAGGTTGGCATCTTCAAGAACAACACTTCTTTGTGCTCCTCTTTCATAAGAACTTGTTTAAACATTGATATTTGGTGTTGGTTTGGTGTTTATGGTCTAGAAATCAAAGAAAACATAAGACTTGGTCTCAGATAAGAAGAACATTCGAGTTTTAAGGTTTACTTTTCAGTTCAGTTCATAAGAGAAAAAAAGAACTGTTGGAATTTTATATTTGACAATGTTCATGGGCATTATAACCATTGTCATGATTGTGAATCAAATTAAACTTAGAATTCCATCTCGCAATGGTTCACGGTTGTGAAAACATTGTCACGAGTGTGAACAATGTAACATTTCATTTTTTTGTTTCTTTTCAACTTGATCCATATACTTTAACTCTTAAACACATATTTATCTTCCTATAATCGCTCTTATTTACTAGGCCCTAATTACGAGCATTATAGATGTTTTCATCCCATTAGGATACATCATCTCTTTTCTCAAATTTCATGTTAATCAGATCCTAAAATTCAACATGTATATGCTTAACATTTAAATCTAATGTCACGATATAACCAAAATTCATGCTTCCCACACATCAAGCCTCTCGTGAGGCAATTACATGTCAATATTCATATATTCATGCATTCTAGAAACATTCAATTTTATATTTTAACAAAGCATAAATATCACAAGGTGAAAACGTGCAAATCTCATTCAACATCATGTCAAGCTCAAATTTTGAGTTTTCTTTGTGTATATACTTGATTTTGGAGTTTTATCTCTCTTAAGGTCTCTCTTCCACTTTTTGTCTCGGCTCACGCTTTTCTCCCACTTAGAGGTTACCTTCTCTTCCTTTTGGTGCTCCTAATGCATCAAAACATTATTTTTACAATCTAAGCTATTTTAATCATAAAATTATTCTTTTTAAGGTTTAAACCCTAAGGTTCCACTTTTCATACCCTTTAATGGTTTCACTTTCTATTTTATCTCAAAATCTTTTTAAGGTCTCATTTTGTTTAACTTTATTAATCATTTAGTTAGGTTTTCTCACCAAAACCTTAAGTTGGTCACAATAGCTTATCTATAAGAAAGCTCATGAGCAAGGAGTAGAAAAGATTTCTTTTAGAATTCAAGTTTGTACAAACTGAAATGAAGAAGAAAAGGAAGAAATTTTTATACTTACCACAAGTTTTTCAAGGTTAGCATGATGCCTCCTTTGTCTTGCTCCTTTTATTCCCCTTTATTTCTTTTTCAAATCTACTCCTCATTCAGCTTCAATATCCTTTTTCATCATCCATTACATCAATTTCTAACACAAGTGTGAGATTTCCCATTTTAAATTAGTTGTGTATTGCTTAGTGTGAAGAATAAATTGAAAAGAATAGGGTGGAGAAGTGGGCAGCATGCAAAGAAAATTGAGAAGTAAAAAAGATAAAGTTTATGCATATCAACCTTATCTCATTCCATCTCTTCCTTTTTATATGTTGGAATAAAAGGCTAAGATTTAGCCATATTTAATCCACCAATAAGAGCTTAGTAAAAGTCAAACAAATATTATTTTATTCTTTCCTTTGCAAAATTTACATTAAGCCCTCAATCCTTTATTCTTTTCAATTTAGTCCTCAATTAAATTTTTCCCTTCTTAAAATAAATATTAACCTATTATTTTAAAAAAATTAATCTAAATTTAAATTCTAGTTGATTCAACGTGTCCAATTTGATACACACATGGCTTAAAGCCTAAAATAGTAGACTATGCAGTCATAAAATTTGGAATCATTTAGTATATTCTCACATCTTCATTTGCTAGGTTCTATAACTTTGGCTAGGTGTGATTACATTCCTAGTGTGCAGTTTCTTTTTTTCAACAACATTGTTCAATAGCTAGTAATTTCATTAAATAACACTCATTAATGAAAACTAATTCCAATTTCAATTACATAAAAACCAATAAAAATCAATTCCAATTTTTTATTAAATAACACTCCATTAATTTGCAACAACTTTCTTCAATAGCAAAATTTCAAACAATTCCATTTATTTTATTCCATAATACTATGTCATTTCACTTTCACAATAATGCAAATGCATTTTAGTGAATCAAGATCCCAACAAAAAGTCCTAATAAGAAAGCTAAACAATAAAAATGAAAAACATGCTCCAATTATGCTTTCTTCTTCCAGTTTCTTCCTCAAGTCTTTTTTTACTTTTCAACAATCTCAAAATCATGACTCTAGCTCTATCATCCATAAACGGATCAAGCCATTCACAAAATCTACATTTAACATGGCCCTTAAACTACAATCAAATAGCCAAATTCAAAATGTAAAATTAAACCCTAATTACAAAAAATGCATGCATCCTTAAATTAACTTACCCATATCGCTTCACTAGTACAAAAAGTGTTATAAGTTAAAAGGTTATATGTGTTGGATTTAAAACTAATAGATGCATATATAAAATATGGTGGTAAAATTATAAATATTGGAAAAAAAAGGTAGAGTATATACATCAGTTGCTAATAAAAATTGAAGCAAGTTGTCTGCCTAGGATTATAGGCATTGGTTTCTATTAACAATTGACACTTATTTGTGACAAAAGACATCAGTTTTTGCATCAAACCGACGTCCATAGTCCCTTTATTTCTACAAGGCAATCAATTAGATCTAGGGAGGTTGCAAGGTAAGCAATCATTTTTACTGAGATCCTAATTCAGAATCCCTAGCTACAATCTCGCCCCCTCCTCTTCCCTTTCACTTCTCTCCACTAATTTCTCTCTATTTATTTCTCCCCGCCTGTGCCTTTCTTCTTCTCTGCAAGCTCTATGCCTTTCCCTCTTTACCATTCCTAGGTAAGTAACTTCCACTTCTAGGGCCCATGTATATAAAATGCAACAATTTAATAATGTCAGGGTTCTTATTTAAATTTTTTGATTATTCAAAAGGACTAAAATTTGAGCTCTTGGTTGCTCAAAATTGTTGATCACACTGAGTAGTATGGTGGTCAATACTCACCTCACTTCTCATATTTGAAGCGCGCTTGTTGTGGTTAGCCACTTTCATTTTTCTTCTCTGCTCTATATCTTCTTCTTGTCTTTCTTTCTTGTTCATCTTCTTCTTAACTTTGCTTTACTACTGCATTTCCTTTCTTTCTCTCTCTCTTTTTATAGCTTTTACCATATCCGTATGGTTAATTGGTTTTAAAGTAAACATCAAATTAATTTTGATTTTATGGCCACCCATTTTGATTTTGTTTCAACAACATCAAATTAATCGATTGTTGTTTACTTCTTCTAGATGCAATATTTAATATGGTCTGATGTAAAATGAGAGAGTGCTTATATCATCTTTCAAAAAGGAAATTTATATGAGAGAGAATCTAGAAAGTGATAAAGGCAGAAAAAAGCATAGTAGAAAGAAGAAAAAAATTAACTTCAACTTTTATAAAAAAGCTACAATGTTTTTTAGGAAATAAATGCCTTATATTAATATAAAGGAATAGTCTTGCAATAGAAGGTGGTATTTCTTTCCCTCTCCTAAATTTTCACTACTGCCTTTCAAGTCTTGAAATTAGAAAATCTAGTATTTTTCATGTTTGTTTAGCAAAAATGAGTGACCCTAAGTATGTTTATCCTTATCCTGCTCAAGATATTCAATTATTAATTTATACCTCATTTCTTATATTGTTTTCTTTGTTATGTATTCATGCTTTTTTTTTAATTTTAGTCTCTTTCTCTATTATGATTTTAAGTTGAATAACGCTTATTGGTTTTGCTTCATCTTTGTAAGTAGTTGCAATTAATTGCTGGTCTTGGCTCTTATTAATTCTAATTTCCATTTTGGGAACATGGTTTTGTACATAATTTGCGTTTTTCAAGTGTATATTTAGTCTCACTTTCTAAGAATTTTGGTGGGTTTCCTTTTTAATTATTATCACCTCTTGCCTTATGATGAATGAATTATGAAGGGTTTCTTTCCTAATTTTTTTATTTTTTTGTAACATTTTGGGTAGTTGATTTTGATTGTAGGTTATTATCAAGGACCCTCAGTAATGCACCTCTATAATATGCTGCTCCACCACCTAGAAGGGAGCCTGGTTTCTTTGAGGGATGGTAATTATTTTTCCTATTTTCATACCATATCATTTGTCTTGTATAGTAGGTAGATATTGTCCTTTAAGCACACCTAATGTGAATGGGTATATATTTTTTAATTTTTCTTTTGGTTTGGACTTGTTCTTAATTGCACTTTATGAGATATACATATAATAATTGTGATTTTATTATGGACCTGGTTCATCTACGACCATTTCCATATATATATATATATATATATATATATATATATATATATATATATATATATATATATATATATATATTGTAATGCCCATAATTAGGGCTTATAAGTTATGTTATTGATTAGTGAGAGTTGGGAGCTAAGTGAAGTTTTAGAAGTTTAAGAGTTACTAAAATCTGTTGTTTCATATCCATGACAATGGGTGTCACGGCTGTGAATTTTGAATTTTAGTTAGCAGCTATGATAGGGTTTTTCATGATCTTGAAGAAAAGGTTCAAGAATGAAAAGTCGAATCACGGCCATGAAGCCTAGGTAGGCAAAGCAGGTGAGGCAGTCATGTTTTTCTTCTTGCCATATCCTTTTAAATTTGTTCCCCACTCCATGTTAACCAACTAAACACACCATTTGCATCTTTTTCTTTCTCCAGACTCCATCTTCCTCCATTGTGTAAGCTTGGAAGATCAAGTTTCTTGAGGTTAAAATGAGAGAAAAGATTGAGAGTGGGATCTTGTGAGCTTTAGGAGAAGAGTTTGATTTTTGTATTTCTGGGTTTGGTTCAAGTTCCAAAGGCTAAGAGGATATTTTTCTTCTTGCTAGAACTTGGTAGAGGAGCTAGGAGTCCATCTCAAGGGAGAGGACAAGCTTGAAGAGCTCAAGCTTTAGCTAATCTCCATCCTAGGTATAAAGTTTATACATAACAATACTTAAGGAAATTAATTGATGTTTTTGTGTCATTTTCTTTAAATACATAATGTAAATGTTTAGTGAGTAATTAAATGATAAAATATGGAGTTGATATGCATGATGGAAATTTGTATTATCGTGGTTAGATTGAGATGTTTGATGAGTTATTATGGTTAATATTGATGGTTAAGAAGTATATGGTTGTGATAGATAGCTTAAATGCATGTTGGAATGTTGATAGGGTGGCAAACATTGGTCAACCATGGAAACTATTGCATGTGAGAATGACATGAAGTTGTGATGCTCTATTTTCTAGAAAAATTTCTAGATTCATGGTCGTGAAGGGTGGGTTCATGGACATGAAGGTAGTGAAAATAAATTTTTATCAAACCCATTCACGGGCAGCTTCACGGTTGGATTCATAGTTTGGTTTACGCCGGTGAAGGGGTGATCACAACTGTGCACGTGTGCCGATTCACAGGTTGAATGACGGCTTGGTTCACGGGCTGACTACCTGTGAAATAGTGTTTCACGACTATGAAGGGTTATTCACAGGCGTGAAGCTTCTTATGATGAAAAACTTGTATGTTTGCTTGTGAATCAAGATTGATTCATTGTGGGGGGGTAGGCCTAGGTTGTATGCTTATAATATGATATGAAAATACATGTTGTGAAATGATTGTCGAAATCATGGTATATTTGTTATATATGGAAAATGGATAATATGGAAACATATATGGAATGTGTTGTGAAATTGTGAGCCCAATACTCTAACTAGGACTAGAGTTAGGATAGATGGCATGCCATTAAGGGGGGAGATCGGTACCGGGTGACATATATTGGTCACGATTGAGATATTTTGAAGATTAACTAGTTATTTTGAAGGCTCAGGGCCTAACCATATGGGCTTCCCTCGTAGCTATTATGTGTTCTCATTTTTCTTCGGTTAATATATTTGAAGGCCCAGAGGTAAGCAATGAGAGCTTCTTTGGTGGGTTATACTTAAAAGCCCAGAGGTAAGCAATGAGAGCTTTCTCGGTGGGTTATACTTAAAGGCCCAGAGGTAAGAAGTGAGAGCTTTCTCAATGGGTTATATTTGGCTCTAGGGAGAGCTATAAAGTACATGTTTCCATTTTAGTCTAGTTATGAGTAAGGTGGGCAAAGGTAAGATAATTAATTATTTTATGTGTGGTATACACTTGTATGATACCGAGTGATTATTTGATATACCATGTTCATGGAGGGCAATATATATATGAGATCCTTATGGTATGTCATGTAGTATGCGAGCTAGTGCATGTGCGGACTTTAAGCTAAGTCATTAAAATAGCTCGGTGGGTATATCATGCATATTATATTTTTATCATGTGGTGTGCTTGTGTGTTGTTAAATATTGTTTAGCATATGGACTTTCCATGACCAGGTTCGAATCTTAGAAGAGGATCAACAAAGGAGGACAATCGATGATCAGAGCCTTGGATATACACTTGGAGTGGATGATACACGGTTGTACGTTTTGATTGTTTTATGGGTTGGGTAGTTATAGTGATACATGTTATAATTCAAAGACATGTAGTTTTATAACCTCTCATTTTGTATAAACGTCAGGCTAGTGTTGCCCATTTGATTTATGTATTTAACTTTATTTTTATCGTATATTTAATGGCATTTTATTTTATTTACGTCATCATTGCCAAGGTGCAGGAAAGTTTTAAATTATAACATTTTCAACTCATATGTATCATAGTATCTTTTGGTATAATTGGGATTATTCTTAATTATGCTGAAGAGTGCTACTTTTAATGGTATCAAAGCTTAGGTTTAGGCGGTTATGAACCTACGTGGGATGGGTGTGTCACGTGTGTGAGTGTTATCCTGTATGATTCTAATATGGGCTATTCTCTGTTAATGTGTAGGCTAAAGGGCGAGTATGGAGATCAAACCACATGATGCGGCCGAGAATAATAATCCAAGATCAGCCAAGCCAAGCTAGTGTGCAAAGGTCGGCTAGCACACTTTCTTTACAGCAGCCGATGGCTGGTCCAGCAGATTAGGCATAGGATACTCTAATGTAGAATCTTACTACTCTACTATAACAGCTAGTACAGGCTATGCCTCCACCACTACCACCCCACCACCTTCTTAATTGCCACTGAGATGTAAGGTTCAGATTGATAAGGTAAGGAAATATGGAGCTATGGATTTCATAGGCATTATTGACTATGATTTGGCAGCTGCTGAGTTTTGGTTACAGAGGACTAAGAGGGTATTCAAAAAGTGTGATTGTGCCAAGGAGCACAAGGCTAGGTATGTTTTTTCACTTCTCCAAAAGCATGTCTATGATTGGTGGAAGTTAGTTTTGCAGAAGCTGCAACTTCCAAAGCCGATTACATGGGATTTCTTTACCACTGAGTTCAAGAAACAGTATGTGCTGAGAGTGTACACTGATGAGAAGAAATAAGATTTTCTCAATTTATGATAGGGGAACATGACAGTGACTATGTATGAGAGAGAGTTTACCCAATTGGGCAGGTATACGACCGGTATCATTGAGGATGAGGTGGACAAGTGTCGTCGGTTTGAGAAAAGTCTGAGAGACAAGATTGGGTTCCATGTGATCTCACAACAGTATGAGGACTTCTCAAAGTTGGTATCTTCTTTTATTATAATAAAGAATAGGGTAAAGCTAAAGAGAGTAGATGAGTCATCTAGGAGAGACTTCAGAAGGTCAGCTTACAATGTCACACAGTCATCCAACAAGAAGGCTCATACCAGTTCTAGACCTTTCTAGTCTAAAGAATAGGGACAGGGTCAGGGTCAGTCGGGGTACACCAGACTGACACTATCATTAGGAACAATTCCTTTTGCTGCCAGTAGTCAACCCTAGAGACACAGAGAGGCAGTACCCCAGTGTACAGTGTGTGGGAGGATCAATAGAGGATAGTGTTGGGGATGCATAGGGTCTTGCTACAAGTGTGGGTCTCGAGACCACTATAGGAGAGATTGTCTTTTACAAATAGTTGAGACTATCACTCAGACTCGAAGTTCGATGTCGACACAAACTAGAGGATAGGGATAGGCCAATTCAAGTAGACATGATCTAGACCGATCATATCAGAGACAGTGAACAAGCCAGGACCTAGTAGAGTACCAACGAGGACCTATGTTATGAAGGCCAGAGAGGATCTGAGTGTATTAGACATGGTTGTTAGTACTTTTTTTTTCTCTTTGACTCATTTTTAATTGCTTTGATAAATACAGGTTCCACACACTCTTATATATGTATCCACATAGTTGAGAGGCATAACATGTTAACAGAGAGATTAGATTATAAGATAAAGGTGACTAGCCCTCTGGGGCATAGCACAGTGGTGGACCGGGTGTATAAGAATTGTCCGATTATGGTTCAAGGGATGGAGTTCATGACATATTTGATTGAGTTGCCTTATCATGAGTATGATGATATTCTGGGTATGGATTGGCTCTCTCGGCAGGGTCCAATAGTGGACTACAGGATGAAGATAATTGATTTGAGAACATCAGAAAATGAGATAGTGGTTGTTCAAGGGGAGAGATCCTTACAGCAAATAAGGATAATCTCTATGATGAAAGCACAGAAGATTATCAAAAAGGGGTTAAGGCCTATTTGGCTCACATAATTGACACCATAAGGGAGAGCCCAAATCTTAGGGATATTTCGACAGTGGAAAAGTTCCCAAATGTGTTTCCAGATGAGTTACCAGGGCTACCTCCAGAAGGAGAGATAGAGTTTCAATTGAGCTTACTCTGGGTACAACTCCTATATCAGCGGTACCATATCGTATGGCTCCATCAGAGATGAAAGAGTTAAAGATACAGTTATAGAAACTATTAGAAAAGGGATTCATAAGACCGAGTGTATCTCCATTGGGTGCACCAGTATTGTTCGTCAAGAAGAAAGATAGGTCTATGAGATTGTGCATAGACTATAAATAATTGAACAGGGTGACCGTTAAGAACAGGTATCTATTACAATAGATCGACAATCTCATCGATCAGTTGAGAGGTGCAGAGGTATTTTCTAAGATTGATTTGAGATCAGGATACCATCAGTTGACAATCAAGGCGGGTGATGTAAAGAAGACCGTTTTTTGAACCATATATGGTCACTACGAGTTTCTAGTTATGCCCTTTGGGTTGACCAAAGCCCCAGCGGCCTTTATAGATCTAATGAATAGGATCTTAAAAAAAATTTTGGATCAGTTTGTCATGATGTTCATAGAAAACATCTTGGTGTACTCAAGAAATAAGAATGAGCATGAGCAACATTTGAGAATAGTTTTGTTGATTCCTAGGGAGCATAAGCTATATGCTAAGCTCTCTATGTATGAGTTTTGGCTAGACAAGGTTGCCTTTCTCGAGCATGTGATATTGACCGATGGGATTAGAGTGGATCCAGGCAGGATCGAGGCGATCTTGGATTGGAAACCCCCATGGAATGTGACCAAAATCAGGAGTTTTCTCAGCTTAGCATGATACTATAGAAGGTTCATTAAGGGGTTTTCTATGATTGTTTCTCTGTTGACTAAGTTGTTGCGGAAGCATATCAAGTCTGATTGGACAAAAAAATGCCAGAATAGCTTTGATCAGCTTAAGAGTCTTTTGACAAAAGCTTCAGCATTGACACAGCCAATTCCGGACAAAGAATATGTTGTTTACAGTGATGCATCACACAACGGATTGGGTTGCGTATTAATGTAAGAAGGGAAATTTGTCGCCTATACCTTTAGACAGTTAAAGTCTTATAAGAAGAATTACCTGATGCTTGATATAGAATTGACGGCCATTATCTTTGAATTGAAGATATCATGTCATTATCTATACAAAGAGAAGTGTTATATCTACACTGATCACAAGAGTTTGAAGTATCTTTCTATACATCGGGATTTGAATTTGAGGCAAAAAATATGGTTAGAGTTGATAAAGGATTACGACTGTGTGATTGATTATCATCCAGAATAGTCCAATATGGTGGCCGATGCGCTCAATAGGAAGACTCTAGCAGAGTTGCACATCCGACCAACCTTGGATCAAGAGATTAGAGATGCACAAAAAAATGATGGCAAGCTAGTGGAAATGGTCATTTTGATCTCTAAAGGGGAGAGATTGGGGTTCCCAGTTGAGCCAGATGGTAGTGTACACTACTAGGACAAGTTATGTGTGTCAGATATCTCAGAGTAGAGATAAGAGATTGTGGGAGAGGCCCATGAAATGAGATTTTCAATACACTCGGGAAGTAATAAGATGTATTAGAACTTGAAAGAAGTGTATTGGATAAAGAAAGACATCACAGAGTGCACAACTAGATGTCATACATGTCAGCAAGTAAAGGCCGAACATTGAGTACCTTCAAGTTTATTGTAGCCAATCATGATTCTAGAATGGAAATGGAAGAGAATCACTATGGATTTTGTGATTAGATTGTCATTGACATCGAGGAAATACGATGTTGTATGGGTGATCATGGATAGGTTAACGAAGTTGGCTCACTTCTTACCTATTCGGAGAGACTATCTTTTGAATCGGTTGGCAAAGTTCTACTTGAATGAGATGGTGCATCATCATAGAGTTCTAGTCTCCATCATTTCGGATCGATATCCGCAGTTCACATCTCATTTTTTGGGTAGTTTATAGCGAGCTTTGGGTATCAAGTTCAATTTCAACACGGCTTTCCATCCCTAGACAGATGGTTAGTCGAAGAAAGTTATTAAGATCTTGAAAGACATGATGAAGTGTTGTGTGATCGAGTTTAAGAGAAGTTGAGATAGATATCTACTGTTAATGGAGTTCGTCTACAATAACAGTTATCAGTTCAGTATTTAGATGGCCCTATATGAGGCATTTTACAGTAAAAAGTGTCAGACACCGTTGTGTTGATCCAAGCTTAGTGACAGAAAATTAATGGAGCCAGACTTAGTACAAAAGATAGAAGAAAAAGTGAAGATCATCAGAGATCGACTAAAAGCAGCTTTCGACAAATATAAATCCTATGCAAACCTCAAGAGAAATGATATGAAGTACTCAGTGGAAGACAAGGTGTTTCTCAAGGTATCTCCGTGGAAAAAGGTTCTCAAATTTAGGAAAAATGGCAAGTTGATCCCTAGGTTCATTGGATCTTATAAGATTCTAAAAAGGATTAGACGACTTGCATATAAACTTGCCTTGCCACTAGAGTTAAGTAGGATACACAATGTATTCCATGTATCAATGATGAGAAGGTATCGGTCAGATCCATCTCACACCATCACAGTTGAGAGTATAAAGTTAAGACCGGACTTGACTTATGAAAAAGAACCAACCGAGATCTTATCTTATGAAGTAAAAAAGCTCAGGAACAAGCAAGTTCTACTAGTGAAAGTTTTATGGATGAGCCATAGCGTTAAAGAAGCGACATAGAAAAGTGAGAAAGTGATGAGGGCATAATACCCTCAGTTGTTCTGAGACGTCATGATAGGTAATTTCAAGGACAAAATATCCTAAGGGGGAGATAAATGTAACACCTACAATTAGAGCATATAAGTTATATTCTTGGTTAGTAAAAGTTGGAGGTTAAGTAAAGTTTTGGAAGTTTGAGAGTTATTGAAATCATTGTTTCATACCCGTGACAATGGGTGTCACAAACATAAATATTGGGTTTTAGTTAGTAGCTGTCATAGGGTTTTTCACGACTATGAAGGAGGTTCACACCGTGAAAGTCGAGTCACGACCGTGAAGCTTGGGCAGGCAAAGCAAGTGAGATAGTCACATGTTTCTTCCTTCCATATCCCTTTAAATTTGTTCTTCACTCCCTGTTAACCAACCAAACATGCCATTTGCATATTCTTCTTCCTCCAGACTCCATCTTTCTCTATTGTGGAAGCTTAGAATATCAAGTTTCTTGAGGTTAAAGTGAGAGAGAAAAGTGAGAAAGGGATCTTATGAGCTTTAGGAGAAGAGTTCAATTTTCATATTTTTAGGATTGGTTTAAGTTCCAGAGACTCAGATGACATTTTTCATCTTGCTAGAATCTGGTAAAGGAGCTGGGAGTCCATCTCAAGGAAGATGACAAGTTTGAAGAACTCAAGCTTTAGCTAATCTCCATTCTAAGTGTAAGGTTTGTACATAATAACACTTAAGGCAATTAATTATTGTTTCTGTGTTATTTGCTTTAAATACATACTGTAAATGATCAACGAGTAGTTAAATGATAAAATGTGGGTTGATATGCATGATGAAAATTTGTATAAACATGGTTAGATTAAGATGTTTAATGAGTTATTCTAGTTAATATTGATGGTTAGGAAGTATATGGTTGTGATAGATGGCTTAAATGCATGCTAGAATGTTGATAGGGTGGCTAATATTGGTCAACCATAGAAAATATTACAAGTGAGAATGGCATGAAGTTGTGATGCTCTGTTTTCTAGAAAAAAAATTTTGAAATTCACGGCCGTGAAGGGTGGTTTCACGGGCTTGAATGTCGTAAAAATAAATTTTTATTGCTAAAGTAGACCCGTTCACAGGCAGATTCATGGTTTGGTTTACGCCCGTAAAGGGGTTATCATGATTGTAAACGTGTGCTAATTTATGAGTTGAATCACAGCTTGGTTCACGAAGAGACTACCCATAAAATAGGGTTTCACGGCCATTAAGGGTTATTCATGGGCGTGAAGTTGCTTATGTTGAAAAACTTGTATGTTTGCTTGTGAATCAATATTGATTCATTTTGAGGTGGTAAGTCTCAATTGTATGCTTATAGCATGATATGAAAATACATGTTGTTAAATGATTATAGGAATCATGGTATATTTGTATATGGAAAATGGATAATAAAGAGATATATGTGGAACGTGTTGTGAAATTGTAAGCCCAATACTTTGACTATGACTAGAGATAGGATAGATGACATGCTATTAAGGGGGGAGATCGGTACCAAATGACATATATTGGTCACAATTAAGATATTTTGAAAATTAACAAGATATTTTAAAGGCTCAGGGCCTAGCCAGATGGGCTTTTCTCGTAGCTATTTTGTGTTCTCATTTTTCTTCAGTTTATATATTTGAAGGCCTAGAGGTAAGCAATGAGAGTTTTCTTGATGGGTAATATTTGAAGGCTCAGAGGTAAATAATGAGAGCTTCCTCGGTAGGTTATACTTGAAGGCCCATAGGTAAGCAGTGAAAGCTTTCTCAATGGGTTATATTTGGCTCTAGCGAGAGCCATTGAGTACCTGTATTCATTTTAGTCTAATTATGAGTAAAATGGGCAAAGATAAGATAATTAATTATTTTATGTGTGGTATACACTTATATGATACTAAGTGATTGTTTGATATACCATGTTCGTGACGTGCAACATATATATGAGATCCTTGTGGTATGTCATATAGTATGCAAGCTAGTGCATGTGCAAAGTTAGAGGTAAGTCGTTATCGTAGCTTGGTGGGTATATATGCATATTATATTTTTATCGTGTGGTGTGTTTGCACGTTGTTATATACCACTAGGCATGAGTTGCTTAGTGTACAGACTTTTCATGCACAAATTTGGAGCTTATGAGAGAATCAACAGAAGAAGACACCAAGTGATCAAAGCCTTAGATATACATTTGGGGTGGGTGATACACAGTTATACTTTTTGATTGTTTTGTGAATTGGGTAATTATAATGATACATGTTGTATTTCAAAGATATGTAGTTTTATAACTACTTGTTTTGTATAAATGTCAAGCTACTGCTTCTCGTTTAATTTATGTATTTAATTTTATTTTTATCAAGTTTTTAATGATATTTTATTTTATTTAAGTCATCATGGTCATGGTGCAGGAAAATTTTAAATTATAACGTTTTAAACTTATGTGCGTCGTAGCATCTTTTTATATAATTGTAATTATTCTTAATTATATCAAATGATGTTATATATATATATATATATATATATATATATATATGGGTGTGTGTATTTGTGTTGGAAATTAATATAAAGTAATCAACTTTTCATGTCCCTATTTTTTTGAATTCAAACATGTAGAATCTCTTGTAACCACATAAGTAACTTTAGATAACAAGAATTCCACAGATAGGGAAAAGTCTTCTTTGATTTGAGTTGAAAAGGCCCCTTACCATATTTTCAAAGAAAATAAAATTGTCAAGTGCATGTACAATGTTAGGTGATTTGGTTTCTGATAAAAATGTGGCAAATATACATTATGTGTTTCACACCAATGCTTGTGAGTTTATCTTACTGTAGGGAGAGGAAAAGGAACAAAAAAGTGAGACAAGAAGAAGAGGATCAAGAAAGTGACTGACCACAGCCTGCGCGGTAAACGGCAAGAAGAAAAAAAACATAACAGGTTTGCAAATAGCAAATTATCTAGATAGTTTGTTACTTAAATTACCAATGAAAAATATGCAGACAAATCATTCCATTCCCAGGAAAATTAGTAAAAAGATCAAAGTGGTTATATTCTAATTTTATCTTATTATTGGTGCACTTTAAAATCTCTATTTTATGAGATGGTTACTAGTTACTATTGTAGGTTTCTCTTATAATTGGTACCAATTGCTGGAACCTTTGCTATGACTGTCAAAAAGAATTGAGCTATTAGCATTACTACCGTAGGTTTATCTAGTTAATTTATTTGTTTCCTGGAAATTTTGTTATTACCTCTATATGTGGTAAGCATGGGACATGCCTTTTGAATGTGTTTGAAGATTACTCTAATGTTGCTATGTAACATCTTTTTTTTTTTAATTATTATTATTCTTTTTGGGTTATCCATGATTTGTTCCCTTCATGATGTACATGTTTGTTGTCTAGAAGGCTTACAACCTTCATTTCTTTTCAGTATGGACCTCATGGCTTAATAGTTTTGTTTTTCCAATATAAGTATTTTTTATGCATAAAATTCATGTAATTGTCACTTTTTTTTAATCCTGTTTTTCTTCCATAGAGAAAATATTAATATTCAGATAGGGATATTATTGAATAAGAATTCAGTAGAATAAAGACTCACTTATTCTGATATAATAATATTGAACTAGAATTCAACATAATTTTTTTTTTTTAAAAACTGACTATATGCATCGGCCGTTTTGTAACAATTGACGCATATAAGTATTATATGTATCAGCTATTAAGCGGCAACTGACGATTATAGTTAATTTTTTTAAAAATATATATTTTATATGTCAGTCATTTAATATAGCCAACACCTATATTCAATTTTTTTAAAAAAAATTAAGACTATATGTATTAGCTCTAAAAAAGTGACTGACGCATAAAACTAGACTATACGCGTCGATTCTTCTGAGTGGTAAATAAAATCCAACTTATAGACGTCCCTCTCATAACCAACTTATAATAGCCAAAACAACCAATGCATATAATATTTTTCTGTACTAGTAATTGCAACTAAAAAAATTTCAGGATTAGTATTTGTCCAAGAAACCCTCAAATTTGTCAAGTTTTCACCATCACGGAAATTGCAATGTGACATTTTAATTCTTTTGCTCTCACTGCAACTACCATCTTCCCACGATATATTGCTCTTCCAAAATGAAGTGTAACCAGAACCAGCTTGTATCGATCGTGAATAAGAGAGAGAAATAGAGACAAAGTAGCAAATAAGAAAAAAATTGCAACTATACGCAAAAAAAAAAAAAAAGAGACGGGGGAAGAAAATTGTGTTTTTTTTTTTATTCTTAATTTTGTTATTACAAAACTTACCATTATAAAATTGGAAAAAATATTGTCAGGTCCACCACTCTAATGTGGTATTGACTTTAACATGCCCACGCACCATATTATTGTGAATTTGCTCTTGCCAGCTAGCAAAAGAGAGGGCTAATAATAACGCAATTTGCACATTTAGGTGTGCAACTGTTAAAGTGCGAAATTAAGGCATGCAACTTACCTTTTTGGACAAGTTGGAGAGTATTTATGTATTAAGCCAATAAATATATGATAAATCACAAAGCATTATGTATAAATATAGTTGTTTAAATTCAATTCAAAAATAAAAATATTCCAAGATTATTAGCTTAAAATCAAAATTATATAACTATAAAATAAATATAAATATAAAATTAAAATTAATTTTAAAATTTTAAAATAGAAATTGAAAATTACGTGTTTTAAAAAAGACTAAATAAATTTATAAATTCTTATATAAGAAAAAAAAATCACTTGAATAGTTTAATCTCTAAAAAAATTATATATACATTTAAATTTGTCTATTCTGTATATTTTAAATACTATTAACATGACAAAGCATTAATGTAATAAGAATAAGATGCATAAATTATAAAAAGATAATCAAGAAAGCACGATCTATGAATGTATAAAAAATAATAAAATCGATAATTTAAGTGTATATATTATTCTATAAAAATTATCATGTCTAAATAATGTGTTTTCTTGAAAGTATATGTATTAACCTTTTTAAAAATAAAATTTTAAATCGAATTGGTCTATATTTTTATTTTCACAACTACAATTTACATCCTACATAAGACGATGAGAAACTAAAGATGTAATCGAGTAGAGTCAATACATTATCAGATTCGAATTTGATTCAATTAACAAATTTAAAACTCAAATTCGTTTGAATTTTTTTAATTATTAAAAATTCAACTTAAAAAAATATTAAATCTACTCAATAAAATTCAAATTAACTAAAAAATTTAATAAATAATATACTCGATTTAATTAAATTCGAATATATTTAAATATTAAAGATATAGAAGTAATTTAATAAATAATTAAAAATAATTATTGATAAATTTTACAAATCGAATATTATAATACTCGATTTTGATTCAACAAACTATTTAAATTAATTGAATTCAAATTAAATTTAATTAATTATGAATTGAATTTAATTATTTTATAAATCCAACTTGAATGGCTGACGATTAATTTGAGTTATTTACACTCGTAAATAAAGCCTTAGCCCAACATGTAGCGTGTTTGTAGAAGCAGGGACCCACAGTGTTAATTTGGACTGGTTGGTCTTGTTAGGGGTGTACTCTCTGGGTGAAATATAAATGACGTGCCATTAATTTTTTATTTAACACGATTGCGGGTTCATTAAATATAATTTTTATTTAAATAACATATAATTCATTTTTAATATTATTGGATCTATGCTAGAAAATATATGATATAAAAAAAAATATGAATACTTGTCGATTTGTGAAATGAAATGGCTGACTACGTGTACGGTACATACTTACATACGGGTGGATATGAAATTAGATTCAAGATAATGAACTCTTTGAATATCTGTTAGTTTTTCTAATTTACTTTTCGATAAATTTTATAATTAAGTTAGTGTAATTTTTTATTTATAATTGATATATAATTATGACAAATTATAAATAATTAATATAATCTAAAACATTTTTTTGATAGCGTACATATTTAGTGAGAAGAAATGTGAAATTAAAACTTAAATTGTTTAAAAGGTTCTATACTTTCCTACCAGACAAAGCATAAGTAAATTTTAATTTAATTTAAAACTGCTGATGTAAATATAAATTTTTTAATTTAAAAGTTTATCATAATTTTTTTTATTCTCAATAATCCCATTGATTTGTCATAAGATTTGGCTAAATCAACTTTCGAGTGGAACTAAGTTTTACTTAAAAGTTTGATATATAAATAGATTTTTTAATTGTGTAAATTATTTATGTAGTTTAACAAAATAAAATAGCTTAAGCCCTTTTAACAATTTCTTTTTTTCCTGTTTTTTAATCTACAGAAGCCCTTTTAACATTGAATGTTGGTAAAATAATTGAGAGAAATAAGTGAGTTTAAATAAAAGTATATATAATTCTGATTTAAAATAAAGTATTGAGATAATGAGAGATTACAACTTAAAAGTTTAAGAAGTTTCTAAAGTTGTTGATGAATTTTTTAGAATAAATATATGGGGCAAATATTAGGTATATAAAAACTTTTATGGTAGTGGATTTGTGGGGATTGAAGAATATGTTCAAAGGCAAAGAAGAATCCGCAAGTTGGATTTTTGAATCCCACGCGCATGTCTGTACTCGCCCTGATGTGTGCATTCGAATGTTGTATCACCTTCGATCTTGATGATAAGATGATGGTCCCCCACAAGCACAGAGATATTCATCGCCTTCTTTCTTTCTTTCTTTTTTCTTTTCTTCTCATAATTGAAGTGTGAGAAAAAGAAGAAGAGCATAAAATTAGAAACAATCTCTTGTCAAATTTCAGCATCTCCTTGGTAGGGTTGCTTAGAAAACACAGGTACCTCATTAAATCAATAGGTCCAACCCAAATTAATTTAATATTAGAGTCTGAAGGGATTTTTTGTCACACGAGGAAAAGTTTATTCAACTAATCTATATTGCTAAAATCATATTGATATAAAAATCATGAGTTTCACTTTAAACTACAAGTGGTTGTGTAACATCCTCGACCTTTCTTATACACATATTCACATGTATTTCATTTGAACATATACATCTTCCATATAATCCAATTGAATACGTGCATTTTATATATATTTTCTTAGAAACAAGTTTATGGCACGCACTAGCTACGTGTCATAGTATTTGACAATTGTATCGAGTTGCACGCGTATACTTATAATCTAAATGAGGATAACAAAATATTAAAAATAAATTAAATAAGATGACTAAATTAAGGTAAGCAAAATAACTAGATTAATATTAGTACACATTTACATTATTAATTAAGTTAAATCGGGTCAAATGATTAAGTTGTATTATTGTGTGAATTAGTGGAATTATAAATATATGTAAATAATAATAATAATATAGATAAAAAAAATGAAAATGAAACAAAAGGAAAATAAAAGAAAATAGAATAGAAAAGAAAAGAGAAAAGAAAATAGGAGAAAAGAAAGGAGAAAAGAAAAGAGATGAGATGAAGATAAAAAGACAAAAACAAAAAGGTTGGCTTTATCTTCCTCCTCCATTTCTGCCTCCTTACTCCAGTCTCTTCTTCTTCTTCATGTTCTCCCATTTCAGACTTCAATTCTTCCTTATTTCACCTAGTTGATTCCTTGCAAGTTCGTCTTTGGTAAGTAATCAATTCTTATTGCTATAGGGTTGATTTGAGTTGCTAAGGTTCATTAATAGGCACTAACTTGCACTCATATTTTGACACATATAGAAATTGATTATGGAAAAGTTTAAAAAATAAAAATTGTTCCTTTATGTCTTAGATTTATGTATATGTAAACTGTTTTTCAAGATGTTGTGTATAGAATGAGATATCCTATTTGAACTGAAATTGGTCCGGATGTGAACCCTAAGTAAGTTAGCTACTATGTTCTTTGGTTTTGAATATGATAAAGTCATTATTTGAAATATCTCAAAACATAAAAGTTGTAGATTATGTTATGTATCTGTATACCGAATTGCAGGTTCATATGTCTTGTAAATTTTAAGTTATGGTGAATGGAACCATGATTGTTCCATGGTTTTAACTGCCTACTGAGTGCCCTGGACAGATCTAGCAACTCTTTTTGCTACTTTGAGCTCGTTAGAGCTAGATTCTGTAACTTATCAAAATATAAAAGTTCTAGGTATATGTCTTAGCTAAATTTTGATACTAATTTCAGCTTGATATGTTATTTATAGACTAAGTTATTGTATTTGGAAGTCATACTGGTCCGGAAGCCAATTTTATTCTGGACCAGTGAAATATTTGTTATAATTTGAAGACCTTAGAGACATAATTGATAAAAGTTTTAAACATAAAAAATGTTCCATTTGAACCTATATAAGTTTCTGTAATGTTTCATTAAAATATTACTTATAGATTATAAGTTATGATGAACCAAAGTGGGTATCCTGAAACTGCCTAAAGACAGAAAACAAGGTAGAAAACAGAACATATTTAGAAATTCCACCAAAATTTGTAAAATGATCCAATTGGTCTGAAATTTTAATATGTTATTTAATTATATGTTATTTTTAATTAGGAATAAGAATCAAATTAATTGGTTAAGTATAGAAAATGTTATAGGCTAAATAGTCCTATAAGTTTACACTGTCTCATAGGAAAAATCTTAACTATTCATATGAACAATGCATATTAATTTGTTTAAGCCACATTAAGTCTCCCTAATCATGAGTTAATTGATTATGTTTTTATATTAGTCTCACATCATATTGGAGACCCACAAGGAGCAGATAAACAATAATTAAGGGTCGAAATCAAAGGAAAACGGTGAGTCTAATTATCGATTGAATTCTTTAGTGCATATGAATGTTGCTTGCTATGTGAAGTGTATTATAATTGTATGACTCATATGATTGTCATGATTTGTCATTGATATTATGATAATAGATAATTTGTGACAATTGTGGTACATATAAATGGTATACTTTTGATATATATACAAGGTATATGCGTGGCATATGAGGCATATATGCAGTATATGTATGCTATATGTGATAAGATACAATAGTTGATAAATGCTTAAGTACAAGTGCATATGCATATGGACTTAAAAGGCGTTGTGACTAGTTAATCGACATTCTAAAGCAAAAGAAGAGGCATATGGCCCAACAAATGTGCAAATGAAACAAATGATCAATCTAGCTAGCAAATGCAAATGTTCACATGTCAAATGTTCACATGGAAACCCGGGGCAATGTCTATTTAACTTGATCACAACAAAATAAAATAAGCAAAGCATTTGCATAAATAAAGAGTAATGATTATATGCTTCAACTTTATTGATACTTAAATGATACTGATGAATGGAATGGAATACATGGTATATATTGGATTTGTGATTTATTACTATGAATTGTTTGGTACTTTAGAGCTCATTGGATGATTATTCTCACTGAGCCGCAACTCATCAATTTGCATCATTTTTCAGGTAAAGAAAAGTGATAGCTCATTTTGGGTAGTGTATAGAAGACGTGGAGCGTAGGTAACTGGTCGAGTCTCATCACTCTCTCTCCTTGCATTCCACACAAGTATGAAAATATGTCATCTGTGTTTTGTATTTACGTGCTTGAATATGTATAGTCATTCTGGAATGAGTTTAAAAATGTATAAATGAAAGCAACTCGTAAATACTTATGTGTAAAGTTTATGTTTTAATATATGTGATATATTATATTGTGGTGAAAATCTTAGTGTTAAATTTGCAAAGTCATTGAATAATATTACAGGATATGAGACTTGCAAGTCATTGAATGAAATTACAGGATATGAGACTTGCAAAGTCATTGAATGATATTACAGGATATAAAAAAAATTACTATCACTATTAATAGGATATTTTATTTTTTCAGCATGCTATGTGTGATTATTTGATACAAAGATAAGTTATACTTAAATGTATAAGATGTGGTGTTACAGGTTGTCTGATAATAAGCAAGGAATATCCGTCTTTTTGCTAAATAGGGTGTATTGAACTCATAATTCATTAGATACTTTTTATGAATAGTAGGTAAAATTGATTCCATTTTACAGTTTTTATTTTCTGTCGTTGTTCTTTCTCATGATCACCTCAACCTTTTCTCTTTTAAGATCTTAACCTCTCTTATCCAAGCACCACTATTGCATTCCACCTCTGCTCCTTTTAAGAAAATGCAAATCCCTAGAGACTAAACAGTGGCCTTTTTTCCATTTATTTAGTAAGATCTTTTTCTCTGCTCTTTTGAGTCCAACAATGGGACTTTATATGAAAAAAAAATCCTCCAAATAATTTCGTATAGGATTTTGTATTTATCAAAATGGTTTATGGTGGTTAATCTCAAATCCAACAGTGGCAACTTAGGAAGGAGGTGGTGTATTAAATTCATACTTTTTATTTTGGCCTTGAATTTGTAAAATTCATGTATAATTGTTCAAAATTTGTGATTAAATAACCATTTTGAGACAAATATCGAGTGGGTCTCATAACTTGATTTTGGGATGATGATCCGGATATATAATTTTTGAAATGAAAATTATGAATTATGATATTCATATGGTCAAAAAGGTGTATGTATGAATAAAAAATTGAAGGTCAAAGTAAACTTCTTACTAAGGAGAAAGAAAGTGAAAATTGGATTATACCACATAAGAAAAATGAGAAGTTAGGATAATAGTTTATATAGTAAAACTTATTCTTCCAATGTTAAGTGAGGAACTTGGAAAGTTATCGCTTGCATGCACATGAGCAGGGGGATGCAAATTCATAGACCGAATCAAAGCTAATGTATATGCGCATGATCTGTGCACATGAATATCTAGCCGAAATGTTATGGTCCAGGTCCAATCCAACTTTTATATTTTTTTATTTCTAGAAAATTAAAGCATGTGGGGCGAATTGTATTTGGTCACGCTTGTGATAGAAAGTCATATGCCACTATCGCGTAAGTGACAATGTGGCACAGCTGTGATAGTGAGCTATGTAAAATTTTCATGCACGCAACATTTTTTCATGCCCGCAATAGTAAGGCAACCAACGCAACAGTGTGTCATACATGCAACATGCATATTTCTAGAAAAATGTCTTTTGAACTTCATCAGTTTCTTGAGTTACTGACCATCAATGGTTGTTATAAACATAAATTTTATACTATATATATTAATTTTAAGGCTTAATGAACAACCTTAATAGAGGATAAATTCACAATTATTTTCCTCTCTTCTCCCACTGGTTTTAAATATATGTTTCTAGTCATTTGGAGTATTTGCTCGTGAGAAATTCCTCTTCTCTTCTTCTTTCTTTTTATGTTATGATAGAAATATACCTTTTTTCAATTCGCTTTATGCAAGGTTATGGCATTTAACTTCTGCCTTTAATTTGTTATATCTTGGTAGAGAAATGCCGGTGAATATAGACACTTGTGGTATGAGGCGAATTTATCTTAAGGACACTGTATGATACACAAGCCTCAAATTTCATATTCTTTCTTCTATTATACTGGATTAACAATCTCTTTCATCACATTATCTCATAATAATCTTAAGACAAATTTGAAACTTATTAATCATAGTATTTGGCTTAGCTACAATTTAATGTTTATGTTGTTCTATTTCAGAAATGGATAACATGGTAATTGCTACCGATGTTCGGGATGGTTCCCAAGGGCCATCAACTACTGTTGCACGGGTTGTCTCTCCTGTTGTACCTATCACAGTGCTTGTGAATCATGGGGAGAGACCAAAAAAGTTAAATAATTTTGTAGTGCCGCCCCCACCCGACCAGCACGTGCCCAAATGAGGGAGCGCTAATGCCCGTCTTCCTTCTTCAAATCTTTTTTTTTTTTTGCATTCATATATATATATGGATATAAACACAAAATCCAGGTATAATTTATTTATATAAGATAGTAATCTTAAACATCAAATTAATTATTAACAAACTTTAAAAGTAAGTTTTACAACTCTATCATTCTTTAATATAAAAGCCAAATACAAAATTTCAAAACTTGTAACCCACTTTCTCAAGGTTCAACTGCTTTACTTGAATGGGATCACCGCTTGCTTTATCTAATGCCTTCAGCTACCTTTCTATATCTGCGTGGAAAGAAAATTCAACGCTAAGCTCTAAGCTTAGTGGTACATATAAATAAGGCAATATACTATATCATGCAACAAACATTAGCATGTATCATTTTGTGCATTAAATTGTTTGCATGCCATGACTATCAACATATTCCTATTTCATGCAAGTATACATATCATGCCCACATGTACAATGCAAGTATACATATCATGCTCATATGTACATTGTTATTTTCATTTATTTTTAATGGTAAATTACTCGGTTAATCTCTTTATCATTACATCTCAATCTCATATTATCATCATTTTCTTATTCTTTTCTTTACTTAATTTTCCGACATATCCTCATTATCTTTCCCACATCACTCTAAATTTAGACTAACTGGATACGGGTTATGGATCAGGAGCGCTCTCCGAGCTTAAGCCACCCTGTCCACTATCTGGCTCAAAAGAGCTTCTCAAATCAATGGCACTCTCCGAGCTTAAGCCACATTGATTGAGTATAATTTCATCATAGATGAATAACCGAACCAAGGATGCTCTCCGAGCTTAAGCCACCTTATCCTCATTTATATGTGCTCATCAGAGCTTCTCAAGTCAGTAACGCTCCCAGAGCTTAAGCCACACTGACTGAGCATCCCAGACCAATGGCGCTCCCAGAGCTTAAGCCACATTGGCTGAGGTATAGTACGGGACCGTTTGCCCCCTTAATGACATATCATTTATCCTGTTTCTAGTCCGCAAGTAGAATAATGGGCTTCTTTATATTTTCACATCAATCATAAATTCTCAAATTTGAACACATCAATATTCTCATGTTTATCCACATCTCAATTTTCTTGTTTTGCAAACATATAGTCAATCGCATACATACTGGATAACATCTTTTCATTTATTTAACTAGTTACATCAATATTTTCATGCTTATCATCCGCATCAGGTTTCATATATCATCCATGACAATTCATTTTTCTATATCACAACATAACACATTCTTACATCAATATATATATATATATATATATATATATATATATATATATATATATATATATATATATATATATCCATATCATTCTTATTTCACTGGATAGACAATGACTTTCATTTACTTACCTGAATTCCTCATTTGATAACCACATTCTTAATCACAATACAGAGCATTCACGGCCGTGATTACCAATTTCACGCCCATAATCCCAAGCCATGAACGCTACTGGAATGAATCGCCCAAAAGCATTCATGGTCATGATTACTCATTCACGCCCGTGAATAAGCTCACGTCCGTGATTCCAACCTGTGAACGCTTCTGGAATGAATAGTACCATTTCCACACAGAAGTCACAACCGTGAACCCTCAAGTTCACGCCCGTGACTTTCAGCAGGAAATCTGCATATTCATTTTGCATTCATTGTTACATTATCCAAATCATACCAAATTCTGTTTCATGCATTTCTAAGGTTTTTTACTCAACTTATTACTTTCCAATACATGTAAATGCCTTGATCATACAAGATTTTCTAACATGCATCATTAATTCAATGTCACACAAGGATCTCATTCATACATGTCTAAACCTAAGGTTTCATGCCATAATCATCCTCATTCTTGAAATGCATTTATCTAATATCATGTTCAACATGCATTATTTCAAACAAAAATAGGCTATTGCCTTAAGTTATGCACAAACCTTAATCTTTCTCCTTCACTCTTCAAGGTAGGTTTCTCTTTTCCTTTGCTCCTTAGAGCTTGTTCATTGTCACTTGAAACTCCTACAACATCATAATTCATTATTATCATATGATTTTCTCAAGACCCCAAACTCTCTTTTTCTCTCTCAAAACCCTAATTCCTCTCTCTTTCCACATGAGTCTTGGATGAGCTCAAAATTCGAACTTCCTTTAAGAAAAGATGATGCTTCTTACCTTACACTTTTCTTCACTTGATCACCACTTTGGAGATTTTCTCTCTCTACCAAACTTGATTTTTCTTCCTCTTTCTTGCTCTTTCCAGCTTCTTTAAGAGTTATGGACCATGAAGATCACTTTGTCTTGCTCTTTCCCTTCTCTTCCCTTCCTTTCTCTCTCTAAAATTCAAGATTGGCTATGAAGGAATGGGGCTGGCGTGACTGGTATTTTAAGAGAGAGAAGAAGTCAGAAAATGAAGAGAAGAAGAAGAAGAAAGAAGTCTTAAATAGGGTACCCAAAAATCTTTATGTGGGACCCACCATTTGACCATCTTCTTCCAATTTCATACTTAATCAATATTAACCCTCTTTCTTTAATGTCATGGCCGACCAACTCAATTTTAAGTGTCCAAATTTTCTAAGTTAATTAGCAATTAATCTCATTAATCCCCCAATTTTTGGTAATTTGCAATTTGACCCCAAAACTTATCAAATTTTGCAATTTAGTCTTTTACCGTAAATCAACTTCTTTAAACTTTATAATCACTTAAGTAGGCTTATATCATTTAATTTAGCCATTATTTGATCAATTTTTGTAAAAATTCGAATTTAGACTCCGATCGGTCAAACACGTCAACTTCTCGACACATGCGACTCGAGGCCTAAATTAGTAGATATTACAGTTTTGAACTTTAATATATGGAAGAAAAATATGTTTTATTGAAACATCTTGAACCTTGCATGGTTCTTGACAGGGGAAGAGCAAGATGTCCAAGTGAGGATGGCTTATGATAATTGGTATCATTCTGATTTTTTATATCAGAACTATGTCATGAATGGGTTGTATGATTCGACATACAATGTGTATAGTGGAATTAAGTTAGCCAAACAGTTATGGAAATTTTTGGACTGAAAATACAAATCTGAGGATGTTGGTGCCAAAAAATTTATAACGGGACATTTTCTTGACTATAAAATGGTGGATTTCAAAACTATAGTAAGTCAAGTGCAAGAACTTCAAGTTATTCTTCATGATGTTCATGCAGAAAAAATGAATTTGAGTGAAACCTTCTAAGTAGTTGCCATTATTATAAAATTACCCCCTGGCTGAAAGGATTTTAAAAACTATCTTAAGTATAAATGAAAGGAAATAAACATTGAATAGCTAATTATTAGACTTCTAATTGAGGAAGACAACAGAAGCTCAGAAAAAAATGATAGGGTTTAATTCTTCCGGGCTAAGATGAACATTATCAAACATGGACAAAGTTCCAAGAGGAAGAAAACTAAAGAGTCCAAGATAGGACCTAAAGGTGGAGTTTCTAAGAAGAAATTCCAAGCAAAATGCTTCAATTATGACAAGATAGGTCACAAGGCTTTCGATTGTAGGCTTCCAAAGAAAACGAAAATCAATAAAGCCAATCTCATATAAAATATTACTCAAGATGTCTCTAATATTAATTTTGTTGCAGTCATATTAGAGGTGAACCTGGTTGGGTCTAACCCAAAAAAATGGTGGATTGATACTGGCACCACAACGCATATTTACTCAAAATGTGAGATGTTCTCTAACTTTAAACCAATGAGCGGAGAAAAGTTGTAGATGGGTAATTCTACCATTTCTGAAGTTTTTGGTGAAGGACAAATGGTGTTGAAGATGACTTTCTAGGAAAAAACTGACTTTAAACAATGTCTTGTTTATGCCTAATATTCGTAAGAATTTGGTGTCAGGTTCACTGCTAAACATGCATCGATTTCGTATGGTTTGTTAGTTAGACAATGTTGGTTTGTCTAAGGGTGGAATGTATATGAGCAGAGGGTATGCTCTTGATGGACTTTTTAAGCTTAATGTAATTGTTATCAAATATATGAATGAAAGTACATCTTCTGCTTATTTGCTTGCGTCTTTCAATTTATAGTATGGTAGACTAGGACATATTAATTATAGTGCTTTGAGAAGGTTGATTAACTTATACCACATACTTAATATTCATATAGATTCAAAACACAAATATGAAATTTTTTGCCCAAACAATGGACCAAGAAGGGGGGTTGAATTGGTTAATAAAAAAAATTAACCTTAATTGCAGAATAAAATTAAATAGAGTAGAGATGAAGAGATATCACACACGAGATTTATAGAGGTTAAGGTATTAACAAACTCTACTACTCTCCCCAATCTCAATTGGCAGTTTTACTAACACACTAAGTGCTACAATGGAGTTTTATAAGCTCACTCCCAACTATGGTATTTCTCTCAATGGCTAACACTTAACCCAAAAATTTTCTTGTGTTTTAATGGCTCACACAATCAACCATTTCCTTGTGTTTTATGGCTCACACAATAAACTCTTACAAGTGTTTCAATCTTAACCCAATATATCCAAACTCGAGTAATTGATTACAATGAAAAACACTCACCAACCTATAATGCTCAGAAATTATGAGCAAATAGGTTTTTACAAAGAATAAAGGATTTGTTGAAAGTAATTAATGCACAATGGCTACAATAAGATTTTTGATTCAAAGTAATTTTTTTTCCTCTTGTTAGGATTCATAAATGTCTTGCATTTATACTTTCTCAGCAAATTATAGTCGTTTGGGTGGGTGCATTTAATGCGAAAATAGTCATTGAACCAACTATTAACTCTATGCCTGTCATGTTTCTCTGTCTTCATTCACAGGCGTGACTATATGTGTCACGGTCATGAATGTTCTTTCAAGTCGTGGTCTAAGTTGTGACTCTGGCCGTGAAGCTTTCTGGAAGATCTTGAAGTGTTTGATCACAGGCGTGACTTTATACTTTCATGGGCATGAACATTCTTCCAAGTCGTGGTTCAAGTGGTGACTATGGTCGTGAAGCTTTCTGGAAGAACTTGAAGTGTTTGATCACGGATGTGATGTTATTTCACAGGTGTGACAAGTTTGATCATTCACGATTGGTATGATCTTTCATGGCTATGAACTTTGAATGTTGGAATGTTGGCACTAAGCTATATCACAGGCATGACATAAGTAGTCACGGGTGTGAACATGCTATTTCTTTTTGTTTTGATCTTCAAAATTTGTCTTTCATTCTTGCATCTATTTCAATCAAGATATATCATGTTCAACAAACTTAGAAGACATATCGTTAAATACATTATTGCTATGTTATTTCTTAGCATCAAAATGATGGAAATACCCCTCAAGTTCCTCAAGGTTTAACAATCTCCCTTTTTTTAATGGTGACAAATAATCTAGCAATATATGCTTTTGAGAAGTCTCCCCCTCAAAAGATGCTTAAGACAAAAGTAATAGAGTGCAAGAATTGAACGACGTATAGCATGGATATTTGATTACTAGTTAGGTATATGCATCGTATATTCAAAGTATATCAAATTGTTTGCTTAACTAGTTATGTATATGCAAAGTATATGTGAGGTATATTCAAAGTATGTCAACTTGTTTGCTTAACTAGTTAAGTATAAGTGAGGTATATTCAAAGTATGTCAACTTTTTTGCTTAACCAATTAAATATACAACACATATATGTTATACAACACATTTGCATTCATATATTGCTAGGTTCTTCCCCTTTTGTCATCAACAAAAAAAAACCATAAAATGATAATGATGTAATGATATTAATACAAAAGAGAGGAAGTACAAAGTTTAAAAATGTGAATTAAAGTCCTACACTCATAATAATAGAAACTAGTACATAAACAAAAAATATCAAAAAAAAATCTAGAACTCTAACTAGGCTTTGAGCCTGACAGACCATCTTTAAGGCGTGTTACTTCTTCCTGGAGGCTATCCATACGAGATTCCATGAAATCTTTGAGGTTTTCCAACCTCTCATTGATGGAAGCCTACAATAGGTCAAAGCGAGGTACTAAAAGATCAGCCACCTACTGTGCCAAGCTAGGTGTAGAGGCCGAGGATTGACCAATCTCTTACTCAACCTCTAGGATCGCTGTCTCGACTCAGGCTCATTTTCTTTACTGTATTCCTTGGAGGCCAGCTTTGAATTCATTCAAATCCTGGTCTTCTCAATCAATTTCACCAACTAGAGTGGTGAAGCGGTGATAGACATTTTTCTCGTAGATTATGCGAACAGTTGCTCCCATCTTTATAAAAGACTCAACATCTAGCCAGTCTCAAGGATATGCTGGAATGAGGTTGAAATTGTGCTTATCAAGCTTTTTAGATATTCGAGTTCAATTGCAAGGTGATTCAAGTACCCACCAATCAAGATATCTCCCAATGGCTTTATTGCAATTGAGAGAATATGATTTACAAACCATCGAGACAGAGCCACAGTTAGACCTCTTCGTGTCATCTTTAGGAGGAAAAGCTCTGATTTTTGGATTGTACCATTGCTATTGCCTCTTGCAAAGATACTATAGGTAAGAAACCTATGTAATTATTTATGCACCAGAGACCAAAGATGGGTGCTCTTAGTCTTCTTCATGTCCTAGCTACAATGCAACCCAAAATGAGTCCATGCTGGATTGGCATAGAATTCCACTTCACTCTTATTAAGAATACCATCTGAGGGAAGTTTGAAGATTGTGCCAAACTCCGCTGCTGTGAGAGTGTTCAGATGCTTACAGAGTTAGAATTTGATTATTCCGATGGGAGAAACTTGCAAAGTGCTAAGGAACTCGAGAGTCGGTTCCCTTAGCGTCAGTTGATGAATGACCACAAATTCCTTGAGATGACAAGCTTGTAATTGTTCCATCATGCTTGCCTCAAGTCCGAGAGTCCTGACAGCATTCCATTCGAAGGAACAAGAAGAAAGTAGGGACCTTTTCTTAAGAACCGCATATCTCGGATGACAATGCTCCGAAATAATGTTGAGAAGGTTGTCTGTGCGGTGTCTCAGAGCATGGGATTTCCTTCTCGTGCCTTTTTATAAGCTGGGTTCCATTGATAATCTCGGATTAAGGATTTTGGAGAGTGATTTTCTGATCAGGGATTTTGATAATAATCTTGTGATGTTGTGATTTTTGAAAAAATAAGGGAGTTTTGAAAAATTTTATAAATGAAACAAAAATATGAGAAGGCCGGATTTTGTGAGAGATAATGAATGAGAGCTTTAATTGAGAGAATTTTTAAGCTTGAGAATGAGAAGAAACGGTAAAAATCTATTTTATAGTTGACTTGTTCACAGTCGTGGATCATCATTCATGGACGTGAATAATCGTGGTCACGGTTTGTTGAAGAGGCGCTCTAGCCGTGACAAAGGATATGAATTGGCTCACGGTCGTGACATTAAATCGTCACGGGAGTTACGTACGAATTTCACGGTGATGATAAAATGAGTCACGGTCATGAAGTGCAATCTTCACTACTTATTGTGAAGCAACGTGTGAAACAAAGCGTGAATGGTTCTGTAATTATTTGATGTTTATATTCACGGTCGTGAAAAAGTGTCACGAGCATGAATGAAGAGTTTAATGGGAGTGAAAGAAAAGGGTTAAGGGCATGATACATAGTCTTCACTACCTTCAACCGTGAAGTATGTCGTGAAGCAAGGCGTGAAAGCTACTGGAACTTTTGGCGATTATGATCACGGCCGTAAATATATGTCATGGGCGTGAATTGCCTTAAATTTTCAATAACTAAAACTGAGTCTAAAATAAGACTAAAGATTCCTTAGATGCTTCTATGCCTCATAACATATATTCCCATCATGTTAACCACTTCATACCTTAAAGTTTAAACAACAATAACAACATATGAAAAAAAAATTATATTCAAGGTTTGACAATAATCATGCTTAAGATAGAGTTAATCCATCAAGCATACCAAGCTCTCTTCTTATGAAGTTAAATCTTTCTTCATTAAGAGACATGGTGAAAATATCTGCTAATTGATTGTTTGTATCAATAAATTCTAATTCAGCATCCTCGTATTGAACATGATCTCTAAGAAAATGATGTCTTATGTCAATATGCTGGCTTCTAGAGTGTTTAATAGAATTCTTAGATAGATTTATGGCACTTTTATTATCACGTTTGATAGGTATATGGTCCAAATTGTGACCATAATCCTTAAATTGTTGCCTCATCCATAGAATTTGAGTACAACAACACCCTGATGCTACATTTTCCCCTTCAGCAGTAGAAAGAGCAACCGAAACTCATTTCTTGCTAAACCACGAAAGTAAGCATTCACCAATAAAGTGACAAGTGCCTGAAGTACTCTTCCTATCCAAGAGACTATTGGCATAATTTGCATCTGAATATCCTATGATGTGAAAAGATGAATTTCTAGGATACCATAAACCTAGATGCAATATGCCATTTAAATATTTTAAGATTTTTTCACAGCATTCAAATGTGATTCTTAAGGACATGATTAAAATCTACCACATAAGCATACAATATACATTATATCTAGCCTAGAGGCAGTAAGATATAACAGTGATTTGATCATACCTCTATAGAGCTTTTCATTAATGCTCTTACCATTTTCGTCTTTGTCTAATTTTGTTGAGGTGCTCATGGGAGTCTTGGCATTTTTGCATCCTTCCATTCCAAATTTCTTGATTAAGTTTTTGGCATACTTGGATTGGTTGATGAATATGCCCTTATTGCTTTGTTTTATTTATAGACCAAGAAAGAATTTAAGCTCACCCATCATGCTCATTTCAAATTCCCTAGTCATACACTTAGCAAATTCTTGGCAAAGCAATTCATTAGTAGACCCAAATATGATGTCATCAATGAAAATTTGAACAATTAGAATATCATGCTTATGTTTTTTAGTAAATAATGTTGTGTCAACATTTCCCTTCGAAAAGTTATTTTCTAAAAGGAAAGAACTTAGTCTTTCATACCAAGCTCTTGGAGCTTGTTTCAAACCATACAAGGCTTTTGAAAGTTTAAAGACATGATTAGGCCATTTATGACTTTCAAAACCTGATGGTTGTTTTACATAAACTTCTTCTTCTATAAAACCATTTAAAAAAGCACTTTTGACATCCATCTTAAAGAGTTTAAAATTCATATGACATGCAAATGCTAAAAGAATTCTTATGGCTTCTAATCCAGCTACCGGAGCATAGGTTTCACCATAATCTATTCCTTCTTCTTGATTATAACCCTTTGCAACTAATCTAGCCTTATTCCTAGTTATTGAACCTTGTTCATCTAGTTTATTTCTAAATACCCATTTGCTACCAATGATTTGATGCTCTTTGGGTCTAGGAACTAAGGTCCACACCTTACTCCTCTCAAATTGGTTGAGTTCTTCTTGCATAGTAATCACACAATGTTCATCATTAAGAGCCTCATCAACAGTTTTAGGCTTAATTTGAGAGACAAAAGCAATGTTAGAATCTAAAAATTTGAGAAGAGATCTAGTGGTTACACCTTTAGTAGGATCACCAATGATTTGATCATCGGGGTGATCTTTTGTCATTTTCCACTCCTTTGGAAGCTCTTGTTTATCTTGCTCTTGAGCTTGAGGTAGAGAGTCATCTTGACTTAGGTTTTCTTGATCATTTTCATCTTTCTCATAATCAAGATCAAGCTTTTCTATTGTACCAACAATATCATCAAGAACACTACCTTTCACAAGATCAAGCTTACTAGATTCATCAAAGACAACATGCATAGATTCTTCAACAGCTAATTGTCACGCACCACGAAGGTTCATACGGGATTTCCCGCACATTTACATTTTCCCACATATGTGTAATATTCTAGAAGACCATTGTAAACCGTTAGATTAAATGGATCGTGGTCGTCCATTTTGGTAGGTAGGAATTAATCCTAGCACTCCATTTGGTAGGTGGGAATCAATCCTAGCCATCCATTTGGTAGGTGGGAGTTAATCCTAACCATTCATCTGGTAGGTGGGAATTGATCTCGACCATCCATTGAGGAGGTGGAGGCCTATATATACCTTATGTAAATTCATTTGTAATCATTCAAGCAATCCAAGCATTTCAAGTAATACAAAGCATTCTTCACAAACTCTTATATTCTTGTTTTGCTATTGAATCTTCTTAACCTCTAAGTTCCTTTCTATTCTCTTTGGAGTAATTTATCGGGTTGGAAGGCAGACTTAGTGTAACGGACCGTGCTAAGTGCCGCACGATTGCTAGTTGAAGTCTAGGGTCGTGACAGTTAGTATCAGGACAAGGTTTGAAGCTTTACTACCTTTAGCATAATGAAGGCTAATGCCCCAGCTACACCTAGCGTGGAAGTTCCACCAATGGAGCGTGATCATGAGGAAGTTCGAAAACCTCCATCTAAAGAGTCTCGAGCCAAGTCGAAAGACATGATTTCTAGCTTGGAAGCACGTGTTGTGAGTGCTCAGGACAACTTGGGGGAGGTGTTCAATCGAGTGGACAACTTGGAGGAACGCTACAGCAGCTTGAAGGCCGAGGATGCAGAGATCCATGCAGCAGTCAAGATGTCCCTCAATGAGCTAGACAGTGGGTTAAGGCAAAAGATTGATGGCTGAAGTCCGAACTTGTCAAGGTACGTCATCTCTTTCAAAGAGAAATTTCCAATGTGTTGCTTAGAGTTGAGGATATGGGTGGTGATCTAGCACTATGTAAGCGGGCTATGGCCTCGGGAACTAATACAACCACCATCATTGAGGCCAAGAAAGTGGAAGTTCTCAAGCCAAAGACTTTCAATGGTGGTCGAAATGCTAGGGAAGTTGAGAACTTCCTATGGGAGCCGGAACAATACTTTGAGGCTACTGGCATAACGGACCATGCCAGCAAAATCTGAACTGCTACCATGTACCTGTCTGACTCTGCTATGCTATGGTGGAGACGAAGGCATGGAGATGTGCAACGTGGGGTGTGCACAATTGACACCTTTGAGGATTTCAAAAGGGAGTTCAAAATCCAATTCTTCCCTGTAAATGCTGAGGAAGAGGCGAGGGGTCGGCTTCAATGACTAAAGCAGATGGGTAGCATCAGGGAATATGTGAAAGAGTTCACAACCTTGCTGCTAGAAGTCCCTGACACATCGGACAAGGATTCCTTATTCTTATTCATGGACGGTCTCCAATCATGGGCTAACCTTGAGCTCAAACGACGTGGTGTCCAAGACTTGTCTTCGGCCATTGCCGTTGCTGAAAGTCTTATTGATTACTCCTTAAACAAAGAAGGCCCAAGGTCAGCTAATAGAAAGTTTGGTAGAGGAAAGAATGGGGGAAGCCATGCTAAGAGTCAAAGCTACAAAAATCACAAAGAAAGCTCCTCCTTCAAGCCGCGAGACAATGGGAAATAAAGGGAAGAACGTGGTGCCTCAAAGCCCCGTGTGACATGCTTCATATGCGACGGACTGCATTGGGCACAAGAATGTCCAAAAAGGAAGACATTGAATGCTTTAATTGCCTCCACTCATGATCAAGAGAGAAATGAGGCAGATGAAGGTGCAAAGATGGGATCTTTGCGGTTGCTTAGTGCATTGCAAAGTGCCTCGATGACCTCCAAGGGACTCATGTTTGTAGATGCAACAATCAATGGGAAAGTTGCCAAAGCCCTGGTTGACACAAGTGCATCTCACAACTTTGTTTCACTAGACGAAGCTAAAAGACTTGGTTTCAAGGTTGCCAATGGAGGTGGCTCCCTTAAAACAGTTAACTCGGCGGCACAACCTCTCCAAGGAATTGCCTGCGGAATGAAAGTTAGTCTTGGTGCATGGACTGGCCAAGTGGATTTATCTGTGGCACCCATGGATGATTTCTCAGTGGTACTCGGCATGGAGTTCTTGGACCAGGTTAGAGCTTTCCTTGTTCCATGTTCAAACTCTATGTGCATTATGGATGGACCAAAGGCTTGTCTAGTACCGACGGAAAGGACCACCAAGCCTACTACCCAAGCGCTCTCAGCACTTCAATTCAAGAAGGGATTGAAGAAGAGGAAGAGAGTTACATGGCCAATCTTAAGGAGTATGATGATGATGAAGCATCACCACAACCAAGCTTGCCGATGGAGGTGCAAGTTTTCTTGGATGAGTTCCAAGATTTGATGCCTGAGATGTTTCCGAAATGGTTACCCCCAAGGAGAGAGGTGGACCATGAAATTGAGCTGGAGCCTGGCACAAGACCACCAGCAATGAGTCTTTACCGAATGGCAAATTCGGAGTTGGCAGAACTACGAAAGAAACTCAATGAGCTGTTGGATGCTGGTTTCATTAGACCATCCAAAGCCCCATTTGGTGCCCAAGTACTTTTTCAGAAAAAGAAGGATGACTCACTGAGAATGTGCATTGACTACCGCACTTTAAACAAGATCACAGTAAAGAATAAGTATCCTATCCCACTCATTGCTGATTTGTTTGATTAATTGGGGAATGCTAGATACTTCTCCAAGTTGGACTTGCGGTCAGGATACTACCAGGTGCGCATAGCAAAAGGGGATGAACCGAATACTACATGTGTAATAAGGTACGGTGCTTATGAGTTCCTTGTTATGCCCTTTGGTCTCAGTAATGCACCTGCTACCTTTTGCACTCTCATGAATAAGCTTTTCCATCCCTACCTCGATCAGTTTGTGGTAGTATACCTTGATGATATTTTGATATATAGCCGGACTATGGAAGAACATCTTGAGCATTTGAGGAAGGTGTTTGAGGTCCTCAAGAAAAATCAGCTATATGTTAAGAAGGAGAAATGTTCTTTTGCCCAAGATGAGGTGATGTTCTTGGGTCATAGGATAAAAGATGGAAAGCTTATGATGGATGGAGACAAGGTGAAAGTCATCCAAGAATGGGAACCTCCCACTAAAGTCCCCGAGTTAAGTTCTTTCCTTGAACTTGTGAACTACTACCGGAGATTCATTAAGTCATATTCAACAAGAGCAGCCCCACTAATTGATCTACTCAAGAAGAACAAGACTTGGGAGTGGACAAACAAGTGCCAAGCCTCGTTTGATGACTTGAAAAAAGCCATTAGCGAAGAACCCTTGCTTTGCTTTCCAGACCCCTGCAAGATATACGAGCTGTATACGGATGCCTTAGATTTTTCCATTGGTGGAGTGTTGATGCAAGAAGGGCGTCCGATAGCATATGAGAGCCGCAAGCTCAATGACACCGAACATCGTTACACGGTGCAGGAGAAAGAGATGACTGCTATCATCCATTGTCTAAGGGTGTGGCGACACTACTTGTTGGGTTCTCAATTCGTCATCATGATGGATAATGTAGCAACCAGCTACTTCCAAACTCAAAAGAAGTTGAGTCCAAAACAAGCTCGATGGCAAGACTTTTTGGTAGAATTTGACTACAATCTTGAATACAAGCCTAGTAAGGCCAATGTGGTGGCTGATGAACTAAGTCGAAAGGCGGAGTTAGCAGCTTTGAGTAGACCAAACAGTCCCTTCTTGGAAAAGATCAAAGAAGGGTTGGAGCATGATGCCCTGGCTCAAAACCTTCTTATCCTCATCAAAGAAGGAAAGACAAGGTGATTTCGACAAAGTGACAGACTACTTTATGCCAAGAAAAACCGTATCTACGTACCTAAGTGGGGGAACTTGAGAAAAGAGCTGATCAAGGAATGCCATGATTCACTATAGGCTGGACACCCAGGTATGAGATGCACCATTACCTTGATCAAGTCTATTTACTATTGGCCTCAACTACAGGATGATGTTGAAGCCTACGTGAGAACTTGTCTTGTTTGCCAACAAGACAAAACGAAGCAGCGTGCACCTAGTGGCTTGCTAGAACCACTACCTATTCCGGAGAGACCATGGGAGAGTGTCTCAATGGACTTCATCACTTGTTTGGAAAAATCAGAAGGCTTTGGCAGTATAATAGTAGTCATTGATAGCTTCAGCAAGTATGCAACCTTCATACCTGCCTCGGCAGATTGCATTGCAGATGAGACTGCACGGTTGTTCATTAAGCATGTTATGAAGCATTGGGGAATTCTATCTAATATCGTGAGTGATCGAGACCCACGATTTACTGGGAAGTTCTGGACAGAGTTGTTCAAGCTGCTGGGATCAGACTTAAACTTCTCCACAAGTTTTCATCCGCAAAGCGATGGACAGACGGAACGTGCCAACGCATTACTGGAGCTTTATCTTAGGCACTTTTTAGTGCCAACCAACATGATTGGGCTAAGTTGCTGGATGTAGCCCAATTCTCTTACAACTTGCAACAAAGTGAATCCACTGGCAAAAGTCCCTTCAAGATCATTACGGGACAACAACCTATGACCCCTCATGCTTTGGCACAAGCTATGAAGGAAAGAGTCTTGCAACTTTCAAATTTGCTAAGGCATGGCATGAGCAAGCTGAGTTAGCTCGAGCCTATTTGAACAAGGCATCTAAAAAGATGAAGAAGTGGGCTGACAAGAAAAGGAGGATGGTCGAATTTCGGGAAGGAGATTTGGTCCTTGTCAAATTATTACCACAACGGTTCAAGTCCTTGCGGAAGGTCCACAAGGGGTTAGTGCGGAAATACGAAGGGCCATTTCTTGTCCTTAAGCAGGTTGGTAAGGTATCTTACAAGCTACAACTCCCTCCCAAGCTTAAGATCTATCCAGTCTTTCATGTAAGCATGTTGAAGCCTTATCATGGAGACGAGGAAGATGCAAGTCAAGGAGAGTCGAAGAGGTCACCCACTACTGTAGTAACCTCTTTTGATAGAGAAGTGGATTCCATTTTGGCAGACCGCCTAATTCAGTGTAGAGGTGTACCAAGTTATCGGGAATACTTGGTCAAATCGAAGAATGCCCCAGACATAGAGGCAAACTGGGAATCTAAAGACACTTTGTGGCAGTTCAAAAATGACATAGAAAAGTTCAAGCTTGAAGGCGTGACAAGGGCGTCGTGAACTTGAGTGGGGGAGAATTTCACGCACCGCGAAGGTTCATACGGGATTTTCCACACATTTACATTTTCCCACACATGTGTAATATTCTAGAAGGCCATTGTAAACCGTTAGATTAAATGGATCGTGGTCGTCCATTTCGGTAGGTAGGAATTAATCCTAGCCCTCCATTTGGTAGGTGGGAATCAATCCTAGCCATCCTTTTGGTAGGTGGGAGTTAATCCTAACCATCCATCTGGTAGGTGAGAATTGATCTCGGCCATCCATTGAGGAGGTGAAGGCCTATATATACCTTATGTAAATTCATTTGTAATCATTCAAGCAATCCAAGCATTTCGAGTAATACAAAGCATTCTTCACAAACTCTTGTGTTCTTGTTTTTCTATTGAATCTTCTTAACCTCTAAGTTCCTTTCTATTCTCTTTGGAGTAATTTATCGGGTTGGAAGGCAGGCCTAGTGCAACGGACCGTGCTAAGTGCTGCACGATTGCTAGTTGAAGTCTAGGGTCGTGACATAATGAACTTTTATTAAAGACTCTATAAGCTTTGTTAGAGGTTGAGTATCCTAAAAAGATACCTTCGTCGGATTTTCAAGATTGTCCTTGGTATTTAATATGAAACACTTGCATCCAAATACTCTAAAGTATGATATCATGGGTTTTCTTCCATTCCATAACTCAAAAGAAGTTCTGTTTAAGAGTGGTCTTTTGAAAACTCGATTTGAAATATAACATGTGGTATTAGTGGCTTCGACCCAAAAGTAGGTTTGTAGCCCATACTCATTGAGCATTGTTCGAGACATTTCAATTAAAGTTCAATTTTTCCTTTCAACTACCCCATTTTGTTGAGGCGTCCTAGGAGATGAAAAATTTTGTGAAATACCATGTTCTAGACAAAAGTTTTCAAATTTTTCATTTTCAAATTCCTTGCTATGATCGCTTCTTATTTTTAAGATAAAATAACCTTTTTCGTTTTGAACTCTCTTAGCAAGGTTTTTAAAAGATTCAAAAGCATCACTCTTTTGAGCTAAGAAAATTACCTAAGTGAAGTTAGAGTAATCATCAACGATGACAAAAGCATAGTGTTTACCTCCTAGGCTTGCAACTCTAGTTGGTCCAAAAAGATCTAAATGCAAAAGTTGTAGAGGTTTTGAGGTACTTACAATATTTTTGGATTTGAATGAGGACTTGTGTTATTTTCCTCTTTGGCAAGGTTCACATGTCTTATCTTTTTCAAATTTGACTTTTGGTAATCCTCTTACTAACTCTTATTTGCTAAGGCTTTGAATTAAATTCATGCTCGCATGACCAAGCCTTTTATGCCACAGCCAATATTCATCACTTGTAGTCATAAGACACTTAGAGGAAATGTTAGATATTTTGTGTAAGTCTATTATGTAGATATTAACATCTCTACTTCCTTTGAATATCTCTTGGCCATTAAAAGAGGTTACAAGACATTCATTAGAGGTAAATATTACTTGGTTTCCCTTATCACATAATTGACTTACACTTAACAAGTTATGTTTCAAGCCATTAACAAGTAAAACATCTTCAATGAAAATAGTATTATTAATACTAATGGACCCAATGTCAATTACCTTACCCTTAGCATTGTTTCCAAAGGGTACCTTACTACCATCAATACTTTTAATGTCATTGAATAGCTCTTTGTTTCTGGTCATATGCCTTGAGCACCACTATCCACCAGCCAAGCATTTTCTTTTATAGTGGACTTGAGGCATACCTATAAAATTACAATTTAAGTATTGTTTTTAGGTACCCAAATGAACTTGGGTCCTTGGGAGTTAGCACATGAAGGTTCCCAATGAGTCTTCCTTATCCAGCAATGTTTATTGATATGACCAAATTTCATACAATAATTACATTGTTTAGCTCTAAATAAGTTTATCGGTTTTACCATGCATTTAGCTACCATTATCCTATTAGGTGGAGTTTGTGAGTAGTGACATGCACATGCATGATGACTTGGTGCTTTCCTAGGTGCATGCCTATTATACATACAAGCATGATTGGCATTTTCAGGTTTCCTTCTTAGGCTTACCGACCCTTGACCATTCCTTTTATAAATAGAGGATTTAATGTTTGTTGTGCACTTAGCCCTTAGGGCTATTACTTCTAATGTGGAGATGTGGGGTTCACTTGACTTAACAAATGTGGTCTTGTAAGATGAAGATGATTTTCCATTAAATCCTAGACCATGTCTTACTAAAGGTGGTCTTTAAGGTACTATGATAGTACCTAAACTCTCCTTGCCTTTATCAAATCTTGAAATGGAGTTTCTAAATTCCTCAACTTGATTTTTCAAAACATTGTTTTTTTTAAGCAAGGATTTATTTGAGGGTCTAGAGGAGTACTCATCTAATGATTTTTGAAGAGATTAATTTGAAGATTTAAGCTCAAGATTTTCCTTTTCTAAAATATCCATTTTGTTTTTCAAACTTAAAATATTATTTTTGTAAGTATTGAATTTACATCTATATTTTTCTAATTCTAGTTTCAATACTTCTATTAGACTCTGCTCATCATCATCTTCACTATCACTATTATTATCACTACTATCATTATTGAATGAATATGAGTAAGGTGGTCCTACGTCATCCATGACGTGATCCTCTAAAGCCATGAAGCATAGGTTGACCTCTTCACTTTCATTATCATATTTTTCATTTGAAGAGCTTTCGTCATCCCATGTGGCTTTGTGACCTTTCTCCCCATCATATTTTTGATATTTTTTCTTGTGTTTCTTGAACCTTGGACATTCTAGTTTGATATGTCCTTTCTTCCCACGCTCATAAAATTTTACCTCCTCTTTATTCTTTTGATAGTCATTTGAGGAGTGTTTGAGATTTCTTTGTTCGAAGTTTCGAGAGTTGTCAATTCTCTTTTCAATTATTTTTTTCAGTCTTCTCGAGAGCATTGTAATGTTCTCATTTGCATCATTGCTCTTTTCTTTATCATCTTCAACTTCTTCTTGAGATTTTGAAGTGGAGGATATTAGTGCTAGAGGCTTTCTTTTTTCTGGCTCGGTTTCAAGTTTTCTATCTCTCTTTACTGTCATTTCATGTGTTAGAAGTTTTTCAATAAATACATCAGTATTCATGATGCTCATGTCTTCGTTGGCTTCTTCTATACCAGTAACTCTTGAACCATAGTCTTTGAGAGGAAGGATTCTCAGAATTATGTTGTTTACATCTTCCAAGCTCAAGTCTTTTCCAAGCTTTCTCATACCGTTTATGATGGCTAGAAGACAGTTCGTCATATCGGTGATGGATTTATTGGATTTCATCTTGAAGAGTTCATATTCTGAAGTGAGAAGTTAAATCTTCTTGGATTTAACTTGCTTTGTTCCTTCATGATAATTCTCCAATGTTTTCCACATACTATATGCGGTAGAACAGTGTTGAATTCTACCACATTCTTCAATGGATAGTGAGCTTGCGAGAATTTTGATTGTCTTTTTGTTTTTGAAGTTTGCGCTACGTTGAGGCTCTGTCCAATCATCTCTTGAAAGGATTTCTTCTTCACCGTCAACTCCTCTTCTGGTTGGTGGTGTTCATTTTTTCCAAACACTATCCCAAACTTCAATTCCCTCACCATCGAGATATTTCTCCATCCAAAACTTCCAATGAGCGTAATTTGCTCCATTAAAGTAAGACTTGAGACTTTGGAATCCTTCATTGGCCTTTTTTTTTATCTTTGCTAGTGCTTTTTAGGGTTTGATGCTAGATTAAGCTCTGATACCAATTATTGCCCAAATAATGAACCAAGAAGGGAAATTGAATTGGTTATAAAAAAAATCTTAACTTAATTACGGAATAAAATTAAATAGAGTAGAGATGAAGAGATATCATACACGAGATTTATAGAGGTTTAGGTATTAACAAACCCTACTCCTCTCTCCAATCTCAATTGGGAGTTTTACTAACACACTAAGTGCTACAATGGAGTTTTACAAGCTCACTCCCAACTATGGTGTTTCTCTCAATGGCTAACACCTAACCCAGAAATTTCCTTGTGTTTTAATGGCTCACACAATAAACCAATTCCTTATGTTTTATGGCTCACATAATAAAATCTTACAAGTGTTTCAATCTTAACCCAATATACCCAAACTCACTTGAGTAATTGATTACAATGAAAAACACTCACCAACCTATAATGCTCAGAAATTATGAGCAAATAGGTTTTTACAAAGAATAAAGGATTTGTTGAAAGTAATTAATGCACAATGGCTACAACAAGATTTTTTATTCAAATTAATTGTTGTTCTTCTTGTTAGGATTCATAAATGTCTTGCATTTATACTTTCTTAATGAATTATAGCCGTTTGGGTGCATTTAATGCGAAAATAGCCGTTGAACTAACTCTTAACTTTGCGCCTGTCATGTTTCTCTGTCCTCATTCACGGGCGTGACTATGTGTGTTACGGTCGTGAATGTTCTTTCAAGTCATGGTCTAAGTGGTGATTCTAGCCGTGAAGCTTTCTAGAAGATCTTGAAGTGTTTGATCATGAGCGTGAACATTCTTCCAAGCCATGGTTCAAGTGGTGACTTTGGCCGTAAAGCTTTCTAGAAGAACTTGAAGTGTTTGATCACGAGCGTGATATTATTTCACAGGCGTGACAGGTTTGATCATTCACGGTTGGTATGATTCTTCATAGCCGTGAACTTTGAATGTTGGAAAGTTGGCACTAAGCTATATCATGGGCGTGACATAAGTAGTCACGGGCGTGAACATGCTATTTCTTTTTTTTTTTGATTTTCAAAATTTGTCTTTCATTTTTGCATCTATTTCAATCAAGATATATCTTGTTCAACAAACTTAGAAGACATATCGTTAAATACATTATTGCTATTTTATTTGTTAACATCAAAATGACGAAAATACCCCTCAAGTTCCTCAAGGTTTAACAAAATTTACATTGGGAAAAATTAACTGGGTCTTTTTTCAAACAGTTGAAAGAAAAAATGAACCACTTGATCTAATACACAGTGATATATGTGATTTAAAATTTATTTAAATAAGAGGAGGTAACAAATATTTTATCACATTTATTAATGATTGCATAAAATATTGTTATGTGTATTTGATTAAAAGCAAGGATGAGGCTTAGAGAAATTTAAACTTTATAAGATTAAAGTTGAAAATCAACTCAATAAGAAAAATCAAGGTATTAAAAAGTGATCGTAGTGGTGAATATAAAATACCATTTGGAGAATTATGTGCACAATATGGAATTATACACGAAACTATTACACCTTATTCTACTCAGTCAAGTGGTGTGACTGAAAGGAAGAATCGTACCTTGAAAGAAATGATGAACACAATGCTGATAAGTTATAGAATGCCTAACAATATATGGGGTAAGTCATTTTATTGGCTAATTACCTTTTAAATAAGGTGCCTCGAAGTAAGCAAAATAAAACCCCTTATGAATTATGGAAAGGAATAAAATATTCCTATAAATATTTGCATGTGATGGGGTGTCTTACTAAAGTGGTTATTTTGTTACCAAAGAAAATAAGAGTAGGCCCAAAATTAGTTGACTTTATTTTCATTAGTTATACACATAATAGTAGTGCATATCAGTTTCTTGTGTATAAATCAAAAATTTCTTATATACATAAAAACACGATAATAGAATTGAGGAATGTGTTGTTATTTGAATATATATTTCCTTGTAAAGCTTTAGAATAGGCAAATATATCCAAACGAGCTCTTGAGACTATCACCGAAGATAATCAAGATCAATATCATGTTCAAGAAGAAGAACTTGGTTTTGAAGTTAAGCCAGTTGAAATAGAGCTTTGGCGTACTAAAAGAGCAAGGATAAAAAAATCTTTTGAACTAGATATTATAATTTACATGCTAGAGGCAAAACCTCAAACTTACATAGAGGTTGTAAACTCTTTAAAAGGTTTTCTATGGATATATGCCATTATGAGTTAGGTAGACTTTATTATGCAAAATCTACTTGGAAATTAGTGGATTTACCTTCATGATGTAAACCGCTAGAAAGCAAGTGATCTTCAAAAGGAAGATGAAAACAGATGATTCAATTGATAAATATAAAGCTAGGCTTGTGATTAAATGTTATAAACAAAAGGAAGGTCTAGATTACTTTAATACATATTCTACTGTAATCAAAATAAATTCTATTAGAATAATTATTGTGATTGTTGCATTACACAATCTTGAAATACATCATATGGATATAAAGACAGTTTTCCTAAATGGAGATTTAGATGAAAAAATCTAAATGATAAAAAAAAGTTTGTAAATTAGTTAAATTTCTATATGAATTGAAATAAGTGCCAAAACAATGACATAAAAAGTTTGATAGTGAAATGATGTCTAATAGTTTTAAAATTAATGATTGTAATAAAAGTGTTTATATCAAAGACACTAGTGACAGTTATGTCATTTTATGTCTGTATATTGATGACATGCTCATTTTTGGTAGTAATAACAAAATTATCAAGTCTACCAAGTTTATGTTAAATTTAAGATTTGACATGAAAGATATGAGACTAGCAGATGTGATTCTAGGAATAAAAATCTCAAGAAGATTATATAGACTTAATTAAATAAAATATATTATGTGAATAAAATACTTGGTAAATTCAATAAGAATGATACAAATATTACTCTCCATCTATCTGAGAATAAAGGAGAAAGTGTCTCAAGTAGAATATGTACATGTAATTGGCAGTCTCATATACTTGATGAGTTGTACAAGACTAAATATTACTTATGTAGTAAGAAAACTGAGTCGATATACGAGTAATCTAGGAACTGATCACTGGAAATGAGTTGTAAGAGTACTAAGATACTTGAAGTATATTCATGGAAAAGTTTCATGCCATAAATTTCCATACATTGTGAAAGTCAATCTGCAATTGGAAAGGAATAAAGTAATATGTAAAATGGTAAGTCTAGACACATTCATTGTAGAGATAATACCATAAGACAATTGCTCTCAATCGGGGTTATCGTTGTTGATTATGTAAAATCAAAGGATAACATTGCGAACCCGCTAACCAAATAGTTAAATAGAAAGTTAGTTGATAAATCATTGAAACGAATTGGACTTAAACTCATAAGATAGTAATAAGTCAATACAAAGAAAAACCCAACCTAGTTGACTAAAGATCCCAAGATCTAGATTTAATGGGACAACCTAATTGTAAAGATGTGGTGAGATCATTATGGAGGTTAAACTAGTGATATTATTGAAGTAAAGTTAAACTATGCTTTTAATGATACATATAAGAAAGATATCACTTATGTGAGAGAGAAGTGAAGCCACTTCAAAGGAAAATTGTTTGAAGCTCAAGTTTCTAAAACTCTCACTAAACCAGACAATTGTTCATTGCCAAAATTAACATAACAATGAGAACTAAATTATGTCAAGGGATATATATGTGTGGAGTATATCATTATTTACTCAAGTAACTGAATAGTTCAATGATATTATGTCAACTGGTTAGCGGGTAAATAAATATACTTTCATATGGGAAGGTTCAAAGAATAACACTTACCTATCCTATACAGGTTTTAATTGTCAAACTCTATCATATACTAAGATTTGTTCATCTTACTTTTCGTCCATTTTTATTCATGTGAGGGATTGCCCAAATAGGTTGCTAGGAAGAGATTTGGTTGTGAAAGAAGGAGCTCTGAGGGAGAATGAATCCCATTGGAAAATTGTGATTAAATGACCATTTTAAGGTAAAATTCATATGGGTTCCACAACTCAATTTTGGGATGATGATCCGGATATGTGTTCTTTGACATAAGGACTATGAATTATGATATTCATATGATCAAAATGGTGTATGTGTGAATAAAAAATTGAAGTTTAAAGTAAGCTCCTTGTTAAAGAGAAAGAAAATGAAAAGTGGGTTATCCCACATAGGAAAAATAAAAAGTTGGAGAATGATTTATATAGTAAGGTGTATCCTTTCAATGTTAAGTGAGTAGCTTGAAAAGCTCTCTCTTGTGCACACAGGTATAGGGAGGATGCAAATCCATAGACCGAACTAAGACCAATGCGTAGTTGTGCAAGATGAATATCGAGCCGAAATATCATAGTCTAAGCCTAACTTTTACAGTGAGCTATGAAAAACTGTCACGTGCATGACGTTTTGTCACATTTGCAACAATAAGGCAACCAGCATGGGCTATCGCGCTTGTGACATTGTGTCACGCATGCGACATCCATATTTCCAAAAAAAGTCTCTTGAGTTACAGACCTTCAATGGTTGTTATAAACATAAATTTTATGTTACATTTATTAATTTTACGGTTTAATGAAAAGCCTTAATGTAGAATTAATTCGCAATTATTTTCCTCTCTCCTCCCACTAGTTTAAAATAAAAATTTCTAGTCATTTGGAGTATATGCTTGAGGAAATTTCTCTTTATCTTCTTTTTTCTGATGTGATAAATAGGCATTTTTCAATTCGATGTGGATAAGATTGTAGTGTTCAACTTATGCCTTTAATCTGTTATATTCTGTGAAATAAATATTGGTGAACCTAGACACCTATGCTAAGAAGTGAATTTGTCTTAAGAACACTGTATGATACATATGCCTCAAATTTCAAATTTCAAATTTTTTCTTTTGCTATATTGGATTAACAACTCTTTCATCACATTATTTCATAACAATAATTACCTTGAATTTTATTATTTAATATTTAAATATTCTATTTTAATTTTAATATTTTAATATTCTATTATTTAATATTTAATTTATTTAATTCTAATTTAATTTCAAAATTTAGAGTGGGACCCTCCATAGCATCGGGTGACCAAATGTGACCTTCGCCTGGAATGAGAGCAAATATATCATGTCGATTGCTCAACCGTACTTTGGCTATCTTCAGTGGAGCTCTTTTGCTCTTCCTAGATTGGGGTTTATCCCTTAATTTTTCTGTCTTATTTTTTTCCCTCATGGTCGGCTTGATTATTTTTCCTTCAGTATGCCTCGATGTGTTTATGTGAAGCATAATTGTTTGTTTGATATAAATGTTTTTTGCTTGTCTAAAAGAGGAAAAAGTTAATACAAATGGGTGGAGTTAGCTAAAGAAAACCTTACTCGGTATTGTTTATTTGATATATGCAATATGAGCTATGAGAGCATGTGATAATATATTGGAATGAATTCTGAATTGTGGGTCATTTAGTCGAGTATAGTAATGGCACATGATGGCTGATGAGAAAATTGACTAATTATTATAGCCAATGATAACATAACAATTGCTGATTTTATTTTTCCAAAATATTTGTTCTTGATTTTATACATCCTATTTATCCTTTCTTTAATGTCACAATTGGATTGGTCTGCTGTTGCTACATTATATTCTGTTGGGAGCTTGCTGTACTCTTCACTTAAGTCAGACAGATAAAATGATATTTTGACACTCTTTGGTAGTTAGTATTAAGTCCCTACATCTCAACATATATTGATCTACATATAATTTATGGAAAAAGATGGAGTTTATAAATAATACAATGCTTTTTCTAAATAATACAATGCCACATTAGGTTAAGTGATTGAAGGTGCTTTAATTTGTGGACAATTCTTAGCTTTATTGCATAAGTTAGTTCTAAAATATGCTTCTGTTTGGACGGCATTAGTGTTTTTTTAATTATAGAAGATCTTCTGTGGATGACATTAGTGTACTTTAAGTTATAGAAGGAGAAAAAAATAACATTAAAAACTAAAATCATCAAAATTTAACATAATAAAGGGTCTTTTTTTGGAGATGCTGCATTGACTCAATTCATTATTCACTAGTCAACTTCCATCTTTCATATATACTCACAAATTAGTTTTAAGGTACTTATGAAGAGCTGAAATTCCTATTTTGCTGCCTAAAGTACTATATTTGTAAGTTTTAATCAGTGAATGTCAATGTTTTTATTAGATTTGCAAACCAAAAGCCTTTCCTTAGACTTTATGCAAAATCCCACTAGTGGAAGTAAATTGATGTGTCTTAATATGTCAAGTATTTTCAACTCAGCTGTGTACTGCTCAACAAGGAATTGATAATAGTGTAACTACAAGAAAATTACCAGTAGGGAGTATTGCCTTGAATGTTATCCCCTTCTTTCCCATTCCAATCAGATTCTTTTCATTAAAATTATTTGTTGCATTTGACAATCTTGCCACTATGTTTTCCAACTGGAGAATTTGTGTTTTAATTGTTTATTATTTTTGTTATAGAGACTAACTAAAAATAATAATACTCCCTCTAGTCCTTTTTAAGGTCTTTGTAGAATTTTTTTTTTTTTTCACTTTAAATGTTTGTTGAAAAAATTAGTTACAGTATTAAATCCTTTTCCAATTTTACCTTTGCCTTGTTAACTCTACTATATTTATATCTTTCTTAATAGAGTACTAATGTGTGAAGCAATACATATCATGATAATTTACTAATGTGACATATCATATTCGGATGAAATTGTACAGTTGCTAATTTTAGAGATACAATCAATTTTTATAAATTAGTACATTACCATAATATATGAAATAAAATTGCTGAAGTAGGGCTTTTATATAGAATATGAATTTTTGGGTTTCAGATTTTAATGGATCTCAAATTTAATTACAGATTTGATATATCGAAACGCTGCTGGAGAAAAATGTCAAGTTGACATTTTGTTTCTAAGTCCAATTTTTTCTAAATTTAATTTTTAGTCCAACTTTTATTATCTTTTTTAGTATTTATTTGGGTTTAGACTAATTTTTGGATGGAAAATTACTAAATATTTTAATTTAGTAATGGTAGATTATTGATCTAAAAAGAATAGCGATAATACAATTATTTTTATTTACTTATGTAAAAAATGGATTTTTATTAAAAAAAAGTAAAAAAATTAAATTAAAAAAAAGGATAAATTGTAAAAAAAAAAAAGATAAAAAATGTAATTTAAGTGCTGCAGAAAAAAGGATGATTGGGTCCAATTACAAGGGTTAGAATAATATTTTAAATTATTTACTTATACAATTCGATCCAATTCAATATTCAACCTATTATTGGGTTTGATTGGTTTTTAGTGAATAAAATATTCAAAAATTTTAACAGTGAATTGGGTTATATCTCTACTTCTTGGGTTTAACAAGAAATAAATTTAGAGCAGATAAAACAGATGCATAGTCTACTAGGTACGAAGGGAATGGGAAACCTTAAACCCTCGTTGAGCGTCAACCATGTTGAATTTATGTAATACGAATGACCATGAAAGCATTTTAAGTTTTGTTCTATTATTCATGTAAGGAAATAAATTTTGTTTAACTCCGACTAATATTTTATATTACCAATAAAAAATGAACTTTTTTTTCCAATTTACCTTTATCTTGGTTATAGAAATAATTTTTTCTATTAATGAAAGACTTTCAAGTAGAGAAATGAGATTTATTGAATTAATTATATTTATTACTACTTATAATCTTTTTAAAAGGTGACAATATAATCATTTTATATCCATAATTATGCATATTAAATAAAATTTTTAATTTTCGTGAAAAAATCTTAAATAGCATATAGAATGGAATGAATGAAGTAATTAATGGTGAAAATTAAAGCTCAAACATTATTATATACTGTCTTAATAGGAAACGACAGAGAAAAATACTTGTAAATGATTATGAGATTGATATTGTCTAATGAGGGACTAGTTTCTACCTCTATGGAGAAAAGGGAGATTTAAGTAGCCGTATGCCTCTTATAAGTCACATAAAAAAAAAAAGCTGGAAATTTAAATAACGACTAATTAATATTTTTGTATTTTTGTATTTATATAGTTTAGTTTTTAAATATATATATATATATATATATATATATATATATATATATATATATATATATATATATATATATATATTACACACACACTTAAATCTGTCTATGTTGTTATTTTTAAATATATTTAATTGACGCATTAATATATGTAATTGTACATCTCAACCATTTAATATTGTACATCACTTTATTAATAGATTTAATATTAATATATATAACGAGATGCATAAATTATAAAAATTTTAATCACATTAATTATCAATTAACAATACTTAAAAATAACAAAAAGATAAATTAAAGTATTTATATAAATTTTTGAAAACTGAGACGATTAAATGACTTGATTTACCAAGTAAAAATATCTCCGTGTATATCAAGACTTTAAATAACTAAAGATACTCCAGTTGTCTTTTTGATAGATTTAAAAGATTTCATGTTATAACATCAAGTTTTATTTCAATGGCAATAATTTGCGTTTAACATTAACATTTGGAATTTGAACTTCCATAGGATTGTTTTAAAATCTATTTAATAAACTCATGTAAAACAGAGGTTAAAAAAACATTTACTAAATAAATCTCTAAATTAAAACTTTGAATTATTTTTTTTATTCAATATTCCAATGTGGTCTAATAGGTCAAATATTAACAAAATGTGCATATTTCACTTTCCTAATATTTACCATAAAATTAAAATAATAAATCCATTCTTTTGTCATCAGTTTGGTTGGGCGGTGGTCCTTAACTATCAATAGTCAGGTTGGTAGTTAATTATAACTGCCAACTTTAGCTTTTCCTTGAAAAAGCTGAATAAGAAAATAACTTTTCAAATATCTATTTAAGTTTTTACTTTATTAGATTATCAAAACTCGACCACTACTGTCCAACCAAATAGAATTCAAAGTATAATGCACTAGTCAATTGTAATATTAGAAAATTCACTTCCCAGATTTATCTCTCAAGAACATATTCGACTTAAACTATTAATTAATTTTAGATTACCAATGTGCAAAAAAATTAAATTTTAAACACTATAATCAAGTTTTAGTAATTTGATTAAACTAAGAATTCAAGAACTAAAAATGCTGTAGAAATTGATACCAATAAGAGTTTATATCACAATCCTCAACTTGCATTTCCCTTAGTAATTTAGAACTAATGAACTCAAATTTCATAACTTTTACCTTCAAGCACTAACTAATCAAACTAATTACTTAAATAGTATTCAGTCTAATTTTTAAGTTAAATTACAGATGATTTATCTAATAATTTAATTCTAAGATTTTCATTTAAAGTTTAATAATTGATTTCAGACAATTATCAAGTTAAAAATTAAATAAGCATAATTAAAGCTAAAGAAAATCATTCATTCATTAAAAAGAAAATTAAGATTTATACAAATTAGAATTGTTCACTATGTACCCATTAAGTAGTTTAGTCTAGCATTATAATAACACTGATCATATTTATTTTGATAATTAAATTAAATATTATAATAGAAAATAAAGATATAAGAAACTAAAAATATGCTCCTTGGATTGGATGTCAAGTTGAAAGGTTGTTCTTGCTAAAAATTCAAACGAGAAAAACAAGTTTGCTGCCAAAAAAAAACCTGACTTTTTTTTTTCTCTTCCTAAATTTACCATAAGTCTGAATTTATAACCTAAAATTTCTACTAGAATTCTAACTCTAAAAATACAATACTTCCTAAACAACATATATAATTAATATCTTCCAAAATGTCATTTTTCAAATCAATATTTATCTCTAAAGTCTAGAGCCCACTTGATTAGCACAGGAGAATAAATAAAATTGGACTATATCGCATAAGTTATCTTTATGCATGCTACAACTCCTCACGCACACGACATATCTTGCACAACATAACATCCATCATGCTCACATAATGTCTTCAAGCACGCGACTGATGTGTTCTTGATTAGTATATTTTTTATTTATATTTTTAGTATTTAATTATAAGTTTTTAACATGTTTTGGGCATTTAGTTGTGTATTTTTTGGTGATTGTAAGTGTTTCAAAAGGATTACAGGAAGTGAAGATCCTCATAGGTGTGACACCTTCATGACAAGGTGTCACACCTATGATGGAGTTAAGCACTAAGATGAGTCTCACATTCATGACATGACAAGGTTCTTCAGCCTCTCCTTGTCGCACACATGAAGCATCAATGCGGGCATGAGAATTTTGCAACCTATCTTCATATCGTGGGCACATAAATTCAATGCAACGCAACGAGACCAAAGCTCTAATCTACTGTCACGAGCATGCTAAAGTGTTGCAAGTGTGAAATTTTTGTATCTTGCCAACCTATAGCATATGTGAAGCATTGTCAAGCGTGACAATCAGCGATCCTGCAAAGTCCGTCATGCAATGAAATTTTGCCTTCTACAAGTGGACCCATATTATAGAGGATTGATCATAGAGCTTATTTTTAGGAATTTTATTAAAATTTTTAGAACAAAATATATTGTATCTTATGAACTATAATGTAACTAAAACTCTGAGTGGTATAAAGGTAATTTTTTTTAGAATTAATGGCGGACTTTTTCTACAAGTTTTAAGACTGGTGACTGGAGAGAACTTGTAGGCTACTTTTATTATATTATTCCAGCAAACTTTTCATTATAAAGGGAGCTACTTTGATATTTGAATATTGATTTGGATAGTAGCTTGAAGATTTGAGGACGAACCAATCTTGAATTGAATTCTTTATCAACTTTCAGGAGAGCAATTTAGTTCTTTTATCTCTATTTCTACTATAACATATTTAGTATAGTATTTGATATTAATATAATCATTGTAGTATCAATGTTAGGCTAACTTCAATTGGGTGTTTAGTAAGCTTGCCTAATTTGTATGGACTTTCATTTATTATTAATGAAGTATGGTTTCTTTTCTAATTTCAATTGTACTTATGTAGTTTCAGATTTAATGATTCACTGGTCACCATTTGTTTAATTTAGAATGAACATGTTAGGGTTATATTAATAGAAATACCATTTTTAATTTAACCTAAAAATTATATTGAATATTAGTTACACTATTAGTTTTGATAATTAGTGAATTAAAATAAGAGTCATTGAAAACTTATTTCATTGTACTTAATTAAATTAGGGAAGAGATTGCAAATTGTAGAGGCAACCTAAATACCTATTCAATCCCATTGGATTTTAATTCTTTAGATTTGTGTGATATTTTATTTATTTAGCTTTACTTTTATTGATTCAATCAATTCATCAAATTTGGTTAAAGTGTTTAAAATTTATTTTTTCGTTCATTGGTAATCTATAGTTAATTAGAAATTTAAATCGAGTAATTTCTTGAGAGATCAACCTCATCCATGTCTTGCTATATTACAGTGGTCCTTACACTTGCGAGTATATTTTGAGTTACATCAACAACAACAATGTAGGGTCATATCATCAATGCACCCGTGTTGATTCTGTGTGTCTACAACAAAGAGATAGGCTTTAAGGTCATTGTGTCTTCGTCAAATCCTCGCACTAGTACGGCATGGGAAGAACTCTGCATGCCCACATTAGTGCCTCATGTCTATGACAGATGAATAGTGAGAAAAACTCCTTCGCGGGCGTGACAATGTTCCTTTAGTATGCATTTTTTCTTCAACACTTCTAAACACAAAAATAAACAACTAAGTATCTAAAATAAATTAAAAACATACAATTAAACACTAAAACATATATATAAAAAAATTAAAAAAAAAACTAGATTAATTAGTGACACATCAGGCATCAAATCTCAAAAATATAATTTTAAAGGCAAAATAAAACTTGCATTATATTGTAATTTTTTATTTTCACTTTACATGTTATAGTATTTATTTGATATCATGAAGCACGTAAAGTGTATATTAAATTTTCCAGCTACCTGAAGATGTTGTTAATACTAATTAATGTTGAATCTGATTGCAAATTTGTTGTTGATAAACTACAAGAAGGTGTCCATCCTCATATTGGTTTTGGCATAGCTTTAATTTGGCAGATTGTCATACTCTTAGCGGAAGGATAGTTCTCGCAAATTCTATTTTATTTTCCAAAAATCCTACTTTAAATAAAGTATTTATATAGAATTAGAAATTTCAACATCAATATAAAAATGTATATGTACATATTCTAATTGGCATTTTTTATGATCTTTGTAATACGAAATTTGAAGAGACGATAATACCTAAGCTTTAATGAAAAATAGCTGAAACTTTTATTATCCAAAAACTGAAGAGAAGAAGAATACATTAATCTTATTTATACAACTCAAGATTACATGAAAAGAAGAGGTAAAAAAGTATAACTACCACCTAATTACTTTCCTCGAAAGGAGGAGAAGGAAAGTATATGGTATAATAATACTCTTTAGCTACTACTAGAGCTTAGCTCAACTCTACTCAGCTCACTACTTGAACTTCTACTCCTGGAATAGTATGCCTTATATTGTCTGTCTGCAGCTCCACTATTGCCTTGGTGATGAAGAGAAAGATAGTCTTATTGCTGGTGTGCAACTTCATGAGCAACCATAGCTAGAAATATGACATCCCTGCTTCGAGCCAGTAAAGATATTGTATTACTTTACAGTGTTGCTTATGGTCGCTAATTATTTATTTTTGTGAACTTAGCTCACCTTCATATAAAAAAAAAGGGCAAAATACTTACACTGAGTAGTGTAAGATTATATATTCACCATGTCAAAGTTTTGAGTCTAAGAAGCACTGAGTAGTGTACGGTGATGCAAACTCAACGGGTAACATAGTCCGACATGAATCTTTGATTGGATTACAAGCCAAAGAAACCATATACTTTCTTTCAAAATCTGCAAGTTTCTGGCTGTGGATATAAATGAAATAATTGTGGACAAATTGAGAAAGTATTTTGCAACCAATATCCTCTCAAAGCAAACCCAGTAAGGACGTGAAGAGATAATTGCATACTTGCAGTATAATGCTTAATTAAAATCTACGTTAATATATTACAATTAAATTAAAAAAAAAAGTTTGTTAGCATTCTCAAAAGAAAACAAGTGTTTTCTTAGCTTCATCTTCATGGTTCGATGAAGGAAATGCCCAGCCAATGCCATTATGCCAGTGAGCAAATATCAAATATATTCATTCGCACAGGGTTTTTTTTTTTTTTTGGGACTGTAATATCAAATATATTCGCACACTGTCATGAAGGAAGTGTTGTTACTATTATTACTATTCAAAAAATTTAAAGGATGTTTTTTATATTATTATTCTACATATCTAATTTATAATTATATTTTGAAATTGACCTTTAATTACTCAATCATTAATTTAATAATAACCTTTTTCAGTTTTAATATATATGCTCAGATCAGTGACACATGATAAATTTAAGTATGATATGACCAAATAGTTTAATTAAAACATAATCCATACATGTTCTCTTTCGCTGGAAAATATTTTGCTGATATTATTCTATATTTAACAGTCATTAATGTGGGACAAACCGAGTGAAACTTTGGATGATTTTGCGCTCTTTGGATGAAACTTTTAATTTAATCAATTGATTTCAAATTTAATCAATTAAACTTCAATTTAATTCAATTAAGTTCAATCAACCAATTTTAAGTTAATTAACTAAACTTCAATTTAAATTTAATTAGATCAACATAAATTTAATTAATCAATTAAATCTCAATTTAATCAGCGTGATCAATTTAAGTTTGATTAATAAAATGAATTCTAATCTAATCAATTGAGTATTAATTTGAGTTTTATTAGATTAATGTAATTTTAGTTAATTAGTTGAATCTCAATTTAATCAATTGAATTTAAGCTCAATTTAATTGGTTTAACTTCATTTATTCAATTGAATCCAAATTACTCAAATTAAATTGGAATTCGACTAATTAATTTCAGTTGAATTAATAAATTAAACTCCAATTTAATCCATTGAAGTTCAATTAATCAATTTTAATTTAATCAATTAACTAAGTTGAACTTAAATTGAACTTCAATTGACCGAATAGAAATTGATTGATTAAACTTAATTGAATTAGATTGAGGTCCAATTGATTAAATTGGGCTCACTTAATTAATTGAACTAAATTAGATTAAATTAATTAACTTAATTTCAATTTAATTTAATTATTAATTAATTTGGTTCCTTTTATTAAAAAATAAAATTGATTAATTGAACCTCAACTAATTTAATTAGGGTTCAAGTGATTAATTGAACTTAAATTGATTTAGATGAACTTGAATTGAACTTTAGTTGATTAAATAGAAATTGAATGATTGAACTTAATTGGATAAAAGTGGTTTCAATTGATTAAATTAAGGTCAAGTGATTAATTAAATATAAATCAATTCAATTTGGACTCAATTGTTAACAAAACTTCAATCAGACCTAATTAATCTATTGGGGTTTAATTTTTTAAATTGAAGTTGCTTATTCAAACTTTAATTTCTTTAATTGGGATTTAATTAATTAATTGAACTAAAATCGATTAAGTTGAACCTAAATTAAATTTGAATTGACTAAATAGAAATTGATTAATTAAACTGAATTTGATTAAATCAATATTCAATTAATTAAATTGAACTTTAATTGATCAAATAAATATTGATTAAATGTATTAAATTGAATTAATTTAGGGTTCAATTGAATATTAATTGAACTTAAATATGAATAAATTGAGTTTAAATTTAATTTCAATTGATTAAATTAAGGTTGCACTAATTAATTATACTTACATTGATCTAACTAAGCTTAAATTAAAGTTCAATTTTTAATATCATTAAATTGATTTAATTTTTTAACTTAATTTTAAATTAAAATTAATTAATTGAACTTAAAAATCATAAATTGATTTGATTGAGATTCAATTTATTATTAATCAATTTAATAAATTGAAGTTCAATTAATCAATCTTAATTCAATTTAATAAATTGATTTCCAATTAAATTAATTAAATATAATTAATTAATTGAACCCAAATTTAATCAATTTAAATTAAATTTTAGTTATAATTTAACTATAAATTTTTTTTCCCACAAACTGTCTTGTTTCATCATTTTTTGGATTAAATTAATTTTTATTAAAAAAATGAAAGTTGAATTATTCATGGAATAATTGAATTGGCATGTTTATGCCAATATGTTAACAATAGATTGGATATACATATAAAATAAAATATTAAATTTTGAATAAAGCTAATTTGGATTTTTCTCTTAAAAGCTAGTTGAAATTATGATGAATATTAAAATTATTATATTTGAAATAGTTTAATACAATTTTCTCAAGCCGGATCGAACTCATATGAGAAATTTGAAGCATATAAATGTTATAATTAAACTTCTACCTCTATTATATATTGCAATATTGATAATTCTGATATCACGTTAAAAATGAACATGAAATATAACTTATCTCAAAAGTTAAATCAATGTAAATTTTTCAACAAATAATTAACAGGCAATATAATCTCTCAAATAAAATGACCAAAAAATTGAATATAACTAAAATAATATATTACCATATACATCAATACATATTGATATTATATAATTTATAATGTTTATTCCATGAAATTTCTATATAATATGACTAATTTGTACACAATATATTTATTTAATTTTCATTTATCATCTATGTTTAATTGTTAATTATACTATTGATTGGAAACTTTAGTCACTTTACTTTTGGATTATGTAATATCTATATTTAGTGTTTGACCAGTGAATTTGTGATATACTTTTATCATAATTTATGAATAAAAATATTTTTTCTTTATTATTGTGATTAGGCATTTCATATTTGGGTACATTTTCGAAGGTCAAGGAATTAAATTAATTTACATTTATAAATAATATATAGTGATTACAATTTAATTGGATTTTTATTCTTGTATTTGATTGTAATAATAATTATAAAATTAAAATTTAACCATTAAATTATTAAATAATTTGTAAAAGGAAAGAGAACTAATTAATACAAAGAAAACTAATAAATATATTTATTTGTCTATATGACCTAGCTAGCATGTTAATAAATTACTTATTATTATAGGTAAAATTTCAAGTTCATCTATGTACCTAGTGCATACATATTAGCAAAAGCCTATCTAAAATAATAGTTTTCAATTTTGCAATGGATTTTTCCTTGCAATCCGCCCATATTTATTATGGTTAAAAATTGAAAGTTATTTTTTTCAATTTAATTGCAATTTTTAGTTTTTCTTTTCTTTAATTTAATATTTTATTGAATTTTTATTTATTACAATTAACTTATAATTTGTAAATTATGATTACACTAAAATTATTATGATTTTAACTAATAATTTATTATAATTTAAAATGAGTAAAGATTAATAATTTTAAGGAAACCTTATAAATCCAATTGATATAAAAGAAATATTGAAAGTTTAATTAAATAATTGTCCAAATGTTGGAGGATTTTTTTTATATATATAATTGCTTCTAATTTTAAATATATGGAGTATTAAACATGAAAGGGATGGAGAGAAACTCACTCATCACTTAATTTTCTTCACCGAGGGCTCATGTTAATTTTTGTAAAATTTATGTGAAATTAAATTAGGTTATATCTTAATTGACTATATGCTTTTTTGAAAGAAATTGACTATTTGTTTGTTGACAATTATTAAGATATATAAATAAATATTAGAAGATAAGTGGAATGTTTGTAGGGTGAAGATAGGATTGCAACCCAAATGACCTTTGAATGTAAATCAAGCAAAGGTAGCCCAATCAAAGAGAGCAATTCTTATTTAGCCGACCTAATGCTTGGAAGCAACAAATGATGAGTTAAAAGGACAAAGCGGACCTTGGTCTTCCCAATTTGCTCGCCTTTAAAGACCCAATTAGGTAATTTCCTAAAAGAGGAACGTACTTCCAATTCTAACAAATTCTGTTCCTCTGTCAAAAAAAAAAAATTAAAGTCTGTTCCAATGGCTTTTTTTATTATTTTTTTAAATTTTTCTTTAATGAATAGGAACCACCACAATATATGTTTTGGCGACAAAGACAAAATTTAGAAATACTTTGGAACGTTATTATTTATTAATGTATATTTAACTTTATCCCGGACCATGAAATTATCACACAATAGGGACTCACAATGTTTTATTTTTGTCATTATTAATAATATTATATGTTTGAACTCCAAACAGGCTCTCTTCCAATCATTATACTTGCTGGCATATTGCATAATTAAATCATGGTTCAAAAAAATAAATAAATAACTATAAAAAGCATGAAATCTCCATTGCATTTTTTTAAATCTATATATTTAAACATTTCAAGAAATCATTTTAGACTTTAATATTTTAATCTTTTAACCATTATTGGTGATGATTTTCTTTTTGTAATTTGGATTTTAATAACTCATAATTAAACAAATAACATAATTTTATATATGATTATGATAATTTTTTTTCTGGATTAAATATATATCAGGGGCAAGGGAAAATGGTTATATTGTAATCTAGATTACTTGGGAGATTTTAAAATTTTTTAATCAATTGAACCCCAAATAAACTCTATAAGTGTGATATCATTGAAAGACTTTTATCATTGAAGTAGAGAACTTCAACTGTTAAACTAACACAAAATGCATCCTTAACTCCTTGAACTTCACCTCCCTCCCCCCACCCCTTTATTTTTCTGTGTATATTATTAGACTTTTGTAATATTCTTTGTGTTACATTGAGCTCTTGAAATTTTATAAATATACAAATATAAACTCTTAAACTTTTATTAATAAACAAATTAAGCCCTTGAACTCTTATAAATATATACTTTCATATATAAATTTACTAAGGTTTAAGTGCCAATGTAACACTACACTAGAGGCTTAATTGGAAAAAAAAAGAAGTAAGGATTTAGGAACTTAATAGCATGTTTTGCCTAAAATAATCTAGGTACAACTTTTACCATAATGATAAAGAAACTAATAAGAATAAATTACATATAATCAAAGATTAATTAAATCTATATTAGCATAATAGCACCACTAGACCTCCAAATTCAAAGGCCATGATTAGGATTTTACCTTTGTGAGAGAAATGACCATCATTTGAAGCCCCAATTACACAAATGTGAGATAGTCTACACTAATAATGACCAAAACGTATCCATACCCCCAAAAGAATTACTGTATTATAATAATTGAGAAGAAAATCAAAGTACAAACTACTATAAAATAAAATCCTCACCAACACATTTATGGAACATCCCTGAACACTAACACATGGAATCTGCAAATTCAGACAGACTTTATATTAAAAATTATTATTTCATTCATATCTCTATCCTCAACTTGTCATCAGCTTGTCTTCATGATCGAAAGCTCCTTCAATATTTCTACCCCACTCAGAGAAATTAAGAATTACATTATACAAATAAATTAATCATACCCATTAATTATAAATCTCTATAATTTTATTTTTTATATCAAAACAACAAAAAGCACTTTCTTGGTCTTTCTTTGTGCCATCATCTCCTTGGCTTGATTTCAATCTTTTTCTAAGTACCCTAAAATGTCTCAATTTCTTAGATCGTGGTATAATGCGCACAACCCTTCATGGAAATTTGGCACTCATGCTACCGTGCGCCAAATCAACTCTGCTCCGACTCCCCCGACCGTTACTTTGAATTGTTAGCGGTTCGCGTTAGCAACAAATCCCGGAGCATGTTAGCAAAGATACTATTAGCAACCTAAAAAAAATTCCCTTCGAAATTATGGAAACTTTTTTTAACAAAATTAATTAAATAAACAAAATAATATATTAATAATATTAACAGAAAAATGAAGACTAGAAATTCGTAATTCTTTAAGAAATTAAAAAAAAATTGAATTATTTTCAATTTACCCGTACATTTTTTTTTGAAGATACCTTTCACTACTCAGGGATTGTAACCAGCACCGGCCGCCAAGCTCTCCTTAATAATCTATACCTAAACGTACCCGATATCGGTCTCAGAGCGCCGGCTCCGGCTCTCCGAGCAGTTAAACCGCCACCTCCAGCGCCACCGCCACCACTGTTAACACTACCATTGACGGGCAACAACTCATCATCATCAGCAGCAGCGTCGGGATTATCATCCTTGTGTTTATCTTCAAACGGCGGCGACGACACGAACAAGTCCTTCAATTTCCTCCTTACTCTCTTCTTCTCAGGCGGATCTTTGGGTGGATCGGACTGATCATCGCGGCGGGGAAGGCGGCGGCGAAGGTCGGAGGTGCGAGAGAGAAGCATCCGGAGAGTCTTGCGGCGGCGGAGGTGAATGACGGGGCTTGTAGTAGGGCTTTGAGTTGGGCTTCCTGCTACCGCACATTGAGTGGCGAGGAGCTTGAATTTGTGGAGAGTGGCCATCGAAAATTGAAATCGTAAAGTTGTTGATATGAAATCACTGTGTAATTAGGGGAGGAAGTGAGATCTGAAAGAGGTGAACAGATTTGGCCATTTGATTCTGTATTTTTTGTTGTTTAAATTTCTGCTTTGTTTTTCTAAGCGTTTTGGAGTATTTGTAACTTTTTGGTTAAAAACTCGCGAAAGGAATATAAAGCCGATTTGGAATATTGAAGGGAATGGATGAATGGATGGCTGGGTTATGTGGTGTGGAGTTATGTGTCTTTTCTATTGTTCTCTTTTCTAAGAAAATAAAAAAAAAATCCTTTCAATTTAATGAATTTATGTAATTAAATTTAATTAAATATTTAACTATTAATTAACAAATATTAACTATCCTTTTTATACGTATTTTCTTTTTAATATCATGGAATTCACACAAAATATAAAGAATATGTGTCACTTAAAAGATATAAAAAAATCATTTGAAAAATATAATTAAAATTTTTTATTAATTTTGATCAATTAGTCTCTTATTTATAAGTTTTAAATTAATTAATATATTTATAAAACACTTGATATCTAGTTACTAATAATCAATTGAATAAATGTGTAATTAATTTCTTTTCTATAAAACACTTAAATATCTAATTTATAAAATAAATTTTTAAAGAAAAATATTTAAAGTTAATAATTAAGAAAATTGATTGAATGAATTTACATTTTATAAAGATAAAGGCTAGCAACACTCTCTTTTAACACTCACTTTTCTATTGGTCAACTATTTTCAATATAAAAAACATATATCATCTTTTCTAGAAAAAAATAAATATAGTGATTTTTTTATCTCATAATAATGACTAAAACATTAAATTTTATTTTTTATTTACCATTTTCTCTTCTCTATTTTCTCATATCTCACACAACTTTTTATTCTTTTTTTTACACTTTTTTAAAAAGCTAAGAAAAATAAAATATATTTTTTGACTAATTTTTGAAAATACAAATGATATTTTATGCAACAGTCTCACACTTGAAAATTTAATTCAAAATTAATTTAGAGGTTATATATCCAAGTGCAAAACATTTTTTTATGAATTTTATACTAAAGCTTATGAAGCATATTTTTTTGGAAAAATAGTGTGCATGAAAAACAATTCCAAAACCAACAAAAAAAAATAAAAAAAAAAACTACAATCATAAAAAGAAACAAAACAAAATATATGGAATGTCCGTAATTAGGGTTAATAAGTTATATTTTTTATTAGTGAGAAATGGAAAAATATGTAGAATTTTGGAAATTTAAGAGTGACTGAAATCATATGTTTCACGCCCCGTGATAATGGGTGTCATAACCGTGAATATCGAATTTTAATGAACAGTCGTGATAAGGTATTTCACAAGCGTGAAGAGTTGCTTCACGACCATAAAGGAAAGGCTCACGGTCATGAAACTTGGGCAGACAGAACAGGAACAGGTAAGACAGTCATGTTTTCCTCTATGTCATCCCCTTTAAATCTGCTCACATTTCTCTATTAACCAACAATACACGCTTTTACATCTTCTTCTTCCTCCAAACTCCATCTTCTCCCATTGGAGAAGATTGGAAGATCAGTGTTTTGTGAGAAAAAAATGAGAAAGAAAAGTGAGAAGATGAAGGTTGTGAGTTTTGAGAAAAACTTGGTTTTTCTTTTTCTAGACTTAGTTTGAATTTCAGAGACTAAGAGGACATTTCTCGTATTGCTAGGATCTGGAAGAAGTGTTGGAAGTTCATCCAAGGGAAAGAAGAAGCTTGAAGAGCTCAAGTTTAGACTAATCTTCATCTTAGTATAAGGTTTGTACATAACAACCCTTAAGACAAATAAATTGATGTTTCTATGTTAAAGACTTTGAATACATGCTAAAAATGACCATTGGATAGTTAAATGGAAAAATATGAGATTAATATGTATAATGAAATTTTTGTATGAAATTGGTTAGATTGAAATATTTGAGGATCATTTTTTTTATTAATGTTGATAATTAGAGATGATATAGTTGTAATATATAGCTTGAATGCATGATTGAATGTTGATAGGGTGACTGTCATTGGTCAACATAGAAAGTATTGTATGCGAGAATGACATAATGTTGTGATGCTATATTTTTTGGAAAAATTTCTATATTAACGGGCATAAAAGGTGGATTCATGAGCGTGAATGTCATAAAATGTATTTTTGTTGCTGAAGCATACCTATTCACGAACAACTTTACGATTAGGTTCACACTAGTGAAAGGATGATCACGATCGTGAACATATGCTGATTCACATATTGAATCACAGTTTGTTTCATAGAGGGACTACCCATGAAGTAGTACTTCACAGTCATGAATGCTTATTCACGAGCTGAATCTGTTTATGATAAAAAAAAAATTTATATATTTGTTTTTGAATTGAAATTGATTCATTATAAGACGGTAGGCCTCGGTTGCATACTTATAGCATTGTATGAAAATATATATTATGAAAATGATTGTGGAAATCATGAGACTTATATAAAATATGGTAATGTATAATATGAATATACGTGTAGTGATATTGTAAGTCCAATACTTTGCTAGGACTACAACTAAGTTAGATAACATGTCATTAAAGGGGGAGATCAATACCAGATAACGTATATTAGTCATAATTGAGATATTTTGAAGAATTACGAGGTGTTTAGAAGCCTTGGAGTCTATTCAGGTGGGTTTTCCTCGTAGTTGTTTCGTGCATTCATTTTCTTCGGTGGACTTATGATTGTGATATTTTGAAGTTTAATGAAGTGTTTAGAAGACTCGGGGTTAATCAGGTGTACTTCCCTCATAGTTGTTCCGTGTACTTATTTTTCTTCGGTGGATTATTTTTTGCTATAGTGAGAGCTATAAAATACCCGTATCCATTTTAATATATTTATGAGTAGATGAACAAAAGTAAGATATTTGATAATATTATGTGTGGTAAAATGCTTGTATGGTGTTGGATGATTGTTGATATGCCATGTAATAAGGTGCATTATATATATATATATATATAATCTTGATGATATGTCATGTACTATGCGAATTATGCATATGCGAACTTCGAGATAAGTTGTTATAGTAACTCGGTGAGTATATTATGCATATTATTTATATTTTGCAGTATGCCTTATACGTTGTTATGTACCACTAGCCACACATTGTTTAGCGTACAAATTTTTTATGCGTATGTTTAAAACTTAGAAGAGGATTGACAGAAGATGACGTCTAATGATCAAAGTTAAGGATATATATTCAGGGGTAGGTGATGCACTGTTGTATTTTTGTCATTTTGTTGTAGGTTAGATAGTTATAGTTTTACATGTTGTATTTTTAAGACATGTAATTTTATAACTACTTATTTTTTAAAACCTTGAGTTTGTGTATGCCCGTATGATTTGTAATTAAACTTTTTTTTTTTATTTTGAGCTTGATTTCATATATTTTAAGAATGTTTTTATTTTGTTAAGTCCTCATGGTCATAGTGTATGAAAATTTTAAATTTGTAATGTTTTAACTCATGTGTATTGTAACATTTTTTAGTATAATTGAAATTATTTTTAATTATATCAAAGGATATTATAATATATAGAAAAAATAAAATAATTTAAGCAATGAAGAATCTAAAACGAGAAAAAAATAATGAAAAAATGAAATAAAATATATAGAAAAATTAAAATTATTTGAGTAATAAAAAATCTAAAACGAATAGAAAATTAATTATATTTTATATTAGATTTGTTTACGATTTTTTATTTCCTTAAAAATAAAATTAATACTTTCTTAATTATCAAACTTTTTTTCTTTATCATTTATTCTATTAACAATTTTAAATAATTTTTATTTTTAGTATAAAAATCAATCCAAAATTTTTTCATAATTTTTTCTAAATATTTTTTAAATTTTAATAAAAAAGTTAAAAAAATAAAAAATAGAATGAAATAGCAAAATAGAGGAGAAAAATAATGACAAATAAAAAATAAATTATATTTTAATATTTTAGTCATGATAGAGAAAAAAATATTATATTTAAATTTTACCAAAAAAATAATATGAAATTAATTAAAGCAAATTTTAGTTATATTTGTTTTTCTCCTTTTATATATATATATATATATACACTTTGCTGGGACAGATGGTACTTTTTTATGCGCATTACACGTGGCATTTTTATTAGGGATGAGGACTGATGCGGAATAAGTAAAAACAGAAAATGGTAAATGAGATTGTTGTTGATATTGAGTTTATCAAAAATATTTTTGAAAAAAATAATTTTATTTTTAAATATTTTGAATTTTGAAGATTGTTTTTGGATAGAAGCAGGTAAATAGATATTTTTATCAGAAGTAGATTTGGAAAAAATAATTTATAAAAAATTAAAAAAATTAGTTAATTAAATAAAAAAATTTTAAACCTGCTTTTTAAACAACTAACAACAATTTTAAATATACTTTAAGAATGATTATTTTTAGTTAATTAACTTTGGATAATGAAAATAACTTCTATCATCATGATTATAATAAAATAAATTAATAAATTATTTTTTTAAGAAATAAATTAATAAAAATTATTGTGTTTGTCGTTTATATTACATTCTAGAATTTTTGTATTAAAACAAGAGGTCAATGTATCAATTTTAATTTTATATATTTTTTCTCAATTTTTCTTCTTTTTTTTTTGAGAAAAAATTGCTACTAATTTCAAATAAATGTATTAAAAACATGTTTGGCATTGCCAGAATAGAATCCTCCGTTTGACTTCATTGAGCATTGATTTTACAAGAAAATATAACATTTAGGTACATCAGTTTTTTAGAAATGAAACATTTATAGTTGTAAATATTTAAAATGAAATCATTATATTCACAAAAAAAGAAAAGAAAAGAAATCATTATAATGAATGACTCGTATAAATACGCATTATTCTAAAAATCAAATATTAAAATAACACATTTTATAATAATATTTTGTAAAATTAGTTTTATGTTGTTGATAAGTGTTCAAACCCAATTTAAAAAAAATCAATTGATGGCATTAATATATCTTATGTAGATGAATCTTTCTTATTAATGTTAATTTCGAATTTTCTGTGTGCTCAAAAAAAAAAAAAAAAAAAAAGAAGAGAGAGTTGTACGTCTCCCAACTGCTGCATCACTTTTAACGCAGATGCCAACTTCCCATTATTGTGGATTGTTAAAGGAGCAAATTTTCTTTTCTTCACGACAAAAGCCGAAGTTTCTTCTCCTTCAATTCTTCTGAGCTAAATGATCTGTAAATTACCCAACAACTTTTTCACATTGTTCGTATCATCTTTCCCTGTTACAAAGAAAAGAGGAAAAAAAAAATGAAGCTAGAAATGTTAAATAAATTCAATGTTTTAGACTGTAACTACATATGTATTCAATGTTGAAAAGTTTATTATTTTCAATTAAAGAAGGACTATAATTACATGCCATATATGAACAACAATTCAATTTATATATACATTGCCTGAATTAGTATTAAAAACAAAAAAAAAAACAATACCAAGCAAATTTATCGATGGTGACACTTATTCCCACTCTGATAGTGAGTCTACAATTCTTCAACCACCTATTTTCAATTTTAAGCAAAATAAAAGGGAAAAAAATTTGAGGAAATCTCAATAGCTAGAAGGAAGTGGTAGTGGGCGTGGTAGAGCTGCTAACCCATTTGTCAATCGGGCCGGAATCTGGTGAAAATGGCGGAATATGATTCAAAAGTCCGATATCATCAGCCTTAATATCCACAACCTCAATTTTCTCTGATTCATTTTCATTTTCAATCTTTTTAAGAGCCTGCAGTACTTCTCCCATGGTAGGCCTCATATCCCTCTCCTGTTGCAAACATCTGAAAGCCAATTCTGCAACTGAAGTTGCCATCTTTCTTACTGCAGAATCGTTTTGGAACCCCAGAGACGGATCAACTAACTCATTCAACAAATGATTTTGGATTTTGTTCACTGCCATGTTAGCCAAATTGATGTCGAGCCGATGCCTATTGGTGTCTACTGCTGGTAGAGATGAAATGAGCTCGATTAAAACCACACCGAAACTGTAAACATCGCTCTTGTCGGTGAGTTGGTAGCATTGGTAGTACTCAGGATCAACATAGCCAGGAGTGCCTTGTGGAGCAGTTGAAACATGAGTAACATCATTAGGGAACAACCTTGATAGCCCGAAATCGGCTACTTTCACACGGAAGTTGTTGTCTAGAAGAATGTTGTTGGTCTTGACATCGCGGTGAATGACATCCGAAGCATGGAGATAGGCCAGAGCATCTGCTGTTTCGATGGCGATGCTCAACCGAACACGCCAAGTCAGCAGACCGGACTTTGATGGGTTTCCATGGAGATGATCTGCCACAGTTCCATTAGGAATGTACTCATAAACAAGTAGTAATTCTCGGCTACGTTTCGAGGTGCAGCCGTATAGAGCTACGAGGTTCTTGTGGCGCAAACGAGTTAGGATCTCGATCTCATTCATGAACTGCTCGGCACGCTTCATGTTGTTTTCGAATAAACGCTTCACAGCAACCGCACGCCCATCCCTAAGTACGCCTGATAAATCAAGCATTTGAAACAACAAATGAGAAATTAAGACAAAACCACATTCAGCATAACTTCTTAAAATCAATTTTATGATCTAACCATAGTACACGGTGCCAAAGCCTCCATCTCCAAGTTCCTTGGATGGATCAAAATTGTCGGTGGCTTCGACGAGTTCATCATAGCTGAAAACCTGAGTTCCGAAGTAAGTACTTCCCTTTTCGAGGTCGGATTTCGCGGAGGGATAAGAAGGGGTGCTTTGAGAGAGATTAATTATAGGAGCAGCTTTGCCTTTGCTTAAGGGAGAAGGAGTTTGCAGATCTTTACTCTTTGTTTGGGCAGCTATTCTTTTCCTCCTCTGTACAATGAGCAAGAACCAGCAACCCAATCCCATGCCCACCGCTGCTGCACCTGCAATGCCTAATCCTGCAAATTAATAAAACCAAAACAATTGCTTACGTTTTCTTTCTGTTCAGCCTCTGCAGAAATATGAGATGTATTTGAAGAATATTTTGTACCTAATCCGAGCGAAACTGATTTAGATTTTCCCCCTGTAACAATCATTAGATTAAGATACATTAGTTAAGATACATTTTTTAATTAGCAGGAACATAAGAACTGAATATAAGTTGGAATCTTCTAAAACAGAGTGTTGGGTAAAGGATTCTGAACATAATTCTCTTATAGTTTCATATTTTCAATATATGGTATCAAACTGAAAAAAGGGGAAACAGGGTTCTACCTTCAAAAAACAGAGTGATCATATAACCTAAAATGATGAAGCCTAAGTTTGAACAGCGAATTCCTAAAGTCTTAGACTTCATCAAAAGCTAACATTTATATGTTAACCTTACCAGGGCAAGGCCGATCATCATCACAAACACAGAGGGAATTTCCCAAGCTTATATCAAACCCGCAATGGCCGCCAGAGGAATAACACTTCTCACAATCATCGGCAAAAGGATTGCTATAACTCGCATTAAAACCGTCCCTCAAAATCTCACCGAGTAAGGACCTATTACTCTCAAGAACACCAACCCAGTCCAAAAGAATTGGCACTGTAATAGTCGCACTGCACTCAAATACACCTAAAATAGGATCATTTGGAACAGGACCGAACAAGTAGTAGGCATCTTTCTTCCCTTTGATTTCGCAGTTGAATGAGTTTTGAGGCTTATATGGGTCCGGCAAGACAGAATCGTTGCATCCATAAAACAGAGAAAGGATTTCATTATTGGACCCAAAAGTGAAGAGGGTGTTATTAAAAGTAGTGTTGATTAATTGGCTTGTGCATGTGGTGTTAAATAGGTCTGACCGAGAAAGAAGAAGAGAATGATCGGTTTGGTTGATTTCAATGACTCGATAATTCAAAGAGTTTATTGTTAAAAGAGTGGTGGAGTTATCTACACAAGAGAGCTGAAAGCCGGGGAGGCCGCAGTAGGGCGGACGTGGGCCGCCGGTGAAAGGGAAGTAGATGTTAGTTAGGTTGCCGCAAGAGATGGTCTGGTTGCAGTTGGGGAAAGTATCATTGGAAGAAAACGCCGTCGCAAAGTCCACTGAGAAAACAAAGATTGTAATGGTAGTAAACAGAGTGAAGATCAAGGTGGCAGTGGCGGAGACGGAGGCGGCTGCGAAGGGGGGCATTGACGGAGGAATAGGGAGAAATGGGTGTGAAAAGGCATGGAAGAAAAAAAATAAGTGGTGGTGATAATAGAGGGTAGTTGGACCAGAACTTAGACTCTGATCGCTTTGGGTTGGCTGCCTTTGGTTGACTAACCATTTCTATTCTTTCTATTTTATTTTTTGGTATATATATATATATATAAAAACTATTTTATTTTTTTGGTATACAGAAGAAAAAAAACCATCTAAAATAAATAGTGTCAGCAATATCATGTTCAACCAAGAAAGAATTTTTTAAGAAAGATCTATCGAAATATGAGTGTCAATTGGATAGTCTTACGCTGCGCGTAAGAAATCAGCAGCACGCACAACAAAAGACAGATAGAGAAGGAAGAGATATGAATATCCGGCACACAAGAACATTAAATCATCATAACCACCCCTTGATTGTCACATTCAACCATCACCGAAGTGAAACCAATATTCAACCCTACCTGCGAACCCTTCCAAATAGCTCAGGCTTCAGCCCTCTAAATCGGACAGCAACCAAACTTCAAGAAAAAAAACCAATCTCCCATCTGCCTATGTAATCGCATATTAAGTCACCACCTACCGCCAAACCAAAAACTGAATCATACGAGGCATCTGGGTTGATTTTATGGAAGGAGAATGGTGGGTACCTCAAAAAACCAATCTTTCTTTCTTCCACGCTTCCCCTCCTGCAAATCCGAAGTTTGGCAAAAGCTTCATCAATCCACCGCCTCCTTTACAAACGTGACAATAGGCTTGTGATTATTATTAAAAATTACATTACTGCGTCTTCTCCACAGCAGTCAACATCCAACGCCAAACATAGTTGACTGGATAGTTCCACCAGTCAACTTAGCATCATTTTTAATATTACCAGCAACCCAGCTCCCTAAACACGTCGATCCATCATAAATTACAGCTCAAGAAACATCCTGCCTCAACCATCGACCAAAAACTTTTATAAAGAAAAAAAAAGTATAAATTATTCTCTCTTTTATACTAAAACGACGACTGCATGTCATGTAAGAAACATGCAATAGGTGGGTGGCTTTTGTGTCGTTTTGTTTCTTCTTTTGTTGATTAATTGATGACGCTGTTTTTGACTGCTTATTTATGTTTAGGATAATTATTTAATGTCATAATGGATGTATGGATGGTATTATGTCATGATCAATTGGGCTATTATTGTTATTGTTATTATTATTATTATTATTATTATTATTATTATTATTATTATTATTATTATAGTAGTAATTGGAATTCAGAAATACCTAGCACTAAGAGTCGTTGAAATTTCTGGTTTATGTTTGGATAGCTAAAGAAAGACTTTTCCACTTCACGAAATCAGCCGAGACATACACTAACTATATTCTTTCTCTAAACAAAATTTTTTTCTTAGATGTCACCAATTAAGTATTGAGCAGAAATATTTTTTTTTTACTGTCATACAGGTTAGTTACAACCAATAACATTATAGGTAATTGATAATTAATTAGCAACTTTTTGAACTTCTTATAGGATGAAGAATAGAAAATAAAAAAATAAAACTGAACTGAGAATTAAGAACAGATCTTTTTAACATGATTGATGGGAAAATTTTTGCTAAGGAATTTCAGTGAAACCTAATGGAATAATTATACTGTTGCAGAAAAGGTCTTGACTCTTCATGAGTAGATGTATCAGTTTTTTTTTTAATTTAACATTAGAAAACATGTGTATATAGCTGGAAGTTGATAATTTAATTATAACTGATAATCTAGTAGATTTGATTAAAAATATTTAATAAAATTAATTGAAAAATAGCTAAAAATATATAAACATTTTTATATTAATAAAAAAATAAAATATATTTAAATATGTAATACAAATAAATTATATATATATATATCTAAAATATTAATAACAAATTGCATATTCAATGTCAAAATTTTAAAAAAAAAATCAAATTTTGGATTAAAAGAATAAAACATATCATTTAAAAAAAAGGTATAAAAAGAAAAAAATTATAATTTGAACGCTAATTCTATTAATTTTTTTTAAAATTATAATCTAACTTTTTTTTAAATAATTTATTTGATCAAACATAGTTTATTAATCAAACTAGATTATTTTTATTGTCAAATTATATTAATATATTATCAATTTAAAAAATGAAAAAAAAAAGTGATTATTAAGGTTATACCTACCCAGACAGAACCCAGACATTTAATAGTTGAAATACTGAAGGAGATTTCATATAATTTAAGCTTTTTTTTTTTTGGAAAAAATGATAATTATTGGAGATTCTTTTAAACTTTTTGAACTCCAGTTCTGGTGACTTTTTGTGAGAGTATAATTTAACTTTTTTTTTTCTAAATAATCTGATATATCAAACATAATTTATTGATCATATTATATTATTTTATAATTTATTTTGGTGTTAACAATTAAAAAGATGGAAAAAAAGTTATTATTGGGGTTATACCTAACCAGCAGAACCCTGACATCTAGTAGTTGAAATATTGAAGGAGATTTCATATAATTTAAGAATTTTCTTTTTTTTTTTTTGAGGTAAGAAATAATTATTATTGGAGAGTCCTTTAAGACTTTTAGCAATTTATCAAATTCTTATCAATCATTGGGTTTTTAAGCCATTTTTCCTCCTACGCCCAATACTAAAAAAAAGAAGTAGAGCCCAAAACGAAATTGAAAAAGGGAAAAACAAAAAGGGCTTGACACTAGCAATAAGCAAACTGATCTTAAAATCTGAAAATTACAATATATGAACTATTTCGTTGAGATATTTATTTGCAAATAGTTTTTTCTTGTTCACTTTCTTTTCATTAATTGCCATAAAACACTAGCCACTTGACACTTAAAATTAAATAATTTTAGTATTTATAAAAGAGAGGAAAACCTATAGAAAAAATAAATTAGGGGTGAGAAAAATTTCTAGGCCATTCTCTTTTTGAATGAGAAAAAAATCTAAAAAGAAACTTTTGAAAAAAATAATTAATTAAATGAAATTCATTAGGTTAATTAATAAACAAATAGAATTTTTAGATTTTATTTTGAAAAGTAAGAAAAAATTAAACAAGTAAAACAACAATTTCACATTGTTTGATAAAATTATATGCTTTTGTGTAATTATCGAACAAATTATATTTGTACTAAAGTTAAATTTGAGTATTTCTTCCTGCAGCAAAAGCCCATTAAAAAAATAAAGGTAGTAGCAATGATTTAAGTAACAAAGAAATTGAATTGAAGTCCTAATTCTAAATTTCAGAATCTAAAGATTTCATCTTGTAGGTATTTTAAATTATTTAGAAAAACGTAGAAATTTTCGAAGTACTGGGATTTTAAAACCACCAATGTTTATCATATAAGAGAAGTGCCCTGAAAAGAAAAATCTTTAGGGGCTGTTTTGTTTGAGAAAAAATTTTCTATTTTTCTTTTTAAATTTTCATTTTTTTTTCTATTGTTTTTTTTGTTTTCTATTTTCCAAAGAAAAAACTGAAAAATGTTTTAAAATGATTTGTAGAAAATGTATTTTCCAAATTGGAAAGTAAAGATATGTAATCATATTTTTTAAGTTTTCTGTCTATAACTTATAACTTAAAAAATTTTGGAAATATATTTCTAATTTTTCAAATTAGAAAATAACTTGTCAAATTTTTCATTTCCAAGTGATAACTAAAGGGATTATTAGAAAATTATAATATCTATGACACACATGGGGTGGAGAGATATTATTTTATATTTTTGACAACCAAGCAGGAAATTTTGAATCCAATTTCATAAATGATTTGAAAACTCACAAATCTTTTGTTAGATGAGGAAAGGAAGGGCAAAAGAAAAAATAAAAAAGAATAATAGTAATTCAGAAGTCAGAAATAGAAGAATTATGTCACTAACTTCCTCATTTTTTTTTTCTTGGGCATTAGCTAGATGGTTTTAATTTTATTTCACATTTTTCATTTCATTAGTACAATAGAATGGGTCAAGCAGTCCTAATTTTGACTTCTAAAATGGAATCAGTCAACTAATATATGAAAATAGAGGGAGGAATTAGCTTAATTGATATTGTCATCAAACTTAAAATAATGTCAATGCCTGACATGTTGCTTTCACTAATAATTATGTAATTAATTAATAAGAAGAATATCAACTAATTCTGGAGTGGTTGGATGCAAGAATATAATAAACCCTGGTGAGGAATGTCAAACCCAGTAACTATGTGAGAGTATTAATTTCGTTAAATTGACTCAAATTAAACCAAACTCAATTATAACTCAATTAAATTGAACTAAATTAGGAAGCAAAATTTAAATTTAATTCGGTTTCATTGGGTCAAATTACAAGGAACTTCAGTTAATCAATTATATCAAATTAAACAGAAACTATATACTATCCTAAAATCAAAACCTAACCTAAATAAAATGAGATAGCTTAGGTTTCCTGCACATTCCTACCAGTAAGAACTAAGAAATTGAAAGAAAATGTATCCAATTTTGAGTACCCAAAATTGAAAAATCGTGGATTGGTTAAATTGAATCTATAAATAAATTTATGAATTAATTTAATCACAAAATGCATATATATTTGCAAAATAATAAGTTTATGATTGAACTTAAAATTGAATTGACTTATGCTTGAATTGATTTTTATAAGGAAAAACCTACCTATGCTATAATTGATTTTTGTAAGGAAAAAACTAAAAGAAAAGAAGACACACCTGATGAATTGGGATTTGTTGAAGTTGCTCCACAAGAGAAGGGCTGAGTTTGATTAATATCAGAGCAATAGCAAGCAAATGAAGCAGTAGATGAGTTATAACCACACATTCCACCAGATACTGTACAAGTCTCACAATAGCTATTATTTGCGTCCCACACCAACCCAAAACCTTGCTCAAGCGCTCCCACCAAATTTGCCTGTGTTAGAGTTATGAGACTCCTTTCAAAAGGCTGAATAGCCGACTCACTAGCAGGAACAATCACCTTATCTGTGCACGATACCATATAATTGATGGCAGTCATGTTAATTATATCTACGAAACCGTTGCCACCGTTACAAGAAAACGAAAAAGATTGGTTCGTCGGAATCGGAAATGTAGATGGAGGCGGAGGACAACCATAGTAGAGTGTTATATTCTGAATATCCGACGCATAACTGAGAACGTCCCAATCTAAAGTAGTGTTGAGAAGAGGCTCAGGACATAAGTTTCCCATGTAATCCGTTCTTGCAACCTGAAGATTCTTGGACTGGCTGTTGATTTTAAGAACTCTATAAGTCAGTTCATCGATTTTGATTTCAGCAGTTTGACCGGTGCAATTAAGCTCGAAACTCGGATGACCACAATACTCGGGTTGGTTCGATCCCCAGAAAGGATACCCGATATCTGTAATGTTTCCACAGTTGAATGTTGCCGTGCAGTTTTGAAATCGTTGATCATTCTGCGCATTCACCAACGTCGGATGCCGGAGAAAGATTATGGTTATCATATAGAACAAGGACATGGTCGGCACGACAGAGAGTTTCATTTTCGGACAGAATTAGAAAGAAGATAGAGAAATGGAGAGAGAGAGAGAGAGAGAAAATGTAGGTTCTGCTTTAGATATAAGTATAACAACAGAAGAAGAAGATGGAAATGTATTTTGACATTTGACAATCAGACCAAACAGGACAAAGGGCTTGCAGTTTTAACATTCACATCATAGTGCTTTTGACCAAGTTTCATGTGAAAAATTTGTCAAGGAAGCTTCTATTGCAAATATTGAGGTATCGGTCTATCTCTACAGTTTGGCCGAGTAAAGAATTAGGCATTTGAAAACTCACGAAAGCAACCTATTCTATTTGAAAATCATAATTAGTTGGATTTATAAAACTCAAAACGTGGAATTTTTACTCTCTCAGGAGTCAAAATAAATCACCCCACTAGAAAAGTTCTATCCAAATTTATATTGAAATGTACATTGAAATAATAATATATTAATATTTTAACTAATGACCCATCCCAAGTCAAGAAAATGAGACTCTCATAAATTAGCAAAGAGGACATACCTGATTCAAACTGATTAGTTGGGGGTGATGAACAAGCGAAGGGATAAGGCTGATCGGAGCAATAATAAGTAAATAAGCTTGTGGTGTTGTTGTAACCGCACAGGCCACCAGATACCGTACAAGTACTACATAACGAATTATTTGCTCTCCACTGCAACCCAAATCCTTGATTAAGAGCTGTGACCAAATTATCTTGTGTTGGGTTAATCTCTGAAGGCGGAAGAGCTTCTTCGTGTGCTGGAATGATAACTCTGTTGTTGGTGCAGCCTCTTAAGTAAGGGCTTAATGCAGTGGCCAAGTTACCATTGCCAATGGCACTGAGGTTCCTTGTTAGAAAGTACCCTCCAATGTTAGTTCCGTTTAAGCCGATGCAATTGAACTGGTTAATCCCTATTGTTATGAATTGGCTTGGAATCGTAGGGCATCCGTAGTAGAGGGTTATATTCTGAACGTCTGAAGAGTAAGTGAAAAGGCTGGAATTCACAGTTGTGTTGAAGTGAAGTGTTGGACAGACATTTCCCATGTAGTCTGTTCTAGCAACTGTGAGACTATTTAAGTCGGTATTGATATTAAAGATTTGGTATGTCAATTGCTTGATTGTAATGAGTGCTTGCTGGCCACTGCAATTAAGCTGGAATCCAGGATGGCCACAGTAACCGGCCTATTTGAACCCCAGAAAGGATAGCCAATTTCTGTGATGTTTCCACACTTAAATGATGCGTTGCAGTTGTCATATAGTGAATCGTTTGCTCGAACAAGTGTTGGAGGGTGTACAAAGACTATGGTTATGATCAAGAAGAGCAAAGACATAGGAGAGATTTTCAGAGAGAAGAGGAGGCAGAAGAGGGAGATTGAGACGGGGAGAGTTTGCAAGCGATAGATATAACAGAAGAAGATGAACTAAATGTGGGAAAATCGTTAAGTTTTTATTTTCCTATGAATAAAAACACTTTTGCATATGGTAGAGCTTGGATATGAGATTAGTCAAAGAAGCTTCGGTTAAAATGGTTGAAATAGTTGCAAATGGCCAAGAGTGTGAAATATGCACAACTTATATTTTCCAAGTTTTTGTCTTACGATCTTAAATAGTTAATTATAAAACTCAGTACACGGAATGTATGGAGGAATGACGTCTCTTGAAGGACTCAAAATAATCCACCTATAAAAAATTGACAAAAATTGAAAATTGAAAAAATCGCTAATATAATTTAAAAATGAAGAAGGTGTTGGAGTTGCTGAGGTTTTCACTTGAAAGCAGGAATATTAGTTCATAGAAATGAAGAAAGTGTTGGTCAGTAGCTACTGATGTGCTATTGGCTAATAGTCTATATAGCAGAGAAGAGTGTCAAGAAAGAAGACTCATACCTGTGATGGAAGCACAATCAATTGCCGTGGGTTGATCATGGAAAAAGCAAGCAAATTGATTGGTAGTTGTGTTAAGCCCACAAATTCAACTGGGCACCTCGGGTAAAATAACACAAATAAATGTGCAAAAAATAATACCGACAATTTAACGTAATTCACCTTTTAATTTGGGCTACGTTCACGGACAACACTCCAAATATTTTTCTTCCACTAATAAAAATTAATAGGTACAAGAAGAGAGTATTCCCTAAACACAGGCTAGAGATAATACAACAATTTTGAGATAAAGCCAAAAATAGTGACACAAGTGTTTTCCAAAAACACCCCAAAATATTTTTCTCACTATTTTTGTCACTCCCTAATTTTTGGAAAAAATTCCAAAAGTCTAACTCTCTCAAATTCTCTCAAATGAATTGAGATTGTTGTAATTCAAATGAAAGGAGATCTACCTATTTATAGAAAAAAATATATTCAATTTGAATACATATCAAAAAAGTCAAAAATATTGGTTAGAGGAATTCAATTTGAAATTGAATTACCGCAACTTTTTGACTTTTTTATTTTATTTTATATGTGGTAGGACTCACACCAAAATTTTTTAAAAACTTTGGCCGCCTACCAACAAATCTCCCCCTTCCGACAATGTGGGGGCTCCACCATTCCAGCTGCTAATCGACAGTATTCAAAATATGATATTGGTAGAATCTTCGTTAACATGTCTGATCCATTTTTTCTATATGGATCTTCTCAACCTGTAGTAGCTTCTTCTCCATCACATCTTTGATCTAGTGATATCTCACATCAATATGCTTTGATCTTGAGTAAAAGGAGACATTCTTTCCAAGATGAATAACACTCTGACTATCACAAAATAATTGATATCTATCTTGCTGCAATCCAAGTTCTTTCAAGAACTTCTTCGTTCACAACAACTTTTTACATGCTTCTGTTGTTGCAATAAACTTTGCTTCAGTTGTAGATAGTGCAACACACTTCTGTAACTTTGATTGTCATGACACAGCTCCCCCTGCAAAAGTGATCAGGTAACATGATGTTGACTTTCTAGAGTCAACATCGCCAGCTATATCTGCATCTGTGTATCCAACCAGCACATGTTTTGTATCTCCAAAACATAAATATATTTTTGAAGTACCTCGAAGATACTTGAAAATTCACTTTACTGCAGTCCAATGTTCCTTTCCAGAATTTGAAAGGAATCTACTCACTACTCCAACTGCATGAGTGATATCAGGTCATGTGCACACCATGACATACATCAAACTTCCAACTGTTGAAGCATATGAAATATTGTCCATCTTATCCTTCTCTTCCTGTAGAAGGGCTCTGTCTGGAATTCAGCATAAAGTGATTAGCAAGATGACAACTAACCATTTTAGCTTGGCTCATTTGAAATCTCTGAAGTACTTTCTCAATGTACTTCTCCTATGACAGCCATAATTTCTTGGTATTCCTATCTCTGATAATCTTCATGCCAAGAATTTGTTTTGTTGGCCCCAAGTCTTTCATAGTAAAAGACTTACTCAATTGCTTTTTCAAGTTGTTAATTTTGGAAACATTTCGGCCAACAATCAGCATGTCATCCACATAGAGCAGAAGAATGATGAAATCTTCATCAGAGAATTTATGTACAAAAACACAATGATCTGAAGTAGTCTTATGGTATCCTTACTCCCCCATAACAGACTCAAACTTCTTGTACCATTGTCTCGGTGCCTGCTTTAAGCCGTAGAGGTTTTTCTTCAATTTGCAAACATACTCCTCTTTTCCCTTATGTTTGAAACCCTCTGGTTGCTCCATGTATATCTCCTCTTCCAAATCACCATGTAGGAAGACAGTTTTGACATCAATTTGCTCAATCTCCAGGTTAAGACTTGCTACTAACCCCAGCACTGTACGGATGATTGTCATTTTCACAATTGGTGAGAAAATTCCATCAAAGTCAATTCCTTTTCTTTGACTGAATCCTTTGACGACCAATCTGGCTTTGAATCTCTGATGGGAACTATTCTCTTCATGCTTGATTTTGAACACCCATTTATTTTTCAAAGCTCTTTTGCCTTTTGGCAGTTTCACCAGTTCAAAAGAATTATTCTCATGCGAGGATTTCATTTCATCTTGCATGACTTCAATCCATTTTTGTCTATACTCATCAGTCATTGCTTCTTCAAAGCTTTCTGGTTCTCCTCCATCAGTGAGTAACACATACTCATTTTCTAGATATCTCATAGACGGTTGTCTTGCTCTATTGCTCCTTCTCACAGGAACTGGGGAGTGCACATGTGACGGTTGATGATGAACATCATCATCTTTAGCATCGTCTTTTGGATTGTCGATGTGAGTATTATTTTCTTCAGGCAGATCAACAAAATCTTCATTCTCAACTTGTATTGGCACCGGTAATGGAGGAATCAATTCTAAATCTGTTGAGTCACCATTGGAATCAGGAACACCTTTCTTTGTCCTAACAATATCTTCAATGGTCTCCTTTTCAACGAAAATAGCATCACGACTTTTGACAAGTTTCTTCTCTACTGGATCATAAAATCTGTAGCCAAACTGATATTTGTCATAGCCAATAAAAACACACTGTCGTGTTTTGACATCGAGTTTGGACCTCTTATCTTTTGGAATATGTACAAAGGCTTTGCAACCAAATACTCACAGATGATCATAGAAAACATCATTTCCTGACCATGCTTTCTCTAGAACATATAACTTTAGAGGGATACAAGGTGAAAGATTTAACACGTACACAGTCATGAGTAACACTTCACCCCAAAATATTTTAGGTAACTTTGCATGTGAGAGCAAACATCTAACTCTCTCCATCAAAGTTCTATTCATCCTATCTGCCAGGTCATTCAATTGCGGTGTTTTGGGAGGCATTGTCTGATGTCGAATACCTTGTTCTTTGCAGTAGGCATCAAACGGTCCAATGTATTCTCCACCGTTGTTTGTCTGGATGCATTTCAACTTCTTTCCAGTCTGTCTCTCAACTGAGGCATGAAATTCTTTAAAGACATTTAGCACCTGATTTTTTATCTTTAAAGTATACACCTATGTCTTCCTCGAATGGTCATCAATGAAAGTCACAAAATACTGAGCACCACCCAGTGACTTTGGCATTGGCCCACATAAATCTGAATGGATCAGATCTAACACATTTTTCATTCTAGAAGGAGGGGAACTCTTGAAAGCAACTTTGTTTTGCTTTCCTGCTAAACAGTCAGCACATTTCTCCAAATATACTTCATCCATGTCGAGCAACATCTTCCTTCTAACAAGGGCAGTAATCTCTTTCTCACTCATGTGGCTGACTCGTCTGTGCCATAATTCAATAGCATTGTCTTTCTCCATAGCACTCACAGTTTTATTGGAGAGTTTTGCATGCATCACATATAAGGTAGCATGCCTTGTGCCTTTAGCCACCACCATGGAACCTTTGGTAAGCTTTCATTGGTTATTTGAGAAAGTACTGCATAAACCTGCATCATCAAGTTTTCCTGCAGAGATCAAATTCAGACGAATATCTGGAATATGTCTGACATCTCTCAGGACTAATCTGGTACCATTCACAGTCTCCAGACAAACATCTCCTCTACCAACAACTTTTGACAGATTATCATTTTCCATCTTCACAGAGCCAAAATCTCCTGCTATATAGAATGAGAAAAATTTCTTCTGAGACATGGCATGAATGGTAGCGCCACTATCAATTACTCAACTGGTCTCATGGGATGTGAAATTAATAGTATCATCACAAACGATATTGAAGTTGTTCATGGTATTTGTTATGTCATCATCACTGCTGTTATCTCGTTTTACTTTCTTGCCTTTCTAGTCCTTTTTGAACTTTCGGCAATATTTCTTGATATGACCTTTCTTTTTGCAGTAATGACATTCAATATTGCCATATTTATTTGATTTGCCTATGCTCTTTCCTCTAGACATTTATTGTATAGACTGACTCCTTCTATAGTCAGTAACCAGAACATCTGATTGTGATAAAGAACATGAGTTTTGTGATCTTCTTCTCATTTCTTCATTCAAGATACTGCTTTTTACAGACTTCATATTGACTACACCGTTAGGTGCAGTGTTGGTTATTGAAATCTTCAAAGTCTCCCATGACTCTAGCAGAGAGCCCAATACTAGCAGAGCAAATACTTCATCATCCAGCTTTATGGTCATTCTGGATAGGTGGTCCATGATCCCTTGCATCTCATTCAGATGATCTGCTATGGAAGTTCATTCCTTGTATTTTGACTGCGTCAACTTTGTCAAATAAAACAATTTATTGTTACATGTTTTTTATGCGTAAAGTTGTTCAAGCTTGTTCCATAGCGTCCAAGCATGAGTCACCTTGCAGATGTGGTTGTACATGTTGTCTTCAACAAATTGTCGGATGTAACCGCAAACTTGCTCGTGCTCAAACTCCCACTCCTCATCTGTCTTGCCTTCGAGTTTAGTTGTAGCAAACACCGACAAGTGCATTTTCATCACAAATAGGAGATCCTTCATTTTGCTTCTCCATATGTGGTAATTTGTGTCATTTAAGCTGATCATCTTGTTATCCTTTGTCTCTATTTTAAAACAAAATGAGACTCCTTCAACTGACAGTAAACTAATAAAATCTTTTCTGATGTGGAAGATCAGTCAATACTGCAAACACAGAACATACTAAGAATTTTATAAGACTGACAGGCTAGCTCTGATACCACTTGTTAGGCATAGCGGGTAAAATAACACAAATAAATGTGAAATAAAATAATCAGCAAAAAATAACATCGACAATTTAACGTGGTTCACCTTTTAATTTGGGCTACATTCACGGACAACACTCCGAATATTTTTCTTCCACTAATAAAAATTAATGGGTATAAGAAGAGAATCTTCCCAAGACACAAGCTAGAGGTAATACAACAATTTTGAGATAAAGCAAAAAATAGTGACACACAAGTGTTTTCCAAAAACACTCCAAAATATTTTCCTCACTATTTTTGTTATTCCCTAATTTTTGAAAAAAATTCCAAAAGTCTAACTCTCTCTCAAATTCTCTCAAATGAATTGAGATTGTTGTAATTCAAATGAAAGAAAATCTGCCTATTTATAGAAAAAATATTTAATATGAACACATATCAAAAAAGTCAAAAATATTGGTTGGAGGAATTCAATTTGAAATTGAATTACCACAACTTTTGACTTTTTTTTTATTTTATTTTATATGTGGTAGGACTCACATGTGGAGAGACCCACACCAAAGTTTTTCAAAAACTTTGGCCGCCTACCAACAAATTCCACCAGAATCAATACATGTATTGCACTGATTTATTTGCCTCTCCAATCTGAATCCTTCCTATAATTCATCAATAATTTTCATCTGGTTGTTCTCTATGGCTTGAGCATTTGTTTCCAAACAGGAAGAATGACACTGCTGTTGCATAGATTGAACAAGACATCTACCGTCACAAGCTAAACATCAATGTTGGTACTGTTTATTTCGCAGTCAGGTAGGAAAGTGTTATTCGGTGAAGTAGAGCAACCATAGAGTAATGTCAAGTTCCTGAGTCCTAGTGCATAATGGAAGACTGTGAAATCTATAGAGGTGTTGCAGAAATGGTCAGGACAATAATTGGTAAAAAAATCCTTCCTGGCTAATCTCAGGGCTTGATTTTTAGGAATGATGTCAAGAATTCTGAATTTATTGGAGTTGAATGTGATCATGGGGTTATTGTCTAGGCACTTAAGCTGAAAACCGGGTTGACAGCAGTAATCTGCTCTGTTTTCACCCCAGAAAGGATAACCAATATCTTTTGATGCTTCAACATTCAAATGGCTTACTGCATTTTGTGTATCAATAATCATCAGTGCAAAAAGATGTCTGAATGTTGGTTATGAAGAGAAATAGGAGCAGAAGTGGAAGAAAGGCTTTTTCCTAAAAAATGGTAGTTGACAAAAATATTTTCCAATTTAGGGTAAAAAATTGAAAATTTTCAATTTTATGGTGTTTTAAAAATTATTTTTTATTTTAGGGTAAAAAATAATGTCACGACAGTCTGTCTGAAAAACGAAAAACTCTTTATTTAAAAGAAAAAAATGTTGTCCGCTTTTTGAAAAAGCGGACAACTCTTTTTTATTAAAAAAAAATTATGTCCGTTTTTTGAAAAAAGGGACAGTTTTTCTCATTATTACATAAGCAAAATTCATCTTAAAATGAGAATAATATTTCAAAATATCCTAAAACTGACATTTATAAATTTTTCACCTCAAAATTGGAATTTATTTGTCAAATAACCCTAAAAATGAAAAAAGCCCCGGAAGAATGGTAGACATAATATCATTGATTTGCATTTCTGAAGCTACAGGGGGGAAATATAAGGAAGGGAATCCAATGAATTCCATGGCTGTGTCCTTACTAACAACCAGATATCAGTAGTGTCATCATAATGAAATTTGAGATTTGATTATGCCTAAATAGGGATTTGTGAAGCATTCAGAGGAGAGAATGTTTTGGAATTTCTGTTTTTCATTAGGGAAACTAAACTGGAAAGAGTAAAACTGGGAAAGACTCAGTGAAGACTTGTCAAAAATCAACGGCTCAGATTGGTGAGAAATTCTAATAACAGAATCTTTAAAAGCTAACAAAACTCCATAATCAGACAAAGTGAAGGCTTTCCTTCCTCTATTCCAAGTGCATAAGTTTAGAACTGGCAAAAATAACAAAAACCCAACTCAAAGAAAGCACCCTATTCAGCAGTTGCGACGGACAAATGTGATCTGCAAAATACCAACTGGTAGGCGCATTTCTCAATCTGAGCAACAAAATTTATTCCTCAAGGGATAAAGGAAAGGGTATAATTGTTTACCATAGATGAGTAATTTATAGGAAAGTAACAACTATTAGTTTAATTATGTTTACCGTATAACAAAGAGTTTTTCTAGTTACTGTTTTTCAAGTGTTTCACTTGATCTTAGCAGCTCAAATTTACTTTTAGACAATTTTCCTCTGGTCAGCAACAAGGTACTTACCCATGCCATAACAATGAAAAGAATTTATAAAGCAATCCAGTGATATGCTGCCGAGTTAAAAAAAAAATTAGTTTTTTTTTCCATTTAGGGCAATTTGTGGTTGGATTGGTGCGTGAATTTATTCATGGACCATATCTCATTAAAATTACTTGGCATTGCCCAAATGCCATTATAAAAGCCCACATTTCTTTCTTCTGCACTAGACTTTTGACAAAAACGTGCTACCCAATATTTATAGGACCAGTTGGTGTGATTGTGACGCAAATTGAAAACAATGCAATGATAACAATAATTTTAGGAATTGAAATCATTTTCTAATCACTTGTAATTACTCCTAATTAAACTATACAATAGGGTGTGAAGTGTGAAGAGCAAGCAGCTATTAAACAAAGGCAAGATAATTAAACGTACCTTGATAAGCAGGAAGAGTATCAGCTGAGGAGGAAGAGCAAGTTTCTGATCCCAGAAATTGGCCAGGGCAGTAGCAAGTTGTTTGATTCAAAGTTAGGTCGAATCCACAAGCCCCTTCTGAGCTGATACAATCAGAACAAGCTTTACCATCAACTTTCCATTTCACTTCAAATCCTTGTTTTAAGCTATCTTCCAAAATTGTAGAACTGAACACTGCTGTTCCAACGTTTGTTATGGAAACAGGAACAATGATACTGGCAGAGCATAAACCAGGGCCAGTAGCTTCCCATATGGCAAAACCACTTGTGAACTCTGATCCTGAAACATCACAAGAGAACAACGTAGGGCTGCCTAAAAGGCCAACTACAGGGCAACCATAAATAATTGTAAGGTTCGTGAAACCTGATGCATACTCAAATAGATCAGGATCAAGGGTAGTGTTCAGAAATTCAGGCTGACAGATTCCACCAGCTGTGTAGTCCTCTCTTGCAATTCTCAGAATCTGATTCTGCTCATTAATCTCCGAAACAATGTATTCAACACCATTGATCTGTATCATGGTGGTATCTTTCTGACACTTGAGCTCCAATTCAGGAACTCCACAACCATGAATTCTGTCATTTCCCCAGAAAGGATAACCAGTATTTATGTTTCCACAAACGAAATTTGTATTACAGGTAGCATACCGGTCAGGGCTGCCTGAACCTGAAGTAATTCTCAGAAAAAACAGCAAACCAGCAACTGAAACAAAAAGAAAATTAAAAAATGGAAAGGAGAACTCCATTTCTTGTGGATATAGAGAGTGAGCTTTGAGTTGGGCAGTTTCTGGGTAAATACAGAGATGATAAAGTTGACTGGTGATGATGATGGAAAAAAGGAAATGTGAAATTTAAGAATATTGAATGCTTAGTTGACTAAAAATTATGGGAATTGGGAATAGTTTATTTTCTGCCAATTGAATATTTTCGGTTGTTACATCAAGAAATTAGCTCCTTCTATAATACAAGCTAAGACAAATCATTTTATTGCGACGTCCATTTTCACCTGTTTATCCAATTCCAACCACCTAATTCTAATAATTTTTAATGACTATTAATATCCAACTACCATAAATTTTAATTTGATTTAACAAATATTGCAAGTTGGTAAAATGCTGATTAGTTTGAGAAAATGCATGAATTAATAACCTCTTTTATTTCAGAAATGAAAATAATAAAATATTTCTTAAACAATATTTTATTATTGAAATCAATGGGACAATAATTAGTATATACTTTAAACATGCAATAACTTAAAAATAATCAACTGCTATACTTTTATACTTTTTTTTTTAATAATCAGAAAATAAAAAAATTGGGAAAAATAGAAAAAAAGGTATTGTGATCTCATACTTTGCAATTTTTAAGTATGAATTATTTCATTGTAGAATGGACATGGTTTACGCCATTAGTAAAGTTTAAGTTTCTAGTCATTATGACATTAAAAAGCACTGAGTTGACACATGTCTTTCTGCTACATGGAATCAAATATTTGTTTTTCTCCTACATGGAATACTACTTCTCCTATTCCTAATCCCCAAATGAAAACAAAACTTGAATAAAACCCTTAAATCCTAAAATGCTATGTAATAACCATTGTTACTTTTTGCAATGGTGAATCTAAAACCTCTGCGAGATGAGAGGGAGCGGGGGAGGGGTGTGAGGAGTGTGATGGGGTCTTTTCAAGCTCATTAGATGAGGCTGTTGATAAAGACGACTCTATCAAAATCTCTGCCTTAGAGAATTGCCGAAGAGCAGTGCTAATGTTTTTCAGTGAGGTGATATAAGAGACGTGAGCTACTACGAGACGGTACCTGGAATCAAATGCTTGTTTTATGAATTTTCTCTGTTGTTTGCACATATGGAAAGCTTCATTCTTCTTTGCACAGACCAATTAATGAAACCAACTACATTTTTCCTGGTGAGGAAACAAAAATTCTCTTCAAAACGGCACAAAATAATTCAACCGAATACAAGAGCTTCAACGTGTAAACTTGATTTTTTGGAGTCCACTAAAAAGCAAAACCCAGTTCGATGAAGAATAATATAAAGGAAATACTAGAACAGAAAAAGCAGAAGAGTTTCTCCTTAAAATTCCAGCTTTGATTTAGAACAAGACAAAATAGAGAAACCTTTTGCAGACACAAATACGTTCTACAAGAATTGAGAAACCCAATTGGAGAAAGCTCTGATGATAGGATTGAGATAAGACCGAGATAGTAAAAATAGAAAACAAAGTAAAAATGGTTGGACTTTCTCTCTTAGGGAAGAACAAAATAGAGCAAAAAGTTAGAAGGTACAGCGAGACTAGTTATTTTCAGGGAAGATGTTAACAATAAACAGCAAAAAATAGTTGAGAAGTCATAAAATCGAAACCATTAATGAAAACGTGAAAGATTGAAAGCAATGAAAGTGAAGCCTGAGTAGCATCAGTCATCAAGCTAGAGAGAGCGTTTCAATAATGCAAGAAAAAAGAAATGTCAAAAAGCATAGCTAAGTCACGTAGGGGAGAGAAAAATATTTGATTCCACGTACGAGAAAGACACGTGACAATTTAACATTTTTTTAATATTGTTATAGCCAGAAACTTAACTTGACTAGCGGTGCGAACCCCACGACTCCTTTTACAACAAAAAAATTCATAGTTAAAATTACAAAAATGTGAAACCATATGTAAGTTTTTTATACTTTTCCCAAAAAAATTTTAAGCATGTTATATGTTAAATGGGTCACAAAATGAGCCATACAGGTTTTAACATGTCCAAAATAGAAATAAACAAAGGCTAGCCCATTGAAGGGAGATGAGAAATGAAAAATAGAAAAAATTTGAAGAAAAGAAGACCTCGATATTGATTCAAAAATGAAGAATCATAACTAAGGAAAAAGCTTTAGACTAGAATGGAAAGTCGCAGAAAATAAAAGGGCAGAATATTAGGACAAATAAAGCCCAAAATTGCAAGAAGGAATTATTAGGTTTTGAACATGCATCTCGTACATATGACAATAGAAATTTAAAATTTAATTAAATTCAAAATCTACAAAATGTCTTTTGTAATTTAAAATCATATTGAACCATTTAATAAAATAAGTTGATTACTTTTGTTTGCAACTCTTAATTTTTCAAGTTGTAAGTTTTTCCTTTTTTGTTGGGTTATAATAAATTACAATAATCCATGTGAATAAAGAAAAAGATCACCTCCAAGGAAATGGAGTGACAAATGTTCAAAGTGCTAGCTATGAAAAATTATTTTACAAAAAAGAAAAGAAAGAGAAGAAAAATAACTCATTTTTTTTAAGGGACGACCACGAAATGCACTCCTTAAAATGAATATTTATACTATTTCTAATTATTTTCTACTATTTCTAATTATTTTTAAGGTTGAAAAGGAAAAGCTTTAATGAGCCAATTTTTCTAAGGTATATGACCCAATATTGACTAAGCCAATAATTTTAATCCAAATTGGATTTGACCCCATTTTATAACTCTTACAAAAGACCTCATAATTGATTTCCAATCAATTTCTCTTAACTCAGTAGATCATTAGTGATATCTATCAATACATCATTACTACCCATTTAACCAAAAAGTCAATGGTTTAACTTTTAACCATTCCATAAACAATTATCGTACAATTTATTTTTCACCATACTATACGTCATTTGGTTCAGACCATAGATTGTGTGTCTATTTCTACTAGACTAACTATGTCCCATAGTTCAAATGATATTAGTTCTTATCTATGATACTCATTACTCTGTTAGACATGTCTTTGAAAACTTTTTTCAATACTTGTCCATCTCGACCAATAATTTAAGTAATGATCTCTGTAAGAGGTCATAGGTATACTTTTCTTCTATCAAGAGTGGTAAATTCTCTATTGACTACTCAACTACCTTTGAATATCCCATGTTATACTCAATCATCACCCTATAAGCAACCTCTAAGAGGCAACAAGGAATGGAGTCAAAGTATAGGATTCAATATCTATGATAACCTTGAGCATCTCAAATCTAAGGATACTTGCATTATTGTTATGATGAGACTATCACTGACATTAAATAGATACTCATGTGATTGTCTCATATCAGATCATCCAATGTACTTTGCTACTCTAACAAGCATCTACATGTTAACTCTAATTCATGTCTTTAACTTATGAGATCAACTATTAGACCTAGGTAAGGAGTATAATATATGCTAGTATATTAGAATTAATAATGTCCAATCTTGTGAATCTTATGACTAGGGATAGTTTAGGTATAAATACAATTTTACATAATAGGAATCTTACTATCATGATCTAACCATGATTTCCTTCATGTTACTACATACTAAGGACTTTATTAAATGGTCTAAGATCTAAATCAAATTCATATATGAACGAACACCAATATAATGAAAATGTCTTTTTCTTAATAATAAATGAATACATCACGTGCCTAAGCTGATTGCCTTTAGGGCACCTCTCTAATAGGAAGACCATAGATAGAACAAGTATTGAACCAATGAGAAATTAACAGTTGTCTTTAAGTGATATAACCATAGTATAATAGGGAGGTAAATAAAAAGGAGTTAAGGGAGGAAGAAGAGGGACAAATATGAATTACTCTTTCTATTATATTTCTAAAATCAATAAAAAATCTCAATTTTGGTAGAGAAAACCTAAGGTGAAAAAATTTGAGTATCAAATTAGTGCAATCTTTGGGGAAATGATTCATAAGATTCTAACCCAATAAAAGATCATGTCTTCACCCATTAAGACACACAAAAAAGCCGATGAAAATGCTAGAGACACAAATCCCACTAGTCCATACATTTTAAACACCATTGAGAAATCCAACTTTTACCTATGATCCAAATATTCATGACTCCTACTTCGAGGCCTACAACCTTGAGGATTAACTTAGGTAGATGGTCAAAAAGCCAAATGTTGTAATTGCTTCAACCACTGACACTCTTTATAGCAATACGAAACTCCTCCAAAATAGATCTAATGTAATTATTTACAAAACCTTCCCCGTCAAGCTAACAAGAGTAATGCCAAGTGCACTAGGAAGATCATTGTGATGACCAACATAAGTAAAAATGGAGAAATCAAATGATGATCTCTATTGGGTAAAGACCTTGAAGACCAGCATGATAGTTCACAAAAATGATAACATTATACTAAAAGTTCCAACTTATCACTTGTGAGCAACTAAGGTGTGAGCTATTTTGCAGCGACGATACAAAAGAGATATTAAAAGAAATAAAGAAAATTACAAGTTATAATACTATTTCATTCCCCTTTAATATGAAAAGTAAAAGTCATGGTAAAAAATCATTTACAATATAATCTTTAAAATCATAGAGGTCTCTTCCAAAATGACTTTTAAATTTACAAAATGGCTTTCTAAAGACCATGAAGATTGCTTACAAAATGATATAAGACATAAGGAGAGTTTTATGAAAATTGCGTAAACTTAGGAAAGGTTATTTATATGAAGTTAATATGTTATTGCAAAAGAATTTAACATATTTCAGGAAAAACATGGTGACAAAATAATAACCTAAATTACAAGCATATCGAAATCACCCAAGGATAAAGAGCCACTCAAGATCATAAAGGTCACCAAAGGCCAAATTGCCATTTAAGATCAGAAAGATCACCAAAGGGAAAAAAGCCATTCAAGATTAGAAAGATCACTAAACGTCAAAGTATCAACTCAAGACCAAGATGACTAAGAATAAAATATCTAGAAAATGACATCATAAGATTAGTGGAAGCTTAAAACAGTGTGTGCTACTTCATAATCTTTTCGAGCCTCAACACGATGTTTTAATAAATTAGGTGATCCAGTCATCATTCCCCCCTTAAGTTGGTGCAGGGGTTAAAGAAAGCATGCTCAGCTTAACATAGAAATTTTCAAATGTAGGGGCAACTAATGATTCTGTAAAGAAATTAGCCAATTGCAAATGAAAAGGAATGTGCTTAGAATGATAAAACCAACTTTAAATTGATCTCAAGCCATATGACAATCTATGTTGAGATGTAATGCCTGATAATTATGGCCTATAAAATATGTTGGTGATTAATGAGAAAGTGAGTTGATTAAAGTTTAAAAGGATGAAAATAGTGAAAAATGTTTTTTTTTATGCCTGTGAATGGATATTCACACTTGTGAAAGTCATGTTTCAGGTCCACAATGATAGAGTTTAAATTGAGGTGGGTTCTTTTGGATTGAATAGTAAGTTAAAAGTGTATTCATGCCCATAAATGGCTTTCATGCTTATGAAGATTGGTGTCACAATCGTGAAATGCAGGTCAGTGAGCATGTGAGCAGCTACACATTTCTCTTTCATTTGCCCCTTATCCTGCCATAACTTGTTTTCCACTACCCTTTTATCCACCCTTACATGCCAATCACTCATTTATTCCATCTTCTTCTCCCTTTATTCTTTCATTTTCACAAAAGCTTTAAAGTTGAACATGGTGAAAGTTTGATATCAAAGAGAAAAAAGGTAGAGTATTCTTGAGTGATATGAGCTTAAAGAGAAGAGAAACAGAGATAGCTAAGCTAGAAAAGAGATCAATTTTTTAGATTTTTATGGGTATAGGAATAGGTAGAGATCTAGAGGAACATCAATGAAATTAAAGATAAGCTTAGATGGATCTTAAAGAGTTTAAGGAGGATTGTTGGTTAATGGTTAGTATATATGTATATTATTTCCAGAACATGTTTTGTGAGTTTGTTAAGTGATTAATATTTGAGTGATATGAAGGTTATATGTTACTGTTGTTGTGAGTTTTAATGTTAAAAGGTCACAAATGTTATATATGAGAGTTAATGAGTTTAGAATTGTTCCTTGACATGATATGATGTTTGGAGGAGTTTAATGTTGTTATAACATATTTATGGTATGCAATATGTACTGATATGTTTATAGGAGTATTTGACATTGGTCAATCTTTAGAGTCATTGCTTGAAATATGGTTGATGCTCTATTTTGGCATGTTTATGTTTTTGAAAATCTAGGTTTCACACTTGTGATAAGGGGTTCACTGTTATGAAATGTTCACCTAAAAGATGCCTAGAACAGGCAGTAGATTTTCATGCCTTGTGAATTCATGAGTTCACGTCCGTAAACAATTAGTCACAACTGTGAACAATTAGTCATGATCGTGAATATCAATACTTAATTCTTTATGGTCAAACCCATGATTTCATGGTTGGTTTCATGATCAGAAAGCTATGAAACATAGTTTCATGCCCGTGGATAATATTTCATGACCGTGAATAACATGTGTTTTGTAAACAATAGTTCACACTTTGATTCGTGGGTAGATCACATGTGAAGGACATATTCATGGCTGTGAATGGGTAATCACATTCGTGAGCACAATAAATGTAAAATATGTAGCTTTTTTTTTAATATGATACTATGTGATGGGTTGTTTAATCACATGATAGGAGTTGTTTTTATACATGAATATTGTAATGCCCGTAAAATATTATCTATAAGTTACATCGGAGGTTAGTGAGAGTTGAGAGTTAGTAGAGTTTAAAATAGATGAGAGTGTAAGCAAATTAAGAATGGTAATGGGGCGGAGTTCTATGTCCTCGTCTCCGATTCCGAAATCTCGCTTTGTCCTCTAACCTTACCCCATTCCTCACTGGAAAAAAATTCGGGGTCCCCATCCCCGCCCTTTTCTCCGATTTTCATTAAATTTTTTTATTTTATTTTAATATTAAAAATATTTTTTATTTTAATTAATTAGTTAAATATATAATTGTTTAAGTAAAAAAATATATTTTTTACTTTAAATAAGTGTTATATTTTTATTTTATTATTTTAAAAAAAATATTAATTATATTAAAATATAAATAATTATATATATATATAATTATTTATATATATATATATAAATAATTTACAAAAAAATCTACCTCGTTCGACGTGGGGCACTATAGGTCAGGTCCAAATTGTCATCTCTAAAGCAAATCAATGATTTCACACCCGTGACAATTGGTGTCACGACCGTGAATATCAAGCCTTTAGTAAACAAATCGTGAAAGTTAATTAGACTATGAATGGATGGTTCACGCCCGTGAATGATGAGTCACGACCATGAATCCTAGATAGATAGGAAAGGTGAGACAACCACGATTTTTTCTTTGTCATTTCCATTAAATCCGCTCCTCACTCCCTACCAACCAAACACACCATCTTCATCTCCTTTTATCATTAGAGACATTCTTCCTCCATTTTTGGAGGTTCAAAGAACAAGTTCTACCTAGGGGAAACGAGAAAGAAAATGAGAGAGGAGGCTTGTGAGTGAAGAGCTCAGTTTTGTATTTTTTAGGTTTTGTCCAAGTTCTAGGAAACTAAGAGGATGATTTTTTGTGTCCAAAAGCTGGTAGAGGCACTGGTAGTCCTTCTCAAGGAAGAGGACAAGCTTGAAGATCTAGAATTTTGGCTAAGCTCCATTTTATATGTAAGGTTTGCATATAACCACATTCAAAGACTTGAGTTGTATGAATATGTGTTATTTGTCTTAAATGCATGCTGTTAGTGGTCAATAGGGTGTTAAATGACATATTTTCATGTTGATATGTATAATGGGTGTTTTTATGCTATGGAATATTTGAGATGATAATTTGTAATCCATTTCTATAAATAAATGTTATTGGCATGATATATGGTTTGTATGCATGCTGGAGTATTGATAAAGTGGCTGATATTAGTCAACTGTAAAGATTAGTTCATGTGAAAATGGTATGAAATAACTTACTCTATTTACTTGAAAATTTTCCAGATTCACAGCAATGAACTGGTGGTTCAGGGGCATGAATGTCATGAATTGCAGTTTTGTTAGTGAAGCATACCCTTTTATGGGTAGCTTCACGGTTGGGATCATGGTTTGGTTCACACCCGTGAAGGGATAATCACGGCTGTGAAACCATTGATAACTCAGGGGTTGAATCATAATGTGATTCACGAGTAAACTAACCATGATGGTTCTTCATGACTATGAAAATGAGTTCACGGGCATGAAGCTGTGAAATTATATTTTCTTGTATTTTTACATATGAATCAAGGTCAATTAATTCTAAGGAGGTATACCTTTGTTTTATGGTTATAATATGTTATGAGAATGCATGTTATGGTTATGATTTATGAGAATAATGGAATATAGATTATTTTGTGATACAGAATGGTAAGTGTGTGATAAACGGTTAAGCCCAATACTCTGATCAAGACTAAAGTTAGGATAAATGACATGCTATTAAGGGGAGACCGATACTGGGTGACCTAGGTTGGTCACATTTGATACTCTTTGAAGGCCTAAGATTAAGATAGGTGTGCTTTCCTCAGTGATTGATATGTGCACACTCTTTTTTCTCAGACATATTTTATGGGAAGCTTAGGTAGGTGTCCTGAGAGATTAGATGAGAGCCGTAGATATGTATACAATTTAGTCTAGTTATGAGTAAAATGAGCAATGAGTTGATTTACATTTGTTAAGTGTTGTATACACTTGTATGATTAATATTGGATGTTTTCATATGTCATATTTGATGTGTGTTTTAATATATGAGATCATTATGGTATATCATATAGTGTATGGGTTAATACATGTGTAGACTTTGTGGTAAGTCGTACGTTAAGTTGGTAAGAATATCATGCATATTGTGTATGTTATGTGTTGTGTGTTGTGCTTTACATATTGTTATATACTACTAAATATTAATTTGTTTCATGTATGGGCTTCTCATGCATATATTTGAAGCTTAGTAGAGAAGCAATAGAGAAAAATGCCTAAAGATCATATTCAATGATACATACTTGAGGTGGGTGATATAACTGTTGTATTTTGTTCTTTTTGTTGAGTTTGGATAGTTATAGATGTATATGTTTTTATTTTCAAAGACAAGTAATTTTTATAACTTTCCATTCATTTTGTAAAACTATTGGGCTAGTAATTTGTCCATTTTTTTACTGTATTTAAGTCTTTTAATGACATTTTATGATTTAATAAGTGATCATGGCCATAGTGCATCAAAGTTTTAAAGGTTTGGCATTTTAAATCATTTGCATTGTAATATTATTTGGTATAATTGAGTTTATTCTTAATTATATTGAAAGGTGTTATAAATACTCACATGTGAGTGAGGTAATATGACTATAAATGGATATGAAATGAAGGGTTAATACATAGAAAAATGAGTTTTAACAAAGATGATATTATAATATGAGTATGAAAGAAGTCCTATGACTATAAAAGGTGTTAAGATTTCTATGAGAATATGTTGTATTGAAATAACAAGTGATAAATGATGTTATTATATGAAACTTAGTATATGAACAACTATATATGAATAACATGTTGAAAATGAGAAATGAGAGGGTATACAATGTGAGGTTCTCATGTATGTAATGTTATACAAAGATTATAATTATAATTGGTATATGTCCTGGAAGTATCTTGAATACTTATATTTATGTTGAATGCTTACGAGCATAGATATAATAATGGAAATCAAAAAGTAAAGCATATGTTTTTAAATGCCCAGTTTTCTACTCTAGGACTTGACATAGGATAAATGACATGACATAGAGGGGGTTACGATATTGTAGGATATTACTTGTACTCAATCAGGGTGGCTTAAGCTCAAGTGAGAGCACTCTTGATTTTAGAAGTTTGGTTGAGCATATCCAGATTAAAGGACAATGTGACTTAAGATCGAGTGAGAGCACCATTGATCATATTGCTTTTTACTCTGTTAAGTGGATTAAGCTTGGGTGAGAGTACTTTTGATTGAAAGGATTGATTAAGCATATATAGAAAGTGACATGATGACTTAAGTTCGAGTGAGATTTCCCTCTGTATAACAACTTGTATCCGAATAATCTAACTTAGAGTTTTGGGCAAATTAAAATAAAAGGTATATGAAAAATGGAATATACAAAATGGTTGAAATGATGTGATATATGGAATATGATGAAATTATTGTGATATATGGATTATTGTCTATGATGATATGTATACATACAAAACTTGATAATAAAGTTAAAAGAAAACCAGTTATATGGAAAATGTTATAAAAGGGAATATGGTTTGGTATTATGTTGTGGTGTGAATGTATAAATGGTCATGAATACATGTTATATTGGTATGTAAACTAATGTACAATGTAAGCATGCGAACACAATTATTAAAGTAAAGATCACAATGTATGTATGCCTTATTGTATGATCATTATATAGTTTATATGACATTACATGAGAGATGTGTGTTGCCATGAAGAAGCATATAGTTATGCATGAACACATATAAAATAAGTAAATGAATGAACTGTGAGAACTCTATATGAATAGTGATAAACGAATTGTAATTGTTCAAGATATTGATTCTATGAAAATATAATAGGCTAAGCTTGTAAACAATGAATCCAGTTAAGGATGTCAATAAGGTTAATAGGTATGTTTAATCAAGGTAATGTTTTAACATGTTGATGAAGACATGCACCTATGAAATGTTTGAATGTATACAGTTGCTTGTATATATATACATATGTATAGGCACAAGTCACTCACACGTAGGTTAGAGCTAGTTAGATGGTTGTTAACAGAGGATTAGAGCCCATAGGATGAGTCATAAGACAAAACACAGTTGGGTCAGTGTTACACCAGGATGTATTTGGTTTTAAGTTTCATGTATTAAAAAGGATTTGTAGTTTCCCTTTGGGGATGTTTGTAAACTCTGAGGCTATATGAAGCTCTATACATTATTTTAGTGTAATGAAACAATTATTTGATTCTCTTTTACTTTTATTCATATGAATTTTTAAATAGTCATCATGATCATGATGCAAACAAGCTAATTTAAAAGAAGTTTTATTTTAATCGGATTTTGAAAAATAAAGGTTTTGTAACACTCATTTATATAATTGGTTTAATACTAATTATATGAGTTTGTGTTACAAGAGATATTTTGTTCTAGTGAAAAATTGGATTTTCAATGATATGCATGGCAGTTATGTTATCACATTAGATAGTGATAGGAAAAGGAAGAACAACCTAAAAATCCAGTAAATATATAGGAAATTGTTATTCACATCAAGTTGATGCAGAGGCTATGATATGAAAACTGCAAGGGCTAAGAAAAGCATGACTATCACACACTTGGCGACACGTGAAAAACTTTCATTAACGTCAATTCCTTTGACTTGATTAAAGCCCATTGCCACAAGATGGGCTTTGTATCTAAATATTGATCTATCGAGCTTTAGCTTCAATTTGTAAACTCATTTGGAGCCTTTGTCTCTTTTATTTAGAGGCAATGAAGTCAAGTGTCATGTTTGATTATTTTCAAGTGCTTTTAATTCCTGGTTCATGGTCCTTACCCATTCTTCATGATGAATTACTGTTTTATATGTCTTAACTTCCTAAATTATAGACAAGTCAACTAGAAAACATGTATATGCCTTAGAAAAGATTCCACTGAGAACAGTTGGATTTTGGATAGTATCTGGTGTCGTGTCGATGAATAGGTATTTATATCTACAATATTAATTTCAAAATCATATAGCCATATGGGAGGTCTAACATTTTTGGTACTTTTCCTTAGTGGTACAGATGATATGGGATTAACAGAAAGTGTTGCACTTGACAGATGAGTTGATTGAATCAATGTAGGTATGGATGAAGGTGAAAAGTGATAAGTGTTTGTATGTTTTTCTACAGGTACTTCTGATATTGGTATAGGTATAGTGTGGTTAGTAGATGATGAGTCACTATCCATTAGAAAAGGGTAAACATTCTTATTGAACTAAGTATCTCTAGAACTAAAAATAGTTTTACTACTAGGATCAAACAACTTTAAAGCCTTTTGGCCAGGTGAATGGCCTATGTAAACACATTTGACATATATAAAGACAAACTTGTTATGTTGAGGAGCATTTATCTTACCAAATACTAGACAACCAAAATTCCTAATAAGATTGTAATATGGTAGGGTGTTAAACAAGATCTTATAAGGGCTTTTCCAATTTATGATCTTAGTAGGCAATTTATTTATAAGAAAGGTTGCATGTAAAATTGATTCTCCCCATAGCTCTAAAGGTAACCCAGACTGTATCATTAATGATCTAGCTATCTGAAATATGTGTCTATGCTTTCATTCTACAATCCCATTCTATTGAGGGGTATGCACACAAGTTTTTTAGTGAAATGTTCCAAAGGAAGTCAATAGTTGCTGACATTCTTTTCCTAAAAAATTTCCACCATTATCTGATTTCAATTTTCATAATTTAGTTTAAAACTATGTCTCTACCATTCTAAAGAATTTGATGAGAATATACACTGCTTGAATTTTTATCATTCATCATGTTTACCCATAATGCTTTACTATAATCATCAATCAAGGTAAGGAAATAATGTGCTCCTGTTAATGAAGCTTGTTTATGAAGGCCTCATATATCAACATGAACTAAAGAAAAAGTTTTATCAAATTTGGTTAGGCTAATAGGAAGTACATATCTAACTTGCTTAGCCTTTGGATAGACTTTGCAAAAAGAAGTAGGTAATGGAGTTCCTTTATTTAAGAAATGTAAATGTGACAAGGTTAAATTAGAAGGATGGCCCATTCTAATGAGCCAAAATTCTATAGTTACAACATCATTCTGTTTTACATCGCTAATGAACAAAGAATTCTTATTGTCATATGTAATAGTAGGTAAACTCCTTTTATTACATGGTAAATAAAAGAAAATTGAATGAAGAACATATAGGTTGCCAAATAGTCTGCCAATAACAACAAGTTTGTTATTTTTCTAGTCTTGTAAAAGGTAGCCATCATGAGTGAAAGTACATTTTAAATGTTGTACTTAGTAAATTTAAGCACACACTTTCTAGTTTAAGTTGATTGTAAAGGTTTAAAGTACCTGTTTGAATCACTTTGTCAGTAAATCCATCAGGTAAGTGAACATTGATAAGATTAGGTAGGGTTTACAAATCAATGAACATCTTTTCATTAGCACATACATGATTTGAAGCCCCATTATCTATAATCCATTAATTAAGAGCATGTAAGTCACAATTCATTTTGTTAATCATACCTGCAAACTCCTCAACTTGCACAAAATTCACACTACCAATTGTGGAAACTTGTTTCCCCTTCATATATCTTGACATTTCTAACTTGATCAGATTTGTAATACTCTATTGTTGCATATTGTTGTGAGATTTTACTGCCTATTGATCTTAATTCCTTGCATATGTGGCTAGATTTGCTTGGCACTTTCCTTCATTGCCTTTTCATCTTTAGTTCATAATACCATTATGGAGTTCCATTTAACTTAAAGCAAGTCTCTTTGATATGGCTCGATTTCTTCCAATGATCACAATATTTTTCCTCTTCTTTATTAAAATCTTTCTTCTTATTTAAGTTTCTTCCATAATTCTATCCATATTTCACTATCAAAGCACTACCATCAACTGCTTCTTCAAAATTCATATGGATAGATCTTTGCCTCTCTCCTTAAGCACCATAAAGTGTGTTTTAATAACTATTGGTAATGGATCCAACATTAGAATTTGGTTTTTTGCATGATCAAAGGTTTCATTCAACCCTATAATGAATGTCATTAAATGACTGTGTGAATTTGGTTCTTTCATTGATCTTCTTGCTCCACATACACACCCCTGGACATGTACATTTTGGCATTGGATTAAGACAATTTAATTCATCCCAAAGTTTTTTAACTTGGTATAATAGCCATTCATGGTTAGATTTCCTTGTTTGATTGAAGATATCTCCTTTTGCAATTGATAAATCTGTGGCCCATTACACTCCCCATTATTCTTCTCAAGTTCCATCCATAATTCACTTGCAGATGAACTATAGATGTATGATTCAACAATATCTTTGTTCATTGAGTTTAAAAGCCAGAAAATAACCATTGAATCTGCTCTAAACTAATTTTCAAGTTCTTCAATTTCTTTTTTTGGCATTCCTTCATTTGATTCTATGAAATTCAACTTACTTTTTTCCTTCAGTATGATCCTAATTGATCTACTTTAGGCCAAATAATTGTTGCCATCAAGAAGATTAGTGACTAACACTGAAAATGATCCACCATTGCTACTCATTCATCCTTCTTCAGTTTGTCCAATTCCATTTCTTCTATTATTTGCCATCATCCGCCGATTAAAAAACAAACTTCAAGTACAAAATAAATCAAACTCAAAGAATTATATCTCTCTTAATTTAGTAACAAAAAGATTGCAAGATGCAATCAAAACTCTCAAGATCGAATTTCACAACCTCTCTTCTCTAATACCATGTTTAGAGATCTAAGTAACTGTAATTTAATGAAAGATTACTTTCATTCTATTGAAGAAAAAAAGAACAAATGTTTATATACATAGTTGAGCCTAAAAAATAGGAGACGAAAATAGTTACCTCTAACTAACATACAAAATGATTCCCGCCAAATGACTAAGAACAAAATAGCTAAACAACAACATCATAAGATTAGTGAAAGCTTAAAATGGTGTGTGATGCTCCATCATCTCTTCAAGCCTCAATGTAGAGCTTCAATAAATTAAATGATTCAGTCATAAAAAAAAACTCCAAGTCAATGGCTCAATTTCCACCAAATTCTAATTTAAAAAGTCAAAATCCCAAAGAAAACAAAATAAAAAATCACAGAAGCTTTCTTTCATTCTAGTTTTCATAATCAAACAAAAAATTGATTTCCAAAAGTACCATCATCTTCTCTATTATTTTTAATCACTGATTTCAATCGAGGATCTTTTCTTCGATAAGTGAAACAAAAATTAGTGATTGTTTCTTTGGAAAATACATATTTATTTAGGTACTTGAAAAAAAAATTGAATAGCAAAGTAATTAGAAAGTCATTGGCTTGTTTTGATTCTTAATTTCTAGTTGCCAACAGAAGAAAACTTAGACTAGTGCAAGATTGATCAAATTAGGAGCAGAGAGACATAGAGAAAAATAGTGATCCCCAAAAAGGTAAATATGCGATTCATTTATAAAAAGTAAAAAAGTAAAAATGTCAAACTTAAAAAAAAATAGAGATAAAAATGAATTTTATTTAAAAAAAGGGGTATAGGGTTTCATTTTTCCAATATTTATTTAATTCAGCAAAATGCCCAATATGGTTTTTAAATATTTTTTCAAACAAAATGCTAAAAATCTACTTTTTATCTTCATCTTATTACTTTTTTCAATTTGTGAATTAGAATAGTTTCTTTTATTTTATTTTTTTAATCTTTTTTTTATTTCTTATCTTTTTTCAATGGCTAGCCCTATTTTATTTTCATTTTAGGTATGTTAAAACCCTTATGGCTTATTTTGTGGCCCATTTAACATAACAAAGGCCCTCTACTCATCAGCCCGATCCATTTTATGTTTAGTGTTCAAGAGTACAATTAACCGTTGTTCTTTCCTTTTCCGTTATTCTTTAGGTTTTGTTCTATTTATGTCTTTACAAGGTCTTTAATTAACTTTTACATGATCATTCTCATAGGCTATTAACATAATTTTCATGACAAGCCTTAGTTAGCCATATAATTGATGAAATTGTTAAAATAGTTAGCATATGAGTTTTGGTCTTTGAATGACCAACATAATTGATAACTTTTAAGATAATCCTTATCTTTAAATGATAAGTATAATTATTGAAGACAAATTTCAAATGATTTTGGTCTTCAACTTAACAATATAACTATTACAACATTTTTTGAATGATCTTGGTCTTCAAATGAAGACAAATCTCAAATGACCAGTATAACTGTTAAGATAGTTTTCAAATGATTTTGGTGTAATGTCCGTAATTAGGGCCTATAAGCCATGTTCTTAGTTAGTGAGAGTTGGGAATTAAGTGAAGTTTTGGAAGTTTGAGAGTTGTTAAAATCAGTTGTTTCACATCCATGACAGTGGGTGTCATGATCGTGAATATTGAATTTTAGTTAGCAACTACGATAAGGTTTTTCACGACCATGAAGAATTTCTTCACGTCTGTGAAGGAGTAATTCATGCCTGTGAAAGATGGGTCATGACCGAGAAGTCTGGTAAGTTAAGGCAGGTGAGGAAGTCATGTTTTCCTTTCTGTCATTCCTTTAAATTTTCTCATCATTCCCTATTAACCAATCTAACATGCCATTTACATCTTCTTCTTCTTCCAGACCCTTTCTTCCTCTATTGTTGAAGCTCAGAGAGACTTTGTTTCAGTAGAGAAAGTGAGAGAGAAGAGTGAGAGAGGGAGATTGTGAGCTTTGAGGGAAGAGCTCAAATTTTATGTTTCTAGATTTTGGTTCAAGTTCTAGAGGCTAAGATGACATTTTTCATCTTGCTAGGATTTGGTAGAGGAGTTGGGAGTCCATCTTAAGGGAGAGGATAAGCTTGAGGATCTCAAGCTTTATCTAATCTCTATCCTAGGTGTAAGGTTTGTATATAACCACATTCAAGGCTTTGTTGAGCATGCTTCTATTTTCCTTGCTTTAGATACATGATGTATATGGTCATTGAGTTGTTAAATGCCATAATGTGGGATTGATATGCATGATGGAATTATTATGTTAACATGGTCATACTAAGATATTTGATAAGTTATTTTGGTTAATGGGGATAATTAAAAAATATATGGTTGTGATAAATGGCTAAAATACATGCCAGAGTATTGATAGGGTGATTGACATTGGTCAATTATAGAGAATATTGCATGTGAAAGAAGTATGAAATGTGATGCTCTGTTTTCTGAAAAAAATTTTAAAATCACAGCCATTAACAGATTTTATTGTTGAAGCATACCTGTTCATGGGCAGCTTCACGGTTAGGTTCACGGTGTGGTTCATGCTCGTGAAAGGGGTGATCATGGCTGTGAACGTGTGTTGATTCACAGAATGAATCACATTTTGGTTCATGGGTATGCTACCCATGAAAAGGTTATTCACGACCGTAAAAAGAGTGTTCATAGACCTGAAACTGCTTAATTTGAGAAATTTATATGCTTGCATCTGAATCAAGATTGATTCATTTCGAGGCGGAGTACCTCTATTGTATATTATAACATGATATGATAATGCATGTTACGGTTGTGATTTATGAGAAATCATGGTTGATGAATAATATGAAATATATATGGTACGTGTTGTAAAATTGTAAGCCCAATACTTTGACTAGGACTAGAGCTAAAATAGATGGCATGCCATTAAGGGGGGATATCGGTACCGGGTGACATATATTTGTCACAATTGAGATACTATGAAAGCCTAAGAGTAAGCAATAAGAGATTCCTCGGTTGGGCTACCCAGGGGTAAGCAATGGCAGCTTCCTTGATTGGGTTATATTGAGACACTTTGAAGGCCCAAAGGTAAGCAATAAGAGTTTCCTCGATTGGATTATATACGAGATGTTTTGAAGGCTTAGGGTTAAGCCAGGTGGGCTTCTTTCAGCAGCTGTTTTGTGCTATCATTTTTCTCATATAGGTATTTTAGAAAGTTTAGGCAGGTATCCTAAAGGCTCTAGTAAGAGCCTTAGAGTACCTATATCCATTTTAGTTTAGTTATGAGTATAGCAAGCAGCAGAATAGTAAGTAATGGTAAGTAAATACTTCTAAGTATGATATACAATTTTATTATTCTAGTTGGCTGTTTGATATACCATGTTCAATGTGTACATTATATATATATATATATATATATATATATATATATATATATATATATATATATATATATATATATCATGTAGTATACGAGCTAGTGTATGTGTGGACTTCGAGGTAAATTGTTATAGTAGCTCGGTGAGTATATCATGCATATTGTATATTTATCATGTGTGTGCTTTGCATGATGTTATGTGTCACTAAGCACTAATTGCTTATCCCATACGCAAGTTCGCAGCCCAAAAGTTAATCGTCAGAGAATGACACCCAAGGATTAGAGTCAATGACACACAAGTGGGGTGAGTGATACAACTGTTGTATTTTTTACTTTTGTTGAATTTTATTGGGTTGGAAAATTATAGTTTTACATATTGTATTTCAGAGACATTTAGTTTTATAATTATTCATTTTGTATAAATTTTGGACATGTGACTGCCCATATGATTTTGTATTTAAATCTTTTATTTCAATTAAGTCTTTTGTGATATTTTATTTTTAAGTCATTATGATTATGATACATGAAAATTTTAAATTATTTCATTTTCATTCATGTGCATCGTAACATCCTTTGGTATAATTGAGTTTATTTTTAATTATATTAAAGGGTGTTACACTTGGTTTTCAAATGACCAGTATAATTGTTAATATAATTTTGGTTTTCAAATTACCAAGATAACTGTAAATATAGTTTTCTAACAATCTTAATCTTCAAATGACTAGTATAATTGTTACAATAATTTTCAAATAATCTTAGTCTTCAAATGACTAGTATAATCATTAAGACAATTTTCAAATAATCTTGGTCTTCAAATGACTAGTATTATTAGCTTAATGATAATTGATCTCTATTTTGATCTTGACATATTGTTGGACTTTATTTAATTCTTTCTTTGCCATAAAATATTAAAATTAAACTTTTGAAAATTGAAAGATGCCTACAAAATTTGGGTCATATACATATCTGATTATTTTTTTTTTATTTTAGGTTTTTAATCTATTCACTTCTTATTTTCAACTTAATTGCATTTTGTAAGAAGTGCATAAAATTTAACTCTTGATTTTTTTAAAATGTTATTTTGGAAGCTTAACTAGTATGATCTTAATAATATTTATGGTACATTCTATTTTATGCATAGAGGAATAAGAGTTACTAAAAAATCTCTTGTTAGTGAATTTTACTAAAAGATATATCCAACTTATATTTATATTATAAGTTATATATATATATATATATATATATATATATATATATATATATATATATATATATATATATATATATATATATATATCTGTTATACTCAAATTATTTAAACGTAAATAAAAAAAATATATGTGAATTATATGATATTTGTATATGCAATATATATTTTTTACATCTTTGTGTTACTCAAAATTATTATATGTATAGTAAAAAGCAAATGACAAGTATATGATATTTATATATAAAGTATATGTTTCAAATATTTGTATAACATAATTTTTAATAAATCTAAATATCACAATTTTGAAATTTATATTTTTTTAACAAATACATTTTTTTCTTACAAAACCTCCAATTTTTAGTTAATTGTTTTAATAAAAGAAATATCAAGATTGTCTTTTATTATTGCACATATTTTATTGTTTTTTAATTTTAATAAAAGTTGTTATATTGAAATAGGAAATAATATATGTTCAACATATGTGAGGTATAAGAGAAATATATGATAAAAGACATATTGAATGAATAGATAAAACAAAATAATAAAAATATTTCATGAAAATAAGATATAAATAAAATTTGCATATAATACCACAATAGTATCATTCATAAGGTATATACTTGTCATATATTTTTTAATATACATTTAATAATGTTGAACCTTGAGGGGTATTTCTATCATTTTGATGCTAACAAATAAAATAACAATAATGTATTTAACATACTTATTTTTTAAGTTTATTGAACAGGGTATAAAATATGATGCAAGAATAGAGAATGAAAGACTAATCTTAAAAAGACAAAAATTGAAGAAATAACATGTTCATGCCCGTGACCTTTTATGTCACGCCCGTGATAAAGCTTAGCGCCAACTACCCAATATTTAAAATTCACGGCCATGAAAGATCGTAGCAACTGTGAATGATCATATCAATCACACCCGTGAAATAAAGTCACGCCCGTAAGAAAACATGTCAAATTCCTCCAAAGAGGTTCACGGCCAGAGTCACCACTTGGACCACGACTTGGAAGGATGTTCATGTCCATGAAATAATAAAGTCACGCCTGTGATAAAACACTTCAAATCCTTCCAGAATGCTTCACGGCCAAAGTCACCACTCAAGTCACGGCTCATTGCATCTAGGTTTATGGTATCCTAGAAATTCATCCTTTCACATTATAGGATATTCAGATGCTGATTATGCTGGAAGTCTCTCAGATAGAAAGAGTACTTCAGGTACGTCTCACTTTATTGGTGAATGCTTAGTTTCTTGGTTTAGCAAGAAACAAGTTTCAGTTGCTCTTTCCACCACTGAAGCGGAGTATGTGGTTGCAGGATGTTATTGCACACAAATCCTTTGGATGAAACAACAACTTAAGGATTATGGTCATAGTATGGACCATATACCTATTAGATGTGACAATACAAGTGTTATAAATCTATCTAAGAATTTCATTCAACATTCTAGAAGTAAGCATATTGACATAAGACATCATTTTATTAGAGATCATGCTCAAAATGGAGATGTTGTATTGGAATTTATAAACACATACAATCAATTGGCAGATATCTTCATTAAGTCTCTAAATGAAGAAAAATTTAACTTCATAAGAAGAGATCTTGGTATGATTGATGGATTAACTTTATGATTGCCAAATTTGTCAAACCTTGATTGTTAATCTTGTGTTATTGTCTCACTTTTAAGGTATGAAGTGGCTAACTTGATAAAAATATATGTTATAGGGGATAGAAGCTCCTTAGAAATCCTTTGGTCTTGTTTTAAACTTAGTTTTATTTAAATGAGAATTTTAGGCAGTTCACGCCTGTGACATATATTCACGGTTGTGATCATAATCACCAACAGCTTTAGTAGCTTTCACGATATGCTTCACGGTTGAAGGTTGTGAAGACTATGTTTCACACCCATAACCTTTTTCTATCACCCCCGTGAAACCTTTGGTTCATGACCGTGACACTTATTCATGACCGTGAATATTTCCACCAAAAACTTACAGAAACCTTCACGCTTTATGTCACGCTCTGTCTCACGGTCACAGGTAGTGAAGATTGTATTTTACGACCGTAACTCATTTGTCACCACCGTGATATTTCATCATTCACGCCCATAACCATTAAATGTCATGACTGTGAATCGTTTCACATCCCTCATCATGGGTAGAGCGCCTCTTCAGCAAACTGTGAACATGACATTTCAAGCCCGCGACTTACCATTCATGACCGTGAATATGTCGGCTATAAAACATTTTCTGTAGTTATTTCTCTCATTTTCAACTCTCCAACTTCTCTCATTTATCACCATTCAATACCATTTCATAGATTCTGCCCCCCTGGCAACTCACTTCATCTATAAATACCTTCAAAAACTATTTCCATCATCAAAAATCTATACTCACTAGGTTCTATTCAAATGTCCCATCAGATCTTCTCTCTTTAAGAATCTATTTCTCAATAAAAAATGGAATTTAGCTCCTCTAGAGGTACCAGAAAGAAGTTTCATGCTCCAAGAAGGTACAAAGACTACCTTCTAAACATTATTCTGGAGCACTGTCATCCAAGGTACTTGGTTCTCAAGCAAAGACCACTCATTTCCTCTCGATCATTTGAGTGGCACACTGTTATAACCTTTGGTTTTGAGACAAGCATGACAAAACAACTCCAGGCTTGTCACCTAAAAGATTTTGTTGATATCCATCAACCGACGCTAAGGGAACCAACTCTCGAGTTCCTTAACACCCTGCAAGTCTCTCCCACCCGCATGGTAAAATTTCAACTCTGCAAGAATCCGAACACTCTCACTGCCACAGAGTTTGGTGACATGTTCAACCTTCCCTCTAATGGTATCCTTAATGAGAATGAGGTGGAGTTCTATGCCACTCAGGCATGAACTCATTTCAGGCTTGACTGTATCTGGGACGTCAAAAAGACGAAAAACACCCACCTTCAATCACCAGTGCACAAGTACTTGCATAGGTTTCTAACCTATAGCATTTTTGCTAGAGGAGACAACAATAGATCGATTCGAAAATCCGAGTTCTTTCTCCTGGAGATGGCCCGAAGAGGCCTAATAATGGCTTTATCTCGATGGTTTGCAAACCACCTACTGTCTATTGCCACGAAGCCCTCCGGAGACATTTTGATTGGTGGGTACGTGACTCACTTTTCTATAAAGCTTGGGTATTTGAAGCTAGAGGAGCACCACTTCAACCTTATACCAGCACATCCTCAAGACCAACTAAACGTCGAGTCGGTTATCAAAATGGGAGTGGCGGTTTGCATAGTTCATGAGAACAACATCTACTACCGTTTCACCAACATAGCTAGTGAGATTATTTGGGAGGACAATGATTCAGACGACTTCAAAGCTGGCCTCCAAGGAATCCAGTAGAGGAAGAGAGTTCGAGTTGAGACGACGACCCCAAAGGTTGAGCAGGAAATTGGACAATCCTCGGCCTTCACATCGAACTTGGCTCAGCAAGTGACTGATCTATTGGCACCACATTTTGACCAATTGTAGGCTTCAATTGATGAGAGGTTAGAGAACCTGAAGGATTTCATGGAGTCTCGCATGGAGAGCCTCGAGGTGGAAGTAGCTCGCCTTAGAGATGGGATGTCCGACTCCAAATCTAGCTAGCCTATTTTTTTCGCTATGTTAATTTCTAGTATTTCTAATGTAGGATTTTAAGTTACTTTTCAAACACTATGTACTTTTTTATTTGATATCAATATAATTGCATTAGTATTCCTTTATGGTTTATCTCTTATGTTCTTTTTGTTGATGACAAAAGAGGGAGAACCTAGCAATATAATTGAATAAATTGAATACTTAAAGTTTAAATGAATATGCAAGTTATACTTTGCACATACTTAACTAGTTATAAGCAAAAATTTGATATACCTTGCATATACCTAATCTCGGAAGCAAGCATCTATACTATACTTCATCATTCTTTACAATTCTTGCACTTCAATAATTTTTTTTTATCTTAAACATCTTTTGAGGGGGAGACTTCTCAAAAGCACATATTGCTAGATTATTTGTCACCATCAAAAAGGGGGAGATTATTGAACCTTGAGGGGTATTTCTGTCATTTTGATGCTAACAAATAAAATAGCAATAATGTATTTAACATACTTGTTTTCTAAGTTTATTGAATAAGGTATGAAACATGATGCAAGAATGGAGAATGAAAGACTAACCTTAAAAAGAAAAAAATTGAAGAAATAGCATGTTCACGCCCGTGACCTTTTATGTCACACCCGTGATAAAGCTTAGCGCCAACTACCCAATATTTAAAGTTCACGGCCATGAAGGATCATAACAATCGTGAATGATCATATCAATCACGCCCATGAAATAAAGTCACGCCCGTGAGAAAACATATCAAATTCCTCCAGAAAGCTTCATGGCCAGAGTCACCACTTAGACCACGGCTTGGAAGGATGTTCACGCCCGTGAAATAATAATGTCACGTCTGTGATCAAACATTTCAAATCATTCCAGAAATGCTTCACGGCCAAAGTCACCACTTAAGTCACGACTTGGAAGAACAGTCACGACCGTGACACACATATTCACGATCGTGAAAGAGAAAAGAGAAACATGTCAGGCACGAAATTAAGAGTTGGTGCAACGACTATTTTCGCATTAAATGCAACCAAACGACTATAATTCGCCATGGAAGTATAAATGCAAGTCATTTATGAATCCAGAACAAGAGAATAACAAATACTTCGAATCAAAATTTTGTTGTAGCCATTTGTGCATTTACTACTTTCAAACAAACATTAATTCTCTGTAAAAAATCTTTTTGCTTATTATTTTCTGAGCATTATAGATTTGTAAGTGTTTCTCTTTGTAATCTACTACTCAAGTGAGTTTGGGTATATTGGGTTAAGAGTAAGAACACTTGCAAGGGTTATTTGTGTGAGCCATTAAAACACAAGGAATTGGTTTATTGCGTGAGCCATTAAAATACAAGGGATTTTCTGGGTTATATGTGATCCATTGATAGAAACACCATAGTTAGAAATGAGCTTGTAAAACTCCATTGTAACACTTAGTGTGTTAGTGAAACTCCTAATTGAGATTGGGGAGAGGAGTAGGGTTTGTTAACACTCGAATCTCTATAAAAATTCTTATGTGATATCTTCCTATCCATACTTTACTTAACTTTTCTTTTCACACTTAAAAGTTAAGAATTTTTAATATTCAATTCAATCCCCTTCTTGATTCAATTTCTGAGCAACAAATAATTTTGAATAACATAGAGACATACAAAATATATACTACATATATAAGTATCATATAATCATATATACTTTTTACTATATATCTATAAATATAAACCGAATATACCTTTTACTATATAATTTTTAAAAGAAAAAATGCACAATAAATTTTTATGATGTCAAAAAAATATATGTGAACAAAATCTTATAATTAATAATAAAATTGTTATTATAGAAAAATATGTGAACAAAATCTTATAATTAGTAATAAAATATGTTATTATCAAAAAACATTGATGCACAAACTTTTTTTGGGTTTTTGGATAACTTTTAATAATTTAGAGAATAAATTACAAAAAAATTATTTGAGGTTGTAGTAATGCATAATCAGAAATAAAATTTTAAAATACTAACAGTTTATCCCCCTATCATTTGAGATAATTCTCATTCATTTGATACTTTATGAATTTCAAATATTACAATGCAATATAAAATATAATTTTTTATATTTGAAATATTTTTGTGTAAATTTTTTAAAATTTCATGTATAATTTAATAATCTTTTATAAAAATTTAGAATTTCTACTCATTATTAATATCTATAACTATATGACAATCAATATATTTAAATCTCAATTTTTCTAATTATTATTTTAAACAATATTTTTATCAAATGATATAGGTAAAATGTTAAATTTTTAAAAGTTTGTTTTTAGTTGTAATTTGTTAAAATTTCAAATGAGTTTTCTTATAATTTATAGAACTTATAATTTTCTTTTTCCTTTTTTTATAAAAAAAAGAAAAAAAGAAGTGAGCCAGTAGAGAATAAAAAGTGAACCAACAAAATTTAGCTAGATCCCACTTGTCACCATTAGTCATGCCTTAAAGTTAACTCAATAAAAGAAGACAACCCACAACTCGATGTCACATTTTTCTACTTTTCTTCTATTATCTCATATGTTTCAAGCTACCAAGCACTAAAACCTCAAACAACCTGAGATTTTTCTGCTCCTTATGTGTTTTGACTTAATGATTTTGAGCAATAAAAATCCTAAAATCAGTTAAAGACTAAAATAACTAAGATAGAGCTAATGGGTATGCAGAACTGAAGCAAAAATGGAATTTTGAAGAAGAAAATTAGACATCTCCAAAAAATATGTGTTTGGCGTACTAAGCGTTTTTCTCCTTTCTATAAAAAGAGTGTGTGAGTTGGAGAGGAAGACTTGCATGCAACATAAAGAAATTAACTTTTTTTAAAACTTTATAATACCCACTAGTAGGCTCTTATTTCTAGCCTTCATCACCAGTGTCCCCAATTCCCATCAACATAAGCAGTCTCCTCTTCACCAAGCATACTATGAGGCTAGGGAGAATGATCATAGTGATTCAGATATGCTTAGTGTGACTCATTTTGAAAGAACATGTCCAGCGCTATTTTTCAACCTCTATGAGCCACTCTCGAAGTTGATGTCATCTCATAGCCAATCTCACAGATGCACTATAGCACAAAATCTCCTGAGAAGGAAACTTTGATGCAACGACAATTTCAATGTTTTAGGATTCATTTTTTAACTATTTATGAGAACATAAGAATAGGAAGAAAAAGTTGAGAAAATATATTTTTGGAATATTTTGAATTTTGATGTAAAATAGGGAATTTTATATCTAATTAGGGTATTTGTGTCTAGAGATGTCCAAAACTGAACCGAAACTAAAAATCAAACTAAACTGATTTTGGTATATTCGGGTTCGGTTGATAATTTATTTTAATTTTTATTAACTAAATTTAATTAATGGTAAATAAAAAAATTTATGATAATTTTTATACTAATTTATAAAATTTTTGATTTTAGCTATGATAATTTATAAGATTATAATAATTAATTTTAATTTATGTTAATTAATAAAGTTATTATAATTAATTTTAATTTTTATAATTAATAAATATGAAAATAATTATAATTTCATGATAATTAATAAATTAATTTATAAAATCAATTAAAATAACTGAATCGAAATATTTTTATTCGATTCAAAATATATTTCTGTTTAATTATTTTTATAAATTTGATTGGATTTGAATAGAACTGATGATCACTCTACCTATGTGCTTATTCCTAAATATTGACTTCCACCTGCTCAACTAAGCCGAGCTAAGGGGTAGGAAGTTCAATAGAGATATTTGACCCGTACCCACTCGAACCGCTAGTGCTTGAATCCTTTAAATTATTCGGATTGTTTGGCTTCGTGGAGATGAAATCCGTCTCTGCTTCCTTCGTTTTTAAGTTTCCCGCTATTTCATTTTTACTTATTTTCGCGGCTTTAGATCCCACAGCACTAGCTGTCCCATATTTTCATTGCGAAAGAGAAAGGAGTATCCTCAAAATTTCCTGCATTTTCTCAGTAATCAATCTGTATGAGTTCTCGCGATATCCTTCTTTTTTCTTCAGCAACGATCTTCGGTGCACTAGCGTCTGCACTTGCCGCTCGCTTCTTTTTCCTCAACCAGAAAAAGCACTCTCCCCAATTCGATTCTACTCGAAAAGATGTCGCTTCAAAGAAATGCTCTCCTCAGAGCCCGTTTGACCCCTCCAAACGCAGAGAGTTAGTGGAGTGTCTCGATCTATTGGTTAATTTCTGCGATTTACTACTAATTACGTTTAAGCTAGAACATTTTCGTTAGGGATAGAAGGTTTTAATGTTTATTTATTTTCTTTTTACAGTTTGAAGACCTCTTGTTTCTTTTTTTTTTTTCTCTAAATTATGGTTTCACTGCAGTTATTTGTCATGGGACGATTATTTTATGGCAATTGCGTTTTTATCAGCTGAACGATCCAAAGATCCAAACAGGCAGGTCATGTTCTGTCTCTCTTGAGTTTCTAATTACTATATTATGCAGATTTGATTGCATATTGCATTTATGAAAAAAATCACATATTAATATGTTGAGAAGTTGAGATAGCTGACATTGTGTTCTTTATTTCTTTCGTGTGGCAGGTAGGTGCATGCTTGGTCAGTCAAAAGGGCGTTATTCTTGGTAAGATCATTTGGTTTTAATATTTAGTCCCTCTATTATGCTTATGAGAGATAAACCGACATTTATTTTAATTATTGTTTTTAAGAGTAAACACCAGTTTACCCCATTAATGTGGCTGTGCTTGCTTTGCCTTAATTTTGTTAAGCTTATTGTAGATGGTAATGCGAAAAGTCTTCTAGTGCATGGTGAACAAAGTGAATGCATTTATACTAGTACTGTAAAATTGTAAATGCCAAACTCCTGCTTATGGACATTTGCCTCTTCCTTTCTTATTGCTTTGTTGTCTTCTTTTATTACAGAGCTTTTAATGATTGTTTGCAATATGCAAGAGCCTCATTTGGTCTTGATGCGTAGTTACCACAGAGTACCCCTAGGGAAATTAAGTGGCATTGTAATGAAATGTCAGTAGTGTTTCATAAATGTACTTTTGATTGTGCTTGCATAGTAGTCGTATGGGTTTTAGTTATCATGAATATGGTGCATTTAGTGATAATTTATCGTGATGTGATTGACTCGTACTGATTTCTTTGGTTAGGCATTGGCTATAATGGATTTCCAAGGGGTTGCTCTGATGACAAACTTCCTTGGGCAAAGGTTGGTATTTCATAAGTTTCTCATATTACAAGGGAATTCCTTCCACTAATCCATTTCTTCCATATTTCAGAAATCTAAAACCGGGAATCCTTTAGAGACGAAGTATCCGTAAGCCTCATACTTTTTCTTTGGCAACTATTTTTCTAGCATGATATATGTTGTCACACAGCTTATACATTGTTATTTGTACATTTTTCATTAATACTCAATGTCCTATTTGTAGCATCACTTTCTTAGATCTGATCATATATCATGTTTTGCTTGGTTTGCAAGTGCCAATGCTTGATCTTTGCCAAGCCTTTGGTTATATTTATATCACCTTTTTCTATATTATATGTTGTTATCTCAAGCATGTGCATGTCACTCATATATCTAATCGCTTAATGTAGTTACGTTTGTCATGCTGAAGTTAATGCTATCCTGAATACGAATCATGCTTCTGCTGATGGGCAGGCAAGTAAATGTTGCATTTTCTATGTATTTTCTGTTTGAGCTTTCTCTCAGTCTATCAGTCTCTGCTTCACATTTCCAGTTATATTCAATGAATATTCACCTATAAAACTAAAAAATTGTCTCCTGGGATAATCTTTGCAGAAACTTTATGTGACAATGTTTCCTTGCAATGAATGTGCGAAGATAATCATTCAGGTTTGACAATCACGTTGCTTTATTTTATATATAAATGAGAATCTGAAGCATGAGTTACACTTCTACTGGATTTCCCATTATTTTCCAGCACAAATACTACAAGAAGCACACAGGAGTGTTCAGTTTTCAGTCCACTGTTTGTCAGAGAATTAAAGCTGCGAACTTTGTTGCTTAACCAGTATTGAAACATTGAAAATTTAATTTGTAATAATATAGCATTTCAGGTCAAAAACTGTATATGATCAGCAATAAAATTTTATGTGGTGGGTTAATTAAACTTGGTTCATTTGGTTCATGAATGGCTTGAAGCAAGCATATATACTGTGAACATGAATGCTTTGGATAAGCCTTAAAACTAGCAATGATTGATTGCAATACATACATCTAAATTTGTCATTCCAAGCCCTTACAACAACTCTGTTAAACAATTTAAAATTTTCAATGGCTTCTGATTTTCCATTTATAATGCTTCGTTCCTCAAGTTCTTGAAATGCTCTGAATGTTTCTATTTTTTTCTTTGAGTTTGCTCTTCCTTGCATTTCAGACATAAATATTTTTTTGATCTATTTCATTCTCACCTTCATTCTTACAGTCTGGTGTATCTGAAGTTATATATTTTGTGGAGAAGAACTTGAATAATTCTGACGCAGCTTATATTGCCTCTCACAAGCTACTATCTATGGCTGGAGTCAAAGTAAGTTCTGCTTTTTCTTGAAATAAAACTCAGTATTGATTTTACTTAGATAAGGTATATTATTTGAGATTGATTCAGCTGCAATTAATATATAATTAATTAAACATGACCCATGATAAATCATGCACCGATCTGATTTTATCCAAGCTCATGCTACTGCTAGAATATGTGAATAAAAACCTGCTTCGCTTCTGCTCGGTCAATTTGAATACGCTTATTTAATTTTTAGTATCAGCTTTTATATGCTCATGTCCTTTATTATTGCAGGTCAGGAAACATCAACCTCAAATGAACCAGATTTTGATAAAGTTCGAAGACCCTAGGTGATGAGTTTGATTCTGCTTGTTTATTGAGTCTTCATGTGCTGTTAAATGAAAGCTTCAGGCCTAACTTCGTACTATGCATTATTAAAAGGTTAATACGTTTATGTTTTCTTGTGATTTGTTTGAAATGTTGAGCTTTTGGTTGATTGATCATCCTTTTCAGCAAGTAAAGAAACCAATATATTAAATTCAGTACTCTTTATTAACATTATTATATCTTTAAATAACAATGTTTCAGATTATTATATTCAATTTATTTGCAATTTATAAGTCTTTATAATAGCAGTTCATTTATGATTTCTAACACAATTCATTAATTCGGTTTCTCGATATGTTTATAGCTCATGCTTCGTTCTCAGTTGTAGAATGTATGAAGTTTAATGTATTTAACTTGATATATAAATATATATTATTTTCCTTTTATGTTAGGCTGAAAGTTTGCCTCTTGTTCCTCTTTCTTTTTAGGTTTAATAATAGCAGTTAGGTTTGAGAGCATAGATGTGAAACTCAATTTTCTGGAGCAACATTTGATTTATCTATTTTCTAAATAACGTGCCTTTATCAAAGGCATGGCTTTTGTTTGAAAATGATAATGTTTCCCTAATAAAATTAAGTCTAATTGTCTAAATGTAAGTGATCATTTAAAGAAGAAACGAATCTTGTGTATTGGGGAAATATTCTTTATTTGAGCTCAATTTCCAATGACAAAGGAATATTGTAAATGAAAAAGAAAAAGAACAATAAAAAGAAAACGAAAATTAGAATTTAACCAAAAAGAAAAGAAAAAAAAAACAATTAGAATCAAAATTCACACCGACGTCTATTGATTCAAAAGAAAATCGATACACCTTATCAAAAAGAAGTCGTACCGTTAATATTTTAAGATTGGCCCAAGTGTTCTTCCTAGTGTGGGAGTTTGAATTTTTGTAATGGATCAAATGGCAAATTATGTTGTGGATCAAATAGATTGGCTGGAGTAAATGAGGAATTACCTAGCCAGCCCAAACTGACTCTTTGGTAACCGAGGTAAGAGAAGTTATGGACACAACCCATTGTAATGTATTATATATACAAAATAATAATTAATTTTCATATATAGAACTTAATCATGTGGTAAAGCTATGTGTTTTTCTTAGAGCATATCCAATAAGCTTGCTATTTAAGTTATTTTTTATTTTATTTTAAAGAGAGTTATATAATAAAAAATAATTTTAATAATTTTTTATCTCTAAATTATGGAATAAAGTGAATTTGACTTTTTGGAGAGTAAAAATTTATTTTTTATTCTAATCGTAATTAATTTATTTTTATTTTCTATATATGTTATATTTTTTATTAGTATTTTTCATTAAAAATATTTTTCTTTTTTCTTACAACTTTTTTAATAAATATTAGTTTATATAAAATAAAATAAAATAAAAAATATAAATATAAATTAATTTAAATTCTCTACATTTAAAAATATTTTTTTATATATAAAAAATATTTTTTAAAATAAAAAGTATTATTAGCGATAGATATATAGCTAATAGCTTTCTGAAACGTTAAAATAAATAATGGTGAAGGAAGAATAATAATAACAACAACAGAAAGTTTGCTCAGCGTGTCGCACATGCAGAGGCCAGAGGGGAGGAATAACAACACAAAACATGTGGCGGGAAGTTTTCATTTGGGCGGAGTTATTACGTTTTGACAATGTTTTAAAATATTTCAGTTGTTCTCTTTGATTTTCAGAAATTTGATTCACATCCACCGCATGTGGTAATGAAAATAAACGATAAATTCAAAAATCTCGTGTTCCACGGATATCCTCTTTTCAACAAAAAACCTACTACTTCCTCTCCGGATAAAAGAAAAAAAATATTTTTATTGATATTTTAGGTTATTAATAAAAAAATATATATTTTAATTTTATTCTGTCTTTATTTTGAGATAAAATTTCTCTATTAATAAATTATTACATTTATTACTATTTTTCGTTTTTTTTTTTAAAAAAAATATATTTATTTTATATTTATAAAAAAATTTTAATTTTTCAGTAAAACAATCACGGAATGGAGCAAGTATTAATTCGGCTCTTTATTTGCTAAAAAGAATGATGATAATAGGACAATAAGGGTTCCTGATTTTCTTTTTAGTTAAAATGTTTGGGAAAAACAAAAAGAAAAAAAAAACTGTTGATTGGACACAGTAAAATATGAAAGTTTTAATTAAGTTTCCAATAAATATAAATAGAAAAAAATAATTCTTTGACCAATAATTTTATAAAAATATAAAGTGTATATTTAAATTGGTATCAAGCTAGTGATAGTGTTGATACAACTTATAGGTTATAGATTTTCATTAATAAAAAAATTATTTTTATCAAGATAAAAGCTAGTTTTTTGATAGTATAGTAGGTATCATTTTTGCCATTGATGTTAAGTGAAGGCTTTTGCGACATATTTGTTATACTAAAACAATAAAATTTCATAAGAAATAAAATTATATTCCTAGGTTAGTGGTATGAGATTTCAGTATTTATCTTTGGTTTGTTCATGCAATAAAAATTAAAATTCTATTTTTATATTCGGTTTAATTTTTTGTCGAGGGTATTTTTGAAAATATTTAAAAAACATGGAAACAAATCCAAATATCAACAAATTTGAAATATTAGAAATCATTATACATGAATCAAAAATTTTATTATTAAATATTTTAGCTACAAAATCAAATTTAGAATGAAAATCTCATTAATATTATAAAATTTAGAATACTATGACCAAGAGTAGTGAATCCTTTGCAATGTTATCTTGAATAGAAAAACATTACAAACATCCAAATATCGTTGTCAAATCTTTAATTTTTACTTTTGCATCAAAACATTATTTAACACAAGAGGAGAAACATTACTTTTGCAAATAGATCTTTCAAAATCAAATATTGTTATTCCAAAAACTGTCATTGGAAAGACACTAATTTCCTAGAAGAATGACTTTTATACTGTAATACATTCTTAGTTAATCAAAATTAAATCTCAATTAAACGGCGGATGTTACCATAATCTGATGTAAAAAATTTGTGCAATTTAAAATTTTTTTTCTTCATGAAACTTTATCTCATATAATCATATTACCATATTGAACCTTTGCATTAAAATAATAAAAATATGTAAAAACTTGGATCCCAAACAATCAATTTCATATAAAAATTATACTTGAACTAAACTGGCTTGATGGTCGCAAAATACAATGTTTAAAGCAAATACATGTTTTTTGAAATAAAAAAGACATATAAAAACTAACCCAAAAAATCATGTCAGTACAAAAAAAATCAAACGATGATATGAGCGCTTTTTCTCTTGGGTCAACTTCAACTATCCCCTAGGCTCAAACCTGTAACACATATTTGGCTAATCAAGATTAAATCATAATTAAAAGAACGAATGCTACCGGTTAGCCGTTTAAGAAATCATATGCAAATATAAAAACTATTTTTCTCTTTTCTTTATACAATTTAAACTCAATTGACATTACTAAAATAAATCTTAACATATAAAAACCACATCACATGCACAAACTTGATCCCTAAGGATATCTTTTTATATATATATATACTTGGCATCAATTGACCTATTGTTTACAAAAATATAACTTTTTAATAAAAGTACATTTTTTAAATAAAAAGGCATATACAAAACTTAACCAAAAACCATGTCATGTACAAAAAGAACATGAAATGACATGTAATACTGACTCTCAATATGAGCGCTTCTTCTATATGAGTCAACTTTTGCTATCCCCTGAGACTCTAACCTGTGCGCAGAAAACTCACACGCTAAGCTACTAAACGTTTAATGGTATATATAAATATAAAAATTGAATCATGCAACCATAAAAAACTCATATCATGACATATTATGCATGTTCATGTTATAAATAACAAGTCTAATACATGACAATGCAATCATCGTATCTTATATCGATAATCATACATAACAATCATTCGTATATAAAATTGATTCACTAAAACCTTACCTTTTTTCCTTTAGTTCATTTTGTTTTGATCACGACTTATCATTTTTCAATTATTGTTTAATTTCCTTTCTCAAAACTCTAAGCCAGACTATCTGGATGCAGATTATGGAACATGTGCGCTCGAACCTGAGCTTCAGCCTCCGTGTCTACTAACTGTAAGAGTGTTCATCTGAGCTCCTTAAGTATAGGTGCTCTCAGAGCTTCAACCACATCGACTAAGTAAAAATATGATTAAGGGTGCTCTTTGAAATTCAGCCACTTTATCCTTAAATCGCATAGAACCAAAGACCAATGGTGTTTTAACATGAGCTTCAGCTACCAAGACCTCATATAAAGAATATTTTACGGTATTGTAACCCCTTTAATGACATGTCATTTATCCTAAGCTAAGTCCTAGATTAGAGAAAATGATATTTCTAGTTCTTATAACTTATTTCCTTGTCCTTTCATTTCCATGATCAACTTCATACTCACAAACACATAACACTATCATATTACTTATTATGCATCATCATACATACCATTTATCACTATATAATTTTCTACATGTAACTTAAAACAACCTATTACATCTCAATCATAAATCATAAATTGTATATGCAAAAATAACATGGTTCACAGGCGTGAACTACATGTTTATGGCTATGAAAGCCATTCATGAGTACCCCTTTACCTGTGAACCAAACCATGACCATTCATGTGAAAATTTCTGTCTCCAAACACACATCATTCATGACCATAACTATATGTTCACATATATAAAACCAAACATTCATGACTTCCTTAGCCGTGATGCAAGGCGTGAAAGCTTCTACCCGTTTTGGACATTTTCTAGGTTAATATTTCATTGGCATGACTACCTTTATCACAGGCGTGAAATGTATGTGTGCAATATTCACAAACTTCACAACCTTATCACGAGCATGAATTCTGGATTTTTCAGTACTAAAAATAGAGCATAACAAAGCCATATGCAATGGTCTCTAAGGTTAACCAATGTCAATTACTCCTATCAACATTCAACCACATATCAACCTAGCAACATGTCTTTAACATCAATTGGAACATTCATAACATATTTTATAACTTAAAACACATCAGCATGCAAGATAAGGGAATTAATATGCATATATGTACTAACCTTTGAAAATGGAGCCTAAACCCTTCAAGCTTTTCAAGCTAGCCTAGCCCTTGGTTAACCATCCCCTCTGCCTCTAGCTCCTATCAAAAAGAAAAATATCTCTTTTAGATCCTTATACCAGAAAATGAGCAAAAATCACCCAAACCTAAACTTAGGTTCAAATATACAACTCTCTCATTTACTCTTGGTTCAAGCTTAAAACCAAACTTTAGATCTATGGAAACTTAGGTGAGAAGAGGGAAAAGAAGAAAAGGAAGAAGATGATGAAGGTGATATATTTAGCATGAAAGGAAAGATTTTAGAGTCATAGGGTAACTGGTATAAGGCATGAAGGAAAGAGAAAAATGCGGCTCTGCTCACCAACTTTGTTGACTATCGTTCATGGGCGTGAACACTCTACTATCATAGTTGTGACAAAGTTTTCATAGAAAATATCTAACACATGACATTCATGGCCATGAAAAAATCTTATTCACTGGGGGTGAACAACCTTTAAAACTATGTCATTTTGAAACACAACAACTACTCACACTCACTCACAACAACCCACCTAATAAATCAACCTTAAAAATTAGGCGTTACAAAATCTAAGTGCAAGAACACTTACACACTAAGCTACTAAAAGGTTAGTAATACATATAAATATAAAAATTCAAGTATGCAATCATACAGATCATGACATATTAAACATGTTCGTGTCATTCTATCATATTAATAAATAATTATTTTAATGCATGACAGTACAAATATCTTACCTCATACAACATATCATTTCCATGTAACTTATAATCACATTCCACTTAATGACAACAACAAATAATATATATAAAATATTCTCATATAACTGGTTCACTGTATCCTTTTCTTTTTCTTTACTTCACTTTGTCTTGCTTTGTTTTGCTCAAAATTATCATTTCATTATTTTTTTTGTCTAAAACTCTAAGCTAAACTATCCAGACATGAGATGTAGAATATAAGCATTCATATAATACCCTTCGATATAATTAAGAATAAACTCAATTATACCAAAGAATGTTACGATATATATGATTTTAAAACACTATAAGTTAAACCGTTGATGCACCATGACCATGATGAATTGTTAAAATCATAAAACATCATTACAAGACTTAGATGCAATAAAGGATTTAATACAATAAACAAATGAGCAAATCACTAGCCCAATATTTTTACAAAATGGATAGTTATAAAATTACATGTATATGAAAATAAAAGCATGTACACTTATAACTATCTAAACCCAATAAAAACAATAAAATACAATAATTGTATCACTCACCCCAAGTATGTATCATTGACTCTACTCTTGGAAGCCCTTTTCTGTCGATCAAGACCTAAGTGTCGAACCTGTGCATGAGAACACTTATATGCGAAGCAACCTAATGCTTAGTGGCATATAACAACATACAAAATACAACATACAAATACAAATGCATGATACACTTACCGTTATACCAATATGACTTACCTCAACATTTGTACATACAACATATCCTGTATTTATTATGTCACATATAACACCGATTAAAGAATACTACGAGATATATTTATTTAAAATAATACCTTATTAAAACTTATATAATTATATATGTATATTGGCATGAATAGAACTTAATAAAATAATATATTACATTAACAAAATAAGATAAATTTTTGTTCTTTTACTATTCTCATACAATTGTCTTAATTTACATGTTTATGCAAATAACTTATATATATATACATCAAGTGAAATAGATAAAAAATATATATAGCAAAAACCCACCATAACGGAGTGACTACCATTGCTACTTAGCTTCATAAGTGAGATCTACTGAGACCAGCGACAACCTTTACGTACACACCTATCGCTGTTTAACTCTACTAAAATCTACGCTAGAGAAAACAAACTTTTGCACTGAATATAAAACTCAGTGGTGTAAAAACTTATAATAAAAGTCACTTTCAATGAAAATATACACTTTAAAGTCAACAAAATTCTAAAAAAATTTTAATATATCAAAAATATAAATAAATTATTTACTTATACATAAAAGTTGATATAATTCATTAAACAAATTTTACCGAAATTAAAGCCATGGTATTAATACCATAAGTATATAATAAATGCAACAAAAATTTTAATCATTCATTAAAATAAAAACTTTATCCAACCTATATATTAATAGACCATAGACCCACCCCTAGGGAAACAAGGAGTACCATTAAATGAAGAAAATCTCAGGATCCAAGATAACTACAGGATAAAGGTTAAATATAATCATATAATCCAAAATAATATCATTTCATCCAAGATAACTACATGACCAGTCTCAATCCAAAATAATCACAGGATCGGTAATTAAATAATGTATGGTTCAAGATTGTAACATTCAGCAATTAAGGCTCCGATTGCGCGTGACCGTAGTGGGGTCCACTGGTTCAATCAGAGTCTAAATTTAAACTCATAAAAAATGACTAATAATAAGATAAAATAATTAAGGGCATTATTATTTTGGAATTAAAAATATTTGGGGTAGAATTAGAAAAAAATAAAATTTCATATGGACAAAATTGGTATTATGGCAATTGTTTGGGGAAAAAGTGTGAATATGGAGGAAGATGTGGTAAAAATGGAATTTGTCAAAGTTTAATTATTAATCAAGATTAATTAACTTAATGAACCAATAAGAATTAGGATTAATTTTAATTAGTAGGACCCACTTCCTAATCAAAGTATAAAAGTAAAAAATGAGAGGAATTCTTTATTATTCCATCCGAAATATCTAAGTCATCATCTTATCCTTTCTTCACCTCTTTGGTCGTCCACCTTAGTCCCTCCCTAAGCCTCCATTTTCATTCAATCCAAGCTTGAAATAGAAAGCAAATAAATAGTTTTGAGAGGAAAAAAATCAGAATTTAAGAGTTCTTACCATAAAAGGTATCAAAGGAGCAAGAAGGAAGGAAAAAAAAAAGGAAAGAGAGAAATATTAAGGGGAATTTCGGCCCACTTTGAAGAATACTTAAGGTGAGTTTATTCTTCTTAAATTCAACCTTATTCCTTCTATTTGAGACCCATAATGATGATAGATGTGATTAGGTTTGGTAGATTGAGCTTATGTTGCAAGATTAGAAATAGAAATTTAAGTTTGTAATTAGTTGATGGAAATGTAATTAAACTTTGAATTAATAATATTTGATGTTAGGTAATTATTTTATGGCTTAAAAACTGAAGAAAATATAATGTTGAAGGATGAATGAGGGGCTGCCATAGTTAAATAAATTTGGGGGAAATTGAAATTAACATAAAAACACCACAATTGGTGATAGATTAAGGGTGGATTGAGTGTTGAATTGAAGAAAATAAATTGAGAACTAGGATATGATTTTTGGGCAGCCATGACATGTGAAGAAGGAAGTTTAAACTTAGTACATTTTAGCTCAATTAAGGTATAAAACATATTAGGAGCATTAGAATATTATGTAGACATGAAAAGCATTGAAATTGAATGTTGGAATTGAGTTATGGTATGGTTGTGTAGGAAAAATAAGTGAACAAGTGAGAGGCCCTCAAGAGGGTGACAAAGGCAAGAAGAAAGCTAGCTAATAAGAGAAGAAAAAGAATAATTAAGGGAAGAACCAAGGCTGATTAGGTATGTGCTTCATTGATAAAAAGTTTGCATGTTGTTAATATGTATGGAATTATATGTTAAGGTTTGTTATGTTTGTGTTTTTGAGATGTTATGTGTTTTGTTGTGACTTTTGATGTTATATATAGAAATGGGATCAAATGGTGTGAAATAATTGAGACATATGAATGTATTTGTAATTCTGGAAATTTTAGTATTAAAATGAATGCTAATGATGAATGTGGTTGAAATATGGATTGATGTCAATTGATAGCTCAGGTACAGAATTCCAGGAATAACTCTGTCTATTTTGATGATAACTTGAGTTATGGAACTCTGTTTTGTATGTTATTTGATGGAAATGAAAGCTAAGACACAGAGATTTAATGTTTATTTAGACTATAATATCTAATTATGTCTAGATTTGTCCAGTTAAATGCACGAAGTTTAAACCTAGAATCTGTCCAGAAAATTCTGGGCAGAAAAGTCTGTGATGATACAGTAGTGAATTAATCATAACTTTTGATAGAAAATTGGGATTTACATGATTCTTGATGAATCTGAAAGCTAAGACAATAAGTTAAAAATTGTTAAAAGGCTAGAACTTCAAAGTCGAATTATGTATGCAAAATAAGTCCGAAATCTGCCATAGGTAAAAACATACAATATTGGGCTTTTTGCATGTGTTGTTATAATTATATGTAATAATCCATGAAAATATTTATTTTCATGGTAATTATAAATGTTAAAAAAGTATTTATGTATGAGATTTTATTGTAATAATAATGGAAATAAAGAACAAAAAGAAATAAGCATAATTATGATAGTTAAATAATATTGTCATTTTGTTTTGAAATTTAGTGAATTAATATAAAAATAGTTAAGCCCAAAAACACATAGTCTAGAACTAGAACAGAGAATAGTTTGGCATGCCAATCAGGGGATTTGAGGCACTCGGTGCCAAATATGAAAGCCGGTAATGACAATTTATAAATGCGCTCGACACAAAGTTATTAAGCCGGTAATGACAATATAACAAAAGCCGGTAATGACATTATTAGAAAAGTGCTCGGCGCTATATTATGAAAGCCGGAAATGACAACTCTGTTATTCCTATTAGTTAGTTCGGTTATAGGAATTATGGGCACAAATAAATAATAATAATAATAATAATAATAATAATAATAATAATAATAATAATAATAATAATAATAATAATAATAATAATAATAATAATATCGAAGTATGTGATTTTTATAAATGTTTTATAAATTAAAGTTGTTAGATATTGAGTGTTTGAAGAAATTTATTGATTTTATATAATTCTTTATTTTATTCCTTATTTATTAAATGGGTAATTAATATGTGAGAAAATATATATGTATGTAAAATTTTTATCATTGAAGCACCACTAAGCTAGTAGCTTAGCGCGGGTGGTTTCCTCTTGCGTAGGTTTGGAAGGGTAGCCATAGAAAATAGACTGTCAGAAGAAAAAGGGTACCCGGAGGAAAGCAGCAAAAAGCTTTGGGTTTTATTTTCGGTATATTTCGTTAAAAACTTTGTAAATTAAAGTATCGTTTTTATTTCATATCATGTGTATTAAATATGTGAGTCACCATGTAAAAGAACATGATTTGAATGTAAATTAATGTACTTCATAAATAAATAAAATTTTTAATATTTGGGCTTGTATGAAATTTTATTTTAGTTTATGCAATATTTTCCAAAACAAATATTTACTTCACTTCATTAATTTTATAAAACAGTAAGACGGGTAATGCTCACTTAACTTGCTGAACTATAGTGGGGTAAGGGGGTGTTACAATTTTTGGTATCAGAGCTATAGGTTTAGATGGTTCTTACTTAGTGGGTATGGGAAGATAAATGCATGTTTTTAGTATTTGCATTGTTTTTAAGCTCTTATATTCTAATAAGGGACCCTTCTTCTGACAATATAGGTTTTAATGGATTTGGAATCAAGACAAAGTCATGAAGAACATTAGGGTGATAGTATAGCTGACTCGGCTGCTCGTAGACAGACAACATCAATTAGAGCCTCAGAGCCTAGTGTTATAGCTCCACAACATGCTGAAGAACAGGTTAACCCGGGTCAGGTACCCTTTATGCAACAAATGGCTACTTTGTTACAGCGGATAGCACAAGTTGTGCCGCCACCAGCTCCACCTGCTCCCCCACCTCAACTGAAACCCCAAATTGATATATTAAGAAAATATGGCCACGATTGTTATGGGTAAGAAAGAGGATGACCCAGCAGCAGCAGAATTTTGGTTGAAAAAAACAGAAAGAGTTTTTGAAGAGCTGCAACGTCCGAAGGAGTACAAGATTAGATATGCAGTATCTCTCCTTCAGGAGCATGCCTATGACTGGTGGAAATTGTTATTAGCAAAACTCCAGACTCCGACCCCTTAGACATGGGATTTCTTTGTGACAGAGTTTAAAAAGAAATATGTGCCAATAATCTATGTTGATGAGAAAAAGCGAGAATTCCTGAATTTGAGGCAGAGGGGTATGACAGTAGCTGAGTACTAGATGGAGTTCACCAGGCTGAGCAAGTATGCTACTGGGATTATTGGAGATGAAGCTGATAAATGTTGTAGATTTGAAGATGGTCTCAATGAGGAGATTGGGTATTTAGTGTCTTCCCACCAGCATACAGATTTTGCTACGCTAGTAGCCTCTGCTATTAGTGTTGAAAGAAGGAAAAAGCTGAAGACAGAAGAGCATTATAAGAAGTCAACAGCTAGTGTGGCCCAGACATCGGGTAGGAAAGGACGAATAGTACCCAAATCATTTCAGTCAAGGGTGGCTAGACAGACATTTTCTGATAGGCAGGGTCAGCAATTTAGACCTGCAACATCATGTACTAGTTCACCAGTATCATTTCCCAATAGACCAGCTCCGGCTTTGTGTCAGCATCGTGGTAAAGCTCATACAGGAGAGTGTTGGTGGTTGACTGGGGCATGTATGAGATATGGAGCTACTGACCATATGAAGAAAGATTGTTCCAGACTCGGTACAGGCAGTATGGCACCAGCACAGACTATGGCACCAGTACAGAGCCGTGGTAAAGGTCGAAGCCAGTTTAGAGGTGGTCGTACCGGACAGAGTCAGGGGGTATCTGAGACAGTTGACAGACCCAGAGGTAGTAGGGCCCCAGCTCGGGCATATATGATGAGAGCTCGTGAGGACCAGGATGCACCAGACGTCATAGTTCGTAAATTATCTTTATTTGATTTTGATTTACATGCTTTGATAGATCCTGGTTCCACGCATTCATACATAAGCACAACTGCACTTAGACAAGGGAACATGATACCTGAGACCTTAGAATATGAGATAGTTGTGACCAATCAGCTAGGACATAGTGTGAAAGTGAATAAGATTTATAGAAATAGTTCAATAATTATTCAGGATAGAGAATTTTCAGCAGACTTAATAGAACTACCTTATCATGAATTTGATGCTATTCTGGGTATGGATTGGTTGACAAAGCATGGAGCTATAGTCGATTGCCGATAAAGAAAAGTTGTACTTAAAATTCCCGGGCAAGATGACACTATCATTCAAGGTGTAGGTCAAACATGTTTGACCAGTGTTATTCCAGCATTAAAAGCTCAGAAATATATTAGGAAGGGATGTGAGGCATATTTGGCCCATGTGATAGATACCAGGAAAGGGAGCCCGGAACTCAAGAACATCCCAACAGTGTGTGTGTTCCCAGATGTATTTCCTGAAGATTTGTCGGGGTTACCACTAGGAATTGCTCGATAAAGGGTTCATAAGGCCCAGTGTGTCACCATGGGGCGCTCCAGTGTTGTTTGTGAAAAAGAAGGATAGCACCCTTTAGTTATGTATTGATTACCGACAATTGAACAAGGTGACAATTAAAAATAAATACCCACTACTTAGAATTGATGATTTGTTTGATCAATTGAAGGGAGCAGGAGTATTCTCTATGATTGATCTTAGATCCGGGTACCACCAACTGAAAATCAAAGAATAAGATGTATCTAAAACAGCCTTCAGAACTCAATATGGCCACTATGAGTTTCTGGTTATGCCATTTGGCTTAATGAATGCACCAGCTGCCTTTATGGATATGATGAACAAAATTTTTAGGCCTTACCTTCATCAGTTTGTGGTAGTTTTTATAGATGATATTCTGGTGTATTCGAGGGACAAGGGAGAACGTGACAGGCATATCAGAATAGTACAGCAAACTTTGAGGGAAAATCAATTGTATGCAAAGCTGTCAAAATGTGAGTTCTGGTTGGAAGAAGTGGGATTCTTAGGGCATATTATTTTAGTTGAAGGAATCCGGGTTGATCCTAACAAAATAGAAGCCATTCTAAGTTGGATGTCACCTCGCAATGTAACAGAAGTCCGAAGTTTCCTTGGATTAGCTGGCTACTATAGAAGGTTTGTGAAGGGATTTTCAAGCATAGCTGCACCAATTACTAAGTTGCTCAGAAAAGAAACTAAGTTTGAGTGGACAGATCAGTGCCATGCAAGCTTTGAGAAACTAAAAGCCATGTTAACTGAAGCACCTGTTTTGACCCAACCTACGATAGGGAAAGATTTTGTGATATATAGTGATGCCTCTCATAATGGGCTAGGTTGTGTATTAATGCGAGAGGGTAAAGTAGTTGCTTATGCATCTAGGCAATTGAAGCCTCATGAGCTAAATTACCCTACTCATGATTTGGAGTTGGCAGCAATAGTGCTTGCTTTGAAAATTTGGCAACATTATTTGTATGGCGAGCGGTGCTACATATATACAGATTATAAGAGCCTCAAATATTTGGCCACACAAAAGGAATTGAACTTAAGGCAATGACGCTGGTTGGAGTTAATCAAGGATTATAATTGTATTATTGATTATCAGTCAGGCAAAGCCAATGTAGTAGTGGATGCCTTAAGTAGAAAAACACTGGCAGGTATAGTTTAAATTTTCCTTAATTATAATATAATATATAGAAAGTAATAGTAAAATTAAAAAAAATTAGACTCATAATTTATTTTGGCAGAGTTACAGGTTCAACCTACTTTAAGGCAATAAGTGAGAAAAGCTCAGAAGTAAGCTCAGAAATTGATGATAATTGCCGAGGCAGTTAAAAAGAGGGAGATACCTGAATTTAAGATTGAAGATGATGGAAGCATAAGTTACAGAGGAAGATTGTACGTGCCAAATGACAGCGGATTAAAGCAAATAATTCTAAAATAGGCACATAATACAACTTATTCTATGAATCTAGGGAGCAATAAAATGTATCAAGACCTGAAGACTCATTATTGGTGGCCAGGAATGAAGAAGGATATCGTCGAATACACTACAAGATGCTTGACATGTCAACAAGTGAAAACAAAGCACCAGGTACCATTTGGATTGTTGCAACCTATTGCAATTCCAGAATGGAAGTGGGAAAGGATTACAATGGATTTTGTATCTGGATTGCCTTTGACACAAAAGAAGAATGATGCAGTATGGGTAATTGTTGACAGGCTTACCAAGTCGGCTCACTTTCTTCCAGTTCGGATGGATTATTCATTGAGTTGGTTAGCAGAATTATATGTCAATCAGATAATTCGACTGCATGGGGTTCCAGTATCTATTATTTCCGATCGAAACCCACGGTTCACATCAAAATTTTGGAAAAGTCTACAGCAAGAATTGGGGACTCGACTTGCTTTTAGTACAGCATATCACCCACAAACAGATGGGCAATCCGAACGAGTGATTCAATTGTTGGAAGATACGCTGAGAATCTGCGTAATTGATTTTGAAGGTAGCTGGGATAAACATTTACCATTGATGGAATTTGCATACAACAACAGCTATCAAACTAGTCTCGGCATGACACCATACGAAGCTTTGTATGGAAAGAGATGTAGAACACCGTTATGTTGGACAAAACTTGGTGAAAAGAAATTAATGGGACCAGAATTAGTGCAGCAGATAGAGGAGAAGGTGAAATTAATTCAAAATCGATTAAAAGCTGCAACTGATTGACAAAAATCCTATGTCGATTTGAAGAGGAAGGACTTGAGTATGCTGTCGGAGACAAGTGGCTTACAAGTTGGCCTTACCACCAGAATTGGATAAGATCCACAATGTATTTTATGTCTCAATATTAAGAAGATATAGATCGGATCTGACACATGTCATACCTGTGGATCAATAGAGGTACAACCAAATTGACATATGGTGAAGAGCCAGTGAAAATCATAGCTCAAGAAGTCAAAGAACTACGGAATAAAAAGGTACCACTAGTAAAGGTGTTATGGCGCAATCATGCAGTAGAAGAAGCTACCTGGGAGAGTGAAGCAATGATGAGAACCCAACATCCTCAGTTATTCAGCTCCACCTAATTAGGTAAATTTCGAGGACGAAATTTTCTTAAGGGGGAGAGAATTGTAACATTCAGTAATATAGGACCCGATTGCGCGTGACCGTAGTGGGGTCAACTGGTTCAATCAGAGTCTAAATTTAAACCCATAAAAAAATGACTAATAATAAGAGAAAATAATTAAGGGTATTATTATTTTGGAATTAAAAAGATTTGGGGTAGAATTAGAAAAAAATAAAATTTCATATGGACAAAATTGGTATCATGGCAATTGTTTGGGGAAAAAGTGTGAATATAGAGGAAGATGTGGTAAAAATGGAATTTGTCAAAGTTTAATTATTAATCAAGATCAATTAACTTAATGAACCAATAAGAATTAGGATTAATTTTAATTAATAGGACCCACTTCCTAATCAAAGTATAAAAGCAAAAAATGAGAGGAATTCTTTATTCTTCCACCCAAAATATCTAAGTCATCATCTTATCCTTTATTCACCTCTTTGGCCGTCCACCTTAGTCCCTCCCTAAGCCTCCATTTTCATTCAATCCAAGCTTGAAATAGAAAGCAAATAAATTAGTTTTGAGAGGAAAAAAATCAGAATTTAAGAGTTCTTACCATAAAAGGTATCAAATGAGCAAGAAGGAAGGAAGAAAAAAAAAGGAAAGAGAGAAATATTAAGGGGAATTTCGGCCCACTTTGAAGAATACTTAAGGTGAGTTTATTCTTCTTAAATTCAACCTTATTCCTTCTATTTGAGACCCATAATGATGATAGATGTGATTAGGTTTGGTAGATTGAGCTTATGTTGCAAGATTGGAAGTAGAAATTTAAGTTTGTGATTAGTTGATCGAAATGTAATTAAACTTTGAATTAATGATATTTGATGTTAGGTAATTATTTTATGGCTTAAAAACTGAAGAAAATATAATGTTGAAGGATGAATGAGGGGATGCCATAGTTAAATAAATTTGGGGGAAATTGAAATTAACATAAAAACACCACAATTAGTGATAGATTAAGGGTGAATTGAGTGTTGAATTGAAGAAAATAAATTGGGAACTAGGATATGATTTTTGGGCAGCCATGACATGTGAAGAAGAAGTTTAACCTTAGTACATTTTAGCTCAATTAAGGTGTAAAACACATTAGGAGAATTAGAATATTATGTAGACATGAAAAGCATTGAAATTGAATGTTGGAATTGAGTTATGGTATGGTTGTGTAGGAAAAATAAGTGAACAAGTGAGAGGCCCTCAAGAGGGTGACAAAGGTAAGGAGAAAGCTAACTAATAAGAGAAGAAAAAGAAGGATTAAGGGACGAATCAAGGTTGATTAGGTATGTGCTTCATTGATAAAAATTTTGCATGTTGTTAATATGTATGGAATTATATGTTAAGGTTTGTTATGTTTGTGTTTTTGAGATGTTATGTATTTTGTTGTGACTTTTGATATTATGTATGGAAATGGGATCAAATGGTGTGAAATAATTGAGACATATGAATGTATTTGTAATTCTGGAAATTTTAGTATTAAAATGAATTCAAATGATGAATGTGGTTGAAATATGGATTGATGCCAATTGATGGCTCAGGTACAGAATTCCAGGAACAGCTCTGTCTATTTTGATGATAACTTGAGTTATGGAATTTTGTTTTGTATGTTCTTTGTTGGAAATGAAAGCTAAGACACATGGCGTTAATTTTTATTTAGACTATAATATCTAATTATGTTTAGATTTGTCCAGTTAAATGCACGAAGCTTAAGCCTAGAATCTGTCCAGAAAAGTCTGTGATGATACAGTAGTGAATTAATCATAACTTTTGATAGCAAATTGAGATTTACGTGATTCTTGATGCATCTGAAAGCTAAGACAATAATCTAAAAATTGTTAGAAGGATAGAACTTCAATGTTGAATTATATATGGGCTAAAAATGAAGTCCCAAAATAAGTCCGAAATCTGCCATAGGTAAAAACATACAATATTGGGCTTTTTGCATGTGTTGTTATAATTATTTGTAATAATCCATGAAAATATTTATTTTCATTGTAATTATAAATGTTAAAAAAGTATTTATGTATGAGATTTTATTGTAATAATAATGGAAATTAATTTAAATCACAATTGAGCTATATTATAAGTTAATGCACAGACATTTATGGTAAGTTGCAGGAGACTACCACTTCTTTTCTCTACTTAATCCTGATGTTTACTTTGATGATGCATCTGAATAATCATTAAATTTCTAATTGGTTGTTGAGCCCATAAAAATTACTAAATTTAAATGGAAATTAAACTATCCATTTAATGTTTTTAGCTTTCACGTTTACGAGTATTTTTCTACCGGTCTTGTTTTACACTATACACTACTAATGCGAAATTTTCAAATTAATTAAATATTTATCTTCTCTTCTAATTTTTCTCAATTTATTTAATTTTTCCTTCATAGCTTTATTTTCCATTTTTTTCTTAAAAAATATATTTTCAACTCAAAAATTTCTTTTAATTCAATAAATAGTCTAACAATTCCAACTAAATTCCTACAATTATATTGACCCATTATCATCTATTTTCCATCACCAATTTTACCAAAATTATATTCAATAATTTCCAATAAAGTTTTTAATAATTATGCCAAAAATTCACCTAAATTACTATTAAAATTTTCTCTCATTCTAAAAATTAATTTCCACTTCAAAAAACTCCATATAACTCCATTATTATCATCTTAAGGCACAAAATTTTCAAAATAATTTTTTAAAATTTGGCATTAAATGGAAAATTCCCAATAATTCTATAAAAATTTTTAAAAATTATTTTCATCAATTTTCCATCATATCCATCATCCTCAGACCTCATTATACTAATTTCCTATTTTTTTCTAATTTTTCCATAATTTTTCTACTAAATCTTAATTTTTCCATAATACTAATTCAATTCCAAATCATCATCAAACTTAAAATCAACTTACAATAATTATTCGAATTAACTTAGATTCATGAAATTTTGAAAGAAAAATTATGAAAATCTTACTTCTATTTTTCTTGAAATGTTTGTCAAATTCCTTTAGTTCCAAATAAATTTATTTATATTTTCCAGTTAAATCTTTGCTCCTTAATGCTTAAATATTATGAATTAAGGAAATAAAATGAAAGAAAATCAAGAGAACGGAAAGGGAGAGGTTCGGCCATGGAAGGGAAAGTGGAAGAAGATGACCTTTTTTCTTTTTATGACATTGTTTTTTTTGTCTTTCTTTGACTTTTATACTTGATTAATGCTTAATTAATCTTAATTAAGCTTAATCTAAGCTCCTATTAATCAATTAAAATTAATCAAGAAGATATTTTTATTTTTATCTAAATTAAATTAAAAGAAACTTTGACTTTGGACTTTTTCCACCAAACTTTATAATTTTTCAATTTAATCCTTGAATAAATTTATGTTCTTAAATTCCATATCACAAATGAATTTATCTCCTCAAATTGAATATGCCAATATCTTCAGAATAAATGTTTCTTCGAAATAGTCTTTTTGATTTTGTAAAACGATCACCGGTATGAAAATAATATTTTTACGATTTAGTCATTTTTCTAAATCATGTCCGTAAAATTTTATCCATAGTCCGATTTATAAATTATCAGTTTTAAAAATTTTAAAATTCATTTATGATCACATCGGCATCCTTGTGATCGTGAACACATTTCTTTAACACTCAATCAGAAAAATCAGACTATACACCCACACTAGAGATCGTATTTTCACCATTCGGGCCATAAATCTTAAAATCTTACCTTATAACTCCACCTATTGCCTTAAAATAACATTTTCTATATTTTGATATGCTCAAATGATATTTTCATCATCGAAAAAAAATCACGTATTTCAAATCTGATATGTTGTCTCGATTTGTGTGTCAAGCACTAAATCATAACAATTGATCAATTCAATTAAATTTTCATATTAGATATTTTTATATCATATGAAAATAGTTTTTCTCACACTTATTTATCCATATTTAGACTTTGATTGGTACGCCTCTATACTGGGGTATAGATGACTGAAATACACATTTACAGTTAGGGTCTAGATTGCGGACGTGACATCATATCTCAATGTTTAAAAATTTGCCAAAATTTAAAACTCCAAAAACATCTCACTACAAGAAAATAATTGAATAGCGACAAAATTTAGCGATGGATTGACATCCGTAGCAGTTAGTTTCGGATCAGTGATGGATCAACGAGTGAAATTAACAAAATAATTTGAGAAAAATAGCTACAGATTAGCGAGGGAAATTTGCTACAGATTATGACTGTAGCTAAATGTTGTAGCTAATATGGCGGAAAAATATGCCGCCAGAAAATTACTACGGTTTAGAGACGAATTTGCGAGAGCTAATTAGCGATGGATAGAAACCATCGCAAAATCAACATAATAGCGAGGAAATTACGTCTGTCGCAAAGGTTGCTACAAAAAATGGCATCGCTAAATCACAAGGTGAGTTTAATTATAAATTTAGCGATGGAAAATAGTCGTTGCTATTTTTAGCGACGGAAAATTCCATCGCTAATGTGCCATCGCTATTGTAGCGATGGAAAGTAGTCGCTACAATAGCGACGATACATTAGCGACGAAATTTTCTGTCGCTAAAAATTAAAGTAAAACGATGTCGTTTTTACTGGATTTGTTATAACCCTGCAATCCAAAAAAAATTTCTCATTCCCCCCCACAGCCGATATTTTTTCCTCTCCCTGTTGCCCAAATTTCCAGCTCTGGTATCTCCTTCCTATGCTCCAACCGTGGTTTTCCTCTGCTCCGGTCGTGCCCTTCCTTTGCTTTGGTTCTCTCGCTCCTCTGCTCTGGTCTTCTCTCTCATCTGCTCTGGTCCTCTACTGCCGTCTCCCACTGGATCCGATCTTCTGCTGCTGTCTCCGAGCTCCAGTCACGTCCTAGCCTGCGTAGCATCCCAGCCTCGATCAGTTGAAGCTCCGGTCCCTCCCTTCTAGCGCCGGTCACCTCCTAGCGAAGAAGGTAGCTGCTATTTTTTTTTTGCAGATTTTTTTATTTTACTTGTTTGTATTTTTTTATTAATTTAATTTTGATATGTTGGAACATATTACATGTCTTATTATTAATTAATTATATGAATAAGTTACATACATATTTATATAAATAATATAAAGCTAGAACATAATATAGATAATTTAGGCAAAAAATTATAAAATAGTTAAGTTTAATAAAATAGATAAGTTGAGTTACTAATTTTAATAAAATAGCTATTTAGCTATTAAGTTTGATTAAAATTATAAAATAACTAAGTTTATTTACTAAGTTAAATAAAATAAGTTGAATAAAATAGTTTAATTACTAAGTTTAATATAAAGCTAGAACATAATATAGATAATTTAAGCAAACAATTATAAAATAGATAAGTTTAATAAAATAGCTAAGTTTAGTTACTAAGTTTAATAAAATAGATATTTAGCTATTAAGTTTGATTAAAATTATAAAATTATAAATTTTATTTACTAAGTTTAATAAAATAGTTTAATTACTAAGTTTAATATAAAGCTAGAACATAATATAGATAATTTAGGCAAAAAATTATAAAATAATTAAGTTTAATAAAATAGATAAGTTGAGTTACTAATTTTAATAAAATAGTTATTTAGCTATTAAGTTTGATTAAAATTATAAAATAGCTAAGTTTATTTACTAAGTTGAATAAAATAAGTTGAATAAAATAGTTTAATTATTAAGTTTAATATAAAGCTAGAACATAATATAGATAATTTAAGCAAAAAATTATAAAATAGTTAAGTTTAATAAAGTAACTAAGTTTAGTTACTAAGTTTAATAAAATAGCTATTTAGCTATTAAGTTTGATTAAAATTATAAAATTATAAATTTTATATACTAAGTTTAATAAAATAGTTTAATTACTAAGTTTAATATAAAGCTAGAACATAATATACATAATTTAAGCAAAAAATTATAAAATAGTTAAGTTTAATAAAATAGCTAAGTTTAGTTACTAAGTTTAATAAAATAACTATTTAACTATTAAGTTTGATTAAAATTATAAAATTATAAAGTTTATTTACTAAGTTTAATAAAATAGTTTAATTACTAAGTTTAATATAAAGCTATAACATAATATAGATAATTTAGTATAAAGCTGTAATTAAAAAAATCATATTTTATGTTGCTAATTTGATAGTTTATATGAGACATGACCTTTGTTCTGTAATTGTAATCTGTTTTGTTTTTGCTATTTTATTATCTTTTTAAGAATAATTTCAATTGAAATTCTTAAAAAAAAATTTATAGTTAAAATTTATTAATATAATTTTATTCTAATTACTTCGCTGCATATTTTATGAAATTATGGTTTTATTATATAATACACTGACCAATTATTAAAATTATATATTTAATTCTGATAAGTGATAAATGACAGTATATATGAGATTTTAGATTGACTAGTTTACGATCAATACCAATTATATAAACTCTAATTAGGATCTTAGAATGTTAAATAATAACTTCGTATGTGTTACGAGCTAATATGTACTTACATAATATTAGTACATTCATGAAATTATCGTTCACTTGAAAGAATAGCTAAGTTTGATTTCATTATGATTCATCAATTACAATTTCATACTTCAAATTGATTTTAATGTTTTCCTTGATTTAATAGAGGTAATAAAAAATGAGATCAGATCGTCAATGCATGTATAAACGGTTGAAAGATGGACTTTTGAACCCAGAGTTCATGACTGGTATTAGACAATTCATAGAATTTGCATGCAGTCACCCGGAAATGATGGACAATGATAGGATAAGGTGTCCATGTTTTCATCGGAAGTGTCAGAATCACATGTTTCATCATGGGGATACAGTTAAGTTGCATTTGTATAGAAACGGTTTTGTACCGGATTATTATTTTTGGACTTTGCACAGGAAACAAACAATTAGAAGTAACTTGAATAGCAATGTCAATTATATGAGTGAAGGTTCTGCTGCATTTGATTATGCAGAATCATCCAGTCGGTACCATTCCATGGTTATAGATGCTGTTGGTCAAGCATTCAATGAAACTTACATGGAAGAAACACCGAATCCGAATTCCCAAAAGTTTTATGATATGCTTAGGGTTACAAATGAGGACTTATACCCTGGATGTAGAAGTCATTCACAGTTATCATTTGTTGCTCAATTAATGCACATGAAGTCAGAATACCATATGTCTGAATATAATTTTGATGACATGGTTCGATTAATGAAAGAGATTACTCCTGAAGGAAGTCTGGTACCTGAAAACTTCTACAGAACAAAGCAGTTAGTACAAGGAATGGGTCTTCCGGTTGAAAAAATTGATTGTTGTAAAAATGGATGCATGATATACTGGAGTGAAAATAATATTTTGACTAGTTGTAAGTTTTGTGGTCATCCTCGATACAAAAGGCAACGTCATGGTGGCAAAATAGTTACTCTTGAAAAGAAGATGTATTACTTTCCCCTCACTCCTAGATTGCAAAGATTATTTGCATCCAATATCACAGCAGCGAAAATGAGGTGGCATGCTGAGCATGAAATTGAATATGGGGTTATGATCCACCCATCTGATTCCCTTGCATGGCAACATTTTAATGATACCCATCCAGAATTTGTATCAGAAACTCGAAATGTTCGATTAGGTCTTTCCATTGATGGTGTTCAACCATTTGGACAATCTGGATAACAATATTCTTCTTGGCCAGTCATTGTGACTCTATACAATTTGCCACCTTGGTTGTGTATGAAGGACACTTACATGTTCTTAACTATATTGATTCCTGGGTCAACTAACCCTAAGGATAAGTTGGATGTTTACTTACAACCATTGATATCAGAACTTAATCATCTATGGCTCGATGGTGTGTAGACTTATGTATTTTGATGAAACAAAATTTTCAAATGCATGCTACTCTTATGTGGATAATTAGTGACTTTCCTACATATGCGATGCTGTCTGGGTGGAGTAATGCTAGAAGGTTAGCTTGTCCTTATTGTATGAATCATACTGATGCTTTTACTCTTTCAGAGAGCAGAAAACAGTCATGGTTTGACAACCACTGTAAATTCTTACCTGAAGACCATCCATTCCGACGGAACAAAACATCATTCATGAAGAATAAGATAGTGACTAAAAAAGCACCCCATAATATATTTGGAAGTCAAATATTATTTGAAATTGATCAGTTGGGTTTGAAAAAGGTAACAGAACAAGATGCCGAGAGAACTAATGGCTCTATTTGCAAGCAATGTGGTTGGAGGAAGAGAAGTATCTTTTGGGATTTGCATTATTGGAGTACCCTTCTCATTCGACATAACTTAGATGTAATGCATATTGAGAAAAATATATTTGACAATATTTTTAATACAGTAATGAATGTTGTTGGGAAAACAAAAGATACATACAAATCTCGAAAGGAGTTGAATGCATACTATCGCTGGCCAGAATTGCAATGAGATTCTGTAAGGGGAAAATATCCTAAAGCTTGTTACACACTAGATAATCAATCAAAATCAGTCGTATGTTAATGGCTAAGAAATTTGAGATTTTCTGATGGTTATGTGTCAAATATGGCTAGATGTGTTGATATGAGGAAACTTAAGTTGTTTGGGATGAAAAGCCGTGATTGTCATGTGTTTATGCAGCGTTTAATACCTATTGCATTTCGTGAACTACTTCCAAACAATGTTTCAAAGGCATTAACAAAATTAAGCTTGTTCTTTAAGGATTTAACATCTACTGTTATAACCAATGATGACATGACCCATATTGAAGAAGAGATTCCTATTATTCTCTGTAAGCTTGAGCATATATTCCCTCCAAGCTTATTTGATTCAATGGAACATCTACCGGTGCACTTACCATATGAAGCAAGAATAGCAGGTCCAGTGCAATACCAATGGATGTATCCTTTCGAGAGGTAATATAAAAGAACTTAATAATAATGCATATCATTATTATTTCTGTTAGATTTACCATACTTGTATATTTAATATCTTAGGTACCTTCAACGATTGAAAAACAATGTCCGAAATAAAGCTAGAGTTGAAGGTTCAATATCTAATGCTTATTTGGTGGAATAAGTTTCTTTTTTTTGTTTTCTTACTATTTTGAGGATCATGTGAATACAAGCCACCGAAAAGTGTCACGCAATGATGACGGTGGTCAATATAGGGTACAAGAACATGAAGGCAACTTATCCATATTCACATAATTAGGTCGAGCCTTTGGAAAGAGTAAATCCTGATTTTTGACAGAGGAAGAATATGTTGTTGCACAATCATACATTCTTCTTAAGTGCACTGAAGCTGCACCTTTTATTAAGTAAATCATAAACTGCTAATAAATTTTAACCTTTTTTGAGCATTGGGTAAATTATAAAATTTAATTATTATTATTCTTTTTGTTGTACCTTGAAGAATTTATATTGAGGAGCTGAAGCAAATTCTAATGAACATTTCTACTCAAGAAATTGATGTTAAACTTGAAAAAGAATTCCCAATTTGGTTTAATAAACATGTGAGTACTGATTTTCTTTCAAACATTTTTTTATTAACAATTAATAAGAATTATACTTTAATGTTAGCTTATACAATTGATGACATTTGTTTTAGGCACACAATCCATTAAGCAACATATCCAATTAGTTCATAAAGGACTTAGCAAAAGGTCCATTACCTAAAATTATGTCTTACTCGGGCTATTTTGTAAATGGATACAAATTTCACACTGAAGTGCATGGATCTGGTAAATCTACAATGAACAGTGGTGTATGCATAAAAGGCTCAAATTATAGTGCAAATGAATGTGACTATTATGGTCGTTTGATTGAAGTTGTTCAGTTGGAGTATCCTGCATTACCAATTAAGAGAACTGTATTATTCAAGTGTGAGTGGTTTGATCCAACGCCAAATTTGGGTACAAAAGTGCATCCACATTATAAGTTGGTCGAAGTGAATCAAAAAAATAGATTTAACAAGTACGAGCCATTTGTTATGGTGGTTCAAGCTTGTCAGGTGAATTTTATCACATATCCAACTATCAAATGTGAAAGAAGTGAGTGGTTGGCTATTTGCAAAATTAAAGCTAGGGCTAAATTTCAAATTCCACAAGCAACATCAAGTAGTCAACTTTCCAATGTATCAACAGCCTTCCGAGAAAATGACATTGATATTCATTATATAGATATTGAAAATGATGAAAGTGATAATTTAATTGGTTCAACAGGTGCATTTATTGATATCGAAGATGATAATGAAGAAGAAGAAGAGTCTGATCTTGAAATTGAATCACATGATGATAACGAAGAAACTGATGTGGATGAGTGGGATTATAACGATCATGATAGTGATTAGATGTAATGGCTAAACCAAAGATGTTCTTTTCTTTTTGGTATTATGTACTATTCACAAATATTTAATCCCTAGATATATGTTTGTAAATTGTTACATATGTATTGCTTTTATTATTATTATTCTTTTTAAGTAGAAATTGATATTTGTGTTCATTGTTGCTTTTGATATTGTTTACTGTTATCGAGTGACTAATATGCAGATGGGTCGCACATCATCTGAAGATATATTACATGGTAGAGGCAGAGGGCCTATAAAACGAGGAGAGAGATCGACAGAGAAGAGTAATTTCTCAAATCGACCACCAGTTCCGCCACTTTGTGTACTACCATCACCACAATCATCTACACCATCACAACCATTGCCACATTCATCGACACCATCACAGTCATTGCTATAGTCATTGGCACAACCACAATAATCAACACCACCACCACAACCATTATCATCAGCTCATCCATCAGCAACTATGTCCATTTTAGGAGGTTCAACATCAGCATCTCCCATATCACAACCTAGTACATCATCTCCTCTAGCTGCTTCAGCCTTACATTTACAATCTGAAGCATCACTCACTGAGTCAACCAATGGTAGACGACAACTCAATCTCGATCCTATAAGGTAATATTACAATTATTATTTCTCTTAATCTTTTCATTCATGCATTTAGTCTGTTTTTGATGTATTGTTTGTTTGTGCTTTTTGCATAGTGGGAGTTTTCTTCAGTCTCATGTAGTTTCTGCGGCTATCACCTGTAGTTTTTTACTTCATTTGAGTGATAGACAAGTATGAAAGACTGTGCCTGACGATGTCAGAGACTTCTATTGGCTTGAGTTTCAGGTAAAATCCAATTATTTAAGTAAAAAATGTGACGAGGTGAATGACTTTGTTAAAAATGTATTTCTTGTGATTGATTGGTTGTTAGAGACTTTGTACTTTAGGTGAAGTTACTTATGATATAGGCAAAACTCTGCCAAAATTTCAGTTTAAAATTGAATATTTAATCTCTCTTGTGCTTGATTGGTTGTTAGAGGCCACATAATTTAGGTCAAGTTTCTTGTGTTATAGACGAAACTCTGTCAAAATTTCAGTTTGAACTTGAATATTTAATGTCTTTTGTGCTTAATTGGTTGCTAGAGACATTGTATTTCAAGTCAGGTTACTTATGTTATAGACAAAACTTTGCCAAATTTTTATTTTGATATTAAATATTAAAGTTAATTGAATGTTGCAAGACAAAAATTTGTCGGTAGTCAAGATATTCGAGCCATGTGAACCAGATTTGAGGTAGTTATTTAGAGAGGCTGCTGGTGGCCAGAAAAAACGGCCCGTATATGGAATGGGCACAAAGGCAGCACATTTATATATTGGTACCTCCTCTTTTCACTCCACTGCCACATCACGAAATATTAGTACAGAGCAGCTATGTAATATCCGCTAATTTAGGCCCCGTGTAATACCCGATAATTTAGGCCACGGTCGCGGTTGACTGAAATCCGGTGTACCAAACCGATCGAGGTCTAAATTCGGACATGAAAGAAATAAATTAAAATAATAATAAGATGGGAGAAAAATATTTTGGATATTATTAATTGAGAATTTTGAAGTTTGGAATTAAAATTGAGAAAAAAATAATTTTTCGCTGAACGAAATTTGGAATTGCAGTGTTTTTGGCACAGAAATTCTAAGAAGGCATAAAAATGGAATATTTTTTATCTAAGGAAAGGAATATTCTTTTGATTAAAATAAAGTAAGAGTGATTTAAATTAATGGACCAATAGGAAGCAAGATTAGTAACTAATCCTAACCACCCACCTAATCCAACTATAAAAAGTCAAATTTCCACTTTTTTAACCATTCTTCTTCTTCCTCACCTTAATTACACCCATTTCTCTCCCTTTTTCTCTCTTTGCCGTGAGCTTCTCCTCCTCCCTTGATGTTCTTCTTTTTTTTTCTCCAATTAAAGCAAAGATTAGATGAAAAAAAGTGGGATTAAGGCAAGATCATGAAGAAAGTGAAGTAAAGTGAGCAAAACCAAGGAAGAGGAAGGAAGAAAGGAAGAGAAAAAGAGAGAAAGAAGTTTTTAGCCATTTGGAAGATCTTCAAAGGTGAGTTTAGATTTTCCATCTCCTTACTTTCTTCTTCTCATTTCTTTGAGTTTGGGGTTAGTTGTCATTATAGCTAGTAAATTAGGGTTATTAGTATGTTAATGGTGATTAAGGGTGGATTAGTATGATTAGTGCTTGATTAGTGTAAAATTTGTTGTTAGGACAAAGAAGTGAACAAACTTTAAACCAAAATCAAAGGGGAAGTAAGGGCAAGGAAAAGGCTATCTAAGAGGAAGAGAAAAGTGAAGAAAAATAGAACTTTGAGGTATGTACATTTGGCAAAAATTCAATGTATAAAAATGTTGATTTTGATTTTGTGATGTGTATGAAATTCTGCATATTTGATTGAGAAATGAATTGGTGATTAAATTATGCCATGAATGTGAAAATAAAGACTAGAAAATGAGGTTGATGCATGAAAATGGAAAATGTATGAATTATTTGATGTGCTGGAAAATTCGTCTTATGAACAGTGTCTAGTGTTTTGATCATAACTTGAGTTCTGGAAATCATTTCTGAGTGATTCTTGCTGTGTTGGAAAGTTAAGACATAGGGCTTGAACTTTCATTCAGACCATTAGACCTAAATATACCTGAAATTAGTTGAAAAATGGACTCAAACTTTGAACTAGAAATCTGTCCAGAAAAAAAAATACTGGGCAGAGTGCATTGAACATAGGTTAGAAGAAAATTCATAACTTTTGCTAAGAAATTATTTTTAATGTGATTCCAGTTGGAAATTAAATATAAGACATGTATCTACATTTTTCTAGTTGATCACTTGTCCAAATTCCATCTAGAAATGGATGAAAAAGACAGAGAAAAATAAGGCAGAAATCTGCCCAGTAAAATACTGGGCAGATTGCAATGAACGTAGCTTAGGAGAAAATTCATAACTTTTGCTACGAAATTCGTTTTAATGTGATTCCAGTTGGAAATTAAATTTAAGACATTTAATTATATTTTGTTAGTTGATCACATGTCCAAATTATGTCTAAAAATAGACGAAAAATACAGAGCAATATAAGGCTGAAATGCTGTCCAGAATAGGACTGCTGGTAGAAATGTGTTGATTGTGGATTTTTGTGTTAGAAAATGTATTAAGTGAATTTTTCTTATAGTTATAATGATTAAATGAGCTAATATGAGGTTGTAAAATATTGAATGGGAATGATTGCATTTATATTAATGTTTCCCTACATAATTTATGCAAATATGAATAAAGGTAACAAATGTAATTTAAGCCCTATAACATCTAGTCGAAAACTAGAAATTAGGATAAGTTGGCATGCCAATAAAAGGGTAGAAATGTAGGCACTAAAAATAATAGTGCTGAGTTAAAATTATGTAGGCACTAAAAATAATAGTGCTGAGTTGAAATTTACGTAGGCACTAAGAATTAGTGCTGAGTTCGAAATTTACGTAGGCACCAAAAAGGTGCTGAGTTGTTATTGAAAATGTAGGCGTTAATCGCCGAGTTATAAATAATTATGTGGGCGCCGAGTATACTGCCGGAGAGCAGAAACCCTATATCCAGTGTTTAGTTTCGGTCTAAGATGTCGTGGGCTCTGAAATAAATAACAAAAAAAAATGATGTGAAGTATGAAATTGATATTGTAAATTTTATATCTTGTATTGTTAAAATTTCAAGCATGCTTAATGAATAAAATGTCATAATTGATGAATTAAATATTTTTGCATGAAGAAAATAGTGTATTATTAATTGAATATTTGGCATGCTAAATAGATTAATTGTAGTTTCTAAAATTTCATTTTAGAATTATTATGTAATTATTGGATAGTTGCCAAACGTACCACTAAGCTAGTAGCTTAGCGCGTGTGTTTCACGCGCAGATAAATAGAAGTAGCTGTTCCGATAGGGCGACCGAAGAAGAGGGAACCCCAAGATTAGATTGCAGCAGTCTAGTTCTTTTTGTATGTTTTGAAAATGATGTTGTAAAAATTAAGTTTTAAGAATTTTGTTGATGTAAATTTGTGGCTTGTAATATTTATAAGTAATGGATTTGGTAATTATATATATCTAGAATTATTGTAGTTATATTTTTAAATATCATGGTTTAATGAATAAGTTATTTTGAATCACAATATTCCCATCACTAGATATATATTTAAATGGAAAAAAAATATGGTGATAAATATTCCGCTAATAATAAACTCAAAAATTGAAATAAAAAAAAATATTTATACAAAATTGAGCGTTGGTTTTAAATTAAATGAGCTTAGTAGCACTTTCATATCCTATTAGCGATTAGTAGGGTAAGGGAGCGCTACATTTAGTGGTATCAGAGCCCAGGTTAATGATTCTTAATCAGTGGGTGTAAAATAGAATATGTGTCTCATTTATATGCATAAAATGCTGCAATTATCTGATTTGGGTCCCTTCTTTTGGTTTATAGGTAGATATGGATTCGGAATCGGAACAAGATTTCTCAGAAGATGAACTGAGTAATAGTCCTTCACGCACAGCCAATCCCAGACAACCTCAATCTGTGAGAGATTCCGGGCCGAGTGTAGTAGCTCCTCCGAGAGCAGAGAGACAGGATAATTTAGGACAGGAGCCTCTTATGGAGCAGATAGCTAATTTATTGCAACGGATAGTACAAGCAGTTCCACAACCAGCTCCACCTCCTCCTCCACCTCAGCCAAAACCCCGGATTGATAAGCTGAGAAAATATGGGGCCACAGATTTTATGGGAAGGAGAGAGGATGACCCAGCAGCTTCAGAGTTTTGGATGGAATCCACAGAAAGGGTGTTTGAGGAATTGGAGTGTCCAGAGGAACAGAAGGTTAGATATGCAGTGTCCCTTTTAAAAGATCATGCCTATGATTGGTGGAAATCAATTTTATTAAAGCCCCAGACACTGAAGCCACCTTCCTGGAATTTCTTCAAGGCAGAATTTAGCAAGAAATATGTGCCAAGAGTTTATGTGAATGAAAAGAAAAGGGAGTTTCAAGACTTGAAGCAGGGAAGCATGTCAGTCGCCGAGTATGAGATGGAATTCACCCGACTAAGTAAATATGCAACTGGAATCATCGCTGATGAGGCAGACAGATGCCGAAGATTTGAGGATGGGCTTAATGATGATATTGGGAATATGGTGACCGCCCTTCAGCTTGAGGATTTTGCTACACTAGTATCCTCAGCCATTAGTGTGGAAAAGAGGTCAAAGAGAAAGAGGATAGAAGAGCTACCACGGAGACAGACATTTATCATGGGCCAGACATCATGTAAAAGGGGGCGGACAGCGCCTAGGTTTTTCCAGTCACAGGGTACTAGATCAAACTTTTCAACTAGGCAAAGCCAGCGGTCGAGGCCAGAGGGATCTACAGCTAGTGCACCAGCTTCGGGTAATAGGAGATTCATATCTGTCACATGTCAACATTGTGGGAGATCACATCCAGGTGATTGCTGGTGGATTACTGGAGCATGCTTACGATGCGGATCTACTGAGCACAAACAGAAAGATTGCCCGAGAGGAAGAGGTACAGGTGGTGTAATATCAGTTCAGGTTCAGAATGTCACTCGAGGCAGAGGCAGGGGACAAGGACAGTCGAGAAGTGGCAGAATTGGGCAGAGTATATCAGAATCAGTGAATAGAGCAGAAGGTAGTCGAGCCCCAGCCCGAGCATATGCCATGAGAGCTCGTGAGGAGCAGGATGCCCCGGATGTGATAATTGGTAAATTTTCTCTTTATGATACTGATTTATTTGCACTGATAGATCCGGGTTCTACACATTCATATTTATGTATGTCACCACCTAGTCACGGTAATATGGTAGCAGAGGAATTAGATTATGATATATTAGTGACCAATCCTTTGGGTCATGGAGTGAAAGTTAGTCGAGTCTATAAAAATAGTCCAATCAAAGCTCAAAATGTAGAATTCCCAGCTGATCTAATAGAGTTGCCATTCCGTGAGTTTGATGCAATCTTGGGGATGGATTGGTTAACTCGGCATAAGGCAGTGGTGGATTATCAGTATAGGAGAGTGACTTTCAAGAATTCAGGGCAGGATGACGTGATTGTCCTAGGCGAGAACCGACCATACTTGACTAATGTCATTTCTGTGACGAAGGCAAGTAAGCTTATCAAAAAAGGATGTGAAGCATTTTTGGCACATATTGTAGATACCAAAAAGGAGAGTCTAGATCTCAGGGAGATTCCAACAGTATGTGAATATCCAGATATATTTCCTGAGGACTTGCCTGGGTTACCACCTGTCAGAGAGATAGAGTTTGCCATTGATGTTTTGCTAGGCACAGCCCCAATATCGATCACTCCCTACAGAATGGCACCTGCTGAACTAAAAGAATTAAAGGTCCAGTTGCAAGAGTTGTTAGAGAAAGGGTTTATCAGGCCTAGTGTCTCACCTTGGGGTGCTCCTGTTCTATTTGTGAAAAAGAAGGATGGCACCTTTCGGTTGTGTATTGATTATCGTTAGTTGAATAAGATGACAATTAAGAACAGATATCCCTTACCGAGAATAGATGACTTGTTTGATCAGTTGAAAGGAGCAGGGGTATTTTCTAAAATTGACCTCAGATCAGGTTATCACCAATTGAGAATTAAAGAATCAGACATTTCAAAAACAGCATTTAGGACTCGGTATGGTCATTACGAGTTCTTAGTAATGCCTTTTGGCTTGACGAATGCCCCAGCAGCATTTATGGATCTAATGAATAGAATCTTTAGGCCTTATTTGGACCAGTTCGTGGTGGTATTCATAGATGATATCTTGGTGTACTCTAGAAGCAAAGAAGAGCATAATCAACATCTTCGTATTGTCTTTCATATCTTGAGAGAGAATCAATTATATGCAAAGTTGTCAAAATGTGCATTCTGGTTAGATGAGGTGGCCTTTCTAGGGCATATTGTCTCAGTCGATGGGATCAGAGTCGACACTAGTAAGGTAGAGGCAATCCTCAACTGGAAACCGCCTCGGAATGTGACAGAGGTGAGAAGTTTTCTTGGTTTGGCTGGTTATTATCGGAGATTTGTGAAAGGATTTTCAATAATAGCCTCACCACTGACAAAATTGCTTAGAAAGGAGACCAGATTTGAGTGGTCAGAACGATGCCAGACTAGTTTTGATAAGTTGAAGAAAATGTTGACAGAGGCACCAGTGTTGACACAACCTACTGCGGGAAAAGATTATGTGGTGTACAGTGATGCTTCCCTTAATGGTTTGGGCTGTGTACTAATGCAAGAAGGCAAAGTGATTGCTTATGCTTCCAGACAACTGAAGCCTCATGAGAGAAATTACCCGACACATGATCTGGAACTAGCAGCCATTGTGTTTGCGTTGAAAATATGGCGACACTACTTGTATGGTGAGCAATGTTATATCTATACAGACCATAAAAGTCTAAAATATTTGCCTTCACAAAAGGAACTCAATTTGAGACAGAGACGATGGCTAGAATTAATCAAAGACTACAATTGTATCATTGATTATCAGTCGGGTAAGGCCAATGTGGTAGTTGACGCGCTGAGTAGAAAAACTCTGGCAGGTAAATGTTAAAACTTAAATGTATTAAGTGAAAAAAAAATGGAATAATAAGTTCTTTATATATTATTTTGGCAAAATTGCGGATTCAACCCACATTGATCCAACAAGTAAAGGACAATCAGAAGCAAAACACGAAATTAAAGGAAATCTTTGAAATGGTGAAAAAGGGTGAAAAACCAAAATTTACTATTGAAGCAGATGGGAGTATAAGGCATAAGGGCAGGTTGTGTGTGCCAGACATACCAGAATTGAAACAAGATATTTTGAAGGAGGCTCACAACGTTATTTATGCAATGTACCCAGGAAGCAACAAAATGTATCATGACTTGAAGGCATATTACTGGTGGCCAGGAATGAAAAGAGATATCACGGAGTATACTACCAGATGTTTAACTTGTCAGCAAGTGAAGGCAGAGCATCAAGTACCAAGTGGATTATTGCAGTCTATTTCAATTCCGGAGTGGAAATGGGAAAGAGTCACAATGGACTTTGTTTCTGGTTTGCCCTTGACACAAAAGAGGCATGATGCAGTATGGGTAGTAGTAGACCGACTCACCAAATCAGCTCACTTTCTACCGATCAAGATGGATTATCCACTTAACCGTTTGGCAGAGATCTATGTTAATGAGATAATCCGTTTACATGGTGTGCCAGTTTCAATCATTTCAAATCGAGACCCGCGGTTCACTTCACAATTCTTGAAAAGTTTGCATCAAGCCATGGGTACTCGACTCAATTTCAGCACAGCGTTCCACCCACAAACAGATGGACAATCAGAGAGGGTCATACAGATATTGGAAGATATGTTGAGGAGTTGTGTGATAGAATTTGAAGGCAGTTGGGATAAACATCTTCCATTGATAGAATTTGCCTACAATAATAGTCACCAAGCCAGTATCGGTATGGCACCATATGAAGCCTTATATGGGAGAAAATGTAGAACGCCTCTAGGTTGGACCGAGCTTAGCGAAAAGAAAGTAATGGGTCCCGATCTAGTCCAACAGACAGAGGAAAAAGTCAGAGTAATAAGAGATAGGCTGAAAGCTGCTGCTGATAGACAGAAATCATATGCAGATTTAAAAAGGAGAGATATTGAATATACAGTTGGTGACAAAGTGTTCTTAAAAGTCTCACCTTTGAAAAGGATTTTCCGATTTGGAAAGAAAGGAAAGTTGAGTCCTAGGTTCATTGGACCATACGAGGTACTTGAACGCATAGGTCCAGTGGCGTACAAATTAGCTCTACCACCAGAGTTAGACAAGATTCACAACGTATTCCATGTGTCCATGTTGAGAAGATATCGATCAGATCCATCTCATATCATATCAGCAGAACCTATAGAGATACGACCAGATCTAACTTATGAAGAGGAGCCAGTGAAAATTTTAGCTCGAGAAATGAAAGAGCTACGAAACAAAAAGGTACCATTGGTGAAGGTCCTGTGGAAAAATCATAAGTCAGAAGAGGCAACTTGGGAAAATGAAGAGGTGATGAAGGCTCAGTATCCACAATTATTCCACTCCAGCTAAACAGGTAAATTTCGAGGACGAAATTTTTTTTTAGGAGGGGAAAATTGTAATACCCGATAATTTAGGCCACGGTCGCGGTTGACTGAAATCCGGTGTACCAAACCGATCGAGGTCTAAATTCGGACATGAAAGAAATAAATTAAAATAATAATAAGATGGGAGAAAAATATTTTGGATATTATTAATTGAGAATTTTGAAGTTTGGAATTAAAATTGAGAAAAAAATAATTTTTCGCTGAACGAAATTTGGAATTGCAGTGTTTTTGGCACAGAAATTCTAAGAAGGCATAAAAATGGAATATTTTTTATCTAAGGAAAGGAATATTCTTTTGATTAAAATAAAGTAAGAGTGATTTAAATTAATGGACCAATAGGAAGCAAGATTAGTAACTAATCCTAACCACCCACCTAATCCAACTATAAAAAGTCAAATTTCCACTTTTTTAACCATTCTTCTTCTTCCTCACCTTAATTACACCCATTTCTCTCCCTTTTTCTCTCTTTGCCGTGAGCTTCTCCTCCTCCCTTGATGTTCTTCTTTTTTTTTCTCCAATTAAAGCAAAGATTAGATGAAAAAAAGTGGGATTAAGGCAAGATCATGAAGAAAGTGAAGTAAAGTGAGCAAAACCAAGGAAGAGGAAGGAAGAAAGGAAGAGAAAAAGAGAGAAAGAAGTTTTTAGCCATTTGGAAGATCTTCAAAGGTGAGTTTAGATTTTCCATCTCCTTACTTTCTTCTTCTCATTTCTTTGAGTTTGGGGTTAGTTGTCATTATAGCTAGTAAATTAGGGTTATTAGTATGTTAATGGTGATTAAGGGTGGATTAGTATGATTAGTGCTTGATTAGTGTAAAATTTGTTGTTAGGACAAAGAAGTGAACAAACTTTAAACCAAAATCAAAGGGGAAGTAAGGGCAAGGAAAAGGCTATCTAAGAGGAAGAGAAAAGTGAAGAAAAATAGAACTTTGAGGTATGTACATTTGGCAAAAATTCAATGTATAAAAATGTTGATTTTGATTTTGTGATGTGTATGAAATTCTGCATATTTGATTGAGAAATGAATTGGTGATTAAATTATGCCATGAATGTGAAAATAAAGACTAGAAAATGAGGTTGATGCATGAAAATGGAAAATGTATGAATTATTTGATGTGCTGGAAAATTCGTCTTATGAACAGTGTCTAGTGTTTTGATCATAACTTGAGTTCTGGAAATCATTTCTGAGTGATTCTTGCTGTGTTGGAAAGTTAAGACATAGGGCTTGAACTTTCATTCAGACCATTAGACCTAAATATACCTGAAATTAGGTGAAAAATGGACTCAAACTTTGAACTAGAAATCTGTCCAGAAAAAAAAATACTGGGCAGAGTGCATTGAACATAGGTTAGAAGAAAATTCATAACTTTTGCTAAGAAATTATTTTTAATGTGATTCCAGTTGGAAATTAAATATAAGACATGTATCTACATTTTTCTAGTTGATCACTTGTCCAAATTCCATCTAGAAATGGATGAAAAAGACAGAGAAAAATAAGGCAGAAATCTGCCCAGTAAAATACTGGGCAGATTGCAATGAACGTAGCTTAGGAGAAAATTCATAACTTTTGCTACGAAATTCGTTTTAATGTGATTCCAGTTGGAAATTAAATTTAAGACATTTAATTATATTTTGTTAGTTGATCACATGTCCAAATTATGTCTAAAAATAGACGAAAAATACAGAGCAATATAAGGCTGAAATGCTGTCCAGAATAGGACTGCTGGTAGAAATGTGTTGATTGTGGATTTTTGTGTTAGAAAATGTATTAAGTGAATTTTTCTTATAGTTATAATGATTAAATGAGCTAATATGAGGTTGTAAAATATTGAATGGGAATGATTGCATTTATATTAATGTTTCCCTACATAATTTATGCAAATATGAATAAAGGTAACAAATGTAATTTAAGCCCTATAACATCTAGTCGAAAACTAGAAATTAGGATAAGTTGGCATGCCAATAAAAGGGTAGAAATGTAGGCACTAAAAATAATAGTGCTGAGTTAAAATTATGTAGGCACTAAAAATAATAGTGCTGAGTTGAAATTTACGTAGGCACTAAGAATTAGTGCTGAGTTCGAAATTTACGTAGGCACCAAAAAGGTGCTGAGTTGTTATTGAAAATGTAGGCGTTAATCGCCGAGTTATAAATAATTATGTGGGCGCCGAGTATACTGCCGGAGAGCAGAAACCCTATATCCAGTGTTTAGTTTCGGTCTAAGATGTCGTGGGCTCTGAAATAAATAACAAAAAAAAATGATGTGAAGTATGAAATTGATATTGTAAATTTTATATCTTGTATTGTTAAAATTTCAAGCATGCTTAATGAATAAAATGTCATAATTGATGAATTAAATATTTTTGCATGAAGAAAATAGTGTATTATTAATTGAATATTTGGCATGCTAAATAGATTAATTGTAGTTTCTAAAATTTCATTTTAGAATTATTATGTAATTATTGGATAGTTGCCAAACGTACCACTAAGCTAGTAGCTTAGCGCGTGTGTTTCACGCGCAGATAAATAGAAGTAGCTGTTCCGATAGGGCGACCGAAGAAGAGGGAACCCCAAGATTAGATTGCAGCAGTCTAGTTCTTTTTGTATGTTTTGAAAATGATGTTGTAAAAATTAAGTTTTAAGAATTTTGTTGATGTAAATTTGTGGCTTGTAATATTTATAAGTAATGGATTTGGTAATTATATATATCTAGAATTATTGTAGTTATATTTTTAAATATCATGGTTTAATGAATAAGTTATTTTGAATCACAATATTCCCATCACTAGATATATATTTAAATGGAAAAAAAATATGGTGATAAATATTCCGCTAATAATAAACTCAAAAATTGAAATAAAAAAAATATTTATACAAAATTGAGCGTTGGTTTTAAATTAAATGAGCTTAGTAGCACTTCCATATCCTATTAGCGATTAGTAGGGTAAGGGAGCGCTACACCCCGAGTCGCACGTGTTGCAAAGTTGACGTGTTTGACCGATCAGAGTCTAAATTTGGATTTTTACAAAAATTGATTAAGAAATGGTTAAATTAAATGATAAATGCCTAAATAAGTGATATTAAAGTTTAAAGAAGTTGATTTACAGTAAAGGACTAAATTGCAATATTTGATAATTTTTTGGGTCAAATTGCAATTTACCAAAAATTGGAGGATTAATAAGATTAATTGCTAATCAACATATTAATTTTGGGCACATTTTGATAGTGTTGGCCGATCATGATACACCAGTCACGCCAGCTTCATCCATTTCTCCATAGCTCACCTTGATTCTAGAGAGAGAAAGGAAAGGAAGAGAAGGGAAAGAGCAAGACAAGGTGATTTTCATGTTCCATAACTCTTAAGGAAGATGGAAAGAACAAGAAAGAGGAAGAAAAATTAAGTTTGGTAGAGAGAGAAAATCTCCAAAGTGGTGATTTAGTGAAGAAAAGTGTAAGGTAAGAAGCATCTCTTCTTCTTCTTCATCTTTCCTTAAAGGAAGCTCGAATTTTGAGCTCATCTAAGACTTATATTGAAAGAGAGAGAAACTAGGGTTTTGAGAGAGAAAAAGAGAGTTTAGGGTCTTGAGGAAATCAGATGATAATAATGAATTATGATATTATAGGAGTTCCAAGTGACAAGGAACAAGCTCTAAGGAGCAAAGGGAAAGAGAAAGCTACCTAGAAGAGTGAAGGAGAAAGATTAAGGTTTGTGCATAACTTAAGGCAATAGCCTATTTTTGTTTGATATAATGCATGCTGAACATGATGTTAGATAAATACATTTCAAGAATGATGATGATTGTGGCATGAAACCATAGGATTAGACATGTATGAATGAGATCCTTGTGTGACATTGAATTAATGATGCATGTTAGAGAATCTTGTATGATCAAGACATTTACATGTATTAGAGAGTAATAAGTTAGAGGAAAGTACCTTAGAAATGCATGAAATAGAATTTGGTATGATTTGGATAATGTTAGAATGAATGAAATGTGAATATGCAGATTTCCTGCTGAAAGTCACGGGTGTGACTATTGAGTCACGGGCGTGAACTTGAGGGTTCATGGTTGTGAATGATTGTGTCACGGTTGTGAGTTTCTGGGTGGAAATGGTACTATTCATTCCAGAAGCATTCACGGGTTGGAATCACGGAAGTGAATTAATTCACGGGCGTGATAGTAGTAATCACGACCGTGAATGCTCTGTATTTGTGATTATGAATGTGGTTATCAAATGAAGAATTCAAGTAAGTGAATGAAAGTCATTGTCTATCCAGTGAAATAAGAATGATATAAATATAGATATATGTATATATATATTGATGTGAGAATGTGATATGTTGTGATATAGAAAAATGAATTGATGTAGAAAAATGATTTGTCATGGATGATATATGAAATCTGATGCAAATGATAAACATGAGAATATTGATGAATCTAGTAAATGAATGAAAAGATATATGATTATGACTATATGCTTGCAAAACAAGAAAATTGAGATGTTGATAAACATGAGAATAATGATTGATGTGAAAATATAAAGAAGCTCATTACTCTACTTACGGACTAGAATCAGGATAGATGACATGTCATTAAGGGGGCGAACGGTACCGTACTATACCTCAACCAATGTGGCTAAAGCTTGTGTGAGTGCCATTGGTCCGGGATGCTCAGCCAGTGTGGCTAAAGCTTGTGTGAGCGCTACTGACTTGAGAAAGCTCCGATGAGCACATATAAATAAGGACAAGGTGTCATAAGCTTGTGTGAGCGGCCTTGATCCGGTTATTCATCTATGATGAAATTATACTCAATCAATGTGGCATAAGCTTGTGTGAGCGCCATTGATTTGAGAAGCTCTTATGAGCCAGATAGTGGACAGGGTGGCATAAGCTTGTGTGAGCGCTCCTGATCCATAACCCGTATCCAGTCAGTCCAAAATTTAGAGTGATGTGGGCAAGATAATGAGGATATGTCGGAAAGATAAGAAAAGGAAAGAATAAGAAAATGATGATGATATGAGATTGAGATAAAATGATAAAGAGATTTACAGAATAATTTGTCATTAAAGATAAATGAAAATAACATTGTCTATATGAGCATGACATTTATACTTGTATGAAATAGGAATATGTTGATAGTCATGCATGCAAACATTTTAATGCACAAAATGATAATTGTTAATGCTTGTTGCATGATATAGTATATTGCCTTATTTATATACACCACTAAGCTTAGCGCTTAGCGTGGAGTTTAATTTCCATGCAGATATAGAAAGGTAGCTGAAGATGTTAGATAAAGCAAGCGGTGATCCCATTCAAGTAAAGCAGCCGAATCTTGAGAAAGTGGGTTACAAGTTTTGAAACTTTTGTATTTGACTTTTATATTAAAGAAATGTTTGAGTTTGTAAAACCTACTTTTAAAGTTTGTTAAGAATTACTCTGATGTTGAAAATTACTATTTTATGTAAATAAATTGCACTCTGATTTTTGTTTATATCCATATATACATGTGTCAAAAAAAACTATAGCGATTAGAAGAAGTATGAGAAAGACAGACGGACATTAGGGCTCCCTCATCCGGGCACGTGCGGTTCGGGTGAGGAGGGCGTTACAAGCTGCATGCTAGTATTATGCAAAATATGCAGCAGGAGGTTCAGACTATGTTGGAGTCACAAAAGCAGCAAATGCGAGAACAGATGCGCAAAAAACTTCGACTTGAGCTTCGAGACGAGATGCTTGCAGAGATGCGACAGCTGATAGCAGAGATGACTAATTCTACCCACATTTCATCAACTCCACATAGCGATCCACCACAATCTGACAGGATGTAAGACTATATATTAACAATATTTTAGTATTTTCAATTATTGAATATTTTTTATGTCGGACTAAAAAATTTTAATATTTATTTAATAAATCCTATTAAAAAATATTTATTTTTCATTTAATTGAATTTTAGAATTACAAAAATAATTAAATTAAAAAAAATAATATATAAAAAATGGATATGGGACGGAATGCGGTCCTCACTAAATGCTTGTCACAATTAGCGACGACTGAAAATTAGTCGCAAATTGTATGGAGTAAATGTCTTACAAACTTTAGCGACGGACAACGCCCGTAGCTATATAGCGACGAAAAACGTCCATAGCAACATAGCGACGGACAATGTCTGTAGCAACATAGCGACAGAAAAGTTTGTAGCTACATAGCGATGGAAAACGTCCGTAGTAATATAGCGATGGAAAACTTCTGTAGCAATATAGCGACGGATAAATCCGTCGTTATGTAGCGACAGATGTTTTATCGCAAAATCCCTCATTGATTTTGTCGCCATTACAATTCCTGTAAATACACTTCAGTGACAGATATTTCGTTCTTAATTCCGTCGTTAAATTTAGCAACAAAATTAAAATCCGTCGCTATTGGAATTGCGAGGAGATTTTCTGAGACGAATTAAATCCGTCGCAATTCTGTCGCTAATCTAATTTAGCGACAAAATTCTTAAATTTAGTGACGAATTTGTTCGTCATTAAAATGCATTTTTCTTGTAGTGTCTCAAGTGAGAAATGAAGAAAACCTGATAAGAGTTGGGGTCTTTTGCAAAAAATTCAAGATTTCCACTGCAAATCCTCTCTAAATATCTAAGAATAATATTTATTCAAAATTAAATATATATATTTTTTTGGCACGCGAAGCGTGGATAGACAACTAGTTCTACTATAAAAGAATTTCCTAATTTATTATACACGAAAACTATATAGGAAGTTTTATTAAGACTAGAAAAAGAATTCATATCTCTTTGGAATAGGAGAATTTGAGTCGCTACTCAAATCCTAAAGGATTTTTAATATTTATTAAACATTCAACATTAAATTAATAGCGGTTAAAGGAGAGAATTGAATAAAATTTTAATTAGTTCTATTTATGAAATACTTAGCATATAATAACAACAGTTGATTGAATAAATATTTAGTTTATAGAATAAATTAATTCAAAATTAATAATGAAGAGAGTCAATTATTTATATATTTAATTGAGAAACTTAAGCATAAAACTGTAAAGTTCAGAAATTACAGTATATGTTCTCTCTCTCTTTTTATTTTAATTAAATTGTTCTGGGCACCTTTCTTACCACAAAATAGGAATTGCTTAATTAGAATAGTGAAAACTGTATTTAATTTGATAAAACAGAATAGTGTTAAAATCCTTTTTTAAAAAGATTTAACGAAAAAAAATGTTAGAATTAAGAAGATTTCATCTGTTAAAAAAGGGGCAAAATTTATTAAAGAATAATGTAATTTCGTGGTTTGACAATTTAAAGAAAAATTAAATAAGAATCCTAAAACCTTTTATTTTATGCATTCAACTGTTTAAATCTATTGTTATTACTATTACTAAATCAATAATAGCCTTACAAATGAATCAGCTTCATATATTTGAAAACAAAATTCCCAATTTTAAGAAATATATAATATATTACTAGAGCAAATATTCATATTAGTTCCTGAATTAATAAAACAATTGATCTACAATGTCTATTATAAAATACATAGCAATGGTTAGTTTATATGAATCTCAATAATTTTTAAGTTTCATATGCATATATTTGAATGAAAACCAAAGTTAGAATGTATAAAGTGAAGGTGTCTAAAATTAAATTAAAGAACAAATTGCAGAAAACCCTATGAGATTTAAAAAATTATAACTATAAATAATTTAAAAAACTAATAGTTTATCCCCCAATTTTTTATTAAAAATATTTTTTGAGATAACAATTTGAAATATTGTAATTTGAATGTATTAATTGCTCCACAGTTACCGCTATTGATAACGAACAAAAGCTTTATACTTTTATAAAATATCATTAGACTATATATAAAATTTTAAAAAATTCATACAAAAATATCTCAAATATTGCATTGCAATTTTTGAAATTCATACAGTATCAAATGAATTGACATTATTTCAAACGACAATACGGTAAATTGTTAGTTTTTTAAAAAATTTGTTTATCAATGTAATTTGTTAAAATATTTTGGCATTCATTGCAAGTTTTGCTCTTTTTTCCTACCCTCTCTTCCATTGTTCAGTTTGTTTTGCACATGTGTTTGCTTTTTAAGGTTGTTTCTATGTTCCATTTCTTGTATTTCTATCATGGTTATTAGCAATTGCTAACCACTACAACAGGTGGCTACATTAGTTAGGATTTACACAATTTTATATATAATATTGACAAATTATTATTCACATCATTCAAAATAATATTATTCAAAATAAAATTATATTTAATTAATTATAATTTTATTGGTAATAAACAGAATTAAAGAATTTACATAAATTATATTTATTTCTATAAAAAATTATTTTAGTTTAGAAATGAATTATATATATATATATATATATATATATATATATATATATATATATATATATATATATATATATATATATATATATATATATATATATATAAGTAATGATATTTATTGCCAAAGAGTTTTAATATTAGTAATATATCATAAAAAATATTCATTTTAAATGTTCATAAAATTATTCGCATTATTCAATATTCATACATATTTGATAAAGTTGAACCAATTTATTTGTGTTTTCATTATTAATGAACAATATTACAAAATTTTCATAAAATATTATTTTTAAAATTATTTTGATTTCCATGAAAAATATTATTTTAATTGACAAAGATTAATTCTATAATGTAAATTTTTCAAAAATATTGTCTATTTATATCTTTAAAAATTAAATAATAATAATAAATAAATTCTATTATTTATTAAAATTATATTTGAATATAGTTATGTATTAATTTAAATTATGGATATTAATATTTTAAACGTATAATTGTACATGAAAAAAGTTTAATATAATTATTTTCACATTTTACTAGATATGAACATATTAAATATTATATTCTGACAAAATTTTATTTAGACTTTTTAATTCCGATTTAATCTTTCACCCTTAATTCTCTATTTTTCCTGATTTTTGGTCGGATTATGTTCCAAAACATTGGTTTCTATGTTTCTCTTTTCTTTGTTTGGCTGATGCAAAAAATCATTGAAAATGTTTACACCTCATATGGCCTTTTCTTCTATAAATAAATAAATAAATAAAAGAGACTTCATGATAAATTTGATATTACCACCTAATAATAATATAATATACAAAATATATAGGCAAAATAAAATAAATTGCTATGAGCAATGAAAAATTTAAAATAAAAGAGAAACAAAAAAAATATATAGAAAAAATAAAATAATTTGAGCATTGAAAAATCTAAATCTTGGAGAGAATTAATTATATTTTTTATTAGATTTCGTTGTTATTTTTTTATTTCCTTCAATTTGTTCTTCTTATAAAAATCAGTCAATAAACATATATTTTTTATTTATCTTAATATTTTCTATATATTTTTTTTCTAATTTTAGTAACAAAGTGTAAAAAAGGAAAATGAAAAGTAGTGTGAGATATAAGAAAAAAAAAAGAATGGTACATAAAAAAATAGAATTTAATATTTTAGTCATTTCAAGAGAAATAAATTATTATATTTAACCTTATCTAAAAAAATATAAAATTTGTATTATTATTACAAATAGTGAATATATTATACCAATAAAAAGAGAATAATAGTAATAAATATTGCTAATATTCCTCTTTTTCTATTTAATTAAAGGCGATATTGTTTGAATTTTGAAAGTCTTATCCAAAAGACAATAAGAAAAGGTCTTATATTGGGAACTTGGTTTATAAATGTATTTTATATTTTAAAACTGTTAAATCAGTTATTTTTAATTTTGATCGTTCAATAAAATCTGAAATTGAAAATAATTTTTTAATAACTTAACCATTAACTTATTTAAGAGGTTCTCTCATGGATCTTATTCTTCTTCATTGAGTGGATTTCATATTATTATTGTGTGATGTGTGTTTGTGTGTTATCTCTTCTTCAATGTCGTCGTACATCTTTCATCGTCATCTTCTTCCTCATCCTCTTGAACTTTTACACTTTCACCGTCGTCATCTGATTTTTCTTCTTCTCCATTGAGAACTCTGATTTCCTTTTCCTCTTTGAATATTTCTGCATCTTGCTCCATAATTTTCATGTTCATAAGCTACAAATCTAGAGAGAAGAGTGGAGAAATTAATTTTTTCCAAAAAAAATGAAAAGAGAAATTGGAGAGGAGAGACAGGGGAAGGGAGTGGATTATTCGTTCGTTGTACTGGTAGCTCTGCAACTTGATCTGAGCCATTTAAACAAAGAATTACGCGGATGGATGTCGTGAAGGAAAATAGACGGCGCATATGAGAGAATATGTGTTATTGAAGGGATAAGGGTTTTTTTCTTTTCTTTTCTTTTTTTTTTTAAAACCCCAATGGATAATAAACAGATGTAGTAAATTTCAGCATCTGGTCTTTCTATTTTCTGCATTGTAATTTATTAAGTTTTATGTACAGTTCAATATTTCACGATCAATTAATCATTAAGCCACTAGTAAAAATAAAAGTAAATTAATCAATATTAATGGTTTATACAATCAAATTTAAATAAGTGATTTCAAAAATACGTATGGAATGATTATATACATAATTTTATATAATATTAAAAAACTAAATAAACCAAATCAAATAAAAATATTTTGATTTCATTTAATCGAATCATAATTTGAAATAATCAATTTGATTTAATTCAATTTTTTTGAGATAATCAATTTTTAATAAATTTGAACCGATGAATTGTATCAGGATCATGTATAAGAAAAATTTAGATCTAGACTAGAGCTGCATAAAAATTAACCAAATTGAATGATAAAATTCAATCAAAATTGAAAATAATTATTTAGATAGTTTCATAAATGGTTATAGTTTTGAAATTCTTTAAACCAATTTTTTTTATTTGATTTTAGAAGAAAATATAAATCTAATAAAACCAAACTGAATCATAATATAGGGTATCTTTTAAAAATATATATGAAATTAAAAGGTTTCTTCTAATGGTTTTAAATTTCTGTGTTTATAAATAATGTGAAAATTTATTAGATTTTTCCTTCATTAGAATTTACCTCAAACTCTATTCTGATGTATTTTTAATTTGCTCTATGCCTAAAAAGAAAATATGGACATCAATTATTATTTAATAACACTCAATTTACTTTGAGATTCATCATTATCCGATACTAATTCTTGTTTTCTTACTTTAGGTTTTATAGTCAAATATGAGGCGAATCATGCTTCTAATCTCAAATATAATTAAAAGCAATGAAATGTTGTATTAACAAAAATACAAAAATTATATGACATACTCAGTTACTTGTTTAAAATTATATCAATAACTAACGAATTTTAATTCAGATTGAAATACGGTAGTATTTATTTTTCTTTTAACTCTAATTATAAACTCATTAAAATAAAAAATGGACATTAACTGTTGAATTGCAGCATCGTTAGATGATGCATTATCAACAGTTATACATACAACTTTGTTTAAACACCATTCATCTAAGCAATCTGTATTGTCAACAGTTATACATATAACTTTATTTAAACACCATTCATCTAAGCAATAATCAATGACATTTCCAGTGTTAGCTCCTTTATGACTCTTAATAACACAAAAATTCAATATTATTTTTTGCATATTCCAATTTGAATCAATAAAATATACAATCAAACACAAATAGGACACATTTTGAATGGTTGTCCAAGTATTAGTTGTCAATGACACTCTTTTACAATCTTGTTCAACTACATCAGAGTAACAATTTCTTACAATGGTCACCCTACATGGAATTATAAATTCAGGACAAATGACCGTAATAAATTCCTTAAAACCTTCATGTTCAACAAACATAAATGATAGTTCATCTTTGATAATCATTCTAACTAAAGGAGTGTTTGAAATTACTGTTAGGTATTCAAAAAGCAGATTTAGAATTTTTTGATTTAATTGAATGATTTTTTAAATTTTTTATAAACTGTTTTTCTCAAACATGTTTCTGGGAAAAACATCTATTTACATATTTTTTTTTCCAAAAACAATTTTTAAAATTCAAAAAATTTAAAAATAAATTTTTTTCTCCAAAAGTGCTTTTAGCAAACACAATGACAAACGAGCCTTAAGGCTTCTCTACAAGCTTCTGGATCAAACTTCCAACAAGTTAACTTAGCATTATCACTACTTGACCCCACAAAATTCAAGATTGTTTGTGACTTATCCTTATTCTTATATGCAACCACTAATTCTTTTTTATTTGGATATTTCTTGCAACTTTCCATTAAATATTTCCATAATCTTGAAGTTCCTAATTCGCTCTTTCTTTGATAATCTTTACTACACCATTTTCATATAGCCCTCCCCATTTCATTTCCATTAGCATCATACATGTTTTCAAAATATTCCCAAACCTCATACATACATATTTTATTTGTAGATGGAAGAGTTGTAGTACCTGTTAAATTTACATCTATTGTTAACCCGATTGAAATTTCTGTAGGAGCAGTAGGTGAAATGCCAATATTTTCGTCAGTAGATGCTTCAGATTCTTTCCTTTTATTTAATGAAGAGGAGCCAGTGGAGTTATGAGGTTTCACTGTGTCTGAAAATATAAGATCATATATAATATAGGATACTGAAATTAAATACATTAATAGTGGATGATGCCAAATTTGCATAATATTATATATAAATGTCAAAGTGCCTAAAAAGTTTTGACAAACATAAATATCCAAGACAGTTCATGCAAGTGTTAAGAAAATTTCACATAACCAGATCACAATATCACAAAAAAATAAACTAGATCCAAGAAAATTACAAGCATAAATATCCAAGAAAATTTCACATGACTAGATCACAGGAAAAAATAAAAACATTTCTATTGTTTCGGTATAACTAGATCCTGAGATTAGTAATCCTAATAATGCTTATTATTTTTGGATTTTACATTTAATCCAAAAAATAAAAGAGAGAAAATTCTTTGTAGTCAAGTGTCAAGAGAGACGTTTTTGATACATTACATAAATCACAAATATTAAGAGTTGAAAAGGCAAGCATGAATATAAAAGATAGCTAGATGTTTAGTCAGTTTCCATATTTCACCAAAAATATACAAAACTGAATACAAAACAAAAGAAGAGATTTTGGGAGTTTTACTAACACACTAAGTGTTACAATGGAGTTTTACAAGCTCACTCCCAACTATGATGTTTCTTCCAATGACTCACACCTAACCTAGAAATCCCTTGTGTTTTAATGGCTCACATAATAACCAATTCCTTGTGTTTTACAGGCTCACACAAACAACCTCCACTTTGTCTTTTTATAGGCTCACACAAACAACCTTCACTTTGTGTTTTTACAGGCTCACACAATAACCTTTTGATTTGTGTTTTGAGGATCACACAACTAACCCTTACAAGTGTTCTACTCTTAACCCAGAAATACCCAAAGCTCACTTGAGTAATGATTACAGAGAGAAACACATACAAATCTTAATTGCTCAATAAATGAAGAGCAAAAAGATTTTTACAGAGAATAGATTTTGTTCTCAAAGTATTGAATGTACAAATAACTTGTAATCAGAATTAAATTCAAAGTATATGCTATCCTCTTGTTATTCTCTTTTACTGAATGCATAAATGACTTTCATTTATACTCCCATGGCTGAATATAGCCGTTGGGGTGCATTAAATACGAAACTAGCTGTTGTACCAACCAAATAATCGCGCCTGACATTTTTCTCTTTCATCATTCACGGGCGTGACTATGGTTGTCACGGACGTGACATTTCTTCCCAAGCCGTGACTGAAGTAGTGACCTTGGTCGTGAAGCTCTCTGGAATGTTTTGACACATTGGGTCACGTGACAAACTTCCCAGTCGTGATTCAAGTGGTGACTTTGGTCGTGAAGCTCTCTTGGATGAAAATGCATGAACATTCATAGGGGTGATATTTTTATTCACGGGGGTGACTGAAATGTCCACTTCACGGTTTGTTCTTCCTTCATGGTTGTGAACTTCAAATGTTGGTTTTGGTAATGGTTAGTTCTTTCACGGGTGTGACACACAGAGTCACAATAGTGAACATGCTACTTCTTGAATTTTGTCTTTCAAGGATTATTCTTCCAATCTCCATTCTTGCTTTTTTAATCCATATCCTGTATAATAGACTTAGAAAACAAGTATGTTAAATACAATATTGCTATTATATTTGTTATCATCAAAATGATGGATATACCCTTCAAGGTTTAACAATCTTCCTCTTTTTGATGGTGACAAATAATCTAGCAATATGTGCTTTTGAGAAGTCTCCCCCTCAAAATATACTTAGGATAAAAAATTATAAAGTGCTAGAATTGTAAAGAATGATGTAGCATTGAAATAAACTTAACTAGATTTTAAGTATATGCAAGTTATATGAGAAGTATATCCAATATATACCATAATTCCTTTTTAAGGCATGAGGTATATGTAAGGTATACTTTAAGGTATATCTGACATATTTATTTTTGTAACTTGCATGAAGGTATATGCAAAGTATACTTAAGGTATATCTAAAGTGTATATGGCTCAATTTCTATACTTTGCATATGAATTTTTGAATCAAGGTTTCTAATCCCTTTTAATCTATTTCAATGTCAATTCATAATTCAATTTTAATTTTTGATTCAAAATTCATTTACCTTAATATATATTGCTTAGGTTCTCCTTATATTGCTAGTTTGATACCATTTTCCCTATAATATATTGCTAGTTCATTCTTCTCCCCCTTTTGTCATCAATCAAAAAGGATATTAAAAACGATAAACAAGGCCAATATATTATATAAAGAGAAATACAATCAAAGTTAAATTAAGTTCAGAAAGAAAATTGAAAATTTCCTACATAACAACAAACATAAACAAGAAACAAACAAGCAAAACAAGCAAATTTAGGCTACACTTTAGCCTAACTCATAGCTGGACATCCTATCATGAAGCCTAGCAACTTCAGCCTCAAGGCTATCCATCTGAGACTCCATGAAGTCTTTGAGGTTCTCCAACCTCTCATCCATCGAAGTCTGCAGCTGCTCAAAGCATGGTGCCAAGAGGTCAACCACCTGTTGCGCTAAAGTCGGTGTGGAAGCCGAGGACTGTCCGATGTCCTGCTCAGTTACTGGAGGTGCTTCCTCAACCTGAGCCCTCTTCTTCTGCTGGACTCCCTGGAGGCCTGCTTTAAAGTCTTTCGTGTCATTATCTTCCCAGATGATCTCCCCAGTAGTTCCAGTGAAGCGGTAGAAGATATCGTTCTCGAAAGCAATTCTGACAGCCGCTTCCATCTTTATGAAAGACTCGACATCCAATCGATCTCAAGGATTTCCAGGGATGAGGTTGGAGTGATGCTCATCCAGCTTCAAATACTCAAGCTTCACTGTTATGTGGGTGACATATGCACCAATCAGTATATCTCATGTGGGCTTGGTGGTAATGGATAGAAGATGGTTTGCAAACCATCTGGAGAGTGCCACGGTAAGTCTTCTGCGAGCCATCTCAAAGAGGAAGAGCTCCAACTTCCTGATAGTTCCATTGCTTTCTCCCCTAGCGATTATGCTATAGGTCAGGAACCTATACAAATACCTGTGCACCGGAGACACGAGATGAGTGCTCTTTGTCTTCTTAACATCCCAGCTACAATCATAGCCAAAATGTGTCCAAGCTCGAGGGGCAGAGAATTCTACCTCACTGTCATTTAGGATGCCATCTGATGGTAAGTCGAACAATTCCCCCAATTCAATGGCACTGAGGGTGTTGGGATTGTTGCAAAGTTGGAATTTCACCACTCTAGTAGGTGAAACCTGCAGGGTGTTGAGGAATTCCAGTGTTGGCTCCCTCAAAGTTGGCTGGTAAATCTCCACGAATTCTTTTAGATGACAGGCTTGGAGTTGCTCTTTCATAGCCATTTCAAGCCCTAAGGTTCGGATGTCTGCCATTCGAAGGACCTTGATGACAATAGAGGTCTCTTCTTCAAAGTGGAGTACCGAGGATGGCATTGCTCCGGAATGCGGTTCATGAGGTAATTTGCATACCTCCTAGGAGCATGGGACTTCTTTCTCTTTTCCTTGGACGAAGCAGTCTCCATTTGATAGGTTTGTGATGAATTGGAAACTTTTGACAGAAAAGTTTTATGGAAACCCTAAAAATGTATGATTTCTGATGAATATTTGAACTTTTAGTGGTATTTATAGGAAAAGTTTAAGACTTGGGGGCCGGAATCTTCAATGTCTCAATGAATGTGTGTAAATGAGAGCGGTTTTGGGAGTTGGAGAGTTGAAATGAGAAATATAACCGACTGTTCTTTTATATACTCGATACATTCATGGGCGTGAAGTGGGTTTTTACGGGCGTGAATGGTCGTGTTCACGGTTTGCTGAAGAAGTGTTCCACTCGTGAATGAAGGCGTGAATAAGTTCACAGGCGTGACCTTTGAATATCACGAGCGTGAATGATGAATGGTCACGGGGGTGAACAAATAGTCACAAGAGTGAAATGTTGAATTTCAAAACTTATGCCCGTGAAGCAAGCCGTGACTCAAAGCGTGAACGCTTCTGTGAGTTTTGGGGTATAATAGTTCACGGGAGTGAAAATTCATCATGGGCGTGAAAGTCGCTTTTCACGGGAGTGAATGAAGCCGTGAAAATATGCTTCACCACTTGAAGCCGTGAACCATGTCGTGAACCAAGTCGTGAACGACACTGCCTTTTTTGGCTATTTAAGTCACGGGCGTGAACATAGGTCACAGGCGTGACTCCTCTAAAATTTTCATCAAATAAAATTAAGTCCTAAAAACAAGACTAAATCATTTCAACAAAGATTTTATCCCTTAAAACATAAATTTTCATCAAAATTTCTATCTTATATCTTGTGATATGAATCATCAATTAAAATTTCATAATTTAGTAATCACAAGGTTAATCCATCAATCATACCAAGTTCTCTTCTAATGAAATTAAATCTTTCATCATTTAGAGACTTAGTAAAAATGTCTGCTAATTGTTTTTCTGTGCTTATAAATTCTAATGCAACATCTCCATATTGAACATGATCTCTAATAAAATGGTGTCTAATGTCAATATGCTTACTTCTTGAGTGTTGAATAGGATTCTTTGAAAGATTTATAGCACTTGTATTGTCCATTTAATAGGTATATGATTCATCTCATGACTATAGTCCTTAAGTTGTTGTTTCATCCAAAGGATTTGAGTACAACAACATCCAGCTGTTACATATTCTGCTTCAGCAGTTGAGAGAGCAACTGAAACTTGTTTCTTGCTAAACCAAGAAACTAATCATTCTCCAATGAAGTGACAAGTACCTGAAGTACTTTTTCTATCTAAAAGACTACCAGCATAGTCTGCATCTGAATATCCTATAATATAAAAGGATGAATTCCTAGGATACCATAAACCTAGATGCAAAAATCCATGTAAATATCTTAAAATTCTTTTTACTGCATTTAAATGAGATTCTTTAGGACATGATTGAAATCATGTACACACGCAAACACTATACATTATATTGGGTCTAGAAGCAGTGAGATATAAAAGTGATCCGATCATACCTCTATAAAGCTTTTCATTAATGCTCTTACCCTTTTCATCATTGGCCAATTTTGTTGATGTGCTCATAAGAGTCTTGGCATTCTTGCATCCTTCCATACCAAATTTCTTAATTAAATCTTTGACATATTTGGACTGGTTGATGAATATGCCCTCATTCTTTGCTTTATTTGTAGACCAAGGAAATACTTAAGCTCTCCTATCATGCTCATTTCAAATTCCCTAGTCATACACTTAGCAAATTCTTGACAAAGTAACTCATTAGTAGAACCAAATATTATATCATCAACATAAATTTGAATAATTAGTATATCATGCTTATGCTTTTTGATGAATAATGTAGTGTCAACATTTCCCTTTGTAAAGCTATTTTCTAATAGAAAAGAACTTAGCCTCTCATACCAAGCTCTTGGGGCTTGTTTTAAACCATACAGAGCTTTTGAAAGTTTAAAAACATGATTTGGCAAAGCATAGCTTTCAAAACCTGGTGGTTGTTCTACATACACTTCTTCATCTATATAACCATTTAGAAATGCACATGGCAATTACCCAACTTTCATCTTGCATGGAAATTACCCAACTTTCATCATTAAGAGCCTCATCAATATTTTTAGGCTTAATTTGTGAAATAAAAGCAATGTCAGTGACTAGAAGTTTGAAATGAGATCTAGTACTTACTCCCCTTGAGAGATCACCAATGATTTGCTCTTTTGGATGATCTTTTGTCATTCTCCATTCTTTTGAAGTTCTTGTTCATTTTCTTATTGATTTTGAGATAGAGAATCATTTTGATGTATATCTTCTTGATCATTTTCTTCTTTCTTATTTCCAAGATCAAGTCTTTCCATATTTCCTACAACATCATCAAGAACACTACCTTTCACAAGATCAAGTCTACTAGATTCATTAAAAACAGCATGCATGGATTCTTCAACCGTTAGTGATCTTTTATTAAATACTCTATATGCTTTGCTAGTTGTAGAGTATCCTAAAAAGATACCTTCATCAGACTTAGAGGCAAATTTTCCAAGATTGTCCTTGGTGTTCAATATAAAACACTTGCACCCAAATACTCTAAAGTATGATATCACGGGCTTTCTTCCATTCCATAGCTCAAATGAGGTTTGGTTTAAAAGAGGTCTTTTGAAAACTCGATTTGAAATATAACAAGTAGTGTTTATGGCTTCTGCCCAAAAATAAGTTGGTAATTCATATTCATTGAGCATTGTTCTAGCCATTTCAATTAAAGTTCAATTTTTCCTTTCAACTACCCCATTTTGTTGAGGTGTCCTAGGAGATGAGAAATTATGTGAAATGCCATGTTCAAGACAAAAGCTTTCAAAGTTTTCATTTTCAAATTCTTTCCCATGATCACTTTTTATTTTTGAAATACAATACCCTTTTTCATTTTGAACTCTTTTAGCAAAGTTTTTGAAGTTTTCAAAAGCATCACTCTTTTGAGCTAAGAAAATTACCCAAATAAATCTAGAGTAATCATCTACGATGACAAATGCATAATGTTTTCCTCCTAACTAGCAATTCTAGTAGGTCCAAATAAGTCTAAATGCAGGAGTTGAAGAGGTTTTGAAGTACTTACTATGTTTTTGGGTTTGAAGGATGAGTTGTGTTGCTTCCCTCTTTGGTAAGGTTCACATGTCTTGCCTTTTTCATATTTAACTCTTGGCAGTCCTTTTACTAGTTCTCCTGTGCTGAGACTTTGTATTAAGTCCATGTTAGCATGACCAAGTCTTCTATGCCACAGCCAAGATTCATCGCTAGTAGTCACAAGACACTTAAAGGAATGGTTAGATAGTTCATGTAAGTTTATTATGTATGTATTGATATCTCTATTTCCTTTAAATATCTCTTGACCGTCAATAGAGATCACAAGGCATTCATTTGAAGTAAAAATTACTTTATTTCCTTTATCACATAATTGACTTACACTTAACAAGTTATGTTTCAAGCCATCAACAAGTAAAACATCTTTAATAAAAGTAGTACCATTAACACCAATATAACCAATGCCAATTAACTTACCCTTTGGATTGTTTCCAAAGGTAACTTTACCTCCATCAATACTTTTGATTTCATTGATAAATTCTTTATCTCCTATCATATGCCTTGAGCATCCACTGTATACTAGCCAAGCATTTTTGTTTATTGTGGACTTGAGGCATACCTATAGAATCTCAATTCAAATATGATTTTTAGGTACCCAAATGAGTTTGGGTTCTTGGGGGTTAGCACATGAAGGTTCCCAATGAGCCTTCCTTATCCAACAATATTTATTTATGTGACCCATTTTCATACAATAGTTACATTGTTTTGGTCTAAATTTATTTTCTGATCCTACAATATTTTTGAATACCATTTTTCTATCAAATTTATTTTGAGAATGATGACATGCATAGTTATGATTAATTTTAGATGTTCTAGATGCATGCTTCATATATATAAAGGCATGATTATTCTGTTTATGTATAGAAGATTTAATATGCTTATTTCTTGGTGCTGTTGTAACAGTTGTGGAAATGTGAGGTTCTTTAGACTTAACAAATATGGTTTTGTGAGAAGATGATGATGTGTCCTTAAATCCTAGACCATGTCTAATTAAGGGTGATCTTTGAGACACAATGAGAGTATCTAAACTCTTATTACCTTTGTGAAATTTAGAAATGGAATTTCTAAGTTCCTCAACTTCATTTTTCAAAGTATTATTTTCTTTTAGTAAGGAAGCTGTTGAGGGTCTTGATGAGTATTCATCTAATGACTTTTGGAGAGATTCATTAGATGATTTAAGCTTTATGTTTTCCTTTTCTAAACCATCTATTTTATTTTTTAAATTAGAGATATTATTTCTATAAGTAGTAAATTTGCTTCTATATTTTTCTAATTCTAGATTTAACTCTTCTATTAGGCTTTGCTCATCATCATCATCATCATCATCATCATCATCATCACTATCATCATCATTATCATTACTATCATTGTTTAAAGAGTATGAGTATAATGATCTTACTTTATTCGAGACATGATCTTCAATAGCCATGAAGCATAGATTGACCTCTTCACTTTCATTATCATTTTTTCACTTGAAGAGCTTTCGTCATCCCATGTGGCTTTGTGACCTTTCTCCCCATTGTCTCTTTGGTATTTGCTTTTATGTTTCTTGAGCCTTGGACATTCTAGTTTGATATGTCCTTTCTTTCCACATTCATAGCACTTTACCTCTTCCTTACTTCTATGTGTGTCATTAGAAGTTTGTTTGAGGTTTCTTTGCCTGAATTTTCTGGAGTTGCTCATTTTCTTCTCAATGATTATTTTTAATCTTCTTGAAAGCATAGCAATGTCCTCATTTTCGTCATCGCTCATTTCTTCATCATCTTCACTTTCTTATTGAGATTTTGAAGTAGAGGCTTTTAGTGCTAAGGGCTTTCTTTTCTCTGGCTCTGCTTCGAGCTCTCTATTTTTCTTCACTGCCATCTCATGTGTGAGAAGTTTGCCAATCAGCACATCAGTATTCATGATGCTCATATCTTCATTTGCTTATTCTATGCCAGCAACTCTTGACCCATAGACTTTAAGAGGAAGACTTCTCAGGATTTTGTTGTTTACATCCTCCAAACTCAGATGTTTCCCAAGTTTCCTCATTCCATTTATAATGGCTAGAAGACGGTTGGTCATGTCAGTGATTGACTCATTGGATTTCATCTTGAAGAGCTCATATTCTGAAGTTAGAAGTTGAATCTTCTTGGATTTGACTTGCTTAGTTCCTTCATGATAATTCTCCAATGTCTTCCACATGCTGTATGCTGTTGGGCAGTGTTGTATTCTCCCACATTCTTCAATAGATAATGAGCTTGATAGGATTGTCATTGCCTTCTTGTTTTTGAAAATTTCTCTTCTTTGAGGCTCTGTCCAATCATATCTTGATAGGATTTCTTCTTCACCATCGGCTCCTCTTCTGGTTGGTGGTGTCCATTCTTTTCGTACACTATCCTAGACTTCAATTCCTTCACTATCCAAGTAGGTCTCCATCCGAAACTTCCAATGGGCATAATTTGCTCCATCAAAGTAAGGTTTGAGACTTTATAATCCTTCACTGGCCATATCTTTAATCTTTACTAGCACTTTTTAGGCTTCGATGCTAGACTAAGCTCTGATACCAATTGTTGCCCAGATATTAAGCCAAGAAGGGGGGTTGAATTGGAGTTTCACAAAATTAAACTTTAAGGTGCGAAAATAAATAATTAATTTTAGGAGGGATAGAGAAAATTTGACATAAAGATTTATAGAGGTTCGGGTATTAACAAACCCTACTTCTCTCTCCAATCGCAATTGGAAGTTTCACTAACACACTAAGTGTTACAATGGAGTTTTACAAGCTCACTCCCAACTATGGTGTTTCTTCCAATGGCTCACACCTAAACTAGAAATCCCTTGTGTTTTAATGGCTCACACAATAACCAATTCCTTGTGTTTTACAGATTCACACAAACAACCTTCACTTTGTGTTTTTACAGGCTCACACAATAACCTTTTGATTTGTGTTTTGAGGATCACATAACTAACCCTTACAAGTGTTCTACTCTTAACCCAGAAATACCCAAAGCTCACTTGAGTAATGATTATAGAGAGAAACACTTGCAAAGCTTAATTGCTCAATAAATGAAGAGCAAAAAGATTTTTACAGAGAATAGATTTTGTTCTCAAAGTATTGAATGTACAAATAGCTTGTAATCAGAATTAAATTCAAAGTATATGCTATCCTCTTGTTATTCTCTTTTACTAAATGCATAAATGACTTCCATTTATACTCCCATGGCTGAATATAGCCGTTGGGGTGCATTAAATACGAAACTAGCCGTTGTACCAACCAAATAATCGCGTTTGACATTTTTCTCTTTCATCATTCACGGGTGTGACTATGGTTGTCACAGGCGTGACATTTCTTCCCAAGCTGTGACTGAAGTAGTGACCTTGGTCGTGAAGCTCTCTGGAATATTTTGACACATTGGGTCATAGGCGTGACATACACATTCACGAATGTGACAAACTTCCCAGTTGTGATTCAAGTGGTGACTTTGGTTGTGAAGCTCTCTTGGATGAAAATGCATGAACATTCACGGGGGTGACTGAAATGTCCACTTCATGGTTTGTTCTTCCTTTATGGCCATGAACTTCAAATGTTGGTTTTTGTAACGGTTAGTTCTTTCACGGGTGTGACACATAGAGTCACGGCAGTGAACATGCTACTTCTTGAATTTTGTCTTTCAAGGATTATTCTTCCAATCTCCATTCTTGCTATTTTAATCCATGTTCTGTATAATAGATTTAGAAAACAAGTATGTTAAATACAATATTTCTATTATATTTGTTATCATCAAAATAACGGATATACCCCTCAAGGTTTAACAGTTAGGTTTAACAAAATCCAAACCTTAAAAATAAAAATTCTATTTTATTATTTTTTTAATTAAAGCAAATATCACATTTAATTTGGATTTAATAATGTGGTTAACTTAACACTAAAAAGTAAGAATATAATTAACACCCTAATTGGATTAATTTGTGAAAGAATTAGAAATTATGCAAAAATAAGTTATGTGATGGAAATCTATACTATGGAATGTACATTTTTTAGTTTAATATCTAATAAAGTATAAGTTCCACATTTTTTTAAAATCGCCTATTAAAACACGAAATCAAATGATAATTTTGTAGATTTTTTCTTGTGTTTTAATCCCTTTTATTTTGCTATCAAATATATTTGAAAGTTTAAAGCACCTATGTGTATTCATATATATAGGAATAATGGACACCAAATCCATAAAATCCATATGCCACTTGTACATATAAAAGTCATGTATGCCTAACCATAAAATTCACCACTGTTCCTTAAATTCCATGAAATAAAGTTTAGAATTCCCATATTTATAGTATTGTGTAAAGAACAAATGAGGAATGAGGAAAGCAAAGTTTGAGGATGATATGTGTCATTGTTTTGTCCTTGGAGATACAACTGGGATCCCAAATTCTTTACTATCATCTCAATTTCTAAAAAGCAAAAGGATGTGCCTACTTGGATATATCTAATCTAATAGTCACCATATAGAAAGGTGGAAGTGTGAATGGTAATGATGAATTGACTCAATTTTCTCTAACTCTGTTAATTAAAATTATAGCATAGGTTTATTTACCCAAAAAAATGAATTTCTAGTAGAGGTTTAAATCTTCAATTGCATATATTCGTATAAATACGCAATCATTATGTTACTCTCTTTATTATTTTTAATTTCTAATTAAAACTACCTTAAAAAGGTGATCTAAAAATTATTTATCCCTAAGATTGTTAAGATCAATATTCATCTTAGCACAATGCTCTTTATAATTAATAACTATGACAATTCTTTTTGAAGTTGAGTTGGGTCTAATTCATTTCTATGTGATTTGGGAGCCAAAATCCACCAGAAATATCAAAATACTGATTGATTAATATTTGTTTTATTATCTCATATAGATTAACTATAACATTTTTTTTCTTAATTAGACTTTGAGAGCTTGATTGAATAAAAAGAACTTAAGAAGATTTTAAGAATTTGCAACTAGTTAGAGTATAAATTAACCAAGGTTACTAAAGCTTCTTTCTAAATCCTAGAACTTCATAGCACTAGTAGAGAGGGACATAATTAATCAACGATATCCAACATCAGAGCAAATACCTCCAACATAAATAAGTAGCTATTAAAAGGCCATAGAATGGAGCAATAAAATCTAAAACGAAGACAAAGAAACAATAACTAGTCCTGATGAAAAAACAAAATAAAATGGTTTGGTAATAGTACCACTCTTCCACCACATAATCGCATAAAAACTAGAAGAAAATAATATATTACCTTAGGCTAATCCATTGCACAAAAAAATAAGAGATTAAAAAAAAGAAGGAATCAACACATGCATTCAAAAGAGAGCTGATGATTTGATACTAACCTAGTAGATATGGGAGAGGGGTGTAGCCGAAATCAAATTCAAACTTGAAATCAACCAGAAAAGGGATACGACTGAAGGGAAAAAGAAAGAGGGAAAGAGAGGTAAGAGTAAGAACAATTGAGAGAAAAGGGAAAGCGAGGCAGCTGAAGTGTAACACCCCCTTACCTCACTTTAATTCAGTAAGGTAAGTGAGCATTACCCGACTAACTGTCTTATAAGATTAGCTAAATGAAATATAATTTTTTTTCGAAAATATTACAGACACCAAAATAAAATTATTACAAGTACTAATATCTAAAATTTTATTTATTTATAAAATATTTTATTTTACATTCAAACTATGTCCATTTCATTAAAGGTACACATCCCTAATATATACTAGATGAAATATAACTATAATTTAATTTACAAAATTTTTGACAAAATATACCAAAATAGTTCAAGGCTTTAAGCCACTTTTCATCCAGGTACCCTTCTTCTTCTTCTGAATATTATCCTACATACGAATTTTCTTTAGAATTTGCGCGAGAGAAAACCACCCCCACTAATCTACTAACTTAGTGGTGCTTAAAGGATAAAAATATTACATACATATATTTTCTTACATATCATTTAATAATTTCACAAATAAGGCATAAAATAAAAGAATTATATGAAATCAAATAAATGTCATCAAACATCTAATATTTAACAATTTTAATTTAACACAATATTATCAAAATGACATACTTTTATATCATTATTATTTTTCATTTTTCTTGTGCCCATAACACCTATAAGCAAACTAACTAATAAGAATAACGAGATTGTCATTACCGACTTTCATAATATTGTGTCAATCGCTTTTATAATAGTGCAATTACCAGCTTTTGTAATATTGCCATTACGAGCTTAATAATTTTACTCCGAGCACATTTATAAATTTTCCATTACTAGATTTATATTTGACACTGAATGCCTGAACTCACCTGATTGGTATGCCAAACTATTCTCTATTCTAGTTCTATATTAGGTGTCTTAGGGCTTAATTATTTTTATATTTATTCACAATATTTTTAAAAATGATAATTGTATCAAATTTTCACATATATGTTTATTTATTTTTGTTATTTGTTCCCATTATTATTGCATTAGATACTCACATATAAATAATTTATTAAACATCTATAATTACAATTTAAGTTAATATTCACATTAATTACTATATATACTCACCATACCACATGCAAAAGTCCAATATTTCAAGTTATTGTCTACAGCAGCTTTCAGCCATGATTTTGGGCCTCATTTTTAGTAAAATTCGAATTTGCATTTATGGTCTTCTAATATTTTGTAGATTTAATGTCTCAGATTTTAGATGCATTAAAAATAATTCAAATCAAAGATTTCTATCAAAGGTTATGACCCTTTTACTGAAAGGTGTTCAATTAGTTTTACCCAGTATTTTTTGGGTACCTACAGGTATGAGATTTTGCATCCAATTTTTAGCCCATTTGCAATTAGATTTTGAACTTAGGTTTTGAATGAAAGTTTTAGCATTATGAATTCACTTTCATTTCCAACTGATTTCACCTCAATATCATTACCATAGTATTAGTTATGATCAAAATAGTCAAGACTACTCCAAAATTTCTATAGTAAGGTCATCAATTGGCATACACCTATCTAGTAATTACATCCATCATATGCATTCATTTTTATGCCAAAAGTTCCATATCACAATTACATTCATATATCTCAATGTTTTCACACCATTTAGTCCTATTACCATAAAACAAAGTTAAAAGAAACAACCAATTACATTCCATGGCAGCCACATTCATATGAAGCATTAAAACATAATTTGACACAATTAAATAACATGAAAGATTTTTATCAATGAGGCATATAACTAATCAGCCTTGGAGCTTTCCACTTTCCTTCTTTTCCTCCCCTTAATAATTTGCTTTCTCCTTGCCTTTGTCACCCTTTTGAGGGCCTCTCATTTGCTCACTTGGTTTTCCTACACAACCAAAAATCTTATCATAGCTCACTTGGCTCTCAACACTCTAATCACACTTTATTTATAACCAATTGTGTTGCTTCTAGGTTAACTTAAATTTTTCCTAAATTAACTTAACTAAGACAGCCCCTCATTCCTCCATTAGAGTTATCTTTCTCTAGTTTTTTTAGTCATAAAACAATGAATTAACATCAATTATCATTAATTAAAAGTTTAACTTCACTATTCTTTAACTAGTTACCAATTTCAAATTCTAGGTCCATTATTGCCAAATAACCTCAATCTACCAATCCTAATCATGTTTTTCATTCTTATTGTTGAACCTTGAGGGTATTTCTATTATTTTGATGATAAAAAATAAAATAGCAATAATGTATTTAACAATATTTGTGTTCTAATTGTGTTAAATAAGATATACTTTGATTAGAACATGAAGCAAGATTGAAAGATAACTTTTGAAGATATAAATCAAAGAAATAACAAAGTGTCACACCTGTGAAAATAGCTAAGTACCAATTTTCCATCATTTAAAGTTCATGACCATGAAGGATTAAACCAACCGTGAATGATCAAATGAGTCATGTCATATCCGCTAACTTAGGCATTGAGTCGCACGTGTCGAGAAGTTGACATGTTTGACCGATCATAGTCTAAATTCAAATTTTGATCGAAATTAATCAAGTAATGACTAATAATTATGATATATGCGTAATAAAGTATTTATAAAGCTTAAAGAAGTTGATTTATGGTAAAGGAGTAAATTGCAAAATTTGATAAGTTTTGGGTCAATTTGCAAATTACCAAAATTTTGAGGATTTCATGAGATATTTGCTAGTTAACATATTAAAATTGGACATCAAATATGGGTTGGCTGGCCGTAGAATGATGGAATAAGATTAATATGATAATTAAACTAAGCATCAAAGAAATGGTAAAAAATTAGTGGGTCCCACATGAGGACTTTTCTTTTCTTCTTCCTTCCTTTTCTTTTTCTTCTTATTTCTTTCTTTCTTTTCTGTCCAAACCAGTTATGCCAGCTACTCTCACCATCCTCCATAACCAACCTTGAGTTCTAGTGAGAGAAAGAAAAAGAAGAGAGGGAAAAAGACAAGACAATGATTTTCATGATTTACAAGTCTTAAAGAAGCTTGGAAGAGCAAGAAGGAGGAATAACAAACAAGTTTAGTGGGGAGAGAGAATCTCCATGGTTGTGATCAAGTGAAGAAAAGTGGAAAGGTAAGAAGCTTTTCTTCTTCTCTTTCATATTTTCTTAAGGAAGTTAAGGTTTTGAGCTAATTTAAAGCTTATATGGAAGGAGAGAGAGTTTAGGGTTTTGTGAGAGAGAATTTAGTGTTTAGAAAGTTTTGAGAAATTAAGGTTTCGAGGATGATTTTATAATGTTGTAGGAGTTCCAAGTGACAAGGAACAAGCTTAAGAGAGTGAAAGAGAAAGCTACCTAAAAGAGTAAAGGACAATTAGAGGTTTGTGCATAATTTAAGGGCACAACCTATTTTAATTTGTTAATGCATGTTTAACATGATAATTAATGATTGAATTGCACTAATGATGATTATGTCATAAAACCATATGTTTAGATATAAATAAGGAGATTTTGTGATATGTTGAGTTAAGTAATGTAAGAGAATTGAGTTATGATAAATGCATTTATATGTATTAAAACATGATATGTTGAGTAAAGAACTTTAGAAATGCATGAGTTTGTATTTGGTATGACTTTATGCATCTAGAAATGAATCAGGAAAGTGAATATGCAGGTTTCGTGTAGATAGTCATGGGCATAAATCTTGGATCACGGGTGTGAAATTGCTAAGTTCACGGGTGTGACTAAATTGTATCATGGTTGTGATTTTTGTGTGGTGATATTATTCATTCCAGAAGTGTTCATGACTTTGAATCACGGATGTGAACTAATTTAAGGGCGTGAATGAGTAATCATGGTCGTGAATGCTCTATTTTTGGTAATTATAAATATTGTTAACTGATGAAGTATTCAGGTAAGTAAATGAAATGATATTATTTATCTAGTAAAATAAGAATGTTGATATGTTTATAAAGGTAATTAAGTAAATATATATGAGTAATGTGGAATTATGGATATGTCCATTACTCTAACTCCGGACTAGAAGTAGGTTAGATGACATGTCTTTATGGGGGCGATCGGTACTGTACTATGTGAGATACTTCTCAGTCAATGTGGCTATAGCTCTAGGAGCGCCATTGATAAGAGATGCTCAGTTGAGCATACATAAATCGAGGACAAGGTGGCTTTAGCTCTAGGAGCGCCCTTGGTCTAGTAATTCATATATGATGATATATTACTCAATCAATATGGCTTTAGCTCTAGGAGCGCCATTGATTTGAGAAGCTCGGATGAGCCAGATAGTGGACAGGGTGGTTATAGCTCTAAGAGCGGCCCCTGATCCATAACCTGTATCCAGTTAGTCCAATTTAGAGTGATGTGGGCAAACTAATGAGTTAAGTTGAAAGATAATGAAAAAAATATTATGGAATTAATATAGAATATTAAAGAGATGAAAAAGGTAGCTTATAATTAGAGATAAATGAAAATAACATCACACATATATGCATGATGCTCATAATTGTATGAAATAGGGACATCAGGAGAAGAATAGCATGAAAAGATATTAATGCATAAAATGACATATGTTAATGCTTGTTGCATAATATAGTATATTGCCTTATTTATATGCACCACTAAGCCAAGAGCTTAGCGTGGGCGTTTTTCTTCTGCGCACATATAGAAAGGTAGCTGAAGGTTGTAGATAAAGCAAACAGGATCCTAGTCAATTAAAGCAGCCGATCTTGAAATAGTGGGTCACAATCTTTTGAACTTTTATATTTTGCTTTTCATAATATATACTTTTAAATTTGTAAATTAACTTTAATAGTTTGTTAAGAATTAACTTGATATTTATAATTACTATCTTATGTAAATAAAATGTACATCATTTTGTATATATATTAGGAACAAGAATCATGTAAATTGGATAAGAGTAGAAAAAGTTATAGAGCTAATAGTCCTCAAAGGTCATATGATCGTTTAGGAGAAATTTTAGTTATTTATTTAAACTATAATAAAAATAAGTATTTTAACAAGGTATTAATTAATTATATTTTTATATTAGGCCCTCAACAAGAGGAAGAACAACAAAATTAGACTAGCTCCAAATTTTAGATTTTGGAAAAGCTCCATTGAGGTTTGTACATATATGCACTTTAGTTTGCATTATTGCATGCTTGTGTGTTAATTGAATAAGTTGTATATTTGAATAATGTATTAAAATGTATAAATATAAAATGGCTGACAAGGGATAAGATGACCTGGTAGGAGATATAAATGAGGCAAAAAATAATGTAGGTGCCCTATAAAATATGATAAATAAGATGTCAAAGAATATATGCATATATATATGGTTGTTGTGATAAAAGTTTTGTAAAAACTATATATGAACATTGAATTATTGTTAAAATGTTATGTGATTTCATAACATGCGACTTAGGTTGAGGACTAAATGAAATGAATTGAGTGCTTAATTAATGAAATTTCGTGTTAATGCATGTATAGACATATGGATGAATAATTGATTGATAAAAGGTAGGAAAATTTTGGTTTAAGATTGTAAATGCGTGTTAAGGGGTGTGAATGTAGAATATTTAACATAATATATTTTTCAATATGGATTAGTATATGATTGATTAAAAATGTGATAATTATTAATGATAATTATTGAATAATTATGACAATAAAAAAGTGAAGTTAGAAAGTCATGTATGACATATGTATTTGATATGATAAGAGAGGTTATATGACATACTTGGACTCATAAAGATATTATAAATTTTGGTTATATATTAAAAGATTTGTTAGCTTTGATTGTATGAAAAACTAATTAAAGTATGCCAATATTACTTAAATGAATATATATAAAGGCATATCATATGATTATATGATTTTAAACTTTTATAATCATATTTTCATTAGAAATGTAAAGGGAACATTAATACCAGCAAATTAATATATAAAGAAAATAAATAAGTAATAATCTTAATTGCCCAGTTCTCAACCTATGGACTAATTAGGGATAAATGGTGCACCATTGCAGGGGCATTACGGTACCAATATTGATATGGTTTAGGAACAGAGTGGTGATAGCTCTGAGCGTACCCCTGTCCTAATTGTACACAGATGATGTGATTATATTCGGTCATGAGGCTTAAGCTCCACAAGCGCTCTTGACTTGAGACTATAGTGATTAGGATGCTTAAACACCACGAGCGGCCCTACTGCACGCCCTATATCCAAACAGTCCGGGAATGAAATTTGGGCTATTTATATTAAAATATTATAAATAAATTAATTAAAAGACATACATGTACACGTTGAGAGATAAATGTGTGAGATAGCATGAATTATAAATATTTATTAAGGCAAGTTAAATTTATAATTGAGTTGTATATATATTATCAATGAATTTAGTAATATTTGAGTGTTTGTTTTTGTATAATGTATGTTGGATTATCGTGAACTGCATTATGAATTATCTACTAAACAGTTTTGTCAATTGTATGTTAAAACATTTAGGCTTATATGGATTGAGATTTGAGTTTTGTCAATTGTATCTACTAAGCAGAATGTTAATATTTTATATATTACATATGGTTGAATATATGCAATTCATGTTTTGATGCAAATATAATGATAATATAATGGGACATAAATTTTATTATATTATAATATTTTCTAAACTTTTATGCAATTATTTATTTAAATTATGTCATGATTTTTATGACCCATGTTTGTGTGACTGCATGGGAAAACTTAAATGCTTATATGTACCACTAAGCTAGAAATAGCTTACCGTGGGTTTTTTCCACATAGGAATTAGAGCTTGTAAATAGTAAACTATGAAGTTGATAGAGGAAGTACAATCCCATACTAGATGAGACGCGTCGGGATTGGTTGAGGGTCAGATGCATGTATATTTTGCATTTTGTTCATTATCATGCATATGAGTTTGATAGACATGTCTGGTATATAGTTAAGAACATGTCCTGTATTTTGGTATTATATCTATATAGTTAGATGTGAGGTAAAAGCTGTTAATTTTGATAGTTATAATGAAGTATAATATTTATGTAATAGGATGATGTATTTTGATAATTGAATTCGTATGTATATTCGAATATAAAAAAATATATCAATTAAGTTATTAAATAAAAATTTTAAACTCAGGCTAGTTTCATTTAATTTGTCTGTGTCATTCCGCTTATGTAATGAGATTATTTCTATTATATAGGCGGGATGTCACATTGCAAATGCCTTTGCTATATTTCTTTCAAATCTTGCACTTTATTATTTTATCTTAAACACTTTTTGTTGGATTTTGAAGAATGAATCATATTCATAAATACAACAGAAAAAATAAAATTTTCAAAATCCAAAACAAAAGATCATACTTGTACCATTAAAACTACTTTATATAAATATAAATGTTAAAAATTATACCTTGTAATTTCTTATTTGTTCTTCAAATCTTCACTTTGTTGGGTTGTAGCAAACCACAATAATCTACATTAGGATGTCTCTAATGATAATCCATGCGAAGAATGAAAAAGAAACTATTAAGAGAAATGGTTTGAACAAATTCAAAGTGCTAGCTTTGAAAGTGCTATTGAGAGAATTTTGTTGTGTCTTAAAAATATTTTTTTCATAAAAAAATATTTTCATGTCTATTTTTTGCCATTTGATGTCTTTTTTATTTGAATCAAATTCAAAAAAAAAGATGAAAAGTCAAAAATAGAGAAAAGGGAAATGAATGAATAGTAATTGGCTATAATTGGCCTAATTAAGGCCAAAAATTGCCGTTGGCCAATGGGTGGGAGGCAGCAGCGCGCTGGGCTTACTGCTGGGCAGGCCAGCGGCCTTCCTAGCCCGTGCAGACCCATGACTCTCCCGAACAATTTTTTCGTGCGATCTCATCGCGATCCATCCCGAAATAATTCTCTCATATTTTGGATCATATTCAAGACCATTTTACTCGTTCTCCATATCTTCAATGTGTGTGACCCAATAGGTTCCTGGTTATGTTGTCCACTTAAATTAACAATTAATTTAAGCAGGTGATGAGCAGTATCTAGCAACACATCATGACTCCCAATTGACCAGAAAGTCATTGGTTTGACTACGAACCTTTCCATAGACAATTTCCGTGCAATTATTCCTTTCACCATTCTATACCCCACTTGGTTCAAAGTATGGACATGTGTCAATTCCCACTAGACTAACTACGTCACGTCTAGTCCAAGTAATGTTAGTTCTTGTCCTTGAGGCTCATTACTCTATTAGATAAGTCATTGAAGACTATCTTTATGACATTTCCACTCCGACCAAAGATTCCTGAGTAATGACCACGACAAGAGATCATGGGTATACACTCATTCTATCAAGAGTGGTGAATCCTTTGTTGGTTACCCAATTACCTTCGAATACCTCAAGCTGTATCCAATCATCACCCTATGAGCTACCTCTTCGAGGCAACAAGGAATAGTGTCAAAATACAAAATCAATATTCAAGATATCCTTGAGTACCTCAAGTCTAAGGATACTTGCACCATTGGTATGATGAGACTATCATTGACATTTGAATAGATTATCTACATGATTGTCTTATAGTTGGTCATCCAATGTACTTAGCTACACTTAGCAAGCATCCACATGTTAACTTTAAACATCTCATGTTTATAGATTATGGGATCTACTATTCGATCCAATCAAGGAGTGTAACATGTGCTAGTCTGTCTGGATTAATAATGTCCCATCTCATTAATCCTATGACTAGGGATAATTTTGATACTAACATAATTACACATGATAAGAATCTCAATATCATGATCTCATCATAATTTCCTTCATGCTATATTATGTATCAAGGGCTTCATTAATTGATTTAAGATCACTTATCAATTCATATATCAAATGAACATCAAATTAATGAAAAAGCCTTTTATTAATCAAATAAATTTGTACAATAAGTGCTAAAGGTGATTGCCTTTAGAGCACTCCTCTAACACTTTTTGAGGGGGAGACTTCTCAAAAACATATATTGCTATATTATTTGTCACGATTAAAAAGGGGGAGATTGTTGAACCTTGAGGGGTATTTTCGTCATTTTGATGATAACAAATAAAATAACAATAATGTATTTAATAATATTTGTGTTATAAGTGTGTTAAACAAGATATACTTTGATTAGAACATGAAGCAAGATTGAAAGACAACTTTTGAAGATATAAATCAAAGAAATAACAAAGTGTCATGCCCGTGACTACTAATGTTGTTGCACCCAACTTATATATTAGGGATAATCCCATATATATATGAAGGAAGCCACAAGCTTAACTCGATAAATCTGTTTGACTAAAATTTTCTATTGTTTAAATTAAAATAATTCATTTATTTATATTGGATTTGGCTTATCGTTCTAATTATCAATATATATATATCACCATGTCACATATATTTATGGTAGTTGATTAAGTTACATAGTTGATTATTTGTGGCATACCAGCCTCACACATAACTGCTTACAATATAATATCAAAATATAAAACATGTTCTTGAACCAAATACATGACATGTCTACGAAAACCCATATGTCTGGTCAAACTCAAAAAAAAAAGTGATTAGTAATCAACCCTCTAACTAAGTCTCTTGTGCCTCTTCTAATATGAGTTTGGATTTCTTCCTAACCAACTTTCCTTTCTATTATCTACAGCTCCAATTCCTGCATGAGAAGAACTCATGCTAAGCTATCTCTAGCTTAGTGGTACATATAGGCATTAAGTTTTTTCCAAGCAATCACACAAATGCATGTCTCAAATAAATCATGGCACACTTAGTTTTATTGCATATTTGTCATATCAAAGAAATAAGTACATCACATAACAATATAAACATAATAACCTTATTCAATAACAAAATTCTCACTACCTCATGTAAGCATTTCATGTTTTATTACTTATGTCAATAATAAATTTCCACATTTCATTCCATAATCTTTAATTAGTATTAGCCCAAATCTTATTCTTGGACTCTCCGGATATGGGGTGTGAAATAGGGGAACTCCTAGAGCTTAAGCCACCATACTCACTATAATCTCGAGTCAAGGGCGCTCCTAGAGCTTAAGCCACCTTGATCGAATATAATCATGTCATCTGTGTGTAATCAGGATCAGGGGCACTCTGTAGAGCTTAAGCCACCCAGTCTCTAATATATCCATATTGGTACCGTAACTTCCCCATAATGGTGCACCATCTATTGTAGGTTAGTCCTCAGGTAGAGAAATGGGACATTAACACTATTAATTACTTGTTTCTATAACCAATACTCATTTCATATTAACATAATCATATACTCACAATTTATTTCAAAACCTTGTAATAACATGATATTTTATCAAATATTAGCATAATGTTAAGTTCATAGTTAATAAAATTTCAATAATTTTAAAACATGCCATAATATATAATTTCATCATTGTGACAAATAATTTATGTCGTGCACACATAATCATGCATAAGGGCAAACCAGAATACATATATTTACAAACCTTGATAGTGTTTTTCTTTTCCAAAATATAAACTCAGAGCTTCTTCACTTTTGTTGTTCTTCCTCTTGTTGAGAGCCGAATTTGAAAATATAATAGTTAATAATTTGTTAAAATACTCATTCTTGATATAGTTTAAATAAATTACTATAATTTCTTTTAAGTTGGAACATGACCTCTTAGGACTATTGGCTCTATAACGTTTTATACACTTATCTAATTTATATGATTCATGTTCCAAATTATATTTATCATATAAGACTAAAACATACTAAAATTTTAGAAGTTTTGAACCATTACATAATTTTTAATGCAATTTTAAATATTGTTTTGTTTGCTGCTTCTTAGGTAGTTTCAGGGTACAATATTTAAAACTTCGTATCTTTCAACGTGTAGCTTTGTTTATTACTAAAATTTTTACATATTTTTAAAAGATAATTTGGAACATTTTTAATGTTTACTACTTTTCCAAATTCGATTTCTAAAGTCCTCAACCACTAGGTAATTAATAATTGGTCGAGCATAGAGTACCAACTCGACTAGTTCAATTGTTCAAGTCATAACTCATAAAATAAATGCAATTTTAAGGTGATAATTATACATGAACTTAGGTAAGACATAGAAATATAATTTTATGTTTTATACTTTGAAATATTCAACCTTTAAGAAGCTAAAAAAGGAACACGAATTTACCGGAGCTGCATAGGTACAAGGAAACATATCAATCAAGGAACATCCATAATTAATTTTTCTATAACTCAGCTTAAACAAGAGATATTTATATAACATTTTATAAAATTCTAAATAACATATATATATACAACTTTTAAATTTTATAAAACCTTAGATTCAGCCATTAAGATGATCAAATTAAGCAAACACCGTAGGTTATTTGGTTGACATGTCTCCCTAAACTAGGCACACTCAAACACGTTTATCTCTTTATATAGCCAACATAAATTCATGAAATTTTACAGACATATAAACAACACATATATGAACAACTTTAATGTTTTACAATTCTTCAAATTCAGTTGATAACTCCCTCAAAACTAGAGTATAAAATACTGATACTACACAATCCTAATAAGTCTAAAAGCACAAGAACAATTGAGAGAGGATTACTTACCAAGAAAAAATCTATTTGGAGTGAATTTCTTGAAAATCATGAAGGAGAGGATGAAGAAATGGAGGCTGGTGATTTGAGGAAAAAGAATAATGGAGATAAGTTGTAATAAATGTAATTAATCCAGATGCATTCCCCCTTCCATAATAACCACATTCAACCCCCTTATCTTTTTTTTTTATCCTTTTGTTTTATATTTTACATGTTCCAAATTCCAGTAGCTTCTATTAAACTGTAATTTCATTATCCGATATATCTAACTAAATTAACTTTATTAATATATTTAGTTCATTTTTATTTCTTATTTAGTCATTTACTCAATTTATTTTAATCTCTAATGTCAATCATGTAGTTTCTATGTATGTCACACACTTATTCTAACTAGACTCTAATTAGTGACCATTACAATTCTCTCCCCTTTAAGATGTTTTGTCCTTGAAACATACCTATTGTGTTGTCAATGAACAAGTGGGGGAATTGAGCTTTCATTTTCCCATGTTGCTTCTTCGATTGCATGATTTCTCCATAACACTTTCACTAATGGTACTCTTTTGTTCCTAAGCTCCTTAATTTCTCTATCTATAATTTGAACTAATTCTTCTTCATATGTCAAATCTTGCCTCACTTGAATGCTTTTAGCAGGTATGACGTGCGTAGGATCTGATCTGTACTGTCTTAACATCGAGATATGGACAATGTGGCCTAGATAATGAACTAAGAAGGGGGTTGAATTGGTTAACAACTAAAACATTGCTTAACTTGAAAGTGCGGAATAAAGTAAATAGAGTAAGGAATGAGAGATATCACACATAAGATTTATAGAGGTTTGGGTATTAACAAACCCTACTCCTTTCCCCAATCTCAATTGGGTGTTTCATTAACACACTATGTGTTACAATTAAGTTTTTCAAGCTCACTCCCAATTATGGTGTTTCTCTCAATGGCTAACACCTAACTAGAAATTCTCTTTGTGTTTTTCAATGGCTCACACAAAAACCAATTCCTTGTGTTTTATGCCTCACACAATAAACTCTTACAAGTGTTTCACTCTTAACCCGATATACCCAAACTCACTGTTGAACCTTGAGGGGTATTTCTATCATTTTGATGATAAAAAATAAAATAGCAATATTGTATTTAACATACTTGTTTTCTAATTCTATTGAACAGGGTATGAATATATGTTAGCAAGAATGGAGAATGGAAGATTAATCTTTAAAAGATGAAATTTGAAGAAGTGGCATGTTCACGCCCGTGACCCTCTGTGTCACGCCCGTGACCCTCTGTGTCACGCCCGTGATGAAGCTAATTGCCAACAAACCAACATTTGAAGTTCACAGCCATGAAGGAAGATAACAACCGTGAATGAACTTTTTAGTCACGCCCGTGAACAAACATGACAAATTCTTTCAGAGAGTTTCACGACCAAAGTCACCAGTTGGATCACGGCTTGGAAGGTTGTCACGCCCGTGAAGATATATGTCATGCTCGTGACCCAATATTTCAAAACCTTCCATAATGCTTCACGGCCAAGGTCACCACTTCAATCACGGCTTGGAAGAATAGTCACGCCCATGACAAATATAGTCACACACGTGAAAGATGAAAGAGAAAAATGTCAAGCGCGATTATTTGGGTTGGTGCAACGACTAGTTTCGTATTAAATGCATTCTAACGGCTATAATTCACTATGGGAGTATAAATGCAAGTCATTTATGCATTCAGTACAAGAGGATAACTAATACTTTGAATCAAAATCTTATTATAAGCTATTTGTACATTTAATACTTTCGTAACAAATATCTATTCTCTGTGAAAATCTTTTTGCTCATCATTTATTGAGCAATAAAGATTTGTAAGTGTTCTCTCTGTAATCATTTATTACTCAAGTGAGTTTTGGGTATTTCTGGATTAAGAGTAGAACACTTGTAAGGGTTAGTTGTGCGAGCCTCCAAAACACAAAGAAAGGTTATTTGTGTGAGCCTGTAAAACACAAAGAAAGGTTGTTTGTGTGAGCCTGTAAAACACAAAGTAAAGGTTGTTTGTGTGAACCTGTAAAACACAAAGTGCCTTAGAGGTGTTCCTCTCCTAATAAACCTTTTTTTGAATAGCTAGAACCACTTCCCTGTCCTCTATTATATGAACGACTAGCAAAGAAATGAATCCTTTTCCCAATGGATTGAGTCTCAGGAGTGGTTGGCTTTTTAAAAGATTCTTCTATTTTTCTCTTTTTCTTTTTTTCAAGGTTAAGTGCTGCATAAACTAACTGAGCAAAATTAGTATGATGGAGAGCAGTCACAATATCTCCAACCTCTTTATTAAGGCCATCTTCAAATCTTCTGCATTTATCTCTTTCCTTTGTAACTAATTCAGGGGCATACTTGCTCAATATGGTAAACTCTCACTGATACTTAGTCACTGACATTTTACCCTACTTGAGATTTATGAACTCTTTCTTCTTTTCATCAATATAGATCAACAAAATGTACTGCTCTTTGAATTCAAAAATAAAGGAATCCCATGAGAAAGGTTCCACTACATTTGGTTTAGTAAGAACTGATTTCCACTAATTATATGCATCTTCTTAGAGTGGAGAAGTAGCAAATCTAGCTTTATCCTCTACTTCCACTTACAATTCTTTAAAAATTCATTCAATCTTTTTCCAACCAATATTCAGCCGCAGCTGGGTCCTCATATTTCTTGCCACAGAAATCCAAAGCCCCATACTTATGAAGCTTATCAATTGTTACTTTTGGTTTAGGTGGTGGCACTGAGGTAGGCAGAGGAATGGCTTGTACCATCTATTGAAATAGTCCAGTCATCTATTGTATAAATGGATTCTAACCAGGATCAATTTGTTTTGCTGCCTACTGTGGGGTATTTGGAGCAGCATTTTTCCCTTACATGCTCGCTGCACTAGGCTAATGAGGAGTCTCAGTATCAGGAGAGTCGATACTCTCAGCCATATCCCATTCATCTAAAGACATCTTCCTACAATCTTATAAGTTGCCAAGAAGAAAGCCCATATCAGAATTATATGAGACACATGTGTATTGATGCCTAATATCCCTTTTCCCACCTAGGCCTAGAAACGCCTAAACCTGTTCAAATACCACTAAATGTAGCACCCCACTTATATATTAGGGATAATCCCACATATATAAGAAGGATGCCACAAGCCTAACTTGATAAATTTGTCTGACTAAATTTTTCTATCATTTAAATTAAAATTTGATATGAGCATGGATTTCTTCCTAACCAACTTCACTTTCTATTATCTATAGCTCCAATTCCTGCATGAGAAGAACCCACGCTAAGCTATATCTAGCTTAGTGGTACATATAAGCATTAAGTTTTTTACAAGCAGTCACACAAATGCATGTCTCAAATAAATCATGGCACACTTAATTTTATTGCATATTTGTCATATAAAAGAAATAAGGATGTCACATAACAATATAAACATGATAACCTTATTCAATAATTAAATTCTCACTACCTCATGTAAGTATTTCATGTTTTGTTAATTATGTCAATAATAAATTTCCACATTTCATTTCGTAGTCTTTAATTAGTATTAGCCCAAATCTCATTCCCTAGCCTTTAATTAGTATTAGCCCAAATCTCATTCCCTAGCCTTTAATTAGTATTAGCCCAAATCTCATTCCCTAGTTGTTTCCCATACAATAAACCAAGAAGGGGGTTGAATTGGTTATGAAATAAAAAATTTCTTAACTTTAGTGCGGAATAACATTAAATAGAGTAGGAAAGAAGAGATATCACATATAAGATTTATAGAGGTTTGGGTATTGATAAACCCTACTTCTCTCTCCAATCTCAATTGGGTGTTTTACTAACACACTAAGTGTTACAATGGAGTTTTACAAGCTCACTCCCAACTATGGTGTTTCTCTCAATGGTTAACACCTAACCTAGAAATTCTCTTGTGTTTTAATGGCTCACACAATAAACCAATTCCTTGTGTTTTATGGCTCACACAATAAAACCTTACAAGTGTTTCAATCTTAATCCAATATACCCAAACTCACTTGAGTAATTATTTACAATGAAAACACTCACCAACCTATAATGCTCAAAAATTATGAGCAATTAGGTTTTTACAAAGAATAAAGGTTTTGTTGAAAAAATAATTAATGAACAAGGCTAAAACAAGATTAAAGATTCAAAGTAATTGTTGTTCTCTCTCTTAGGATTCATAAATGACTTGCATTTATACTTCCTCTGTGAATTATAGCCGTTTGGGTGCAATTAATGTGAATATAGCGGTTGAACCAACTCTTAACTTCGCACCTAACATGTTTCTATGTCCTCATTCATGGGCATGAATATATGTGTCACGGTCGTGAATGTTCTTCCAAGTCGTGGTCCAAGTGGTGACTCCAGCAATGAAGCTCTCTAGAAAATTCAAGTGTTTGATCATGGGCGTGACTTTATACTTTCACGGGCGTGAATATTCTTCCAAGTCATGGTCCAACTGGTGACTCTGGTCATGAAACTTTCTGGAATAATTTGACATGTTATCTCACAGTTTCATGGGTGTTTGATTCGATCATTCACAGTTGGTATGATCCTTCACGATCGTGAACTTTGAATGGTGGAAAGTTGGTGTTATGCTAAGTAGTCACTGGCGTGACTTTGCTATTTCTTCTGATTTTGATCTTCAAAAGTTTTCTTTCAATCTTGCATCATATTCTAATCAAGATATATCCTTTTCACCACACTTAGAACACAAGCATTGTTAAATACATTATTGTTATTTTATTTGTTAATATCAAAATGATGGAAATACCCCTCAAGGTTCAACATTCTCCCCCTTTTTGATGGTGACAAATAATCTAGCAATATGTGTTTTTGAGAAGTCTCCCCCTCAAAAGATGCTTAAGACAAAATAATAGAGAGCAAGAATTGAATGACGTATAGCAAGGTTTTTTGCTAACTAGTTAGGTGCATGCAAGGTATATCCTAAGTATATCAAAGTTATTTGCTAACTAGTTAGGTATATCCAATGGTATATGTGAGGTATATGTTATATCTATTAACCACACATTTGCATATATTACTAGGTTCTCCCCTTTTTGTCATCAACAAAACAAACCATAAAAAATGAATTGACAAGAAGATAATTGTATTAAAAAAAGAGAAGGATTACAAAGTATTTTTTTAAAAATTAAAATAAAGTCCTATAAAATTAAAGATAAATATAGTATATGAGAACTAGGACTCTAGTTAGGCTTTAAATCGGACAAACCATCCCTAAGGAATGGTACCTCCGCCTCGAGGCTATCCATACGAGATTCCATCAAGTATTTGAGGTTTTCCAACCTCTCAACGATGGAAGCCTGCATTAAGTCAAAGAGAGGTGCTAAAAGATTAGCAACTTGTTACACTAAGCTTGGTGTGGTAGAAGTCGGTGATTGACCAACATTTTATGCAACCTCTAGTGTTGATGTTTCGACTCGAGCTCATTTTTGTTGCTGGATACCCTAGAGGCCAGCTTTGAAATCATCTGTTTCTTGGTCTTCCCAATCAATTTCACCATCTAGAGTGGTGAAACGGTAGTATACATTATTTTCATAAATAATGCAGATAACTGCTCCCATTTTTATGAAGGACTCTACATCTAGTCGGTCTCGTGGATGTGCTGGAATAAGATTGTAATTATGCTCATCGAGATTTAGATACCCTAGCTCAATGGCAAGGTGAGTCCCATACCCACCCATCAAAATATCTCCCGATGGCTTTGTTGCAATTGAAAGAAGATGATTTGCAAACCATCGAGACAAAGCTACGAATAGACCTCTTCATGCCATTTCCAATAGGAAGAGCTCTGATTTTGTGATTGCCCCGTTGATATCTCCTCTAACAAATATACTATAGGTAAGAAACCTATGTAAATACTTATGCACAGGGGATCGAAGATGTGTGCCCTTGGTCTTCCTCACATCCCAGCTGCATCCCAACCCAAAATGTTTCAAAGCTGGATTGGCATAAAATTCAACTTCGCTCTGATTGAGAATGTCATCTGAGGGAAGCTTGAAAATAGTGCCAAACTCTGCTACTGTGAGAGTGTTCGAATGCTTACAGAGCTGGAATTTGACAGTTCTAGTGGGAAGACTTGCAATGTGCTAAGGAACTCGAGAGTTGGTTCCCTTAGCATTGGCCGATGAATGTCTACGAATTCTTTAAGATGACAAGCTTGCAACTGTTGAATCATGCTTGTTTCAAGACCAAGAGTCTTGATAGCATTCCACTCGAAGGATAGAAATGAGAGTAAGGGTCTTTTCTTTATAACGTCATATCTTGGATGACAATGCTCTAAAATGATGAGAAGATAGTATGTGTGGCATCTTGGAGCATGGGATTTCTTCCTTGTGCCTTTAGATGAGCCGAGTTCCATTGTGATAAATTTGGAACATGGATTAGAGATATAATTTTTGGACCAAAGATTTGAGAACAAACTTAGAGATGTTGAGATTCTTCAAAGATAAAGTGGTTTGAAAGAATTTATATATGGAAATGAATATGAAGAGGGAATTTGTGAGAAATATTGAATGAGAGATTTAAATCAGAGAATTTTTAAAGTTTTAAAAGAGTAAAGGGCAAAAATTTTGTTTTATAGTCGACAGATTCACGACTGTAAATGGTCCATCACGGGCGTGAATAGTTGTCATCACGGTTTGTTGAAGAGGTGCTCAAGCCGTGAAAAAGGATACAAATTAATTCATGGTCATGACATTAAATAGTCAAGGGCATTACTTATGAATTTCACGTTGGTGACAAAAGGAGTCATGATCGTTAAGAGCAATCTTCTCTACTTCTAACCGTGAGGCAACGCGTGAAACAAAGTATGATCGGTTCTGTAATTATTTGCTATCTATGTTCATGGTCGTGAATACATTTCATGGTCGTGAATACGTTTCATGGGCGTGAATCAGGATTTTCACGGGAGTGATGAAAAGAGTCATGGGCATGAATCAGGATTTTCACGGGAGTGATGAAAAGAGTCATGAGCGTGAAACATAGTCTTCACAACCTCCAACTATGAAGGATGTTGTGAAGCAAAACGTGAAAACTACTGGAGCTTTTTGCAATTAGGTTCACAACTGTGAATATATGTCACATGCGTGAATTACCTCAAATCTTCAATTAATAAAACTAAGTCTAAAATAAAACTAAAATATTTCAAAAATGCTTATATGCCTTAGAACATATATTCCCATCATATTAACCACTTCATACCTTAAAAATTAGTCCACTAAAGAGCATCATATGAAGGAAATTAACATTCAAGGTTGACAATTGACAATCATACTTAAGATAAGGTTGATCCATCAAGTATACCAAACTCTCTTTTTATAAAGAAAAATTTTTTTTCATTAAGATATCTGCCAATTGATTGTTTGTATCGATAAATTCTAATACAACATCTCCATATTGAACATGATCTCTAAGAAAATAATGTCTTATGTCAATATGCTTACTTATAGAGAGTGGAATAAGATTCTTAGATAGGTTTATGGTACTTGTACTGTCACATTTTATGGGTATATGGTCCAAACTATGACCATAATCCTTAAGTTATTGTCTCATCCACAGGATTTCAGTGCAACAACATCCTGCTGCCATATATTTCGCTTCAGCGGTAGAAAGGGCAACCGAAACTTGTTTCTTGCTAAACCAAGAAACTAAGCATTCACCAAGTGACAAGTGCCTGAAGTACTCTTTCTATCCAAGAGACTGCCGGCATAATCTGCATCTAAATATCCTATTATATGAAAGGATGAATTTCTAGGATACCATAAGCCTAAATGCAATATGCCATGTAAATATTTTAAAATTTTTTTTACAACATTCAAATGTGATTCTTTAGGATAAGATTGAAATCTAGCACATAAGCATACACTGTACATTATATCGGGTCTAGAGGCAGTAAGTTATAAAAGTGATATGATCATACCTCTATAGAGCTTTTCATTAATGCTCTTACCTTTTTCATCTTTGTCCAATTTTCTTGATGTGCTCATTGGAGTGTTAGCATTTTTGCATCCTTCCATTCCAAATTTCTTGATTAATTCTTTGGCGTACTTGGATTGGTTGATGAATATACCCTTATTGCTTTGTTTTATTTGTAGACCAAGGAAGAACTTAAGCTCACCCATCATGCTCATTCTTGGCAAAGGAATTCATTAGTAGACCCAAATATGATGTTATCAACATAAAATTGAACAATTAGAATATCATGTTTATGCTTTTTAATAAATAAAGTTGGGTCAACATTTCCTTTTTAAAAATTATTTTCTAAAAGGAAAGAACTTAGTCTTTCATACCAAGCTCTTGGAGCTTGTTTCAAACCATACAAAGCTTTTGAAAGATTAAAAACATGATTAGCCAAATTATGGATTTTAAAACCCGGAGGTTGTTCTACATAAACTCCCTCCTCTATAAAACCATTTAAGAAAGCACTTTTGACATCCATTTGAAAGAGTTTAAAATTCATATGGCATGCAAATGCTAAAAGAATTCTTATGGCTTCTAATCTAGCTACCGGAGCATTGGTCTCATCATAATCTATACCTTCTTCTTGATTATAACCCTTTGCAACTAACCTAGCCTTATTCCTAGTTATTGAACCTTATTCATCAAGTTTATTTCTAAATACCCATTTACTACCAATCATTTGATGCTTTTTGGGTCTAGGAACTAAGGTTCATACCTTACTTCTCTCAAATTGGTTGAGTTCCTTTTGCATAGCAATCACCCAACTTTCATCATTAAGAGCCTCATCAATATCTTTAGGCTCAATTTGAGAGACAAAGGCAAGGTTAGAATCTATGAGTTTGAGATGAGATCTAGTACTTACATCTTTAGTAGGATCACCAATGATTTGTTTCTTGGGGTGATTTTTTGTCATTTTCCATTCCTTTGGAAGCTCTTGTTTGTCTTGCTCTTGAGCTTGAGGTAGAGAGACATTTTGTTGTGGGTTTTCTTGATCATTATCATCTTTCTCATAATCAAGATCAAGCTTTTCCATTGTACATACAATATCATCAAGAACGCTATCTTTCACAAGATGAAGCTTACTAGATTCATAAAAACAACATGCATAGATTCTTCAACAACTAATAACCTTTTATTAAAGACTGTATAAGCTTTGCTAGTGGTGGAGTATCCTAAAAAGATACCCTCAACGGATTTAGAGGCAAATTTTCCATGGTTGTCCTTGGTATTTAATATGAAACACTTGCAACGAAATACTCTAAAGTATGATATCATGGGTTTTCTTCCATTCCATAACACAAAAGAAGTTTTGTTTAAAAGTGGTCTTTTGAAAACTTGATTTGAAATATAACATGCAGTATTGGTGGCTTCGACCCAAAAGTAGGTTGGTAACCCAAACTCATTGAGCATTGTTCAAGCCATTTCAATTAAAGTTCGATTTTTCCTTTCAGCTACCCCATTTTGTTGAGATGTCCTAGGAGGTGAAAAATTTTGTGAAATACCATGTTCTAGACAAAAGTTTTCAAAATTTTCATTTTCAAACTCTTTGCCATGATCGCTTCTTGTTTTGGAAATAAAATATCATTTTTTGTTTTGAACTCTCTTAGCAAAGTTTTTAAAGGATTCAAAAGCATCACTCTTTTGAGCTAAGAAAATTACCCAAGTGAAACTAGTGTAATCATTGATGATGAAAAAAGCATAGTGTTTACCTCCTAAGCTAACAACTCTAGTAGGTCCAAAAAGATCTAAATGCAAAAGTTGTAGAGGCTTTGAGGTACTTATAATATTTTTGGATTAAGACTTTTGTTGTTTTCCTTTTTGGCAATGTTCACATGTGTTATTCTTCTCAAATTTGACTTTTGGAAGTCCACTTACTAGCTCTCCTTTGCTAAGGCTTTGAATTAAATCCATGTTTGCATGACCAAGCCTTCTATGCCATAGCCAAAATTCACTAGTAGTCATAAGACACTTAGAAAAAAGGTTAGATATTTTGTGTAAGTCTATTATGTAAGTATTGACATCTCTATTTCCTTTGAATATCTCTTGGCCACTAAAGGAGGTTAGATGACATTCATTTGAGGTAAAGATTACTTGGTTTCCCTTATCACATAATTGACTCACACTTAACAAATTTTGTTTTGAACCATCAATAAGTAAAACATCTTCAATGAAAGTAGTATTATTAATACCAATAGAGCCATTGCCAATTACCTTACCCTTAGCATTGTTCCCAAAGGTTACCTTACCACCATGAATACTTTTAATGTCATTGAATAGTTCTTTGTTTTTGGTCATATGCCTTGAACATCCACTATCCACAAGCCAAGCATTATCTTCTATAGCGGATTTGAAGCGTACCTATAAAATCACAATTTAGGTTTAGTTTTTGGGTCCTTGGGTGTTAGCACATGAAGGTTCCCAATGAGGCTTTCTTATCCAACAATTTTTGTTGATGTGACCGAGTCTCATACAATAATTACATTGCTTAGTTCTAAACATATTTTTTAGTTTGGACATGCTTTTTGGTCTTAACATCCTTTTAGAAGGTGTTTGTGTGCAATGACGTACACATGCATGATGAGCAAGTGCTTTCCTAGGTGTATGTGTCTTATACATGAAGGCATGATTGGCGTTTTGAGGTCTCCCTCTTAAGCTATGCAACCCTTGACCATTCTTCTTATGAATAGGGGATTTAGTGTGTCTTGTGCTCTTAGCCCCTGGGACTATTACTTCTATTGTGGAGGTTTGAGGTGCACTAGACTGAACAAAAGTGGTCTTATGAGATGAAGATGATGTTCCACTAAATCCTAGACCATGTGTTATTAAAGGTGGTCTTTGGGATACTATGAGAGTATCTAAACTCTCATTGCCTTTATGAAATCTTGAAATAGAGTTTCTAAGTTCCTCAACTGTATTTTTCAAAATATTGTTTTCTTTAAACAAGGATTTAGTTGAGGGTCTAGAGGAATACTCATCTAATGATTTTTGAAGAGTTTCATTAGAAGTTTTAAGATCAATATTTGCCTTTTGTAAAACTTCCATTTTGTTTTTCAAATTTAAAATATTATTTTTGTAAGTATTGAATTTACATCTATATTTTTCTAATTCTTGGTTCAATACTTCCATTAAACTCTACTCATCATCATCTTCACTATCACTGTTATTATCACTTTATCATTACTAAATGAGTATGAGTGAGAAGGACCTACCTCATCCGTGAAGTGATCCTCTAAAGCCATGAAGCATATGTTGACCTCTTCACCTTCATTGTCATCTTTTTCACTTGAAGAGATTTCATCATCCTATGTGGCTTTGTGACCTTTCTCCTCATTATCTTTTTGATATCTTTTCTTGTGTTTCTTAAGCTTTGGACATTCTGGTTTGATATTACCTCCTCTTTATTTGCTTGAGAGTCATTTGAGGAGTGTTTGAGATTTCTTTGTTTGAAGTTTTGAGAGTTACCAATTCTCTTTTCAATTATTCTTTTTAATCTTCTTAAGAGCATGGCAATGTCCTCATTCGCATCTTCACTCTTTTCTTCATCATCTTTAAGTTCTTCTTGATATTTTGAAGTAGAGGCTTTGAGTGCTAGAGGCTTTTTTTTTCTGGTTCGGCTTCAAGTTCTCTATCTCTCTTTACCACCATTTCATGAGTTAGAAGTTTGCCAATAAGCACATCGGTAGGCATGATGCTTATGTCTTCAGTGGCTTCTTCTATACCCACAACCTTTGAGAGGAAGGCTTCTTAGAATTTTATTGTTTACATCTTCCAAGCTCAAGTGTTTTCCAAGCTTTCTCATGCCATTTATGATGGCTAGAAGATGGTTCGTCATATCGGTGATAGATTCATTGGATTTCATCTTGAAAAGTTCATATTTTGAAGTGAGAAATTGAATCTTCTTGGATTTAACTTGCTTGGTTCCTTCATGATAATTCTTCATTGTCTTCCACATACTCTATACAGTAGGGCAATGTTGGATTCTTCCATATTCTTTAATGGATAGAGAGCTTGCGAGGATTGTCATTGCCTTTTTATTCTTGAAGTTTGCTCTGCATTGAGGCTCTGTCCAATCATCTATTGAAAAAACTTCTTCACCATCAACTCTTCTCCTAGTTGGTGGGGTCCATTCTTTCCGAACACTATCCTAAACTTCAGTTCCCTAACTATCGAGATATGTCTCCATCCGGAACTTCCAATGATCGTAGTTTGCTCCAACAAAGTAAGCTTGAGACTTTGAAATATTTCACTGGCCATTTCTTGATCTTCGCTAACGCTTTTTAGGCTTTGTTGCTAGACAAGCTCTGATACCAATTGTTTCCCAGACAATGAACCAGGAATGGGGTTCAATTGGTTATGAAAGAAAAAATTTCTTAACTTTAAGTGCGAAATACAATTAAATAGAATAGGCAATGAGAGATATCACACACAAAATATATAGAGGTTCGGGTATTGATAAACCCTACTCCTGTTCCCAATCTCAATTGGGTGTTTTACTAACACACTAACTATTACAATGGAGTTTTACACTCGCTCCCAACTATGGTGTTTCTCTCAATGCCCAGAAATTCCCTTGTGTTTTAATGGCTCACACAATAAACCAATTCCTTGTGTTTTGCCGCTCACACAATAAACCCTTATAAGTGTTTCAATCTTAACCCTATATACCCAAACTCACTTGAGTAATTGTTTACAATGAAAACACTCACTAACCTACAATGCTCAGAAATTATGAGCAATTAGGTTTTTACAAAGAATAAAGGTTTTACTGAAAAAATAATTAATGAACGAGGCTACAACAAGATTAAAGATTCAAAGTAATTGTTGTTGTTTATCTTAGGATTCATAAATGACTTGCATTTATACTTCCTCTGTGAATTATAGCCGTTTGGGTGCATTTAATGCGAAAATAGTCGTTGAACCAACTTTTAACTTCGCACCTGACATGTTTCTCTGTCCTCATTCATGGGCGTGAATATATGTGTCATGACCATGAATGTTCTTCCAAGTTATGGTCCAAGTGGTGACTCTAGCCGTGAAGCTCTCTGGAAGAATTTAAAGTGTTTGATCACATACGTGACTTTATACTTTCACGAGCACGAATATTCTTCCAAGTCGTGGTCCAAGTGGTGACTCTGGCTGTGAAACTCTCTAGAAGATTTTGACATGTTATCTCATGGGTGTGAATGATTAGATCTTTCACGGTTGGTATGATCCTTCATGGCTGTGAACTTTGAATGGTGGAAAGTTGGCGCTAAGCTATATTAGCAGGCGTGATATAAGTAATCATTGGCGTGACTTTGCTATTTCTTCTGATTTTGATCTTCAAAAGTTGTCTTTCAATCTTGTATCATATTATAATCAAGATATATCTTGTTCAACACACTTATAACACAAGCATTGTTAAATAAATTACTGCTATTTTATTTGTTAACATCAAAATGATGAAAATACCCCTCAAAGTTCAACACTAGTCTTTAATTAGTATTAGCCCAAATCTTATTTCTGGACTCTCTGGATATGAGATGTGTAATAGGGGTGCTCCCAAAGCTTAAGTGACCTTACTCACCATAATCTTGAGTCAAGGGCACTCACAAAGCTTAATCCACCTTGACCGAATATAATCATGTCATCTGTGTGTAACTAGGATCAGGGGCGCTCTCCAAAGCTTAAGCCACCCTGTTCCTAAATCATATCCATATCGGTACCGTAACTTCCCCATAATGGTGCACCATCTATCCTAGGTCAGTCCTTAAATAGAGAAATGGGCAATTAACACCATTAATTACTTGTTTCTATAACCAATACTCATTTTATATTAACATAATCATATACTCACAATTTATTTCAAAATCATGTAATAGCATGATATTTTATCAAATATTAGCATAATGTTAAGTTCATAGTTAATATCATTTCTATAATTTTAAAACATGTCATAATATATAATTTCATCTTTGTGACATATAATTTATGTCATGCACACACAATCATGCATAAGTGCAAATCAGAATACATATATATACAAACCTCGATAGGATTTTTTTTCCAAAATATAAACTGAGACCTTGTTCACTTTTATTGTTCTTCCTCTTGTTTAGAGCCTAATTTAAAAATATGATACTTAATAATTTATTAAAATACTCATTCTTGATATAGTTTAAATAAATTACTATAATTTCTTTTAATTTGGAACATGACCTCTTAGGACTATTGGTTCTATAATTTTTTATACACTTATCCAATTTATATGATTCGTATTTATAATTATATTTAACATGTAAGGCTAAAACATACTAAAATTTTATAATTTTTGAACCATTACATAATTTTTAGTGCAATTTTAAATATTGCTCTGTTTGCTGCCCCTTAGGTAGTTTCGGGGTACCATATTTAAAAATTCATATCCTTCAACGTATAGCTTTTCTTATTACTAAAATTTCTACACATTTATAAAAGTTAATTTGGGACATTTTTCATGCTTACTACTATTTCAAATTCTATTTCTAAGTCTTCAAACACTAGATAATCTATAAGTTGTTCAGCATAGAGTACCAACCCGACCAGTTCAATTATTCAGGTCATAACTCATAAAATAAATGACATTTTAAGATGAGACTTCTACAAAAACTTAGATAAGACATAGAAATAAAAATTTTATGTTTTATACTTTGGAAAATTTGACCTTTAAGAAGTTAAAAAAGGAACACGAATGTACCGGAGCTGCACAGGTATAAGGAAACAACCCAGTCAAGGAACAACCATAATTAATTTTTCTATAACTCAAATTAAACAAGAGATATTTATACAAAATTTTATAAACACCTAAATAACACATAGATATACAATTTTTATGTTTTTAAAAACGTTATATTCAGCCATTGAGATGATCAAATTAAGCAAAAATCGTAAGTTATTCTGTTGACACGTCTCCTTAAACCAGTCTCACGCATACAAATTTATCTCTTTATATTCCCAAAACACATATATCAACAACTTTATTATTTTACACTACTTCAAATTCGATTGATAACTCCCTGAAAACTAGAGTGCAAAAGATTGATACTACACAGTCCTAATAACTCTAAAAACACAAGAACAATTGAGAGAGGATTACTTACCAAGAACAAATCTATTTGGAGTGAATTTCTTACAAATCATGAAGGAGAGGGTGAAGAAATAGAGCTGGTGGTTTGAGGAAAAATAAGAATGGAGATAAGTTGCAATAAATGTAATTAATCCAAATACATTCCCCCCGCCCACCCGAACCTCAATAAATCTTATGTGTGATATCTCTCTTTCCTTCCTCTATTTTATTTATTCCGCACTTTCGATTAAGTAAATTTTTATTTGCTAATCAATTGAACTCCCTTCTTGGTTCATTGTCTGGGAAATACTTATGGGTCTCAAATGGAAGGAAAAAAGTTTAATTTAATAAGAATAAACTCACCTTAATGACTCTCCAAATTGGGCCGAATTTATCCCTAAGTTTATCCCTTTCCTTTTCTTCTTTCTTCCTTCGTTCTTGCTCCTTAGCTCCCTCTATGGCAAGAACTATTTAATTTAAAATTTTTCTCTCTCAAAACTATTTTTTCTCTCTTTTTCAAGCTTGAAATAAAGCAAAAATGGTGGCTTTTGGTATGCTAAAGTGGACGACAACCAAGAATAAAAAAAGGATGAAGATGAGTTAGATATTTTGGGTGGAAGAATGTAGAATTCCTTCTCTTTTGACTTTTATACTATGATTAAGGAGTGGGCCCCATTAATTACACTTAATTCTAATTTCTATTGGTTCATTAGCATAATTAATCTTGATTAACTTTTAAAATTTAAGAAATTCCTTATTTTCTACTAATTTCTTCATCTTCACACTTTTTCCCCCAACAATTCCAATAATATTGATTTTTTCCATAGGGTAATTTGTTTTTCTAGTTGTAGCACTAATCTTTTTAATTCCCAAATAATAATACCCTTAATTATTTTTCCTTATTATTAGTCAGTTTTTTATATGTTCAAATTTAGACTCCGATTGAACCAATGCACACCACTACAGTAATGTGCAATCGAGGCCTAAATCACTAGATGTTACAATTCTCTCCCTTTTAAGAAAATTTCATTCTCGAAATTTACCTGATTAGATGGACCTGAATAACTGAGGATATTAAGTTCTCATCATTTCTTCACTCTTCCAAGTGGCTTCCTCTATTGCAGGATTGCGCTATAGGATCCTTACCAACGATACCTTCTTGTTTCGTAGTACTTTGACTTCTTAAGCTAAGATTTTCACCGGCTCTTTTGGATAGGTAAAGTTTAGTTGTACCTCTATTGATTCCACAGGTATTACATGTGCCAGATCCAATTTGTACCTTTTTAACATTAAGACATGAACACATTGTGCATCTTATCCAATTCTGGGGGTAAGGCCAACCCGTAAGCCTCTACACCCACACGTTCAAGTATTTCATATGGTCCAATAAACCTAGGACTCAGTTCCCCTTTTTACCAAAATGAAGTATTTTCTTTCAAGGCGAGACTTTTAAAAATACTTTGTCTCCGACAACATATTCAATATCCTTCCTCTTCAAATCAGAGTAGGATTTTTGTTGATCTGTTGCAGCTTTTAATCAATTTTGAATTAATTTCACCTTCTCCTCTATATGTTGCACCAATTCTAGGCCCATTAACTTCTTTTCAGCAAGTTTTGTCCAGCATAAAGGTGTCCTACATCTTTTTCCATACAAAACTTCATATAGAGCCATGTCGAGACTAGCTTGATAGCTATTGTTATATGCAAATTCCATCAAAGGTAAATACCTATCCCTGCTACCCTCAAAGTCAATTAGATAGCTTCTAAGCATGTCTTCCAGCAATTGAATAACTCATTCAGATTGCCCATCTGTTTGTGGGTGAAATGGTGTACTAAAAGTAAGTCGAGTCTCTAATACTTGTTGTAGACTTTTCCAAAATTTTGATGTGAATCGTTGGTCTCGATTCGAAATAATAGATATTGGCACCCTATGCAGTTGAATTATCTCATTAACATATATTTCTACTAATCGGCTCAATCAATAATCCATCCGAATTGGCAGAAAGTGAGCTGATTTTGTAAGTCTGTCAATAATTACCCATACTGCATCATGCTTGTTTTATGTGAACGGCAAACCAGATACAAAATCCATCGTATTCCATTCCCACTTCCATTATGGGATAGCAATAGGTTGCAGCAATCCAGATGCTACCTGGTGCTCTACTTTCACTTGTTGGCATGTTAAGCATCTTATACTGTATTCCACAATATCCTTCTTCATTCCTGGCCACCAATAATGAGTCTTCAGGTCTTGATACATTTTTATTGCTTCTTGGATGCATGGAATAAGTGGTATTATGTGCCTCTTTTAGAATTATTTGCTTTAATCTGCTGTCATTTAGCACACACAATCTTCCCTTATAACTTATGCTTCCATCATCTTCAATATTAAATTCAGCTATCTCCCCCTTTTTAACTGCCTCAGCAATTATCATCAATTTCTGATCTTGCCTCTAAGCTTATATCACTTGTTGCCTTAAAATAGGTTGAACCTGTAACTCTTCCAAAATAAAATACGAATCTCCTTTTAATTTATTATTAATTTATTATATATTATATTGTAATGAGGAAATTATATGGTATACCTGCCAGTGTTTTTCTACTTAAAGCATCAGCTACTACATTGGCTTTACCTCGCTGATAATCAATAATACAATTATAATCCTTAATTAACTCCAATCATTGTTTTTGCCTTAAGTTAAATTCCTTTTGTGTGGGCAACTATTTAAGGCTTTTATGATATGTATATATGTAACACTACTCACCATACAAATAATGTCACCATATTTTAAAGCAAACACTATTGTTACCAATTTCAAATCATGAGTAGGGTAATTTAGCTCATGAGGCATCAATTTCCTAGATGCATAAGCAACTACTTTACCCTCTTGCATTAATACACAACCTAGTCCATTATGAGAGACATCACTGTATATCACAAAATCTTTACCTATAGTAGGATGGGTCAAAACAGGTGTTTCGGTTAGCATGACTTTTAGTTTTTCAAATCTTGCCTGACACTGATCTGTCCACTCAAATTTAGTTTATTTTTTGAGCATCTTGGTAATTGGTGTGGTTATGCTTGAAAATCCTTTCACAAACTTTTTGTAGTAACCAACTAATCTAAGGAAACTCTGGACTTCTGTCACATTGTGGGGCGGCTTCCAATTTAGAATCGCTTATATTTTGCTAGGATCCACACAGATTCCTTCAATTAACATAGCATGCCCTAAGAATCCTACTTCTTCCAACCAAAACTCACATTTTGACAGCTTTGTATACAATTGATTTTCCTTCAAATTCTGAAGTACTATTCTGAGATGTCTGACATGTTCTTCTTTGTCCCTCAAATACATTAGGATATCATCTATAAAAAGTACCTCAAATTGATCAAGGTAAGGCCTAAAAATCATGTTCATCATATCCATAAAGGCAGCTAATGCATTCGTTACGCCAAAAGGCATAACCAGGAACTCATAGTGGCCATATCTAGTCCTGAAAGCTATTTTGGACACATCTGATTCTTTGATTTTCAGTTGATGATACTCGGATCTAAGATTAATCTTAGAGAATACTCCTGCTCCTTTCAATTGATCAAACAAATCATCAATTCTCAATAGTGGGTATTTATTTTTAATCGTCAGATTGTTCAATTGTCAATAATCAATACATAATCGAAAGGTGTCATAATTCTTTTTCACAAACAATACCGAAGCACCTCATGGTAACACACTGGGTCTTATGAATCATTCGTCTAACAATTTTTGCAATTGAACCTTCAACTCTCTCAATTCTGCAGGTGCCATTCTATAAGGAGTAATTGATATCGGGGTTGTACTAGGAATCACCTCAATAGCAAAGTCTATCTCCCTATCTGGTGGTAACCCCGACAAGTCTTTAGGAAATACATCTAGGAACTCACACACTATGGAGATGTACTTGCGTTTCGAGCTCTCCTTCCTAGTATCTGTCATATGGGCCAAATATGCCCCATATCATTTCCTAATGTATTTCTGAGCTTTTAATGCAGAAATAACATGATCAAACTTGTTTGACCTTCACCCTGAATGATAGTGTCATCCTGCCCCAGAATTTTAAGTACAAATATTCTAGATTGATAGTCGACTATAGCTCCATGCTTGGTCAACCAATCCATGCCCAGAATAACATCGAATTCCTGAAAAGGCAATTCTATTAAGTCTATTGGAAATTCTTTACCCTGGATTATTATCGAACTGTTTCTATAGATCTGATTCACTTTAACACTATGTCCTAGTGGATTGGTCATAACTATCTCATATTCTAAGGTCTCAGGTATCATGTTCCTTTATTTAAGTGCAGCTATGCTTATGTATGAATGCATGGAACCAGGATCTATCAATGCATGTAAATCAAAGTCAAATAAAGAAAGTTTACCAACTATGATGTCTGGTGTATCCTGGCCCTCACAAGCTCTCATCACATATCCCCGAGCTGGAGCTCTACTACCTCTGGGTCTATCAATTGTCTCTGATACCCCCTGACTCTGTCTAGTACGACCACCTTTAAAATGGCCTTGACCTCTACCACAACTCTGTATCAATGCTATAGTCTATAATGGTGCCATCTTGCCTGTACTAAGTCTAGGACAATCTCTCTTCATATGGTCAGTAGCTCCATATCTCAAACATGCTCCAGTCAACCACCAACACTCTCCTATATGTGATCTACCACAATGTTGACACATAGCAGGAGCTGGTCTTTTGGACAATGATGCTAGTGAACTAGCAGATGATGCTACGAGTCTAAAATATTGACCCTGCCTACCATAAAATGTTTGTCCAGCAACCTGTGACTGAAATGGTCTAGGTACTATCCGCCCTTTCCTACCAGATGTTTGGGCCACACTAGCCATTGATTTCTTGGAGAGCTCTTCTATCTTCATCTTTTTCCTTCTCTTAACAATAATGGAAGAGGACACTAATGTAGCAAAGTTTGTATGCTGGTGGGAAGCCACTAAATATCCAATATCCTTATCGAGGCCATCTTTAAAAATATGACATTTATCAGCTTCATCTCCAATAATTCCCATTGCATACTTGCTTAGCCTGGTGAACTCCATCTCGTACTCAGTTACTGTCATACCCATCTGCTTCAAATTTTGAAATTCTCATTTTTTCTCATCAGTATATACTCTTGGCACATATTTCTTTTTAAACTTTGTCACAAAGAAATCCCTTGTCTGAGGGTTCGGAGTCTAGGGTTTCGCTAATACCAATTTCCACCAGTCGTAGGCATATTCCTAAAGGAGGGACATTACATATCTAACCTTGTACTCCTCTGGACATTGAAGCTCCTCAAAAACCTATTATGTCTTTTCCAACCAAAATTCTGCTACTGCTGGGTCATCCTCTTTCTTACCCATAAAATCCATGGCCCTATATTTTATTGGTTTATCAATATGAGGTTTTGGTTAAGGTGGGGGAGATGGTGGAACTAGTGGTGGCACAACTTATGCAATCTGTTGTAACAAAGTAGCCATCTGTTGCATAAGTGGTACCTGACTCGGATCAACTTGTTCTTCAACATGCTATGGAGCTATAACACTAGGCTCTGAGGCTCTAATTGATGCTGACAGTCTATAAGCAGTTGAGTTAGCTATATTATTACCCTATTGTTCTTCATGACTTTTTCTTGATTCAAAATCCATTAAAACCTATATTATCAGAAGAAGGGTCCCTTATGAGAATATAACAGCTTAAAACAATGCAAATGCTGAAAACATACACTTGTCTTCCAATACCCACTAAGTAAGAACCGTCTAAACTTATAGCTATGATACCAAAAATTGTAAAACCCCCTTACCTCACTTTAGTTCAGCAAGGTAAGTGAGCATTACCTGACTAACTATCTTATAAGATTAGCTAAATGAAATATAAATTTTTTTTTCGAAAATATTACAAACAACAAAATAAAATTATTACAAACACTAATATCAAAAATTTTATTTATTTATAAAATATATTATTTTACATTCAAACTATCTCCATTACATTAAAGGTACACATCCCTAATATATACTAGATGAAATAGAACTATAAATTAATTTACAAAATTTTTGACAAAATATACCAAAATAGTTCAAGGCTAGCCGCTTTTTGTCTGGATACCCTTCTTCTTCTGACTATTATTCTATATATGGCTTTTCTTTATAACCTGCATAACAGAAAACCACCCGCGCTAAGCTACTAGCTTAGTGGTACTTCAAGGATAAAAATTTTACATACATATATTTTCTTACATGTCATTTAATAATTTCACAAATAAGGCATAAAATAAAAGAATTATATGAATTCAAATAAATATTATCAAATATCTAATATTTAACAATTTTAATTTAACACAATATTATCAAAATGACATACTTTTATATCATTGTTATTTTTCATTTCCTTGTGCCCATTAAACCTATAACCAAACTAACTAATAGGAATAACTAGATTGTCATTATCGGCTTTCATAATATTATGCCGAGCACTTTTACAATAGTATCATTACCGGCCGACTTTTGTAATATTGTCATTATCGGCTTAATAATTTTTTGCTGAGTGCATTTATAAATTTTCCATTATAGACTTTTATATTTGGCACCGAGTGCTTTAACTCTCTTGATTGGCATGCCAAACTATTCTCTATTCTAGTTCTAGATTAGATTTCTTATGGCTTAATTATTTTTATATTTATTCACAATATTTTCAAAAATGATAATTGTATCAAATTTTCACATATATGTTTATTTATTTTGTTATTTGTTCCCATTGTTATTGCATTAGAATCTCATATATAAATAATTTATTAAGCATCTATAACTATAATTTAAGTCATGGTTCAAATGAATTACTATATATACTCACCATACCACATGCAAAAAGCCCAATATTTCAAGTTATTGTCTATGGAAAATTTCAGCCTTGATTTTGGGCCTCCTTTTTAGCCAATTTATAATTCGAATTTGAATTTATGGTCATGCTGTAGATTAATGTCTCAAATTTTAAATGCATTGAAAATCATTCAAATCCAAATTTTCTATCAAAAGTTATGGCCATTTTACTGAAGGGGGTTTCATTAGTTTTATCCAGTATTTTCTGGGTACCTACAGATCCGGGATTTGTGTCCAATTTTTAGCCCTTTTGTAATTAGATTTTGAACTTAGGTTCTAAATGCAAGTTTTAGAAGTATGAGACAACTTTCATTTCCAATTGATTTTACGTTAATATCATTACTAGAGTATTAGTTATGACCAAAATAGTCAAGACTGCCTGAAACATTTCTACAACAGGGTCATCAATTGGCACACACCTATCTACTAATTTACATTCATCATATGCATTCATTTTTATGCCAAAGTTTTCGGATCATAATTACATTCACATATATTAATATTTTCATACCATTTTGTCCTATTACCATAAGAAGAGTTAAAAGCAACAACCAATTACATTCCATGGCAGCCACATTCATATCAAGCATTAAAATATAATTTCAAACAATTAAACAACATGAAAGATTTTTATCAATGAAACACATACCTAATCAGCCTTGGAGCTTTCCTTTTTCCTTCTTTTCCTCCCCTTACTAATTTGCTTTCTCCTTGCCTTTGCCACCCTCTTGAGGGCCTCTTACTTGCTCACTTGGTTTTCCTACACAACCATACCATATCTCATTTCTATCATCCATTTTTAAAGCTTTTCATGCCTACATAAAATTATAATGCTCCTAATATGTTTTATAATTTAATTTAGTCAGATTGTACTAAAGTTAAACTTCCTTCTTGATATGTCATGGCTGCCCAAAAACCTTATCATAGGTCCCAATTTATTTTCTTCAAATCAACACTCTAATCACAGTTCATTTATCACCAATTGTGTTGCTTCTAGGTTAACTTAAAATTTTTCCAAATTAACTTAACCAAGGTAGCCCCTCATTCCTTCATTAGAGTTACATTTCTCTAGTTTTTTAGTCATAAAATAATGAACTAACATAAATTATCATTAATTAAAAGTTTAACTTCACTTTTCTTCAACTAGTTAGCAATTTCAAATTCTAGGTCCATTCTTGCTAAATAACCTTAATCTACCAATGCTAATCATATCTATCATCCTTATGGATCTCAAATTGAGAAAAAAAGGTTGAATTTAAGAAGAATAAACTCACCTTAATGACTCTCCAAAGTGAGCCAAATCTGTCCCAAAGTTTCTCCCTTTCCTTTTCTTATTTCTTCCTTCCTTCCTTCTTGCTCCTTAGCTCCCTTTATGCCAAGAACTCTTTAATTCTGAATTTTCCACTCTCAAAACTAATTTTTTTCTCTCTTTTTCAAGCTTGAAATGAAGTAAAATTTTTTTGGTAGGCTAGAGTGGATGACAACTAAGAAGAAAAAATAGGATGAAGATGAGGTAGATATTTTAGGTGGAAGAATGTAGAATTCCTCCTTTTTTTGACTTATATACTATGATTAAGGAGTGGGCCCCATTAATTAAACTTAATCCTAATTTCTATTGGTTCATTAACTTAATTAACTTTTAAAATTTGAGAAATCCCTTATTTTCTACCAATTTTCTCATCTTCACACTTTTTCCCCTAATAATTCCAACAATACCGATTTTGTCCATAGAGTAATTTTATTTTATTTTTCAAGTTCTAACACTAATATTTTTAATTCCAAAATAATAATATCCTTAATTATTTTTTCTTATTATTAGTCATTTTTTTATGGGTTCAAATTTAGACTCTGATTGAATCAGCACACCCCACTATGGTTACGCACAATCGGAGGCAGTAAATGATAGAGAGAGAAGAGAGACACAGGTTATGCCATTTTAATTTTGAAATTAATTTTCTAATTATATTATACCCATTTAGAAAAATAAAATTTATTTAGTGCAATATTATTTAAAACCAAAATGTTGAAATATTTTACATAAAATCAAAATTGTTTTCAATATTTCCATCAATTTATTAGAAATCAAACTAACTTAGTTTCTATGGAAGCATTGTAATTTATTTTACATATTATATTGGAAAATATATTTTCGTTTCGATTGAAACATTGTATCTATGCTATAGAAATTTTAGTCATTTAACAAACTTACTTTTCCTTTTGGGTTACCAATACTTATAAAATTGATTTTCGTATATACTATAAATTATGTTATATTTTATGTACAATATAATTATTTAGACATTTATATATTGTTATATAGACTATAAATTATGTTTTCATATTTTATTCTTTTTAATTTTTTTGGTATATTTCTAAAACTATTTTATAATACATGAGGAAACCAAATGTAAATTAATAAATATATATTAATTCAACTAAACATAAGTTAGTAAATATAGTATTATAATATTAATTAATATAATATAAAAATAATAGTTTAATAATATATTTATTAATATTTATTTGTATATTCTAATATCATTTATTATAAATTCATTCATATATAAATATGTATTATATATATTTATAATATTATAATATATATTTGAATTCTTTACATAATTTGAATTTTGAGTAACACTAAAATAATTAGGCATCTCTACATAATTGATAAAATAATATATTTTTAAAAGTGTCTAATCATCTCTTAACAGGTTAGACAAGTAAAATTCATTTAGACAAGTAAAAGTATCTAATATATATTTGGTGGTTAATAAGAAATTAAAAAGAAATTGTATATAATTGAATTGGGCACATGTAGAGTAAGTGTCTTCATATGTTATGGTAGATTTATAATTAATATTTATAGATTTGATTTAACATTAGTGTATTTATAATGTGAATTTTTTTGGAGTAGTTATGGAATTGGAATATGGAGAATTTATTCTAGAAAAACTCAATATCTTGTTTTTTGTATTTGTTGTTATTTAGAATGAAAATGCACTCAAATATGATAATTGTTTTGTATAATTTTCTTTATAAATTAATTTATCTATAAACTATACCATCATATATAATTGGTTTCTAATTAAAATATCAGTTATTCAAAATATGATTTATCATTGATATTTGATGAATATATATATATATATATATATATATATATATATATATATAATATCAAACTTAAAACAATTAAGAGAATGAAAAAAAGAAGAAGTAAATATGGATTGAAGACACGAGAATAAACATTTTGTCTAGAATTATTTAAGTTTAATATATTACAATTATTTTGATAAAATATTATATTAATATATTTATTATATTGATTTATTATATATTTATAATACATTTATTATGAATTTAGATTTATTACATAATGTAATTAGAAAAATTATAAATGCTAAAAAATATTAATAGTTGTAAAAAATTAGAGTAGAGTAAAAAATGAAAACTAGTAATATTTTATATTTTTTTATTTACTTAATAACAAATATAGTTAATTTTGTTGATTGTCTTATCTTAAATTTACATGAAGTATATACGTTCAATTCTCTACACTATCAAAATAAAATTTTTAACATATTAAAAAATTTTAATTTTTTAAATTCATTGTTATTATAAATGTCATATTGATTTTATTAACTAATTAATAAATTTATAATTTTAAGTTTATAGAATAAAGTGTATTAGTTATAAGTTTAAGAATAAAAATATAAAAAATGTAAAAATATTATATAATTATAAAAATTATTTTATTTTTAATTATAAATATTTAAATATCGGTTTTTTCAGTACAATTTGGTTCCAAAACAATTCAGTACAATTCAATACAGTTCTTGATTCTGATGTCATTATAAGATCTAGATCTGTTAAATTTAAAGTCAACAGTATAATTCGGTTTAGATCTTTTAAAAAAAGTCAACGGTTCAATTCGGTTTTGCATCTTTTTACTCGATTGTTCAGTTTGGTTTGAAAAGATCCAGACTCCATATATACCCCTACTATCTATATCTAATCTCTTAATATATGCACACTCTTTCACAACAACCCATCTAAATTATTGAGCTAGAAATAATCTCCGAGGAAGAGAGGCTTAAAACAAGCTAAAATGTGTTTTTAATGCTCCATATAAAAAAGTGTGAGCACATTAGCATCCAAGTCTATTTTGACATGCTTTGTATGAATATTGTATTCTATTGGTTGTTAAAAATGATAACTTGGTTATCTTGAGTCAAATATATTGAATTAATGAATATATATTGACAAAATGCATGCTTGTTGACTTATTGTTGCCTTATAAGAGACTTTGTCAAGTGGCAGTTGAACTAGAACTGTGTTGTTGGCATGAAAATGATATTTTGGTGTATTTATGCCATATGATATATACTTAGTTGGACTTAAACTTGTATTTTGAGACATTGTGTGTCTTTTGTGATAAAGGTGTGAAACTTGTGTACTTAATGCCTGTAAAATTGAAAACAATGAGTGTAACGCCCCTTCATATAACCAGGAACCTTCTTAATTATATAAAAGAATATAATTGAATATGAATATGGGAAATTGAATATGGAACTTAGGGTTTATGCCTAAAAGAAACATGTTTGATGTTACACATGAAATAGAGAGTAAATGTGATGCTTTTATGAATTAGGGAACCCTAGTGGAGCATTAAAGAAGATTCTTAAAACAAGCTAAAGTGTGTTTTTGAAGCTCCATATAAAAAGGTTTGTACACATTAGTATCCTAGTATATTTTGACATGCTTTGTATGACAATTGTCTGCTATTGGTTGTTAAAAATGATTACTTGGTTATCTCGAGACAAGTATGTTTAATTAATGAATATATATACATATTCTCAATCTCAAACTTATGCTTAACACAATCATAGTATTGCCATTAGTGGCAACCACACAAGTTTCATCACAAATTAAATTATTTAAACAGTAATGCCCAATAACTATATACTATACTAAAATGGATAAGAGTAATAATGTATCTCTAGCTCTCACTCGAGCAACTCAGGACACCTGCCTGAGAAAAGTATTAGTATGCATACATTTCATCACCAAGGGCGTTCACTTGAGCTTTAACCTTTAAAAATACAAGTCCCGTTCCTATTTTGGGCAACCTAGGTTTCTCAATACTAAACCCTTAATGACATGTTATCTCTCCTAGCTCTAGTCCTAGTCAGAGTGTTGGGAATATTTAAATCTCACATTTCTCATTTAAAACAACATAATTCTCAAATCATTATCCCATCATATATGTTTATAATAATAATAGTCCTATTTACAATTAATTCTCATATATGTTCCACATACATTAAAAATATACATAATTCATTCAACCAAAAACATCAAAAAATCACATATAGATGATTCATGGTCGTGAACTCATTTTTCACACCAGCGAGTCCCCTCTTTCACCATTGTGAATATATATTCATGCCTATGAATTCCTTTATTCACGACTTGTCTGGCCATGAACCATGTGGTGAAACATCACATGAATGCATTCTGCCCAAAATCACCACATGTTTCATACCTGTGAACCCTGGAAACTTAGCAAACTCATGCTTAAAACATAACATCTGTCATTTCACATACAAAACTAAAGGTTTTCTAATGTAAACCACACTACCAACACTCATTCAAACATATATTCATTAGTACAAAAATGACTTATACGCGTCTGTTATTTTGAACTTCATGTGTCTGTTAAATGACAGACGCCTATGAAGGAGACGTATATGAGTTAGATTTTAGGCGTCTGTCAAAATGACAGACACATATAATTATTTTATGCGTCTGTTAAATATAATGACAGACGCATAAAATATATTTTAAAAAAATGACTATAGGCGTCTGTTGTTACAAAACAGCAGACACCTAAAGTCAATTTTTCTAAAAAACAATTCATTATAGGCGTCTGTTGTTATAAAACAGCAGACACCTATAGTCATTTTTTTAAAACAAATTCACTATAGGTGTCTGTTATTACAAAATAGCAGACACCTATAATTAATTTTTTTAAAATATTATAAATTGGCAAATATACAGCAAATCGTACAAATTACTTAAACCCATAAAACTAATTGTATAACAAAAAACAACTACTAAGTGAAAAAAAACTACAACATAAAATTAACAAAAATAAAATACAAAAAAAATAAAAAAGATAAATAAACTTCTTTGCATAAAAAAAGTAGAAGATCAAGTACCAATAGTAATAAGGTGGAGAACATACAACTCCTTGGTTAATTAATGGTGAAAATTAGCTTTAACATGTGCAGAACAAACTTGTTTTCTCCTTACCAAATGCCTTAGACAACCTCCCAATGCATGAAACCCACTTTCATTTTATAAATCAACAAAAAAAATATTTTCTTGTCATCGTCGTGGCTACGACATGGAGGCTTAAATTTGAACATGGTAGCCAAAAAATGTAGAAAAAAAGCTAAAGAGAAAAAAAATACCTTTTCCATGCGTATCTTTGGCCACCAACGAACAATGTAGCTCTTGTCATTATTGTCGCCACTAAGACAGGTCCAAAATCATTGTGATGAAGGTATTACAAGCCAACTTTATGATGAGAGCTGAAGATGATGATGGTTGGCGCATACAACTAGGTTTCAAGCTCTAAAGTAAAAGAAATTGATATATACAATTGGGTTTCAAATAAAAGAGCACGGAGAGAAATCGTATTTTTTGGTTTTAAAAAATGAACTATAGGTGTCTGTCTTTACTCGTGATAGACACCTATTGTACACTAATATGTGTCTGCTTTTATTAAAGCCAGACACATATGAGTGTAGAGATATTACGCTTCTGTCCTTTTTAACGACAGACACCTAAAGTAAAAAATATATGTGTCTATCTTAATACAAGTTGAATTTTACGTGTCTGTCATTTATATTAACAGACGTATATACCAATAAAAATATTTTTCAATAATTAATTCAAAAAAATTATTGTTTATTAATAAACAATAGGTGTCTGTTGTTTGTTAAGACAGACACTAAAAGTACATCATATGTGTCTGTTTTTTATTAAGACAGACGCCTAAAATACAAGTTAAATTTTATATGTCTGTCGTTTATATTAACAAACACATATGCTTTGTCATTTTATCATATATTTACAAAAATGTCACCGCCTCTATTTTATATGTCTGGTATTTATACAACAGACACATATAATCTTCGCTTAAAGGTATTTTTACACTAGTGATTCTACCATTTAACATACCAACTACCTAATTTCATGCTTTTAAAGGATATTCAATACTTTTACATACCAAAATTATCTCTTAATCCATTCTTAACATCATTATGTGAACATCATCCTTAATTGCATATTTTCAACCTAGGCAAGTTATTAACCAAAATATCAACAAAGCAATATCCATTTAACACACACCAACCATAACATTCCATTCTCTACCTCCCTATATGATTGTTTATAACATTTTTATACTCTAAAAGCATTTTAGCATGCCATGCATATTAACATCCAAATTCTCAACATTTTCATATACTAATATACATCCACATATACCAAAGTAGCATTAAACACACAATTATGCATTTGTTGTATATCCACCCTCACAAATGTATCATTCTACAAACACATAACAACATCTCATATACATATGCTTTAATTGATCTCATTACCTATGCATTTAAGTAATTATATTACAAAAATGAACCAAATATACTTTGGATATGGTTATGTACAAACCTTAACCAAAAGAGAGTTCCAAGAACACTTTTCAACCTTCTTTCAAGCTTTTTCCCTCTCTTGAGTGGAAACTTCCTCACCAACAATGTAACATCATACCTTATGCATTTAGTAAAACCTATCCATGTGTCTAGTAATCACATATGGCATATAGGTAAGTTAAACGAACCTGTTAACATTGATAGTAATTTTTTTAATTATCACATCCCTATCATCATTTAATAAATCTACAAATCAACATATCTCACATATACTAAAACTTAAACTTTACATCTAAGGTTTACTAGTTGCATCCATTTACATATCATTTTACAACTCTGAGTAAATATACATGTATATTCACATAAATCCAAAATGTAGATGACAAGATTCCATATTAGTGTGGAATGCAAGGAGAGAGAGTGGTGAGGCTCAGCCGATGACCTGTGTTCCACGTCTTCTATATGCCACTTAAAATAAGCTATCACTTTCTTTTACCTGAAAAATGATACAAATTGATGAGTTACGGTTCAGTGAGAGTAATCATCAAACAAGCTCTAAAGTACCAAGTAACTCATAGTAACAAATCACAAATCCAACGCATACCTTGTATTCCATTTCATTCACCAGTATCGTATAGTTACTAGCAAAATTAAAGCATATGATTGCTATTCTTTGCTTATGCTTATGCTTTTCTCATTTGATTTTGTTGTGACCAAGTCAAATAGACATTGCCCTAAGTTTTCATATGAACATTTGCATTTGCTCGCTAGCTTGACCATTTGTTTCATTTGCACATTTGTTGGGCCATATGCCTCTTTTTTGGCTTGCAATGTCAATTTACTAGTCACAATGCCTTTTTGAGTCCTTATGCATATGCATTTGTAACTAAGCATTTATCAACCATTATATTCTTATTACATATACCATTCATATACCACATATATACCTCATATGCCACACATATACCTTGCATCTACTATACATATACCATGCGTACATCACGTATGCCACACATATACCTCAAATATGTCATATATATACCACTCATATGTACCACATACATCACAATTATCCATTATCTTATTATGAAGGTCAATCATGACAATCATATGAATCGCATAATCTCAAGTCAATTCACATTTCACATAGCAAGCTATATCAATGTGCACTAAAGAACTCAGTTGATAATTAAACTCATATTTCTCCTTTGATTCTGACCCTTAACTTATTGTCTATCCATTTCTTGTGGGTCTCCAATTTGTTGTAAGCCGAATATGAAAATATAGTCGATTCATTTATGAATAGAAAAACATAATATGACTTAAACAAATTAATGTGCATATTCATATACATAGTTAGGATTTTTCCTATGGGACAATGTGACCTTATGGGACTTATTAGCCTATAAATCTTTTTAAAATTGTCCAATTTATATGATTCTTATTTCTAATTAAATATAAAATTGAATTATATAACATACTCAAAATTTAGAGAAATTCTAGCATTGTACTATTTTTTGTGGAATTTCAAATCATGTTTTGTTTTCTACCCTATTTATGCCCTTTGGCAGTTTTAGGGTGCAAATTTTGGTCCTTTATATCTTACAATATGTAAGTAAGATTTTAATGAAACTTGGTATACACTTAGATAGGTTAAAACATAACATTTGTTTATTACAACTTTTATCATTTATGTCCCTAAGGTCCTGAAATTATAAGAAATATTTCACTAGTCCATAATAGAGTTGCCTTCCGGACTAGTATGACTTATGAAGGCCATATCTTACTCTATACATAACATATTAAGGTGAAAGTTTTACCAAAGTTTGTCTAATACATAACCCTATAACATTTATGTTTTGACTAATTAGATATTCCATCTAGAAGGAGTTAAAAAAAAAAAAAGCAAACAAACTGTTGGACCTGTCTTGGGCACTAAGCAGATAACTCAAACTATGGAACAGTGATTGTTACATTCACAATAACTCAATATCCACAAGATATATGAACCTGAAATTTGGTATCAAGCTAGATAACATATATATCCACAATTGTAATGTTTTTAGCTTTTTAAAATACAGGCTCTATCATATTCAAAATAAATAAACACAGTAGCAAACTCAGCTAGGATTCATACCCAGATAATTTCCAATTAGATGCCAATATCTTTTAATATACACCAAATATTGCCAAACTATTCATATATCCATACACATAAGACATAAATGAACAACTTTTATGTTTTAAAGTTCTCCAAATTCGATCCATAAGGTCATCCAAATCAGAGTGCAATATATTGCTGCAACATAACCCTAATAGTTTACACCAACACTAGAACACTAGAGAGAAGATTACAAAAATTAAGTGAAATAAGGAGGAAAAGAAGTTGAAATGGGAGGAAAAGAAGAAGAAATGAAGCTAAAGTTAGGTAGGCTGAATAGTGAGGAGGAAGATAAGGTCCACCTCCCACCACCTCATTTTTCTCATTTTCCCCTTTTTGTTTCTTCCTTTCTTTTCTTTTTCTTTACCTTTTATTTTATTTTATTTTATTTTGTTTATTTTCATTTTTCTTCATTAATTTTATTTAATAATTTTATTCACATAAATTTTAATTTTATGTCATCCTCAACTAAATTATAAAATAGACATGTGCAATTCAGCACAATTGCAAAATACTCAAACACATTGCTAGTGTGTGTTGTGAACGTGTACATATAAAATACATATGTAATGTATGTGTTCAAGCAAAATATATGCAAATGCATATGTCCAAATGAAATGCATGTAAAAACAGATATGTGGGAAGTCGAGGATGTTACAATTCTCCCTTTCTTTTAAAACTTTCATCCTCAAAATTTAATACCTGTAAATAGGTGTGGATATTGCCTTTTCATATTCTATTCTTTTTTCCATGTTGCCTCTTCTAGTGAATGGTTATGCCATAATACCTTAACTAATGGTATTTCTCAGCTTCTCAATTGTTCAGTCTTATATCTGATGACTTTCCACTGGTTCTTCGATATAACTCATGTCATCTATGATTTCAATGGCTTGATTGTTAAACACATGTATGGGATCTGGTCTGTATCTTCTAAGCATGCTCACATGAAACACGTTATGAATTTGAGTCTTCTCTAGTGGTAAAGCCAATTTGTATTCCAATGGACCAACCTTCTCAATAATTTCATAAGACCCTATGTACCTTGGGCTAAATTTACCCTTCTTGTCAAATTGAATTACCTCTTTCCATGAAGATACTCGTAGAAATACTTTTTCACCTAACACGTATTTTGTCTCCCTTCTATGCTGATCAGCATAACTTTTCTGTCTATCTTGTGTTGCCTTTAGCTTGTTTTGACAACATTGATCTTATCCATTGTGTTTTGTACAATCTCTAGCCCTTCTAATGTACGTGCTCCTTCTTCATCCCAAATGATGGGGCTTATGCACTTTCTGCCATACAATGCCTCATATGATTCCATCTGGATACTGCTATGATATTGATTGTTGTATGCAAATTCTATCAATGCTTATATTCATCCCAAGCTCTTCTGAATTCCATAGAATATGTCCTAAGCATTTCTTCCAATGTCTATATAGTCCTTTCTGATTGTTCGTCAGTCTATGGGTGGAATGCAGTGCTGAAGTTCAATTTTGTTCCTAATGCATCTTGTAAACATACCCAAAAATGTTAAGTAAACTATGGATCTCTATCAAACATAATGGATACTGAAATTCCATGTAATCTGACAATCTCATTCACATATAATATTGCCAAAATATCGAGTGTACACCTCCATCTAATGGGTAGAAAATGTGCTGACTTGGTTAATCTATCAACAATTACCCATACTGCATCATTTTTTCATAGTCTTTGGCAATCCATAAACAAAATCCATCGTTATCTTCTCCCATTTCCATTTTGGCATAGGCAGTGGATGTAATTTACCAACTGGTGCCAAGTATTCAATATTAATCTACTGACATGTTAAACATTTAGAAACATATTCTGCTATGTCTTTCTTCGTTCATAGCCACCAGTAATGAGGTCTCAAATTGTGATACATCTTAGTCATCCCTGGGTGCATTGTGTGCCCCTTCCATTATTTCCTGGCGCAAGTTGTCAATATTTGGAACACATATGCGTGACTCCAACATCAATCATCATCCTTCAAATATAACTCTATACTGTTTCCCTGCCTTACCATTTTTTCTCACATAATTGAGAATATTTTCCCTGTGCTTTTTTGATTCTTTCCTTTAGTATAGGTCTAACATGAAGAGTAACAGTCAGTGATCCACCATCATGCATATTCAATTTAACATTCATTGATCGTAATTGAATCAAATATGGAAAAGAGGATGCTTGCAAGTGAGCTACATTGCTACTAGACTTTATACTTAATGCATCTGCTACTACATTAGCTTTCCCTAGATAGTATTCAATGGTGCAGTCATAATCTTTTAACATCTCTAACCATTATATCTATCTCATGTTTAACTCTTTTTGTGTCAGTAAATATCCCAAGCTCTTATGGTCTGTGAAGATTTAGAATGTCTCACCATATGGATAATGCTTCCAAATCTTCAATGCAAATACAACTGCGACCAATTCCTGATCATGCACTGGATATGAGATCTCATGTGGTCTCAACTTTCTGGATGCATAAGTTATCACCTTACCATGTTGCATCAATGCACATCCTAAACCCTAGTGAGAAGTATCACTTATACCGTAAATCTGTCTGTACCCATAGGAATAGCTAACACTGGTGCTGAGGTTAACCTCTATTTTAGCTCATCCAAACTCCTTTGGCATTCTGGAGCCCAATTGAAAGACACAGTTTTCCTAAGTAATTTAGTCAAAGGGCTAGCAATCAATAAAAATCCATCAACAAATCTGCAGTAGTGTCCTGCTAAACCTAGGAAACTATGTATTTCTAAAACATTTTTAAGAGCTCCCCAATTTACCATGGCCTCTATTTTGTTTGGGTATACCTCTATGCCCTTGCTTGATACAACATGTCTAAGAAACACCAAATGATCGAACCAGAATTCACATTTACTAAGTTTGGTTTACAATTGTTTCTCCCTTAAAGTATGCAACACAATTCTTAAATGTTGTTCATGTTCTCCCCTATCCTTTGAGTGCACCAATATGTCATCAATAAATGCTATCAAAAATTTATCTAGATATGGTTGAAACACTTTATTCATTAATGTCATAAATGGAGCTGGAACATTAGTTATTCCAAATGGCATTACTAAAAATTCATAATGTCCATACTTTGTTCGAAAGGCAGTCGTTGGAACATCTACTTCTTCTACCTTCAATTGGTAATAGTCTGATTTCAAATCAATCTTAGAGAATATTTGGGCTCCTTGCAATTGGTCAAACAAATCATCTATTCTGGGCAACAAATATTTGTTCTTGACTATCATTTTGTTTAGTTGCCTATAATCAATGTACAATCTGATTGTTCCATATTTCTTTTTAACAAATAATATTGGAGCTCCCCAAAGTGATACACTAGGTCTGATATACCCTTTATCATGCAATTCCTGCAATCAGGTCTTCAATTCTTTCAACTCAATTGGGACCATTTTATAAGGTGACATTGATATTGGTGTTGTTCTTGGTACTAGTTCAATAGTGAATTCTATCTCTCTATATGGTGGTAAACCACGTAGATCATCTAGAAATACACCAGAAATGTTCCCTCATCACTGGTATATTTTTAAGCAAGCTATTAGTGGTTCTAGTATTAGTCACATATGCCAAATATGCCTCACATCCTCATTTGATCATCCAAAATGCTCTTACATTTGAGATTAGACATGTAGGCACAAGTTTTCTTTTACCCTAAAATACAACCCTTGGCTGGTTCAGTGATTCTAAAATTACTTCCTTAGTAAAGCAATTCACTATTGCGTAATGTTTAGTTAACCAGTTCATTCCCAATATCACATCAAATTCATATAGTGGCAATAAGATCATATCAACTATCAATTTAATATTATCATTGCATATCAAGAAATCATGACAGACATTATTCACAGCTACTACTGTCCCTAGTAGAGTTCTCACATTTATGTCAATCCCCAAAGGCTCATTCTTTTGATGCAATTTGGATACCATATGCAATGATATAAATGAATGTATGGAACCAGGATTAATCAATACATATGCTAATATATCAAAAATATAAATATTACCAGTGACTACTTTGGGAGCATCAACTGCCTCCTACATAGTAATGGCAAACACCCTAATCTCTGTAGGGGATTTAGAACTCTATCCTTCAGATCTGGTAACTTCTCTACCTACTATACTAGTTTTGCCCTTGCCTCTGCCTCTTTCCTGTGTCCCACTAATAGGGTAGACCATCGGTGCCTCAACTATAATCTCAAATACTCCTCTGCCTCTACTGGTTTTTGCTAGTTTGTCTCTTTTTCGACAGTCTCTATACATATGCTCTAATGACCCTCGGTGCCTCAACTATAACATGCTCATGTGAGCATTCTGCATTCGTCCGTATGTTGTCTACCACAATGAGTACATGTAGGCCTCAATTTTGCATATTGGCTCTGTCCTCTGCCTGGATGAAAAAAAGTAGTCACACAACCTTTAGAACTCATGTATCCACTTCTATTACCAAACTATGTTGGCATGTATTTGCTTCTTTTCCCCTACCTTCTGCTAGACTCTCTAGAAAACTCTCGTGCTGCCTTTTTAAATTATTGTTCTCCAGCTTCTTTCATTAACTTTTCAGCTTTAATTGCTACAGCTCTGAGTTTGGTATAACTGTTAAGATCATTAGTTGTAATTCTATTTCTAATCTCACTTTTGAGATCCTCCTCAAACTTCTAGCATTTGTCTTTTTCAGTAAAGAACATAAAAGGTGGCATAGTAAGAAAGTTTATTGAATTGCACCTCATAATCAACAACAGACATGTTCCCCTATTTTAGATTTAGGAATTCTTTTCTCTTCTCATCTTTATGTGCTTCAGGCATATAATTATTCTATAATTGCCAAAGGAAATCATTCCACATTAGGACTGGTGGTTGTGCATCACTATCTGAGATTGTTTCCCACCATTCATAGGCATTGCCTTAAAGCAATGATACTGCATAATCAAATTTCTCCTCTGGTGTGCATCTCATCATATTCAGTACACTCTGTTTTTTTAACCTATGTCTCTGCTTCTACTGGGTCTGTTGTGCCATTGAAATCAACTGCACCTTGTTTTCTCAACTTTTCATAACATCTTTCCCTATATATTTCAGGCCCCTGTACTTTTTGTTGGGTATTTTCATAGGATACTTTTGCATGTGATGATTGTGATGCATGTACTAAAGCCCTAACCCCTAGTGCTGGTTGATCTCTATGCAAGTGGGGTGATGCCTCATGAGAATGCATTTCATCCAGCTCTTCTTCCTTGGTGAATCATGTCTTATGATGGTCCTAAAATACATAGAATTATGACACTACATAATGTTCAACACATAGGACGCATATGTTATCATGATCTTATGCAAATGCATATTTCCATGGAACCTATCCCTGCTCTGATACCAAAATGTAACATCATACCTTATGCATTTTAGTAAAACCTATCCTTGTATCTAGTAATCACATATGGTATACAGGTAAGTTAAACGAACATGTTAACATTGATAGTAATTTTTTTTTATCATCACATCCATATCATCATTCAATAAATCTGCAAATCAACATATCTCACATATATTAAGACTTAAACTTTACATCTAAGGTTTACTAGTTGCATCCATTTATATGTCATTGTACAACTCCGAGTAAATATACTTGTATATTCACATAAATCCAAAATATAGATGACAAGATTCCATGTTCGTGTGGAATGCAAGGAGAGAGAGTGGTGAGGCTCGGTTGGTGACCTGTGTTCCATGTCTTTTATATGGCACTCAAAATGAGATATCACTTTCCTTTACCTGAAAAATGATGCAAATTGATGAGTTGCAGCTTACTGAGAGTAATCATCAAACAAGCTCTAAATTACCAAGCAACTCATAGTAACAAATCACAAATCCAATGCATGCCATGTATTCCATTTCATTCATAAGTATCATGTAGTTAACAGAAAAATTAAAGCATATGATTGCTATTCTTTTCTTATGCTTATGCTTTGCTCATTTGACTTTGTTGTGACCAAGTCAGATAGACATTGCCCAGGGTTTCCATGTGAACATTTTCCATGTGAATATCTGCATTTGCTAGGTAGCTTGATCATTTGTTTCATTTGCACATTTGTTGGGCCACATGCCTCTTCGTTTGCTTGAAATGTCAATTTACTAGACACAATGTATTTTTAAGTCCTTATGCATATGCATTTGTAACTAAGCATTCATCGACCATTATATCATTATCACATATACCATTCATATACCACATATATACCTTATCTGCCATACATATACCGTGTATATACTATACATATACCATGCATACATCATGTATGCCACACATATACCTCAAATATAGCATATATATACCACTTATATATACCACATACATCACTATTATTCATCATCTCATTATGAAGGTCAATCATGGCAATCATATGAGTCGCATAATCACAAGTCAATTCACATTTCACATAGCAAGCGATATCAATGTGCACTAAAGAAATTATTTGATAATTTAACTCACATTTCTCCATTGATTTTGACCCATAACTTATTATCTATCCCCCTTGTGGGTCTCCAATTTATTGTGAGCCTATTATGGAAATATAATTGATTAATTTATGACTAAAGAAACTTAATGTGGCTTAAAAAAATTAATGTGCATAGTTCATATACATAGTTAGGGTTTTTCCTATGGGGCAGTGTGACCTTATGGGATTGATTAGCCCATAACTTTTTCTAAAACTATCCAATTTATGTGATTATGTTTTATTAAATATAACGGATAATTATATAACATACTAAAATTTCAGAGAAATTGGATCATTGTACAATGTTTTGTGGAATTTCCAATTGTGTTATGATTTCTGCCCTTTGGCAGTTTTAGGGTACCAATTTTGGTCCTTCATATCTTATAATATGTATCCTATATTATAATGAAACTTGGTATAAAATTATATAGTTAAAATGGAACATTTTTTTTTATGTTTACAACTTTTATCAATTAGATCTCTAAGGTCCTCAAATTGTAAGACATATTTTTACTGGTCCATAATAGAGTTGGCTTTTGGACCAGTATGACTTTGGTATGAACCTAAACTTTGGTATCAATATAGATAACATATGTATCTAAAATTTTAATGTTTTGAGCTTCTTAAAATGCAGGTTCTATCATATTAAAAATAAACAAACACAATAGCTAACTCAACAAGGGTTCTCACCCAAACTAGTTCCAATTAGATGTTATGTTTGAAAATTCATATCTTTTCATATACACCAAATCTTGAAAACATATTTGTATATCCATAAAAATAAGACTTAAGTGAACAAAATGTTATGTTTGAAGCTTCTCCAAATTCGATCCATAAGGTCATAAAAATCAGAGTGCAAAATACTACTGCAACATAACCCTAACAATTCAAACCAACACTAGAACAATGGAGAGAAGATTACTTACCAAGAAGAATTTGAAAGGGATGAATTTGTTTCAAAACTTAAGTGAAATAAGGAGGAAAAGAAGGTATGAAATGGGGAAAGAAGAAGAAGAAATAAAGCTAAAGTGAGGGAGACATAATAGTGAGAGGAAGATAAGGTCCACCTCTCATCTCCTCACTTTTGTCATTTTCCCTTTTTTTTTTGTTTTTCTTTTGTTTCTTTTCAGTTTTTTTCATTAATTTGATCTAATAATTTTATTAACATAAATTTCAATTTCATGTCATCCTCAACTAAATTAAAAAATGAAGACGTGCAATTCAACACAATTGCAAAATACTCAAACACATAGCTAGTGTGTGTCATGAACTTGTCCCTATAAAAATAAATATGAAATTCATGTGTTCAAGTAAAATATATGCAAATGCATATGTCCAAATAAAATGTATGTAAAAACAGATATGTGGGAAGTCGAGGATGTTACAAACAAGGGATCCTAATATACAAATACAATAAAAACACCATTAAAACCAAGATGTTTTAAGGGTTCTAACTCTCCCTACTCATCATACAACAAAAGAGGGGTTTTCCTAACCTAAACCCTAAACTAACCATACCTAACCTCAAACCCACGAAAAAGTAACCATAAATTGAAGAATAAGAGGAAGGGAATGAGCTACTTACTCGAACCTACAAGTTATAGTTGTTGGGGTCTCAAAATTCCAACTATATGCTCCACTCCTCTTCCTTTTCAAGTTATTCTTATAGATAAATCACTTTTTTCTTTGATTTTCTCCCCATATTAATCATTTGCATCTAGTTTTGGTGTGTTTGAGTGAAGGAATGGGTGGAAAGGTGTTAGATATCTTTAAGGGGTGAAGGGATTAGGGTTTGTTATGTCAAAATGGAGAAGAAGAATGGCATTTTCCTTAAATATCCCATGATTCATCGTCATGACTCATATTTCTCGGACATGAATCACCTACTGCATTTCTCCCTCTTTTGTAACCCATAATTCACGATTGTGACTAACCTTTCATTGGTGTTAATCATTTATTATCTTATTTCTTTTTTATTTTTCTTGTTCTATCTCTCTAATGCATCAACTTCCTTTGCCCACTCACTTGTTTGACAACAACTACATAATTGTACTAATATCTATACCTTATATTATGGGTGTGACAGTTATCTCACCTCTAAGAAAATTTTGTTCTCAAAATTTTAACTAATTGTCTGGTTGAAAGCAACTGTAGGCATTGAGTATGTATTGTTTCTTTAGTATCCCAAGTTACCTATTTCATAATATGGTTCCTTCATATCACTTTCATAAAGGCACTATTTTATTTCTCAACTCTTTCACTTCTCATCCTAAAATCTCCACCAACTCTTTCTTATAAGCCAAGTCAGGTTGCACATCAATGGATTCCTTCAAAATCATATGCATAGAGTAGGACAAAAATCTCTGAAGCATAGATATATGAAAACATCATGAATATATGCCAACTTTGGTGGTACAACAAGTTTATATACCACTGGTCCAACCCTCTCTAAGATCTCATAAAATATAATAAATTGGGGACTCAACTTCCTCCTTTAGCCAAAGTGGAAAACCTTTTTTTAAAGAGATACTTTAAGGAAAGCCTTATCACTCACACCGTATTCAATATCTTTCCTCTTCAAATATGCATAAGAATTTTGCCTGTCAGATGTAGTCTTTAACTTATCTCTGATAATTCTAACCTTTTCCTCTATATCTTGCACTAACTCGGGTCCTACAAGTTTCTTCTCAATGAGCTTTGTCCAATAAAAAGGTGTCCAATACTTTCTACTATAAAGTACATCATACTGGATCAGTGACTATTGTTATACATTAATTCCATAAAAGGTAAGTACTTTCCACAACTTTTCTCAAACTCAATAACACAATACCTTATCCTATCCTTAAAATTTTGGTTAAACCTCTCTGATTGACCATCTATTAGGGGATGGAATGCCATACTGAAAAGAAGCCTGATACCCAAGGCTTTCTAAAAAGCACTCCAAAACTGCGTTGTAAATCTGAAATCTCTATTTGATATGATAGAAAAGGGGTACCCTGTGCAACCTAACTATCTCACTCACATACAATTTTGTCGGCTTATTTAATGGATAATCTTTCTTGATCGGTAGAAAGTGAGTCGATTTGGTTAATCAGTAGACCATAACTCGTGTATTATCACATTTCTTGGGCTCAAAAGTAATCCAATTACAAAATCTATAACAATTCTTTCTCATTTCTGCTATGGAATAGTAGTCGGCTATAACAAGACAGAGGGTACTTGATGCTCTACCTTAACTTACTAGTAAGTCTGACTTCTAGTAGTGACTTTATGACATATTTCTTCATTCCTGGCCACTAATACCTTCCTCTCAAATCCTGTTATGTCTTGTTGCTTTTTAGTTGCATAGCATACTTAGAGTCATGGGCCTTTTTCATGATTCTTTATCTCAATTCTTCTGTACTAGACACATACAGCCTAACCTAGAAGTATAGGCTTCCATATGCCTCATATTTGAAATCCAATCTCTCTTACTTGTAAACCAATTCCAAAATCTCTAACAACTTCTAGTTCATTTTTTAGCATCCTTCACCTTATAATTTATTGTAGGTCAAAAATGAAATTCTACCGAAGACTTGCCCAAATGATAATCATCTATCCTGATTCTCACATACTTTGTTAATAATATAGGTACTTCATGATGCATTCCTTAGTTTTCTCCCTTCCTTTCTAATTACTTGCTCCTTGCCTTGATGTTGGATAACTATTATTACATTTTATGTATATGATGTTCTAACTTGGTTTACTTTTCTCCATTTTCTTGATGTACTAAAATCCCTCCCCAATAAGGGATCTATTAAACTGCTTCACCTATCTATCTTGAGTTTTGTACTTTTTAATCTCTCTAAGCCTATAAAAATCTGACACATAGCCCTGTTAGGTTATTTCTCAGCACATTATGTATTCGTATCCCTCTTACCTTATTATACTTGGAGGTCATAATCCATTTGTAGTCCTAAGCCGATCATCATTTTTCCCTTTGATTCATATGAGACTCTATTTTTGTGGAGAAGAAACCTTATCTACCTATGTTAACATAGTTGCAACATTTCTTCTCATTTCTTGATGACAACATTTCATCTTTATTATTATCTCATTAGTTATGAACTCCCAATCTCTGACTAAATATTCAGTTTTTAAAGCTACATCTCCATCTTTAACCTCACTAGGAAATAGTATATGTTTCCATCGTCGAAATGACAACAAATCTTCATAAAAGATTTTTCACCATAACTGTACCATCTTCGAGTTTTGAAGATTTTTGCAATCAACTCCCTTTTATCTACACCGACTATTGTCCCATACTATATGAACTAGCCTATTGTCAAAAGTGTAACCTATGCAAGATCAACATCCAGATGGGTTAGCTGAAGTCTCTCTTTTCATCACATTTTACAAACCTTTGTGTACCCTTTTTAATCACTATTGGTTCTTTGATCAAGATCTTTTGCTTTCTATGATCATCACCTTTAACTAATATGAGCATGTGTTATATAGAATTAAGGTAACATATGATCCCAATAGTTCTTTAAGTTGTACTACTAGCCTCATAAATCTAGTCATAGACTCTTATATTGTGGATTTGAAACTAACTCTTTTTGAAATTAAAGTTATGTCATAAACTATATGTTTGTCCAGTGTAGCTTGATAAGACATTTAGAGCACAATGTCCATCTTCTCTTCGTTTAGCATTTCTCTTCACATTAAGATACCTTTTTCACTTAAATTATTGGTTTTCTATGGCAAGAACAAAAACAACAATTAGATAATTCCTTTACCCTATTCAACATCATTGCTTAGCTCTCGAGATTCTGTGACTAATCTCCCTTTTAATAATTATAGTTTATCATCTTTTTCTTTTATACCTCTATTTGGTAATATATATATATATATATATATACACACACATACCTCACACCCAACTATGGTGTTTCTTTCAATGGCTAACACCTAACCCAAAATTTCCCTTGTGTTTTTCAATGGCTCACACAAAAACCAAATTCTTGTGTTTTATGGCTCACAGAATAAACCCTTACAAGTGTTTCACTCTTAACCTGAAATACCCAAACTCACTTTTGAGTAATTGGTTACAATGAAAATACTCACTAACCTACAATGCTCAGAAATTATGAGCAATTAGTTTTTTACAAAGAATAAAGGTTTGTTGAGAGAAATAATAATGCACAAGACTACAACAAGATTAATGATTCACAGTAAATGTTGTTCTCTTTTTTGAGATTCATAAATGGTTTGCATTTAGACACCCTCTGTGAATTATAGTCATTTTGGTGCATTTAATGCGAAAATAGTCGTTTAACCAACTCTTAACTTCGAATCTAACATGTTTTTCTGTCCTCATTCACGGACGTGAATATATGTGTCACGGTCGTGAATGTTCTTCCAAGCTGTGGTCCAAGTGGTGACTCTGGTTGTGAAGCTCTCTAGAAGAATTGGAAGTGTTTGCTCATGGGCATGACTGATATTTTCACATGCGTGAATATTTTTCTAAGCTGTGGTTTAAGTGGTGACTCTGGCCGTGAAGTTCTCTAGAAGAGTTGGCATTTTTCAGTACGGGCATGAATACTGTTTCATAGGCGTGACTGTATGATCATTCACAGTTGGTATGATCATTCACGGTTGGTATGATCCTTTATGGCCGTGAACTTTGAACGGTTGAGAGTTGGCGCTTAGCTTTATTCACGGGCATGACATAATTAGTCATGGGCGTGACTTTGCTATTTCTTTGATTTTAATCTTCATAAGTTCTCTTTCAATCTTGCTTTATGTTCTAATCAAGATATATCATATTTAACACAGTTAGAACAAAAACATTGTTAAATACATTATTGCTATTTTATTTATTAACATCAAAATGACAAAAATACCCCTCAAGGTTCAACAATCTCTCCCTTTTTAATAGTGACAAATAATCTAGCAATATGTACTTTTGAGAAGTCTCCCCATCAAAAAGGTGCTTAAAATAAATTAATGAAGTGTAAGATTTGAAAGATGTATAGCAAAGTTATTTGCGAACAATGCAAGGTATATCCTAAGTATATCTCATCACTTAACACATATATAACAAGTATATTCAAGGTATGTGTGAGATATATGTTAAGTATATCTTTTATATTAATCTTGCAAAGTAAATGTGATGTTGATATTAGGTATATGTTATGCATATTACCAGTTAAAGAAAGGTTTACATATTCCACACATTGCATAATAATAACATATATTGCTAACCACACAATTGCATATATTGCAAGGTTCTCCCCCTGTTGTCATCAACAAATAAAAAAAATGAAATCATAATAAGATAATTGTATTAAAATTAAAAGGAGAAGGATTACAAAGATTCAAAAACATAAAATAAAGTCCTATAACATTAAAAATAAATCTACATTATGAAACCCAGGACTTCAGTTAGGCTTCAAGCCTAACAAATCATCCTTAAGGCATGCTACCTCTGCCTTGAGGTTGTCCATATGAGACTCCATGAAGTCTTTTGAGGTTTTCCAACCTCTTATTGATGGAAGCCTGCATCATGTCAAGGCAATGTGCTATAAGATCAGCAACCTACTATGCCAAGCTGGGTGTGGTAGAGGCCGATGATTGACCAACTTCTTCCACTACTGTCGGTGTCGATGTCTTGTCACAGGCTCGCTTCCTTTAATGAACAGATTGGAGACCATCTTTGAAGGCGTCAAAATCATGATCTTCCCAATCTATTTCACCAACTGGAGTGGTGAAACGGTAGTAGACATTATCTTCATGAATAATGCGGACAACTGCTTCCATCTTGATAAAAGTCTCGACATCAAGTCGATCTCGTGGATGAGCTGGAATAAGAGTGTAAATGTGCTCATCAAGATTCAGATACCCTAGCTCAATGGAAAGGTGAGTTATACACCGCCAATCAAAATATCTCTTAATGGCTTCGTCGCAATGGAAAGGAGATGATTTGCAAACCATCGAGAAAAAGCTATAGATAATCCTTTTCATCCCATTTCCAATAAGAAGAGCTCCAATTTTCTGACTGCCTCGTTACTATCTCCTCTGGCAAAAATACTACAAGTTAGAAACCTATGTAAATACTTATGCACGTGAGACTGAAGGTGGGTGCTCTTTGTCTTCTTCACATCCCAACTACACTCAATGTCGAAATGTGTCCAAGCTGGTGGAGCATAAAATTCGACTTCACTCTCATTGAGAATGCCATCGGAGGGAAGCTTGAAAATAGTGCCAAACTTTGCTATTGTGAGAGTATTCGAATGCTTACAGAGCTGGAATTTGACAGTGCCAGTGGGAGAGACTTGCAATGTGCTAAGGAACTCAAGAGTTGGTTCCCTTAGCATTGGCTGATAAATGTCCACAAACTCTTTGAGATGAAAAGCTTGCAACTGTTCAATCATGCTTGTCTCAAGACCAAGAATGTTGACAAAATTTGACTCGAAGGATCGAGACAAGAGTAAGGGTCTTTTCTTGAGAACGACATATCGCAGATAGCAAATTTCTAGAATGATGTTGAAAAGATAATCAATTATCCATTAAGGCCTAGAATTCAATCTTAACTTTGAGAATTTTGTTACCTCTTTCGGGTCAGTCACCTTTTCTCTTCCCTTTTAGGCCATTTTGAACTCCATTTGGATGTGGAATTCATGCAACTCCTTGTTGGCCCCTTTCTTTTTAGTTGCTTTTCAATTTTTATGGCCATATGGACCATGTCTTCAAAGTCCGCATAGTGTTGTAATTCAATAACATTAGCAATATCTTTGTTCAAACCCCCTAGGAAACGTGCCATAGTGACTTCTGGATCCTCCTCCACATTGGCTCTCATCATTGCCATCTCCATCTCCTTATGGTAATCTTCAACGATCATGGATCCTTGTGTAAGGTATTGCAAGTTTTGGTGCAACTCCCTATAGTAATAGACTTGCACAAATCGTTTTCTCATCGCCCTCTTCATCTCCTCCCACCTTCTAATGGGTCTTTCTCCATTGTTTCTTCTAGTCATCATTATCTGATCCCACCAAACAAGAGCATAATTAGTGAATTCAATAATAGCAAGTTTTACTTTTTTCTCTTCACTGTAGTTGTGGCATTCAAAAATGAGCTCCACTTTTCTCTCCCATTCTATGTATGCTTCAGCATCATTCCCCCCTTTAAAAGGTGGAATTTTCATTTTGATGGAATTGATGTTGCTATCACACTTATCTCCTCCTCTCCTCGTTGAATGGGTACCATCTTCATCATCGTAGGAATCAAAGTCCTCATCTTCTTCTTGAGGCAAAAACCTCCCTATTCTAGAATTGTAAATGTTCCATTTCCCATGAGTCTGTTACTCTTCTTTTGTTTTTTCTGGAATTTGAAGTGCTTTGCTGTCTCACCTCTTCAATTTTTCGATCTTGTCTCTCCATCTTCTCATTAAAAGATTCAATCATGGAAAATAGCCTTTGTAATTTAGATTGGACAGCCTCTAATGGTATGAGTTTCAGCTAGTCCTCTCGTTCACTACTTCCCCTTGCATTTTCCTTTGACATGGTTAGTAATTCAAGTAATAATGAAGTAAAAGGACCTCACAATCACTCCCTCGCGTGTTTCTCTCAAAACAAACTATATACCACTTGTGTTTCACATAAATAATGGCTTTTACCCTCTTTTAAGCTCACCATTCTTGCCTTTTACCACTCAAAATTTGAATCTCAAAATTACAAGTAAGAACTAGAAACAAAATCAAACAATATGCAAGTGATCTGTGCTAAGAATGAACAATGAACCCTAACAAGAATGAATGGGACAAAGTCTAGAAGCAAACTGATGTGAATATATATATATATATATATATATATATATATATATATATATATATATATATATATATATATATATATATATATATATATATATATATATATATATATATATATATATATATATATATATATATATATATATATATATATATATAAAGCAAACCCAACTTCACAACTAGCTCAGTGCTAGCTATATTTCTATCAATCACCATGCGACACATCTTGCTATTGATAAGGCATCTAGTATTAAAATTGCAAAACATGATGATAAACCTAACTAAAAGCTCTAATTCCAAACAAATGCGGAACCCCAAAGACCATGCCTTGAAACCCCTCAATAAGACAAGGTAAACAAACCTTAAGCTATGGTGATCATATATTGAATCCGACCCAAAGCTAACCAATGTAGCAAAGAACCAAGATTATAAGGTTTATTAAGAATAGCCACACCATAAACAATATTACTTGATAATTAACTAATTCCTAAAGGTAATAAAGAGATGCAAATCTACCTCACTTTAAAGAAAACTCTCAAATTCATTTTTGATCATTGATGTCTTGTAAAAGAAGCCTAGATGAGTATTTATAGCCCTAAGTCTTTGAATCCTTTATGGTAAAGGATAACTAAATCCTATTCTAATTCAACTCCTAAAAGTACAGTCATATTCTAACTCATATTTTAAAAAGGTAGAGTCCTACTTGAATTAGGACACTAATTAAATCCTTCTAAAATAAGACAAGTGGTGGGTTGGGCTTTATTTCTTTGGCCTACATGTCTATCACTAATTAAAGCCTAAGGTAATTTAAATTAGGTAGCACACATTCATAATTAAGCCCAATTACAAGTTAAGCCCAAATCCCATAAGTAGGCACATGCGTGGCATATGATCTTGAGCACATGGTTGGCACATGATGTCTTGTACATGGATGACACATGTCTTGCACATTTTTGGCACATAACTCCTAGCATATGATTTGCACATGACTTGCACATGACGTGTAATCTTTAATTTTATGGACTTTGCCTTGTTTAGCCCATTGGACTAGTCCATGCAAGATGGTTCTTCACACACCCTAAGATAAGTAATGGGCCTTGGGTCTTCAATCAACTCCATCTCCTTTATTATGCATGCATCTTTTGTGATCTCTTTAGTGACCAAGCTTTGAACATAGCCTTGCATTGTTTGCCTTTGTTTCTTAGCCCTTGATCTTGTGATTGCACCACTTGGCATGACTAGTGCATCATTCTACTTCTATGAAGATTGACTTTTATGTCTTTGATCTACATCATTTTCTATCTTCCAATGTCTAGTCTGAGAATATTGGGCACAATAAGAAGATTGAGAAGTAAAAGATAAACTAGTATTAAGTATAAAACAAAATAAAAAAAATATGAGAAATTGGTATGGAACATAAGAAAGATAAATGTTTGTGTGATTGTATATAAGTTGATGTTGTGCATATAGATGAATGAACTTAACAATAAGTAATACATGAAGTAAAAAGAACATTAGGTTAAAGTATAAAGGAAACTGTTCTATTTGAGTTAAAAGAATATTAGGATGGTTAGTGGTATCCTCTTGTCTAACCACTAATTGGATAAGGTAAGAGTGTGTTACAGTACTAAATATGGAATTGAAGTTATTTAAATTTTTAACTAAGTTGGAAATGACATAGCAAGGTTGTATGTGGTGGAATTTTGGCCCATTCTTCTTTTCTTTAGCTAGTTATTGGGAGTTAATAGTGATATTAAGTCTTTTATTTGATGGTTGATGGAATCTTGTTGAGACCTTAATTAACTTGTTAAGCTAAAGCATTAGACTTAATCTTGATAATGGATCAATAACCAACTAGATTTGTAGGTGGCTAGCTACTATCTTAGTAACATTTTGGGTTTTGTCATTTTGATATTGGAAGTACAAATCAAATCTTGTTGTACCAATATGGTTTATTTCATCATAAACTAAGTGCATAAATATATGTATAATTTATATATATATATATATATATATATATATATATATATATATATATATATATATATATATATATATATATATATATATTGGCAATGGAAGTTCTTCGCGAACTTATACTACTGAAACAAAAAAAATTTATTCAAAACCAACACCTCTAGACACACAATTTGAAGAACGTGGTCTAGTACAAGCTAAATATGATGATATTTCCATTTATGAATGGAATATTGATGGTTTAGTTGAATATCATATTTTAAATTTATTACAAGAAATGTCTATAGCCGCTAGTTTTTGTAAAGAAAATAGTAATAATGATCTATCAATTGCCCAGATGATTATATCATTATTCACTTGTCAATTGAAAGGGTGGTGGGATTACTACCTCACAACAGATCAAAAAGAAATTATTTTATCAACAAAGAAAACTATTGTAAAAACTGAAAATAATACTCAAATACAAACATAGGTATATGATATAATAAATACTTTAATATTTACCATAATGAAATGTTTTGTAGGTGACCCTAGTCAATTTTAGGTTAGGAACTCAGAAATATTATTAAATTTGACTTGCCCAAAATTACAAGATTTTAGATGGTATAAAGATGTATTCTTAACTAAATTCTTATTGTAAAGAAAGATTTATAGCAGGTTAACCAAAATTATTTGCAGAAAGAGTTAGATTGAAACTAAAGGCAGATCATAATAATTTAATACCTTATAACATATTAACCTATGGTCATTTAATCAATTATATAAATAATGAAGGTTTAGCTATTTGCTCAGATTTAAAAATTAAAGCAAAATTGAAAAAAGACTCCATTTCAAGTAGAAAAGAATTAGGAGCCTTTTGTCAATAATATGGATATGAAACAATAATAGCTCCATCAGCTAGGTCCAAAAGATATAAAAAAAATAGAAACAAGCCCAATATAGGCCAAACAAAAAAAGATATTATTCAAAGCCCAAATTAACCTGTCAAAATAAATCTTATAAAACCAAACCCTCTACCAGTAAACAAAAACCCAAAAGGAAAAATAGTCAACAACAAAAAGATATTATAATTTTTTATAAATGTGGAAAGATTGGTCATTATGCAAGAAATTGTAGAGTTAAATAAAGAGCAAACGAATTAGATCTAATAGAAGAATTAAAAGAGAAAATTTTAAAAATATTTATTAAGGAAGAAGAATATGATAACAATCTTGAAGATGAACTATTAGACTACTCTGAAAACGATTTAGATGAATTAAATGAAGATTCAGAATCATAAACAAATAATGAAAATGAATGCGATTGTTTAGGTCCTTGTAATTGTAATAGTATAAATGTGATAAATACTAAAAAAAATCTTATTAGATATTATAGAAAAAATTGATGACCCATAAGTCAAAAGACAATATTTAATGAAATTAAAAGATATTATAGGAACATCATCTAAATCAAAAAAATTTGAACCTTATAATTTTCAAGAAATATGTAATAGATTTAAACATAATGCAAAAACTAATAGACGAATTACAAGAAGAAATTATAAATATTAAAAGAGAATTAAAAGAGAATTAATATGTTAAAAGAAAAAGTTAGTAAATTAGAAAGAGAAAATTTGGCAAAAGATTTAGAAAAATTATTAGAACAACAGGAAGTAGAAACAAGTAATTCAGCAGACTATGTTAATAGTATATAGAAAATAAATTATCAAAAATGGTATGTAAAGATAAATATAATAATAAATAATACACGTTTAGCTACAACAACTTTAATAGATAGTGGAACTGACCAAAATTGTATACAAGAAGGTTTAATACCAACAAAATATTATGAGAAAATCTCAGAAAGACTTCATACTAAAAGTGGCTCTAGATTAATAGTTAATTATAAATTATCTAATGTAAAAATTTGTAATCAGGGATATTGCTTCTGAATTAATTTTATTTTAGTCAAAAATCTAAGTACTAATATAATTTTAGGAACACCATTTATAACTATGATATATCATTTTACAGTCTCATAAAAAGGCATTAGTACAAAAATATTCGGAAAAGAAATTATATTTGAATTTTCCTTTCTTATTAAACCAAAAGATATAAATTGGTTACAAGCAAATAATATTCAAAAGATAAATTTAATAAAAAAAAACACTTAAAACAATTATCAAATGAAATAAATATTAAGAGAATAGAAGAACAGTTAGAAACACCTATTATCAAACAACAAATAAAAACGATTGAAGAAAAATTTATATTAGATGTGTGTGCTCCTATACCTAATGCATTTTGGAATAGGAAACAACATATAGTTAGCTTACCATATATTAATGAATCAAGAGCTAGAAAAAACTTGTCAACAAGAGATCATAGAATTAAAGAAAAAAGGTTTAATCAGATATTCTAAGTCTCCTTAGTGATGTTCAGTATTTTACTTATTAATCAAGCAGAACATGAGAGAGGAACTCCTTGATTGGTTATCATTTATAAACCTCTAAATAAAGTTTTGAAATGGATGAGATATCCAATACCTAATAAAAGAGATTTACGAAAGAAACTTTATAAAGCAAATATTTTTCAAAATTTGATATGAAGTCAGGATTTTGGAAAATACAGATTGCAGAACAAGATCAGTATAAAAGAGGGTTTAATGTCCCTTTTTGGGCATTAGAAATGGAATATAATATCATTTGGATTAAAAAATGCTCCATCAGAATTTCAGAATATTATGAAAGATATTATAAGGCCAATAAATTCATTTTCTATAGCTTATATAGATGACGTATTAGTTTTTTCAAAATCTATTAGTCAACACAAACAACATTTAGAAAACTTTTATAATATAATTCATTTTAGTGGAATGGTTGTATCTGACACTAAAATAAAATTATTTCAAATAAAAATTAGGTTTTTAGGACATGATATTTATCAAGGAACTATTAAACCAATAATTAGAAGTTTAGAGTTTTCTAATAAATTTGAAGATGAAATTAAAGATAAAAAAAGTTACAAAGATTTTTAGGTTTGTTAAATTATGTCAATGAATTTTTCAAAGATTTAGGAATATTATGTAAACCTCTTTATGATAGATTAAAAAAGAATCCCAAACTTTGGACAAAAGAACACACTAAAATTATCAAAGAAATAAACTCTAGAATTAATCCCTTACCCTGTTTAAGTCTACCTCACCTTAAAGCTTTTCTTATAGTAGAAACGGATGCTAGTGATAAAGGTTTTGGAGTTATTCTTAAACAAAGACATAATAATCGAGAAAGTTTAATAAGATATTATTCTGGGATTTGGAATTCAACCCAAATAAATTAGTCAACAATAAAAAAAGAAAATTTTAAGCATTGTTTTATGCATCAAAAATTTTGAAGATGATTTATATTTAAAGAAATATTGGTTTAAGATAGACTTCCAATATTTAGTCCAAATTCACAAGAACCAAATTTTAATTTTGAATTAAATTAAATATTTTGTAATCATGTAATTAAAGCAGTCATGTAATTACTAGAAATATGTAAAAAAAAAAAAAAGACAACTCGAACAAGACAGCTCATCAGTTATTATCAAAAAAGAGAGAAGAAGACAGTCCATCAGCCATTATCAAAAAGAGACAAAAGAAAATAATTCATCAACAATTATCAAAAGAAGACAAAGGCAACTTATCTACAATTGTCGGCAACCAACCTATCTTATCTGCCACATCTCTCCTCCCATCACTCTATAAATACCTCTCACATTTCTTAAAAGGGAAGAGCCATTTCATAAGAGCAAATACCATTACAGAAAAGAAAATCAAATGCCCTTTAATTATATCAACTTCCCACTGTTCAAAATTCCTAGATCTTCAGCTTGTATTTTTCAGTTTATGTCAACATTCCTCTTTGGAGTCCTTTGTATTATCAACAGATTTTAATAAAAGTGTTTCATTTCAATTATTTAAAATGAGTTCATTTCTTGAATCTTTTATTACTACTCTCTTTCATTTATGTTGGACTTTATGGTATTGGGCCGCCCAAGTGGGCTTGATCCAGCCTAGGCTCGTATCTTCTTATATATAAAGTTATGAAAAGATATAACTTTTAAGAAAAAGAAGAAGAGAGATATAAGAAAAAGCAACAACTTTTCATCAGAAATTTTTTCCTCTGAAATTTGAAAATTCTCAAAAATGAATTTCTTCATCTCTGATCAATCACAAAAGAATAAAAAGCGTTCGTACTGCGGAATTGAGTCAAGTTCTAGTAATTTGTCTCTGCCTAAAGCATTGAAAGTGCACAATTCATGCTCAACAAGTAAGTATCACTGCTATAGTAGTTGCAACATTGGTATCAGAGCCCGTTTGTGCGTTTTTGTGCTTAAAATCATAATTGTGATGATTTTGGAGAAATTTACTATGCAAATTCCAAATTTCTTCAATTTTCGTTAAATAATTCTTCAATTTCATAATTTGAATTTTGTATCGTTGGAAAGCTCTCATCACAAGCTTTCTAACGAGTATTTTTGCATAATTGTCTGATGAGTGGATGAATTATTATGATTTTTCAAAGTTTCTGTATATATGTTTTTTGAAAATTATCATTAAAACGATTTCCACTCTCAAATTGTGTATGCGTTGTCCAAACATGGCCAAAAAGATGTTGAAATGGAATAAAAATGGTCCCAGTAGTTTAAAACTGTAAAATATGTGTAAAATTTTAAAAATCGGTGCAAAATCAACCCTGAAAGACGACGCATGTACTGCACGCGCCGCCTCGGTGCGTGACGCGCTGTCGGTTGAAAACAAAAACCGTTTCTGATAGTTTTGCCATGTGTCATGCCATGTTTCCATGACACGTGGAATGGTTGGCCACGTGGCTTCCTCAGGTTGGTCCACAAATGCTGATGTGGGTGTGAGTATGTGTTGGCACGTGTCAACGCGTGATTGGCACGTGTTGGCACGTGGGAGCGCGTGTCGACACGTGTGAGCGTGTGTCGGCGCATGGGAACTTGTGTGCATATGTGGGCGTGTGGGACAGACTCTATTCGACATGTGGGGGCACGTGAATGAATATTTTTGGTTAAAATGGTTTTTATAATTCTCAAAATTTAATTTCCCATTTAATGGATATTTTTTCAAAATTTGTTTGTGACTGTTTTGATGAGAAATTTGGAGAAAAAAATATGCAAATAGGAACATAATTATATGTTGAAATATTGTTTTTGTCACATAACATATATGATATTTAATTGAGTCTAATGTTGGTTTAATTTATTAAAATATGTAGTGAGGAATCTGATGATTCGCGCTTTGGAGCGATTATGTGCATATAAGAAAGATCCGGAACATTCTCTTGAAAAACATATTGATGAGATGTACCATAAAATATGGACTTTCTATATGATATTTAGTGAAGACTATTCTCTATTCTAGTTTTAGGTTAGGTGTCTTAGGGTTTAACTATTTTTATATTTACTTCCAATATTAAGATTATTATTCACAATATTTTCAAAAAATGATAATTATACCAAATTTCCACTTATATGTTTATTTATTTTTATTATTTGTTTCCATTATTATTGAATTAGAAACTCACACATAAATAATTTATTAAACATGTATAACTATAATTAAGGTCAAAATTCTCATTAATTAATACATATATTCATCATACCACATGCAAAAGCTCAACATATCAAATTTTTGTTTATGACAGATTTCAACCCTAATTTTTAGCCCATTTATAGTTCAAATTTTGATTTATTGTCTTCTAATAGTCTCCGATTTCAGATGCATTAAAAATGATATAAATCCAAGTTTGCTATCAAAAGTTATGGCCCTCTTACTAAAGAGCGTCCCATTAGTTTTACCCAGTATTTTCTGGGTACCTATAGGTTCAAGATTTTTTATCCAATTTTTAGCCATTTTAAAATTAGAATTTGAAAATTAGGTTCTGAATGAAAGTTTTAGACTTATGATTGCACTTTCATTTCCAAATGATTTCATCTCAATATCATTATCATATCATTAGTTATGATCAAAATAGTCAAGATTGCTCCAAAAATTCTGCAGCATGGTCATCAAATGGCACAAATCTATTTACTAATTACATTCATCATATGCATTCATTTTTATGCCAAAATTTTCATATCATAATTACATTGATATATCTTAATATTTTCACACCATTTAGTCCTATTACCATAAAAAATTTAAAAGCAACAACCAATCACATTCCATAACAAACCACATTCATATCAAACATTAATACATAATTTCACACATTTAAACATGTAAGATTTTTATCAATGAAGCATATACCTAATCAGTCTTGGAGATTTCCTTTTTCCTTCTTTTCCTCTCCTCACTAATTAGCTTTCTCCTTGCATTTGTCACCCTCTTGAGAGCCTCTCATTTGCTCACTTGGTTTTCCTACACAATCACACCATATCTCATTTCTATCATCCATTTTCAAAACTTTTCATGCCTACATAAAATCCTAATGCTCCTAATATGTTATATACTTTAATTTAGCAAAAAAGAACTAAGGTAAACTTCCTCTTAATAGGTCATGGCTGCCTAAAAACCTTATCATATGTCCCAATTTATTTTCTTCACATCAACACTATAATCACACTTCATTTATCACCAATTGTGTTGCTCCTAGGTTAATTTCAAATTTTTCCAAATTACCTTAACCAAGGCAGCCCCTCCTTCCTCCATTAGAGTTATCTTTCTCTAGTTTTTAAGTCATAAAATAATTAACTAACATCAATTATCATTAATTAAAAGTTTAACTTCAATTTTCTTCAACTAGTTGCCAATTTCAAATTCTAGGTCTATTCTTGCCAAATAACCTCAAACTACCAATCCTAATTGTAGCGCTCGCTTACCCTACTAGTCGTTAATAGTGTATGGAAGTGCTACTAAACTCATTTTTTTTTGTAAAAACCAATGCTCAAATTTTTGTATAATATTTATTTTCAATATTTGAGTTTATTATTAGCTGAATATTTAATTCTATATTTATTTTCTCTTTTAATCATTTAAATATGTAACTAATGATGAAAATATTTTCAATGAAAATAACTCATTCATTAAGCCATAATATTAAGAAATACATTTACAAATAATACCAAAAATATAAATTACAAAATTCACTCCTTATAAATCCTACATGCCACAAATTTATATCAAATAAATTCTTAAAATTTAATTTTTACAATACAATTTCCAAAACATATAAAAAGAAAATAAATTGCTGCAATTTGATCTTGGGGTTCTCCTTTTCTTCGGTTGCCTTAATACAACAGCTACGTATATTTATCTGCGTGTGAAACACACGCGCTAAACTACTAGCTTAGAGATACATTTGACAACTATCAAATAATTATATAAATATTTTTAAAGTAAAATTTTAGAAACTACAATTAATTTACTAAGCGTGATAAAATATTCAAATAATATCAAAACTATTTACGTCATACAAAAATATACAATTAATCAATTATAACATTTTCTTCATTAAGCATGCATGAAAATTTTTTAATAATACAAGATATACTATTTAGAGTATCAATTTAATATTTTACAATTTATTTATATTTATTTGATAGCCCACGACATTTTAGACCAGAACTAAACACTGGATACAAGGTTTATACTCTCCATCAGTATACTCTATACCTACTTAATAATTTTATAACTCGACGTTTAATGCCTACATTTTCAACAATAACTCAGCACTAAACTTGAAGCCCTATATCTTAAATTTCCAACCCAATAAGAAACACTCAAAAATCATTTCCAAAATACCCAGAAAATTAGACACTATTCATAAGACAAATTTTACAGCACTTCGATTAATTCCTACAATTTCCATCTTCATACATCAACCTCATATTCAAATTTTTATTTCCACACTCATGGAATCATTTAATCCTTAACTCATCACTCAATCAAAATATTAAGAATTACATACACAATTACACATTATATCAGAAAATAAAAAATCAACATTTTTCATATTGAATTTTTGCCAAATGTACATGCCTTAAAAAGTTTACTTTTCTCCACTCTTCTTTTCTTCCTAATTAGCTTTCTCCTTTCCCTTACTTCCTCTTTGATTATGGCCCAAATATTATTGACCTCCTTGGCCTAACAACAATTTTCACACTAATCAAGTGCTAAACACACTAATCAACCCTTAATCACCATTAACATAATAATAACCCTAAATTACCAACCTTAATGGTAACTAACCCCAAAATGAAAGAAAAGAGAAGATGAAAAATGTAACCTCACCTTTGTAGATCTTCAAATGACCAAAATCTTCCTTCTCTTTTTCTCTTCTTTTCTTACTTCCTCTTCCTTTGTTTTGCGCACTTAGCTTCACTTTCTTGTTGATCTTGCTTTAATTCAACCTTTTTTCATCTAACATTAGCTTTGATTGAAGAAAAAAAAAAGAACAAATGGGGGAAAGAGGTCATGGCAAAAGGCAAGAAAAAGAGAGAGAAATTGGTTTGTTTTTATAGTTGGATTAGGTGGGTTGTTAGGATTAATTAGATAATCTTGTCCCTCATTGGTCCATTAATTTAAATCACTCTTACTTTATTTTAATCCAAGTAATATTTCTTTCCTTAGATAGAGAATATTCTATTTTTATACCTTCTTAAAATATATGTATCAAAAACACCGTAAATTTCAATTTCGTTCAGCGAAAATTATTTTTTTCTAAATTTTAATTTCGAAATTAAAAATTTTCAATTAATAATATCCAAAATATTTTTCTCATATTTTATTATTATTTTAATTTTTTCATATTTGAATTTAGACCCTGATCGGTTCGGCACGCCAAATTTAGGTCACCCGCCATCGTGGCCTAGGTGACCGAAATTATCGGACATTACAATTTTTTCCTCCTAAAAGAAATTTCTTCCTCAAAATTTATCTTTTAAACTAGAGTAGAATAATTGTGGATACTGAGCCTTCATAAACTCTTCATTTTCCCAAGTCGCCTCTTCTGAATTATGATTTTTCCACATAACCTTTACCAATGGTAACTTCTTGTTCCATAGCTCTTGCATTTCTCAAGCTAGAATTTCCACGAGCTCCTCTTCATAAGTTACATTTGGTTGTATCTCTATAGGTTCTGCTGAAATGATATGTGATGGATCCGATTGATATCTCCTCAACATGGACACCTGGAATACGTTGTGAATTTTGTCTAACTTTGGTGGTAGAGCTGATTCGTATGCCACAGGACCTATCTGTTCAAGTACCTCATATGGTCCAATGAACCTAGGACTCAACCTTCCCTTCTTTCCAAATCGAAAAATCATTTTCCAAGGTGAGACTTTTAAGAATACTTTGTCACCAACTGTATACTCAATATCCTTCTTCTTCAAATTTGCATATGATTTATGTCTATTAGTACCAACTTTCAGCCTATCTCTTATTACTCTCATTTTTTCCTTTGTCAGCTTCAATAAATTTGGACCCACTACCTTTTTTTTTTCATTTAGCTCAGTCCAACATAGAGGCATTCTACATTTCCTCCCATATAAGGCTTCATATGATGCTATACCGATACTGGCTTGGTAATTATTATTGTAGGCAAATTCTATCAATGGAAAATGTTTGTCCCAACTGCCTTCAAATTCCATCACACAACTCCTCAACATATCTTCCAATATCTGTATGACCCTCTCTGATTTATGGATGGAAAGCTGTGCTGAAATTGAGCCGAGTACTTATTGCTTGATGCAAACTTTTCCAAAATTATGAAGTGAACCTTGGGTCTCAATTTGAGATGATTGAAAATGGCACACCATGTGAATGGATTATCTCATTAACATAGATCTCTGCTAAACGATTAAGTGGATAATCTCTCTTGATCGATAGAAAATGAGCTAATTTGGTGAGCTAATCCACCACTACTCATACTGCATCATGCCTCTTTTGTGTCAAAGGCAACCTAAAAATGAAATTCATTGTAACTCTTTCCCATTTCCACTCCGAAATTGAAATTGACTGTAGTAATCCTCTTGGTACTTGATGCTCAACCTTCACTTGCTGACAAGTTAAACATCTAATAGTATACTCTGATATATCTCTTTTCATCCCTAGCCACCAGTAATATGCCTTCAAGTCATGATACATTTTGTTGCTTCCCAGGTGCATTGCATAAATAACATTGTGAGCCTCTTGAAAAATATCTTGTTTCAATTTTAGTATGTCTTGCACACATAACCTGCCCTTATGCCTTAAACTCTCATATGCTTCAATAGTAGATTCTAGTTTTTCACCATTTTTCACTATTTCAAAGATTTCTTTTAATTTCATGTCTTGCTTCTGATTGTCCTTTACTTGCTGAATCAATGTGAGTTGAATCCACAATTCTGCCAAAATAATATATATAAATTACTTATTATTTAAATGTTTTGTTATTTAATCTTGTTCACTTAATAAATTTAAGTTTTAACGTTTACCTACCAAAGTTTTTCTACTTAGAGCGTTAGCTACCACATTGGTCTTACCTGGTTGATAATGAATGATATAATTGTAGTCTTTGATTAATTCTAGCCATTGCCTGTGTCTCAAATTGAGTTCCTTTTGTGAAGGCAAATATTTCAGACTTTTTTCGTCTATATAGATATAACATTGCTCGCCATACAGGTAGTGTCGCCATATTTGCAATACAAATATAATGGTTGCTAATTCCAGATCAAGTGTCAGATAATTTCTCTCATGTGGCTTCAGTTGTTTGAAAGCATAAGTGATCACTTTGCCTTCTCACATTAGTATGCAGCTCAAACCATTAAGGGAAGCATCACTGTACACCATATAATCTTTTCCTGTAGTAGGCTATGTCAACACTGGTGCCTCTGTCAACATTTTCTTCAACTTATAAAGACTAGTATGGCATCAAATGTGAGATAATCATTGAAAATCTTTTCATGAATATAACCAGCCAAACTAAGAAAACTTCTCACCTCTGTTACATTCTGAGGCGGTTTCCAGTTGAGGATTGCCTCTACCTTGCTAGAGTCAACTCTGATCCCATCGGCTGAGACAATATGCCTTAGAAAGGCCACTTCATCTAACTAAAATGCACATTTTGACAACTTTGCATATAATTGATTCTTTTTCAAGGTATGGAAGACAATAAGAAGTTGTTGATCATGCTCTTCTCTACTTTTGAAGTACACCAGGATATCATCTAAGAACACCACGATGAACTGGTCTAAATAAGGCCTAAATATTCTATTCATTAGAACAATAAATGTTGCTGGGGAATTTGTCAGACCAAAAGGCATTACTAAGAACTTGTAATGACCATACCGAGTCCAAAATATTGTTTTTGAAATGTTTGTTTCTCTAATTCTCAAGTGGTGATAACCTAATATGAGGTCAATTTTAGAAAATACTTCTGCTCCTTTCAATTGATCAAATAATTCATCTATTCTTGGCAATGGATATCTATTCTTAATTGTCATCTTATTCAATTGACGATAATCAATGCACAAATGAAAGGTGTTATCCTTCTTTTTCACAAATAAAACTAGAGAACCTCAAAGTGAGATACTGAGTCTAATAAACCCTTTATCTAACAACTCTTGCAACTACACTTTTAATTCCTTTAGCTTGGTAGGTGCCATTCTGTAGGGAGTGATCGATATCGGGGTTGTGCTTAGCAAAACATCTATGGCAAACTCTATCTCCCTGACAGGTGGTAACCCTAGCAAGTCCTCAGGGAAGATATCTAGATATTCACATACTGTAGGAATCTCCCTGAGATTTAGACTCCCTTTCTTAGCATCTACAATATGTGCCAAAAATGCTTCACAACCTTTTTTGATAAGCTTACATGCCTTCATCACAGAAATGACATTAGTCAAGTATGGTCGATTCTCACCTAAGACAATCACGTCATCCTGCCATGAATTCTTGAATGTAACTCTCCTATACTGACAATTCACCATTGTCTTATGCTGAGTTAATCAATTCATCCCCAAGATTGCATCAAACTCACGAAATGGCAACTCTATCAGGTCAGCTGGGAATTCTACATTTTGAGCTTTGACTGGACTGTTTTTATAGACTCGACTAACTTTCACTCTATGACCCAAAGGCTTTGTCACTAATATATCATAATCCAATTCCTTTGCTACCATATTACTCTAATTAGGTGGTGGCATGTATAAATATGAATGTGTAGAACTCATATCTATTAGTGCAAATAAATCAGTAGCATAAAGAGAAAATTTAACAATAATGACATCCGGCATCCTGTTCCTCACGAGCTCTCATGGCATATGCTTAGGCTGGGGCTCGACTACCTTCTACTCTATTCACTGATTCTGATACACTCTTACCCAATCCTGCAGCTTCTAGACTGTCCATGTCCCCTGCCTCTGTCTCGAGTAACATTCTGCACCTAAACTAATACTACACCACTTGTACCTCTTCCTCTAGGGCAATCCTTCTGTTTATGCTCAGTAGATCCGCATCATAAGCATGCTCTAGTAATCCATCAACAATCACCTGCATGTGATCTTCCACAATGCTAACATGTGATAGATATAAATCTCCCATTAGCCAAAGTCGGTGCACTAGCTATAAACCCTTCTGGCCTAGACTGTTGGCTTTGCCTAGCTGAAATGATTGGTCCAAAGCCCCGTGACTAGAAAAACCTAGGCGTTGTCCTCCCTTTTTTACCTGATGTCTGGACCATGCTAATCATTGATCTCTACAGTGGCTCTTCTATCCTCTTTCTCTTTGACCCATTTTCCACATGATGGTCGAGGATACTAGTGTAGCAAAATCCTCAAGCTGAAGGGCGGTAACCATATTTCCAATATCATCATTAAGTCCATCCTCAAATCTATGACATCTATCTGCCTCATCAGAAAAAATTCCAGTTGCACATTTACTCAGTCTAGTGAATTTTATCTCGTATTCTGCCACTGACATGCTTTCTTGTTTCAGTTCTTGAAACTCCATTTTCTTTTCATTAACATAAACCCTAGGCACATATTTCTTGCTAAATTTTGCCTTGAAAAAATTCCATGAAGGTGGTTTCGGTGTCTAGGGCTTTGATAAGATTGATTTCCACCAGTCATATGCATGATCTTTTAGAAGAGACACTGCATACTTGACTTTCTATTCCTCTGGACACTCGAGTTCCTCAAACACTCTTTCTGTTGATTCCATCCAAAACTCTAATGATGTTGGGTCATCTTCTCTCCTTCCCATAAAATATGTGGCCCTATATTTTCTTAGCTTATCAATCTAGGGTTTTTGCTGAGGTCGAGGATGAGATGGAGCTGGTTGTAGAACTGCTTGTACTATCCTTTGCAACAAATTTTCTATCTGCTCCATAAGAGGTTCCTGTCCTAAATTAGTCTATCCATCTGCTCTAGACAGAGCTACTACACTTGGCCTAGAATCTCTCACTGATGGAGGTTGTCTAAGATCGGCTGAGTCTGAAAGACTATTACTCAGTTCATCTTCCGAGAACTCTTGTTTTGATCCCGAATCTTGAATTCATATCTATCTATAAAACCAGAAGAAGAGACCCAAATCAGATAATTGCAGCATTTTATGCATATGCATGAGATACACTTTTATTTTACACCCACTGCTTAGGAATCAATTAGTCTATGCTATCATACCACTAAATATAGCGCTCCCTTACCCTACTATTCATTAATAGTGTATGAAAGTGCTACTAAGCTCTTTTTTTTTTTGTAAAAACCAATGCTTAAATTATTGTATAATTTGTTTTCCAATTTTTGAGTTTATTATTAGCAAAATATTTATATCTATATTTTTTCTTTTTTATCATTTAAATATGTAACTAATGATGGAAATATTTTGAGTTAATAGAACTCATTCATTAAGCTATAATATTTAGAAATACATGAGTTTATTATTAGCAAAATATTTATATCTATATTTTTTCTTTTTTATCATTTAAATATGTAACTAATGATGGAAATATTTTGAGTTAATAGAACTCATTCATTAAGCTATAATATTTAGAAATACATTTACAAATAATACGAAAAATATAAATTACAAAATTTACTCCTTATAAACCCCACATGCCACAAATTTACATGAAAGAAATTCTTAAGATTTAATTTTTACAATACAATTTCCAAAATATAGAAAAAGAAAATAAACTGCTGTAATTTCATCTTAGGGTTCCCCTTTTCTTCGGTGGCCCTAACGCAATGGGTACATCTATTTATCTACACATGAAACACACGCGCTAAGCTACTAGCTTAGTGGTATGTTAGACAACTATCCAATAATTATATAAATATTTACAAAGTAAAATTTTAGAAACTACAATTAATTTACTAAGCATGCCAATCATACAAAAATATACAATTCATCAATTATAACATTTCTTTCATTAAGCATGCTTGAAATTCTTTAACAATACAAACATACAATTTAGAATATCAATTTAATACTTTACAATTTTTTTATATTTATTTGATAGCCCACGATATGTTAGACCAGAACTAAACACTTGATACAGGATTTTTACTCTCCGATAGTATACTAGGCACCCACTTAATAATTTTATAACTCGGCGTTTAACGTCTACATTTTCAACAATAACTCAACACCTTTTTTGTACCTACATAATTTCGAACTCAACACTATTTCTTAGTACCTATGTAATTTCAACTCAACACTATTTTCTAGTGCCTACATTTCTACCCTTTTATTGGCATGTCAACTTATCCTAATTTCTAATTCTCGACTAGATGTTATAGGGCTTAATTATATTTGTTACCTTTATTATTATTTATATAAATTATGTATGTAACACTAATATAATTTCACATAAATGCATTAATCTCTATTAAATATTTTATAACATCATACTTTCTCATTTAATCATTATAACTATAAGAAAAGTGAAATAATATATTTTTCTATCAAAACTTTCCACAATCAACACATACATATAAGTTGTCATATTCTAGACAGCATTTCTGCCTTTTATTGCCCTGCATGTTCATCAATGTTTGGATGCAATTTGGACAATTTATCACTAACAAAATGTATGTACATATCTTATCTTTAATTTTCAACTTGAATCACATTAAACTGAATTTTGTAGAAAAAATTATGAATTTTTCTCTAAGCTACGTTCATTACATTCTGTCCAGTATTTTACTGGACAGATTTCTACTTCGAACTTTGAGTCCATTTTACACATAATTCTAGGAATATTCAAGTCTAATGGTCTAAATAAAAGTTGAAGCCCTATATCTTAACTTTCCAACCCAATAGGAAAACTCAAAAACATTTCCAGAACTCAAGTTATGTCCAGAAAAATAGACACTATTCATAAGACAATTTTCAGTACTTCAATTAATTCCTATAATTTCCATCTTCATGCATCAATCTCAAATTCAAAATATTTTTTCTACATTCATGGCATCATTTAATCACCAACTCACCACTCAATCAAAATATCAAGAATTACATACACAATTACACATAATATCACAAAATCAAAAATCAACATTTTTCATAATGAATTTTTGTCAAATGTACATACCTCAAAAAATCTAATTAGCATTTTCCTTGCTTTTACTTCCTCTTTGATATGGCCCAAAGATTGTTCACCTCCTTGGCCTAACAATAATTTTCACACTAATCAAGCACTAAATATACTAATCAACTCTTAATCACCATTAAAATAATAATAACCCTAAATTACCAAGCTTAATGGTAACTAACCCCAAAATCAAAGAAAAGAAAATAAGAAAAGTGAGAAGATGAAAAATCTAACCTCACCTTTGTAGATCTTCAAAATGACCAAATTCTTCCTTCTCTTTTTCTCTTATTTTCTTCCTTCCTTTTCCTTTGTTTTGCTCACTTAGCTTCACTTTCTTGTTGATCTTGCTTTAATCCTACTTTTTTTCATCTAATCATAGCTTTGATTGAAGGAAAAAAAAAAAGAACAAGTGGGGGAAAGAGGTCACAGAAAAAGGGAAGAAAAAGTGAGAGAATTTGGTTTGTTTAAGACAAGGAAGAAGAAGAATAAAGGCAAAAAGTGAAATTTGACTTTTTTATAGTTGGATTAGTTGGGTGGTTATGATTAATTAGATAATCTTGTCCCTCATTGGTTCATTAATTTAAATTACTCTTACTTTATTTTAATCCAAGAAGTATTCCTTTTCTTAGATGGAGAATATTCCATTCTTATACCTTCTTAAAATATTTTTGTCAAAAACAACGTAAATTCCAATTTTGTTCCGCGAAAAATTATTTTTTTCTAAATTTTAATTCATAACTTCAAAATTCTCAATTAATAATATCCAAATTATTTTTTCATATTTTATTATTATTTTAATTTTTTTCATGGTCGAATTTATACCCCAATCGGTTCGGCGCGCCGAATTTTGGTCAACCACGATTGTGTACTAAATTATCGCGCATTACACTAATCATATCTATCATCCTTATGGGTCTCAAATGGAAGGAAAGAGGTTGAATTTAAGAATAATAAACTCAACTTAATGACTCTCCAAAGTGGGCTGAATCTGTCCCAAAGTTTCTCCCTTTTCTTTTCTTCTTTCTTTCTTCCTTCTTGCTCCTTAGCTCCCTTTATGGCAAGAACTCTTTAATTTCTGAATTTTTCTCTCTCAAAACTTATTTTTTCTCCCTTGTTCAAGCTTGAAATGAAGCAAACATAGAGGCTTTTGGTAGGCTAGAGTGGATGACAACCAAGAAGAAAAAAGAAGATGAAGATGAGTTAGATATTTTGGGTGGAAGAATGTAGAATTCCTCCCTTTTTGACTTTTACACTATGATTAAGGAGTGAGCCCCATTAATTAAATTTAATCATAATTTCCATTGGTGCATTCACTTAATTAATCTTGATTAACTTTTAAATTTTGAGAAATTCCTTATTTTCTACCAATTTACTCATCTTCATACTTTTTCCCCCAACAACTCCAATAATACCGATTTTGTTCGTCGAACAATTTTATTTTTTCTAGTTCTAGCACTAATGTTTTTAATTTCCAAATAATAATACCCTTAATTATTTTTCTTTATTATTTATCATTTTTTATGGGTTTAAATTTTGACTCCAATTGAACCAGTGCACCCACTACGGTCATGCAAAATCGGGGTCTAAATCACTGGGTGTTACAACACTAGAGAGAAAAGGAAGCAAACTAATAGCAAAAGGAATTGGGAATGAATACAGATCGAAATTCAGAAAGGCTTGTTTGAATCATTTTCTTCCATTTTATGTGCAAAAGCCGAATGTAGAAAGGAAAATGAGATTGAAACTCACTTGTTAAAGAAGTCTTCATCGACAACGGTTGAAATATTGAGGAGTGGATTGCCCATACCCAAAAGAATTCCTTTGTACATCATTTGATGACAAAAAAAACAAAAACAAAAAAGCAGAATAGAAGTAGGAGGATGTGCTGCAAATAGGAAAGAAGAGGAGAGATCTCAAAAAGAGGAATGGTGTTTTGATTTTATTTATTACCTAGTGACAACAAGTTGTTCAAGTGTGCTACTCTGAAACCAATGCTAGAACTAGGAACTTCATAAAGGCCAATGAAACAATCCCTAAGATGCTCATTAGCCATAATCTTCAAGTTAAACTTCTCAGCGTCTTCAAAATGCCAAATTTTAGGGTCAATGGGGCAAACAGTGTGTTGCCTTCGAGCACAATGAACTTTAGAGTAGGGATAGAAGGTCTGTCCACAGAGAAGCTTTGAGAGAGACAACAGGGAAGGGAGTTAGAGTGGCCCAAAGGGAAAATACAAAGAGCCCAGTTGAACCACAATAACATATTTCCTCGAGCTCTAAGGAGATGAGAGTATCCATGGAAGCATGTGGTAGGGAAGTGTGTTTGGCTAGCAAGAAAAACTACAAACGAGATTTCTTTAGAAAATTTACTTGGAAAAATTTTTAATAGATGATACATACAGTTGTGGTTAGTCCACGTGGGTAGCCAAACATGTTGTTGATGTGACATTTTTATTTGGGTGCTTGCATGTATCCTCATTGGCATCCGACATGACACATTGCTAGTGAGATGGCGTTACAGGTCAACATTATGGTGCATGTCAGCATTTATACCAACAATCCGGCTGCTGAGTCAACAAGAGCTGCCGGAAGTGATTTTATTAGAAAAACATTAGTAATTTTTTTGTGACAAATATTCCAAAACATAGTATTTGTTGATAAAATTAACTCATATACAAAAATACAATCTAAATAATAATAATAATAATATCCAAAAATTAATTTTATATAAAAATAATAAACTAATATTTCTATACAAAATATAGCAGTTCAACATAGTAAAAAGTGTCTTCCATATATATGTATATATACACGAACTATATTTCCTAATTATCACATTGTCCAATGCTGTATTACCGTATATTTATTTGTTCTTGTTTATATTTCAAGCAACTAAAAAAAGAACAAAAGATATGTACCAAAAAAAACAAAGAACAAAAAATCGTCTGAAATGTATGTCATTCACCAGGAGCGTTTTCCTGCAACAAAATTAAATTCTCTCTTTTGAAAAAGACAAGTCCCCAATTATGCAGAACCTATAATCTTAAACTAATGAACAGTAGAAAGAGATAAATGAACAAAAGGAAAACCATTAAGTTATCGAGTCTTTATTAACATTGACGTTTTATTTTATCGAAACCGAAGAATGGCAAAACTCATTCTTCATACTTCATACACGTACATATATATGTCTCTGCTTCTGTGACAGAGAACTCTTATATTATTATCTTAATGATTTCGTTGACTAGCACCGGGGGACGCCAACTTTACAGGCAGAAGCAACCCTTTTTGCCCCAGGAGAGTTCACATACTGCCTCAGCCTTGGGTCCCTTAGGTACCCACAAAGGCAAGGCTGCTGCTCCCTCAGCTTGCCGCAGCAAGCGCTTGATGGCTTCGCCGATGAAGTCAGAGCCGGAAGACACGGTTGCAGCTCAGATGGGCTGCAGTTCACTGCACTTGACACGTGCAGCTCATTTAAAAGCATCACGATCGCCACCGCCACCGCCACCCATTTCTTCATCTTAATTGGGTCAAAGCTGTTTATCACTGACTGAGAAAGAGTTGAAAATTTCCATCTAATGCTGCATATTGTCAATTTATATAGGGAAGGAGAAGGAGGGTGATGAGTCATGGTATATAGAGTCCACTTGTCAAATTTCTGAACTAAAAAATTCCACAAAATTCAATGAAAGTAGGCTTTACAGTCGTAAGATCAAGGAGATTTTGGCGAAATTTGTAAATATAGATATTGTTTAGGGATATTTACAAAAATGGAAAAAGCGCTAATAAATTTAAATTTACCTGCATTTAAAATTTCTTTAAAAATATTAAAATCAATTTTTTAAAATTTCAATCCTACCAATTTCAAAATTACCAAAATATCTACTACAATAAAATACACAAATAGCTACTAATAAAAAAAATGGTATCTAAGTGGTCGTTAAATGACTTTAGTGACACTTAACAAGCACTAAAATTAGTAGCAAAAACTCTTATTGCTAATTCAATTTAGCGACCACTTTTTCAATGTAGTCCCAAATTGTGACCATTAAAATATGTGATTGTTAAATATAGCAACCACACATGTGGTCTCTATTTTGTGACTACAAAAAGAGTATCTCCTATGGTCGGTAATTGTAAAAATTAGAAAATCAAAGTGTACCAAATACCGACCACTTAGTGACAATTGATTGTGGTCGCTATTTCATGGTTACAATTTAGTAAACAAAATTGTAATTGAAATAGCGACTACTGTAGTCACTATATAGCAATCAATTGATATCGCAAAATAGCGATTAGTACATGTGGTCAGTAAAATTTGTGGTCGCGAAGTGATTACAAAGTGGTCGCTAATTGCTTTTTTTATACACATTTGTGGTAGCTACCTTTTTAATAAGTTATATTAATTTAAATTATTATTACTAATTTATAATTTTAAAATTATTATTATATTATTAATTTAAAATAATAATAATAATATAATTTATTAATTTATAATAAATAATAATTTAAATTATTAATTATTAATTAAGTTATTATTATTCTGCATTTATACAATAAAATATTAAAAATATATTATTTCTTTGTTTGTTATAAAAATAATAAACATGACATGTTCAAAGCAGAGCATCTGAGGGCGGCTAACTATTGTGCATCTTATCCCTTTCCTCCACAATTTGTTGCATCATCTAGCGCATCATGTCCTCTGTGTAACATCCAGTGATTTAGGCCCCGATTGCATGTGACCATAGTGGGATGCGCTGATTCAATCGGAGTCTAAATTTGAACCCATAAAAAATGACTAATAATAAGAAAAACTAATTAAGGGTATTATTATCTGGGAATTAAAAAGATTAGTGCTAGAATTGGAAAAAAAAAAAAAATTTTTCTACGGACAAAATTTGTATTATGGCAATTGTTAGGGAAAAGTGTGAAGAAGGGGGAAATTGTGGCCAATAAGGAATTTCTTAAAGTTTAAAATTTAATCAAAATTAATTATGCTAATGAGCCAATGAAAATTAAGATTAATTTTAATTAATAGGACCCACTCTTTAATTTGAGTATAAAAGTAAAAAATATGACAAATTCTACATTCTTACACCTAAAAATCTAACTCATCTTCTTCCTCTTTCTCTTCTCTTGGTGTTGTCCATTCTAACCTTCCAAAGCCACCAATTTTGCTTCATTTCAAGTTTGAAAAAGAGAGAAAAAATAAGTTTTGAGAGAAAAATTTAGAAATTAAAGAGTTCTTGCCATAAAGGGAGCAAATGAGCAAGAAGAAAGAAGAAAGAACACAAGAAAAGGGAGAACTTTTAGGAGAAATTTCGGCCCACCTTGGAGAACCATTAAGGTGAGTTTATTCTTCTTAAATTCAAATTTTTCCTTCCATTTGAGATCCATAAGGATGATAGATATGATTAGGATTAGTAGATTGAGGTTATGTGGCAAAATTGGAACTAGAAATGGAAAGTTGTAATTAGTTGAAAAAAAGTATAGTTAAACTTTTAATCAATGATAATTGATATTATTTAATTATTTTATGACTTAAAAACTAGAGAAATGTAACTCTAATGGAGGAATGAGGGGCTGCCTTGGTTAAGTTAATTTGGAAAAAATTGAAATTAATCTAGGAGCAAAACAATTGGTGATAAATAAAGTGTGATTTGAGTGTTGATTTGAAGAAAATAAATTGGGAACTATGTTAAGATTTTTGGGCATTCATGACATATCAAGAAGGAAGTTTGACCTTATTACATTTTGGATCAATTAAAGTATAAAACATATTAGGAGCATTAGAATTTTATGTAGGCATGAAAAGTTTTGATAATGGATGATAGAAATGAGATATGGTATGGTTGTGTAGGAAAACTAAGTGAGAGGCCCTCAAGAGGGTGACAAAGGCAAGGAGAAAGCAAACTAATAAGGGTAGGAAAAGAAGGATAAAGGAAAGCTCCAAGGCTTATTAGGTATATGCTTCATTAATAAAAATCTTGCATGTTAAATAAATATATGAAATTATTTGCTAATGCTTGATATGAATGTGGTTTTCCATTAAATGTGTTTGATAGTTACATTTGATTTTTTTATGATAATTTGACTAAATGGTGTGAAAATGTTAAGACATGTGAATGTAATTGTGATTTGAAAAGTTTAGTATAAAAATGAATGCATATGATGGATGTATTTAAAAGGTAGACTTGTGCCAATTGATGACTTTATTACAGAATTCTAGGAGTGGACTTGACATTTTTTTATCCTAACTTAAGATTTGAAATTTCAATTTGTGTGTTCTTTATTGGAATTGAAGACTAAGACATAGGGCTTTAACTTTTATTCAGACCATAAAATCTAAATATGTCTGAATTTTTCCAGATAAATACATAAAGTTTAGACCTTGAATCTGTCCAGAAAATTCTAGGCAAACATTGTTAGTGACAAGTAAGTATTCGTTTGGCCATAACTTCTAATAGAAAATTTGGATTTGAGTGATTTTTGTTGCATCTAAAAGATGAGACAATAACATACAAAATTTTATATTCGAATTATAAATAGGCTAAAAATGAAGCTGAAAATCTGTCATAAATAAAAACTTAAACTATTGGGCTTTTGCATATGGTGTGATGAGTATATGTAGTAATTAATGTGAATTTTGAATTTAATAGTAATTATGAATATTTAATAAATTATTTATATGTGAGATTTTGATGCAATAACAACAAAAACAAAGAACAAAAATAAATATATATATATATATATATATATATATATATATATATATGAAAATGTAGTACAATTATCATTCTTGAAAATATTGTGAATAAATATAAAAATAGTTAAGCCCTAAGACACCTAATCTAGAACTAGAATAGAGAATAGTTTGGTATGTCAATTAGGGAATTGAAGGCACTCGGTGCTAAATATAAAAGCTGGTAATAACAAATTTATAAATATGTTCGGCGCAAAATTATTAAGCCGGTAATACCAATATTATAAAAGTCGATAATTGCATTATTATAAAAGCGTTCGATACAATATTATTAAGTCGGTAATGACAATCCTGTTATTTCTATTAGTTAGTTCAGTTATAGGAGTTATGGGCACAAGAAAAATGAAAATAATAATAATAATATAAAAGTATGTCATTGTGTGAATAAAAATAGTTAAATATTAAATTTTTTATGACATATATTTGTTTTCATATAATTATTTTAATTTGTGCCTTATTTGTGAATGAATAAATGACAAGAAAATATATATATGTAAAATTTTTATCCATGAAGCACCACTAAGCTAGTAGCTTAGCGCAGGTGGTTTTCTCTTGCGTAGGTTTTAAAGGGTAGCAGTAGATAGTAAAATTGTCAGAAGAAGAAAGCTATCCGGAGAAAAAACAACTAAAATATTTGGCATATTTTTGGTATATTTTATCAAAAACCTTGTAAATTAAATTATAGTTATATTTCATCTAGTGTGTATTAGAGATGTGTACCTTTAATGTAATGGAAATAGATTGAATGTAAATTAGTATATTTTATAAATAAATAAAATTTTGAATATTGGTGATAGTAATAAATTTATTTTAGTGTTTGCAATATTTTTGCAAAAAAAAAAATTATACTTCATTTAGCTACACTTATAAAATAGTCAGGTAATACTCACTTATCTTGTTGAACTAAAGTGAGGTAAGGGGGTGTTAAAATTTTTGGTATCAAAGCTATAGGTTTAGACGGTTCTTACTTAGTGGGTATGAGAAGATAAGTGCATGTTTTTAGCATTTGAATTATTTTAAGCTGCTATATTCTGATAAGGGACCATTCTTTTGACAATATAGGTTTTAATGGATTCGAAATCCAGACAAAGTCACGAAGAACAAAAGGGTGATAATATAGCTAACTCTGCTGCTCATAGACAGTCAACATCAATTAGAGCCTTGAAGCCTAGTGTTATAGCTCCACATGATGCTGAAGAACGGGTTGATCCGGGTCAGGTACCCCTTATGTAATAAATGGCTAACTTGTTACAATAGATAGCATAAGTTGTGCCACCACCACCTCCCCCACCTCAACCAAAATCCCAGATTGATAAACTAAGAAAATATAGGGCTTCGAATTTTCGGGCAAAAAAGAGGATGACCCAGTAGCAGCAGAATTTTGGTTTGAAAAGACAGAATACAAGGTTGGATATTCAGTGTCCCTCCTTTAGGAGCATGCCTACGACTGGTGGAAATTGGTATTAGAGAAACCCCAGACTTCACTCAGACATGGGATTTCTTTATGGCAGAGTTTAAAAAGAAATATGTGCCAAGAGTTTATGTGGATGAGAAAAGGCAAGAATTTCTAAATTTTAAAAGAGGGGTATAACAATAGCTGAGTATGAGATCGAGTTCACCAAGCTGAGCAAGTATGTACCATGGATTATTGGAGACGAAGTTGATAAATGTCGTAGATTTGAAGATGGCCTCGATGAGGATATTGGATATTTAGTGGCTTCTCATCAGCATACAGATTTTACTACACTAGTGCCCTCTGCCATTAGTGTTGAAAGAAGGAAAAAGCTGAAGACGGAAGAGCTCTCTAAGAAATCAATAGCTAGTGTAGTTCAGACATCTAGTAGGAAAGGACGGATAATACCTAGACCATTTCAGCCACAGGTTGCTAGGCATACATTTTCTAGTAGGCGCGGTCGGCATTTCATACCCGCAACATCATTTGCTAGTTCACCAATATCATTTTCGAAAAGACCAGCTCCTGGTATGTGTCAGCATTGTGGTAGATCTCATACAGGAGAGTGTTGGTGGTTAACTGGAGCATGTTTAAGATATGGAGCTACTAACCATATGAGGAGAAATTGTCCCAGACTTAGTACATGTAGTATGGCACCAGCACAGACTATGGCACCTGTACAGAGCCGTGGTAGAGGTCGAGGACAATTTAGAGGTGGTTGTACCAGACAGAGTCAAGGGGTATCAGAGACAATTGACAGACCCAGGGGTAGTAAAGCTTCAGCTGTACATATGTGATGAGAGCTCCTGAAGACCAAGATGCACCAGATGTCATAGTTGGCAAACTTTCTTTATTTGATTTTGATTTATATGCATTGATAGCTCCTAGTTCCACACATTCATACATGAGCACAGCTGCACTTAAACAAGGGAACATGATACCTGAGACCTTAGAATATGAGATAGTGATGACCAATCCGCTGGGACATAATGTGAAAGTGAATCAGTTCTATATAAATAGTTAAATAATAATTCCGGGTAGAGAATTTCCAGCCGACTTAATAGATTACCTTTTCATGAATTCGATGTTATTATGGGTATGGATTGGTTGACAAAGCATGGAGCTATAGTCAATTGTCGATCTAAAAAAGTTGTACTTAAAATTCCCGAGCAACGTGACACTATCATTCAGAGTGAAGGTCAAACATGTTTGACCAGTGTTATTTCTGCATTAAAAGCTTAGAAATACATTAGGAAGGGATGTGAGGCATACTTGGCCCATCTGATGGACACTAGGAAGGGGAGCCCAGAACTCAAGGACATCCCCACAGTGTGTGAGTTCCTAGATGTGTTTCTTGAAGATTTGCCAGGGTTACCACCAGAAAGGGAGATAGAGTTTGCTATTGATGTGATTCCTGGTACAACCCCAATTTCAATTACTCTTTATGGAATGGCACCTGTAGAATTGAGAGAGTTGAGGTTCAATTGCTGGAATTTCTAGACAAGGGGTTCATAAGGCCTAGTGTGTCACCATGGGGTGCTCCGGTGTTGTTTCTGAAAAACAAGGATGGCACCCTTCAATTATGTATTGATTACCGACAATTGAACGAGGTGACGATTAAAAATAAATACCCCCTACCTAGAATTGATGATTTGTTTGATCAATTGAAGGGAGCAGGAGTATTCTCTAAGATTAATCTCAGATCTGGGTATCATCAATTGAAAATCAAACAATCAGATGTGTCCAAAACAGCCTTCAAGAGTCGATATTGCCACTGTGAGTTCCAGGTTATGCCTTTTGGCTTAAAAAATGCACCAGCTGCCTTTATGGATATGATGAACAAGATTTTTAGGCCTTACCTTGATCAGTTTATGGTATTTCTTTATAGATGATATCCTGGTGTATTCGAGGGACAAGGAAGAACATGACAAACATATCAAAATAGTACTTCAGACTTTGAGGAAAAATCAATTGTATGCAAAGCTGTCAAAATGTGAGTTTTGGTTGGAAAAAGTAGGATTATTAGGGCATGTTGTGTCAATTGAAGGAATCTGTGTGGATCCTAGCAAAATAGAAGTGGTTTTAAGTTGGAAGTTGCCTCGTAATGTGACAGAAGTCTGAAGTTTCCTTGGATTAGCCAACTACTATAAAAGGTTTGTGAAGGGATTTTTGAGCATAGCCACACCAATTACCAAGCTGCTCAAAAAAGAAACTAAGTTTAAGTGGACAGATCGGTGTCAGACAAGTTTTGAGAAACTAAAAGTCATGCTAACCGAAGCACCTATTTTGACCCAACCTACTCCAGGAAAAGATTTTGTGACATACAGTAATGCTATTCATAATGGGTTAGGTTGTGTATTAATGCAAGAGGGTAAAGTAGTTGCTTATGCATCTAGGCAATTGAAGCCTCATGAGCTAAATTATCCTACTCATGATTTGGAGTTGGCAGTAATAGTGTTTGCTTTAAAAATATGGTGACATTATTTGTATAGCGAGTGGTGCTACATATATACAGATCACAAGAGCCTCATATATTTGTCCACCCAAAAGGAGTTGAACTTAAGGCAAAGACGCTGGTTGGAGTTAATTAACGATTATAATTATATTATTGATTATCAGCCGGGCAAAATCAATGTAGTAGTGGATGCCTTAAGTAGAAAAACACTCGTAGATATAGTTTATAAATTTTTTTCTCATTATAATATAATATATAGTAATTTATAATAAATTAAAAGAATACTCATATTTTATTTTGGCAGAGTTACCGGTTCAACCTAATTTAAGGCAACAAGTGAGAGAAGCTCAGAGGCAAGATCAGAAATTGATGATAATTGCTGAAACAGTTAAAAAAAGGGAGAGACTTGAATTTAAGATTGAAGATTATGGAAGCATAGGTTATAAGGGAAGATTATGCATGCCAAATAACAGCGGATTAAAGCAAATAATTCTAAAAAAGGTGCATCATACCACTTATTCCATTCATCCAGGGAGCAATAAAATGTATCAAGACCCGAAGATTCATTATTGGTGGCCAAGAATGAAGAAGGATATCATGGATTACACTACAATATGCTTGACATGCTAATAAGTGAAAGCAGAGCACCAGGTACCATCTGGATTGTTGTAACATATTGCTATTCCATAATGGAAGCGGGAAAGAATTACAATAGATTTTGTATTTAGGTCGCCTTTGATGCAAAAGAAGCATGATGCAGTATGGGTGATTGTTGACATGTTTACCAAATCAGCTCATTTTCTGCCAGTTTCAATGGATTATTTGTTGAGCCGATTAGCAGAAATATATGTTAATGAGATAATTGGACTGCATGGGGTGCTAGTATCTATTATTTCTGATCGAGACCCACGGTTCACATCAAAATTTTAGAAAAGTCTATAACAAGCATTGGGGACCCAACTTACTTTTAGTATAGCATTTCACCCACAAACTGATGGGCAATCTGAATGAGTTATTCAATTGTTGGAAGACATGCTTAGAAGTTGTATAATTGACTTTGAGGGTACCTGGGATAGGTATTTACCTTTGATGGAATTTTCATATAACAATAGCCATCAAGCTAGTCTCAGCATGGCTCCATATGAAGTTTTGTATGGACGAAGATATAGGACACCTTTATACTAGATAGAACTTGGTGAAAAGAAGTTAATGGGCCCAGAATTGGTGCAACAAGCAGAGGAGAATGTGAAATTAATCCGAGATCGATTAAAAGCTGCAATGGATCGACAAAAATCCTATGCTGATTTGAAAAGGAATGATATTGAATATGTGGTCGGAGACAAGGTATTTTTAAAATTCTCACCTTTGAAGAAAGTACTTCATTTAGGTAAAAAGGGGAAACTGAGTCCTAGATTTATTGGACCATATGAAATAGTTGAACGTGTGGGTCCAATGGCTTACAGGTTGGCCTTACCACCAGAATTGGATAAGATCCACAATGTGTTTCATGTCTCAATGTTAAGAAGATACAGATTGGATCCAACACATGTAATACATGTACAATCAATAGAGGTACAACTAGACTTGACCTATGCAAAAGAGCCAGTGAAAATCTTAGCTCAAGAAGTCAAGGAACTACGAAACAAGAAGGTACCCTTGGTAAAGGTCTTACGGCGCAATCATGCAGTAGAACAAGCCACAAGGGAGAGTGAAGAAATGATGAGAACTCAGTATCCTTAATTATTTAGCTCAAGCTAATCGGGTAAATTTCGAGGATGAAATTTTCTTAAGAGGGAGAGAATTGTAACATCCAATGTTTTAGGCCTTGATTGTGCGTGACTGTAGTGGGGTGCACTGATTCAATCAGAGTCTAAATTTGAACCCATAAAAAATAACTAATAATAAGGGAAAATAATTAAGGGTATTATTATCTTAGAATTAAAAAGATTAGTGCTAGAACTGGAAAAAAAAATAAAATTTTTCTAAGGAAAAAATCGGTATTATGGCAATTGTTGGGGGAAAAAGTGTGAAGATGGGGGGAAATTATGGCAAATAAGGAATTTCTTAAAGTTTAAAATTTAATAAAAATTAATTATGTTAATGAGCCAATGAAAATTAGTATTAATTTTAATTAGTGGGATCCACCCCTTAATTTGAGAATAAAAGTAAAAAAGATGTCAAATTCTACATTCTTCCACCTAAAAATCTAACTCATCTTCTTCCTCTTTCTCTTTTCTTTGTGTTGTCCACTCTAGCCTTCCAAAACCACTATTTTTGCTTCATTTCAAGCTTGAAAAAAAGAGAAAAAACATGTTGAGAGAGAAAAATTTAGAAATTAAAGAGTTCTTTCCATAAAGGGAGCAAAGGAGCAAGAAGGAAAGAAGAAAAAAGACAAGAAAATGGAGAAATTTTAGGGGGAATTTCGGCCCACCTTGGAGAACCTTTAAGGTGAGTTTATTCTTCTTAAATTCAACTTTTTTTCTTCCATTTGAGACTCATAAGGATGATAGATATGATTATTATTAGTAGATTGAGGTTATGTGACAAGATTGGAACTAGAAATGGAAAGTTGTAATTAGTTGAAGAAAAGTGTAGTTAAACTTTTAATTAATGATAATTGATGTTAGTTAATTGTTTTATGACTTAAAAACTATAGAAATGTAACTCTAATGAAGGAATGAGGGGCTGCCTTGGTTAAGTTAATTTGGGGGAAATTGAAATTAACCTAGGAGCAAAACAATTGGTGATAAATAAAGTGTGATTTGAGTGTTGATTTGAAGAAAATAAATTGGGACCTATGTTAAGATTTTTGGGCAGTCATGACATATCAAGAAGGAAGTTTAACCTTAGTACATTTTGGCTCAACTAAAGTACAAAACATATTAGGAGCATTAGAATTTTATGTAGGCATGAAAAACTTTGATAATGGATGATATAAATGAGATATGGTATGGTTGTGTAGAAAAACCAAGTGAGCAAGTGAGAGGCCCTCAATAGGATGACAAAGGCAAGAAGAAAGGAAACTAGTGAGGGGAGGAAAAAAAAGGATAAAGGGAAGCACCAAGGCTAATTAGGTATGTGCTTCATTGATAAAAGTCTTACATATTAACTAAATGGGTGAAATTATGTGTTAATGCTTGATATGAAAGTGGTTTGCCATGAAATGTGTTTGATAGTTACTTATGGTTTTTTTTTTGGTAATTGGACTAAATGGTGTGAAAATGTTAAGACATATGAATGTAATTGTGATCTGAAAAGTTTAGTATAAAAATGAATGATGATGGATGCATTTAAAAGGTAGATTTGTGCCAATTGATGACCCTATTATAGAATTCCAGGAGCATACTTCACATTTTATTTATCATAACTTAAGTTTTGGAATTCTGATTTCTGTGTTATTTATTAGAACTAAAAGCTAATACATAGCGCTTTAAATTTTATGCATATTATAAAATCTAAGTATGTCTGAATTTGCGTAGATAAATACATAAAGTTCGGAACCTTGAATCTATCCAGAAAATTCTGGAAAAACATTTCTAGTGACGAGTTAGTGTTCATTTGGCGATAACTTTTGATAGAAAACTTGGATTTGAGTAGATTTTTATGCATATTAATGCTAAGACAATAACCCTACAAAATGTTAGAAGACCATAACTTCAAATTCGAATAATAAATAAGCTAAAAATGAAGCCTAATATCAAAGCCGAAATCTACCATAGATAAAAACTTAAAATATTGGGTTTTTGCATATCGCGTGATGAGTATATGTAGTAATTAATGTGAATTTTTAATTTAATAGTAATTATAAATATTTAATAAATTATTTATGTGTGAGATTTTAATGCAATAACAATAGAAATAAAGAACAAAAATAAATATACCTATATGTGAAAATGTAGTACAATTATCATTCTTGAAAATATTGTGAATAAATATAAAAATAGTTAAACCCTAATACACCTAATCTAGAACTAGAACAGAGAATAGTTTGATATGCCAATAAGGGAATTTAAGGCACTCGGTGCCAAATAAAAAAGTTGGTAATGACAAATTTATAAATGCGTTCAGCGCAAAATTATTAAGCCAGTAATGACAATATTATAAAAGTCGGTAATGACATTATTATAAAAGCGTTCGACGCAATATTATTAAGCCGGTAATGACAACCTCATTATTCTTATTAGTTAATTTCGTTATAGGTGTTATAGGCACAAGAAATATGAAAAATATAACAATAATATAAAAGTATGTCGTTGTGATGAATAAAAATAATTAAATATTAAATGTTTGATGACATATGTTTGTTTTCATATAATTCTTTTATGTTATGCCTTATTTGTGAATGAATAAATGACATGTAAGAAAATTTATGTATGTAAAATTTTTATCCTTGAAGCACCATTGAGCTAGTAACTTAGCGCGGGTGGTTTCCTCTCGCGCAGGTTTTAAAGGGTAGCAGTAGATAGTAAAATTGTCGGAAGAAGAAGGGTACCCGGACAAAGAGCAACTAAAGGCTTTGGCATATTTTTGGTATATTTTATCAAAAAGTTTGTAAATTAAATTATAGTTGTATTTCATCTACTGTGTATTAGAGATGTGTACCTTTAATGTAATGAACATAGTTTGAATGTAAATTAATATATTTTATAAATAAATAAAATTTTGAATATCGATGATGATAATAAATTTAATTTAGTGTTTGTAATATTTTTGCAAAAACAAAAAATTATACTTCATTTAGTTAATCTTATAAAACAATCAGTCAGGTAATACTTACTTACCTTGCTGAACATTACTCCAAAGCTCTTGTAACTTCTCATACAGCTTAGAATGTGTTGCCTGAGTATCTCTTACTCATGAGCTACTCATATAATGCCTTAACCACTGCATGCCAATCAGTTTTCCACTTGTAGTAGTTTTGTGAAAAATAAATATTGACAAATAAAGTTAGTCAACATACATAAAAATTAAAAAACAATCCATAGATTATCCCCTAAAAAGTGTATAATCCAAAAATTACCTGCAAAGTTTTTCAATATGCATGCACAATTCTCATTGAATTCTAACAATTCACATAAATTCATAGTCACATTATTTGACATTTGTTAATCCATACAACTTACAAAGCATTTTTCAATCACTATTTGTAATTGTCAAATATTTTGATTCATATTCAGGCATTTCTAACTCAATTATGAAAATATTTCATTACTAAGACAAGTTTCATCAAACTTTACATTTATTTACCTAAAATTTACCCCAATATAGTTGTTGAACCTCCCATGGCACCACCTTCCACTTGTATCCTCTAGATGTAAACCTATAGGTATAGAAATGCATAAATATTAACACAAAGCTTAGTTAACATGTAAAATAAACAAGGCATGAAATGTCTCACCTCTCATCATGCAATCGTAGTCTCTTATGATTGTCCAGGTAATTACTCCCTACAATGGTCCTAAGAGCTGGATGGACTAGACTGTGGGCCAGATGATGTGTATGAGACTATACTAGGTGATGCAAATGTTCTTGCTAATGCGGATATGCCAACTATCTCGATGGCAAGTGTTGTAAAGGTGGTTCCAGATGTTATTGATGTAGAAGAAGCTATTGTAGATGAAGAATGACCCTTCTCAATGCCTCATCCATGACCTCCTCTCATGCGGATATCTGCTATGCAACCTCGACCCCTCATGCTGATAAAAAAAAATACACAGCTGGGAGAATTAACAATTAATTGCCATTTACCATAATATTACCCAATTACAACTACCTCTGTTCACTGTCAATTTCATACATATCATTAAAATCAAATTCATCCTCTAAATCATATGAACTTTTTATTTACAATTTTGTTTCTTCTTGTTTTTCTTTTTCTTCTTTTTCTTTTTCTTCTTCTTCTTCTTCTTCTTCTTCTTCTTCTTCTTCTTCTTCTTCTTCAATATCATTATCATCCACAATCTCTTCTGAGTCACCTATTGGATCATTCAATATCCTTTATTAATCCTCTTTAGTAATTTCAACATTGTGGATGTTGATTGACTCCTCTAGAAATGGAGGAGGTTCCTGCACATGTGTACTATAGAAAGAGCTTTCTTGCATCTCAACAACTCCTTTGGTTTCATTTTTTATACAACCCACCAATCTTTTGTCCATTTGCAAGCTTTGGTATGAACAATAATACACTTAAGCTGCCTGTATTGCCAGGACAAAGGGTTCATACTTGTCCTATCTTCTTTTAAGGTTTACCTCAATAATGTTGTACTTCCTGTGAACCCTCATACCCATATCAAAAGTAGGATTAATTCAATCACATGTCAATGTTGTTGCCTAGATATTAAGCCAAGAAGGGGGTTGAATTGGAGTTTTAAAAATTAAACTTTAAAGTACGAAAATAAAAAAATAATTTTAGGAGGGATAGAGAAATTTGACACAAGGATTTTTATAGAGGTTCGGGTGTTAACAAACCCTACTCCTCTCCCCAATCGCAATTGGGAGTTTCACTAACAAACTAAGTGTTACAATGGAGTTTTACAAGCTCACTTCCAACTATGGTATTTCTCACAGTGGCTCACACCTAACCCATAAATCCATTGTGTTTTAATGGCTTACACAATAACCAATTCCTTGTATTTTAATGGCTCACACAATAACCAATTCCTTGTGTTTTAATGGCTCACACAAGAACCAATTCCTTGTGTTTTATAGGCTCACATAAACAACCTTTATCTTGTGTTTTACAGGCTCACACAAACAACCTTTACTTTGTGTTTTAAAGGCTCAAATAACTAACCCTTACAAGTGTTCTACTCTTAACCCAGAAATACCCAAAACTCATTTGAGAAATAAATGATTGCAAAGAGAAACACTTACAAATCTTTATTGCTCAATAAATGATGAGCAAAAAGATTTTCACAGAGAATAGATATTTGTTATGGAAGTATTATATGTACAAATAGCTTGTAATAAGATTTTGATTCAAATTATTTGATATCCTCTTGTCCTGAATGCATAAATGACTTGCATTTATACTCTCATGGCTAATTATAGTCGTTAGAGTGCATTTAATATGTAACTAGCCGTTGTACCAATCCAAATAATCACGCCTGACATTTTTCTCTTTCATCTTTCACAGGCGTGACTATGTTTGTCACGGGTGCGACTGTTCTTCCAAGCCGTGAATGAAGTGGTGACCTTGGTCGTGAAGCATTCTGGAAGGTTTTGAAATATTGGGTCACAGGCGTGACATATATCTTCACGGGCGTGACAAACTTCCCAGCCGTGATCCAAGTGGTGACTTTGGTCGTGAAACTCTCTGGATGAAAATGTCATGAAGGTTCACGGGCGTGACATTTAATTCATGGGTGTGACTTAAATGTGCATTTCATGGTTTGTTTTCTTCCTTTATGGCCATGAACTTCAAATGTTAGTTTTGGTGACGGTTAGCTTCTTTCACGGTAGTGACTCATAAAGTCACGGCAGTGAACATGCTACTTCTTGAATTTTGTCTTTCAAGGTTTATTCTTCCAATCTCCATTCTTGCTAATTTAATCCATGTCCTGTATAATAGACTTAGAAGACAAGTATGTTAAATACAATATTGCTATTTTATTTGTTATCATCAAAATGATGGAAATACCCCTCAAGGTTTAACAATCTCCCCCTTTTTGATGGTGACAAATAATCTATGAGAAGTTGCCCCCTCAAAAGATACTTAGGATAAAAATTGATGAAATGCAAGAATTGTAAAGAATGATGTAGCATTGAAATACATTTTCTAGTTTTAAGTATATGCAAGTTATATGCAAAGTATATCCAATATATACCAAAATTCTCTTTAAGTCATGAAGTATATGTAAGGTATATTTAGAGTATATCAAGGTATATTTATTTATGTAACTTGCATTAAGGTATATGCAAAGTATACTTAAGATATATCTAATGTGTATAATGCTCAATTTCATACTTGCATATTCATTTTGAATCAAATTTTAAGTATTGCTAATTTTTCCCTACTTAACTCAATGTCAATTTATTTGTAGGTTCTTATTTTTTATCAAAATTCATTTATCTTAATATATTTCTAGGTTCTCCCCCTTTTGTCATCAACAAAAAGAATATAAAGATTAAACCATAAGCAAAGAATATATATTAATATTTGAAGAGAAGTACAAACCAAAGTAAATAAAAGTCAAAAAGGAAATTTACAATTTCCTAAAAACAAACAAAAAACAAGCAAACAATCAAAAGAAACAATCATATTAAGGCTACCATCTAGCCTAACATCTAACCAGACATCCTGTCCCTAAGTCGAGCAACCTCTGCCTCAAGGATGTCCATCCAAGACTCCATGAAGTCTTTTAGGTTCTCCAACCTCTCGTCCATCGAAGCCTGCAGCTGCTCAAATCGTGGTGCCAAGAGGTCAACCACCTACTGCGCCAAATTCGGTGTGGAAGCCGAGGATTGTCCGATGTCATGCTCAGCCACTGGAGGTGCTTCCTCAACCCGAGCCCTTTTCTTCTACTGGATCCCTTAGAGGCCGGCTTTGAAGTCCTCCGTATCATTATCTTCCAAAATTATTTCACCAGCAGTGTCTGTGAAGCGGTAGTAAATATTGTTCTCATAAACAATTATGACAGCCACTCCCATCTTTATGAAGGACTCGACATCTAATCGATCTCGAGGATGCCCTGGGATGAGATTGAAGTGATGGTCATCCAGCTTCAAATAGCCAAGCTTCAAGGCCATATGGGTGACATATCCACCAATGAGTATATCTCCAGAGGGCTTAATGGCAATGGACAGAAGATGGTTTGCAAACCATCGAGAGAGCACCACGGTGAGGCCTTTTTCTGGCCATCTCAAAAAGGAAGAGCTCAGATTTTCGAATGGTCCCATTGCTGTCTTTCCGAGAAAATATGCTATAGGTTAGACACCTATGCAAATATTTGTGCACTGGGGACCGAAGATGAGTGCTCTTGGTCTTCTTGACATCCCAACTGCAATAAATGCCAAAATGAGTCCATGCTCAAGTTGCGAAGAATTCCACTTCGCTGTCATTGAGGATGCCTTCTGAGGGTAAATTGAATAAGTCCCCAAATTCTGTGGCATTGAGGGTGTTCGGATTGCTGCAGAGTTGGAATTTTACCACTCCTGTGGGAGACACTTACAAAGTGCTCAAAAATTCCAGGGTTGGCTCCCTTAATGTGGGCTGATGAATATCCACGAATTCCTTCAAATGACAGGCCTGGAGTTGTTCTATCATTGTCGGCTCAAGCCCAAAAGTGCGTACGGTTTGCCACTCAAATGACCTTGATGAAATGAGAGGCCTTTGCTTCAAGGTTGAGTACTGAGGATGGCAATGATCCAGGATTTTGTTCATGAGGTAATCTGAGTACCTTCTGGGAGCATGAGACTTCTTTCTAGTACCCTTTGATGAGCCAGTTTCCATTTGGATTGAAGAAATGAACTTCGTAGAATTTGGAAAAGTTTGACATAAAATTTGAGGAAACCATTAAGAAGTATGATTTTTGATGAAGGAAGGGACTTTTGATGGTATTTATAGGAAACATTTGTGACTTGAGAGCCGGAATCTTCAATATCTCATTGAATGTGTGTAAATGAGAGTGGTTTCAAGGAGTTCAAAGGTTAAAATGTGAAGAATAACCGATTTACGTGATTTCTTATATACCCGATGCATTCATGGGCGTGAAATATGTAGTCACAGACATGAAAAGTTGTGTTCACAGTTTACTGAAGGGGTGCTCTACCCGTGAATAAAGGCATTAAAATGTTCACAGGTGTGAATGATGAACTGTCACGGTGGTGAAAGAATAGTCACGGGCATAAAGAGTTGAATTTCACTACTTATGCCCGTGAAACAAAGTGTGACTCAAAGCGTGAACGTCTCTGTGAGTTTTAGGTGAAAATGTTCACGGGCGTGAAAATGCGTCACGGGCGTGAACAAGGCTTTTCACGGGAGTGAATGAAGTCATGAACAGAAACTTCACTACTTGAAGCCGTGAATGATGTTGTGAAGCAAGTCGTGAAAGACACTGCCTCTTTTGGCTATTTAATTCACGGACGTGAACATATGTCACGGGCGTGAATTGCCTAAAATTTTCACCAAATAAAATTCAGTCCTAAAACAAGACTAAATCAATTCTATGAAGATTATATCCCTTATAACATAAAAGTTTCATCAAATTTACAATCTTATATCTAATGATATGATACAAAATCAAGATTATCACTAAAGATTTGACAATTTAGCAATCACAAGGTTAATCCATCAATCATACCAAGTTATCTTCTAATGAAATTAAATCTTTCCTCATTTAGAGACTTAGAAAAAATATCTACGAATTGATTTTCTATGCTTATAAATTCTAATGCAACATCTTCATATTGAACATGATCTCTAATAAAGTGGTGTCTAATGTCAATATGCTTACTTCTAGAGTGATGAATGGGATTCTTTGAAAGATTTATAGCACTTGTATTGTGACATTTAATAGGTATATGGTTCATATCATGACCATAGTCCTTAAGTTGTTGTTTCATCCAAAGCGTTTGAGTACAACAACATCCTGCTACTACATACTCTGCTTCAGCAATTGAAAGAGCAACTGAAACTTGTTTCCTGCTAAACCAAGAAACTAAGCACTCTCCAATAATGTGACAAGTGCCTGAAGTACTTTTTCTATCTAAAAGACTATCAGCATAGTCTGCATCTGAATATCCTATAATATAAAAGGATGAATTTCTAGGATACCATAAACCTAGATGCAATGATCGAAGTAGATATCTTAACATTCTTTTTACTGCATTTAAATGAGATTCTTTTGGACATGATTGAAATTGTGCACACAAGCAAACACTATACATTATGTCGGGTCTAGAAGTTGTAAGATATAAAAGTGATCCGATCATACCTCTATAGAGCTTTTCATTAATGCTCTTACCCTTTTCATCCTTGTCCAATTTTGTTGATGTGCTCATAGGAGTCTTGGAATTCTTGCATCCTTCCATTTCAAATTTTTTAATTAAATCTTTGGCATATTTGGATTGGTTGATGAATATGTCATCATTGTTTTGCTTTATTTGTAGACCAAGGAAATACTTAAGCTCTCCCATCATGCTCATTTCAAATTCTCTAGTCATACACTAAGCAAATTCTTGACAAAGCAACTCATTAGTAGATCCAAATATTATATCATCAACATAAATTTAAACAATTAATATATCATGCTTATGTTTTTAATGAATAATGTGGTGTCAACATTCCCCTTTGTAAAGTTATTTTCTAAGAGAAAAGAACTTAGTCTTTCATACCAAGCTCTTGCGGCTTGTTTCAAACCATATAAAGCTTTTGAAAGTTTAAAAACATGATTTGGCAAATCATAGCTTTCAAAGCCTGGTGGTTGTTCTACATAAACTTCTTCTTCTATATAACCATTTAGAAATGCACTTTTGACATCCATTTGAAAGAGTTTGAAATTCATGTGACATGCATATGCTAAAAGTATTCTTATGGCTTCTAATCTAGCTATAGGTGCATAGGTCTCATCATAATCTATTCCTTCTTCTTGATTATATCCTTTTGCAACTAATCTAGCCTTACTCCAAGTAATTGAACCTTGTTCATCTAGTTTATTTCTAAATACCCATTTGATGCCCATAATTTGATGATCCTTGGGTCTAGGTACTAAGGTCCATACCTTACTTCTCTCAAATTGGTTGAGTTCCTCTTGCATGGAAATTACCCAACTTTCATCATTAAGAGCCTCATCAACATTTTTAGGCTCAATTTGAAAAATAAAAGCAAGGTCAGTGGCTAAATGTTTGAAATGAGATCTAGTACTTACTCCCCTTGAGAGATCACCAATGATTTGCTCTTTTGGATGATCTTTTGTCATTCTCCATTCTTTTGGGAGTTATTTACCATTTTCTTCTTAAGCTTGAGGTAGAGAATCATCTTGATGCAAATCTTCTAGATCATTTTCTTCTTTTCCATTTTCAAGATCAAGTCTTTCCATGTTACCTACAACATCATCAAGAGCACTACCTTTCACAAGATCAAGTCTACTAGATTCATTAAAGACAACATGCATAGATTCTTCAACAGTTAATGATCTTTTATTAAATACGCTATATGCTTTGCTAGTTGTAGAGTATCCTAAAAAGATACCTTCATCAGATTTAGAGGCAAATTTTCCAAGGTTGTCCTTGGTATTCAATATGAAGCACTTGCATCCAAATATTCTAAAATATAATATCAAGGGCTTTCTTCCATTCCATAGCTCAAATGAGATTTTGTTTAAAATAGGTCTTTTGAAAACTCGATTTGAAATATAACATGTTGTGTTTGTGGTTTCAGCCCAAAAGTAAGTTGGTAAACAATACTCATTGAGCATTGTTCTAGCCATTTCAATTAAAGTTCGATTTTTTCTATCAACTACCCCATTTTGTTGAGGTGTCCTAGGAGATGAGAAAGTTTGTGAAATGCCATGTTCAAGACAAAAACTTTCAAAGTTTTCATTTTCAAATTCTTTGCCATGATCACTTCTTATCTTTGAAATAAAATACCCTTTTTCATTTTGAACTCTTTTAGCAAAGTTTTTCAAATTTTCAAAAGCATCACTATTTTGAGCTAAGAAAATTACCCAAGTAAATCTAGAGTAATCATCTACGATGACAATGGCATAATGTTTACCTCCTAAGCTAGCAATTTTAGTAGGTCCAAATAAATCTAACTACAGGAGTTGAAGAGGTTTTGAGGTACTTACTATGTTTTTGGCTTTGAAGGATGACTTATGTTGCTTCCCTCTTTGGCAAGGTTTACATGTCTTGTCTTTTTCAAATTTGACTCTTAGTAGTCCTTTTACAAGCTCTCCTATGCTAAGGCTTTGTATTAACTCCATGTTAGCATGACCAAGCCTTCTATGCCACAGCCAAGATTCATCACTAGTGGTCACAAGACACTTAGAGGAATGGTTAGATAATTCATGTAAGTCTATTATGTATGTGTTGACATCTCTATTTCCTTTAAATATCTTTTGACCATCGATAGAGATCACAAGACATCCATTGGAAGTAAAGATTACTTTATTTCCTTTATCTGATAATTGACTAACACTCAACAAGTTATGTTTCAAGCTATCAACAAGTAAGACATCTTTAATAAAAGTAGTACCATTAATACCAACATAACCAATGCCAATTACCTTACCCTTAGCATTGTTTCCAAAGGTAACTTTACCTCAATCAATACTTTTGATTTCACTGAAGAGTTCTTTATCCCCTGTCATATACCTTGAACATCCACTGTCTACTAGCCAAACATTTTTGGTTATTGTGGACTTGAGGTATACCTATAGAATCACAGTTCAAGTATGATTTTTAGGTACCCAAACGAGCTTCGGTCCTTAGGGGTTAGCACATGAAGGTTCCCAATGAGCCTTCCTTATCCAACAATATTTATTTGTGTGACCCATTTTCATACAATAATTACATTATTTCGGTCTAAACTTGCTTTTTGGTCTTACAATATATTTGATTGTCATATTTCTATTTAACTGATTTTTAGAACAATGGCATGCACAGTCATGATTAATTGATGTTTTTCTAGATGCATGCTTCTTATACATAAAAGCATGATTATTCTTTTTATGTATGGGAGGTTTAATATGCTTATTCCTTGGTGTTGTTCCAACAAGTGTGGAGATGTGAGGTTCACTAGACTTAACAAAGATGGTTTTGTGAGAAGATGATGATTTGTCCTTAAATCCTAGGCCATGTCTAATTAAAAGTGGTCTTTGAGACACAATGAGAGTATCTAAACTCTCTTTACCTTTGTGAAATTTAGAAATGGAATTTCTAAGTTCCTCAACTTCATTTTTCAAAGTGTTATTTTTTTAAGTAAAGAAGTAGTTGAGGGTCTGGATAAATATTCATCTAATGACTTTTGAAAAGATTCATTAGATGATTTAAGCTTTATGTTCTCCTTTTCTAAAACATCTATTTTATTTTTTAAATTAGAGATGTTATTTCTACAAATATTGAATTTACTTTTATATTTCTCTAATTCTAGATTCAATTCTTCTATAAGGCTTTGCTCATCATCATCTTCACTATCATCATTATTATCACTACTATCATTATTTAAAGAGTATGGGTGTAGTGATCTTACCTTATTCGAGATGTGATCCTCAATAGCCATGAAGCATGGGTTGACCTCTTCACTTTCATTATCATCTCTTTCACTAGAAGAGCTTTCGTCATCCCATGTGGCTTTGGTATTTGCTCTTATGCTTCTTGAGCCTTGGACATTCTGGTTTGATATGTCCTTTCTTTCCACACTCATAGCACTTTACCTCTTCCTTACTTCTTTGTGCATCATTAGAAGTTTGTTTGAGATTTCTTTGCCTGAATTTTCTAAAGTTGCTCATTTTCTTCTCAATGATTCTTTTCAGTCTTCTGGAAAGCATAGCAACGTCCTCATTTTCATCATCACTCATTTCTTCATCATCTTCACTTTTTTCTTAAGATTTTGAAGTAGAGGCTTTGAGTGTTAAGGGCTTTCTTTTCTCTGGCTCTGCTTCAAGCTCTCTATCTCTTTTCACTGCCATTTCATGTGTGAGAAGTTTGCCAATAAGCACATCAGTATTCATGATGGTCATGTCTTTATTTGCTTTTTCTATGCCAGCAACTCCTGAGCCATAGTCTTTAAAAGGAAGACTTCTCAGGATTTTGTTGTTTATATCTTCCAAGCTCATATGCTTCCCAAGTTTTCTCATTCCATTTATAATGGCTAGAAGATGGTTGGTCATGCCAGTGATTGACTCATTGGATTTCATCTTGAAGAGCTCATATTCTGAGGTAAGAAGTTGAATCTTATTGGATTTGACTTGCTTAGTTCCTTCATGATAATTTTCCAATGTTTTCCACATGTTGTAGGTTGTTGGGCAGTGTTGTATTCTTCCACATTCTTCAATAGATAATGAGCTTGAGAGGATTGTCATTGCCTTCTTATTTTTGAAATTTGCTCTTCTTTGAGGCTCTATCCAATCATCTCTTGATAGGATTTCTCCTTCACCATCCGCTCCTCTTCTGGTTGGTGGTGTCCATTCTTTTCGTACACTATCCCATACTTCAATTCCTTCACTATCCATGTTGCCCAGATATTAGGCCAAGAAGGGGGGGTTGAATTGGAGTTTCAAAAAATTAAACTTTAAGGTGTGGAAATAAATAATAAATTTTAGAAGGGATAGAGAAAATTTGACACAAATATTTATAGAGGTTCGGGTGTTAACAAACCCTACTCCTCTCCCCAATCGCAATTGGGAGTTTCACTAACACACTAAGTGTTACAATGGAGTTTTACAAGCTAACTCCTAACTATGGTGTTTCTCACAATGGCTCACACCTAACCCAAAAATCCCTTGTGTTTTAATGGCTCCCACAATAACCAATTCCTTGTGTTTTACAGGCTCACACAAATAACCTTCACTTTGTGTTTTTACAGGATAACACAAATAACCTTCACTTTGTGTTTTTACAGGCTCACACAAACAACCTTTTAATTTGTATTTTGGAGGTTCACACAACTAACCCTTACAAGTGTTCTACTCTTAACCCAGAAATACCCAAAGCTCACTTAAGTAAAGATTAAAGAGAGAACCCCTTACAAATCTTAATTGCTCAAATATGAAGAGCAAAAAGATTTTTACAGAGAATAGATTTTGTTCTTAAAGTATGAAAGTACAAATAGCTTGTAATAAGAATTAAATTCGAAGTATATGCTATTCTTTTGTTATTCTCTTCATTCTCTTGTTTTTAATTTATAAATGACTTACTAGATTTTAAGTATATGCAAGTTATATGAAAAGTATATCCAATATATACCATAATTCTTTTTTAAGGCATGAAGTATATGTAAGGTATATTTAAGGTATATCATGGCATATTTATAATTGTAACTTGCTTTAAGGTATATGCAAAGTATACTTAAGGTATATCTAATATATATAAAGCTCAATTTTTCAATTATATACTTTGCATATGAAATTTTGAATCAAGATTTCTAATCCCTTTTAATCTATTTCAAAGTCAATTCAATTTTAATTATTTGATTCAAAATTCATTTACCTTAATATATATTGCTAGTTTGATACATTTTCCCTATCATACATTTACCTTAATGAGATAAGCAAAAGTAAATTCATTAAGTAAAGGAAAACATACAAACAAAGATAAATGTTCAGAAAGGAAATTTAAAAATTTCCTACACACTAGCAAAACATAAACAAAATACATAAGCAAAAGACAAACAAATTTAGGCTACACTCTAGCCTAACTCCTAGCCAGACATCCTATCATGAAACCTAGCCACTTCAGCCTCAAGGTTGTCCATCCGAGACTCCATGAAGTCTTTGAGGTTCTCCAACCTCTCATCCATCGAAGTCTGCAGCTGCTCAAAATGTGGTGCCAAGAGGTCGACCACCTGCTGCGCTAAGGTCGGTGTGGAAGCCGAGGATGGTCCAATGTCCTGCTCAGCTACTGGGGGTTCTTCCTCAATCCGAGCCCTCTTCTTCTGCTGGATCCCTGGATGTCTGCTTTAAAATCCTCTGTGTCATTATCTTCCCAGATGATCTCCCCATTAGTTTCAGTGAAGCGGTAGAAGATATCATTCTGGAAAACGATTCTGACAGCCGCTCCCATCTTGATGAAGGACTCGACATCCAAATGATCTCGAGGATGTCCAGGGATTAGGTTGAAGTGATGCGTGTCCAGCTTCAGATACTCAAGCTTCACTGCTATATGGGTGACATATGCCCCAATCAAAATATCTCCAGTGGGCTTAGTGGCAATGGAGAGAAGATGGTTAGCAAACCATCTAGAAAGTGCTACTGTGAGTCCTCTCCGAGCCATCTCAAATAGGAAGAGTTCCGACTTCCTGATAGTCTCGTTGCTTTCTCCCCTAGCAAATATGCTATAGGTTAGGAACCTATGCAAATATCTGTGAACTGGGGCCCTGAGATGTGTGCTCTTTGTCTTCTTGACATCCCAACTGCAATCAGTGCCAAAGTGTGTCCAGGCTCAAGGGGCAGAGAATTCTACCTCAGTATCATTCATGATGCCATCAGATGGTAGGCTGAACAATTCCCCAAATTCGATGGCACTGAGGGTGTTGGGATTGTTGCAAAGTTGGAATTTCACCACTCCAGTAGGTGAAACCTGCAAGGTGCTGAGGAATTCCAGTGTTGGCTCCCTCAAGGTCGGCTGATGAATTTCCAAAAAATCTTTGAGATGATAGGCTTGTAGTTGCTCTGTCATAGCCGTCTCAAGCCTGAGACTTCGGACTGTCTGTCATTCGAAGGACCTTGATGACAGTAGAGGTCTCTTCTTCAAAGTTGCATACCGAGGATGGCAATGCTCTGGAATGTGGTTCATGAGGTAATCTGCATACCTCTTAGGAATATGGGACTTCTTTCTCTTTCCCTTAGATGAAGCAGTCTCCATTTTTGAAGAAATTTGTTGGAGATGGAGTTGGAAAGATTTTTGACAGAAAATCCTTATGAAACCCTAAGAATGTGAGATTTCTGATGAAGATTCGAACTTTTCGTGCTATTTATAGGAAAATTTGAAGTCTTTGGGGCTGGAATCTTCAATGTCTCAATGAATATGAGTAAATGAGAGTGGTTTTGGGAGTTGGAGAGTTGAAATGAAGGTTGTAACTGGCTGATCTTTTATATATTCGATACATTCACGGGCGTGAATAGTCGTGTTAACAGTTTGCTGAAGGAGTGTTCCACTCATGAATGAAGGCGTGAATAAGTTCACGGGCATGATATTTGAATATCACGAGCATGAATGATCATACGTCATGGGGGTGAATAAAATGTCAAGAGCGTGAAATGTTGAATTTAACCACCTATACCCGTGAAGCAAGCCGTGACTCAAGGCGTGAAAGCCTCTGTGAGTTTTGGGGTGTAATCATTCACGGGAGTGAAAATTCGTCACAGGCGTGAAAGTCTCTTTTCACGGGCGTGACTCAAGCCATGAAAATAAGTTTCACCACTTGAAGCCGTGAACCATGTCGTGAACCAAGTCGTGAACGACACTACCTCTTTGAGCCATTTAAGTCACAGGCGTGAACATGTGTCACGGGCGTGACTCCCCTAAAATTTTCATCAAATAAAAATTAAGTCCTAAAACTAGACAAAATGATTTCAACATAGGTTCTATTCCTTAAAACATGAATTTTCATCCAAATTTCTATCTTATATCTTGTGATATGATTTAAGATCAACAATTAAAATTTCATATTTTTGCAATCACAAGGTTAATCCATCAATCATACCAAGTTCTCTTCTAATGAAATTAAATCTTTCCTCATTTAGAGACTTAGTGAAAATATCTACTAATTGATTTTTTGTGCTTATAAATTCTAATGCAACATCTCCATATTGAACATGATCTCTAATAAAGTGGTGTCTAATGTCAATATGCTTGTTTCTTGAGTGTTGAATAGGATTCTTTGAAAGATTTATAGCACTTGTGTTGTCACATTTAATAGGTATATGGTTCATCTCATGACCATAGTCCTTAAGTTATTGTTTCATCCAAAGAATTTGTGTACAACAACATCCAGCTGCTACATATTCTGCTTCAGCAGTTGAGAGAGCAACTGAAACTTGTTTCTTGCTAAACCAAGAAACTAAACATTCTCCAATGAAGTGACAAGTACCTGAAGTACTTTTCCTGTCTAAAAGACTACCAGCATAGTCTGCATCTGAATATCCTATAATATAAAAAGATGAATTCCTAGGATGTTATAAACCTAGGTGCAATGAGATTCTTTTTGATGTAAATATCTTAAAATTCTTTTTACAACATTTAAATGAGATTCTTTAGGACATGATTGAAATCGTGCAGACAAGCAAACACTAAACATAATATCGATTCTAGAAGCAATAAGATATAAAAGTGATCTGATCATACCTCTATAAAGCTTTTCATTAATGCTCTTACCCTTTTCATCTTGGTCCAATTTTGTTGATGTGCTCAAAGGAGTCTTGGAATTTTTGCATCCTTCCATACTAAATTTTTTAATTAAATCTTTGGCATATTTGGATTGGTTGATGAATATTCCCTCATTGCTTTGCTTTATTTGTAGACCAAGGAAATACTTAAGTTCTCCCATCATGCTCATTTCAAATTCCCTAGTCATACACTTATCAAATTCTTGACAAAGCAATTCATTAGTAGAACCAGATATTATATCATCAACATAAATTTGAACAATTAGTATATCATGCTTATGCTTTTTGATGAACATTTCCCTTTGTAAAGCTATTTTCTAATAAAAAAGAACTTAGCCTCTCATACCAAGCTCTTGGGGCCTGTTTTAAACCATACAAAGCTTTTGAAAATTTAAAAACATGATTTGGCAAATCATAGCTTTCAAAACCTGGTGGTTGTTCTACATACACTTCTTCATCTATATAACCATTTAGAAATGCACTTTTCACATCCATTTGAAAAAGTTTAAAATTCATGCAACATGCATATGCTAAAAGTATTCTTATGGCTTCTAATCTAGCTACAGGTGCATATGTTTCATCATAATCTATACCTTCTTCTTGATTATATCCTTTTGCAACTAGTCTAGCCTTATTCCTGGTTATTAACCCTTGTTCATCTAATTTGTTTCTAAATACCCATTTGCTACCTCTGATTTGATGATCCTTGGGTCTAGGTACTAGGTTGCATACCTTATTTCTCTCAAATTGGTTGAGTTCCTCTTGCATGGCCAATACCCAACTTTCATCATTAAGAGCCTCATCAATATTTGTATGCTCAATTTGTGAAATAAAAGCAATGTCAGTGACTAGATGTTTGAAATGAGATCTAGTACTTACTCCCTTTGATAGATCACCAATTATTTGCTATTTTGGATGATCTTTCGTCATTCTCCATTCTTTTGGAAGTTCTTGATCATTTTGTTCTTGATTTTGAGGTAGAGAATCATTTTGCAGTAAATTTTCTTGATCATTTTCTTCTTTCCCATTTCCAATATCAAGTCTTTCCATATTACCTAGAACATCATCAAGAACACTACCTTTCACAAGATCAAGTCTACTAGATTCATTAAAAACAACATGCATGGATTCTTCAACCGTAAATGATCTTTTATTAAATACTCTATATGCTTTGCTGGTTGTAGAGTATCCTAAAAAGATACCTTCATCAGACTTAGAGGCAAATTTTCCAAGATTATCCTTGGTGTTCAATATAAAACACTTGCATCCAAATACTCTAAAGTATGATATCAAGGGCTTTCTTCCATTCCATAGCTCAAATGAGTTTTTGTTTAAAAGAGGTCTTTTGAAAACTCGATTTGAAATATAACATGCAGTGTTTATGGCTTTTGCCCAAAAATAAGTTGGTAATTCATATTCATTAAGCATTGTTTTAGCCATTTCAATTAAAGTTCGATTTCTCCTTTCGACTACCCCATTTTGTTGAGGCGTCCTAGGAGATGAGAAATTATGTGAAATGCCATGTTCAAGACAAAAGCTTTCAAAGTTTTCATTTCCAAATTCTTTCCCATGATCCCTTCTTATTTTTGAAATACAGTACCCTTTTTTCATTTTGAACTCTTTTAGCAAAGTTTTTGAAATTTTCAAAAGCATCCCTCTTTTGAGCTAAGAAAATTACCCAAGCAAATCTAAAGTAATCATCTACGATGTCAAATGCATAATTTTTTCCTCCTAAGCTAGCATTTCTAGTAGGTCCAAACAAGTCTAAATGCAGGAGTTGAAGAGGTTTTGATGTACTTACTTTGTTTTTGGCTTTGAAAGATGACTTGTGTTGCTTTCCTCTCTAACAAGGATCACATGTGTTGCCTTTTTCATATTTAACTCTTGGCAGTCCTTTTACTAGTTCTATTGTGCTGAGACTTTGTATTAAGTCCATGTTAGCATGACCAAGTCTTCTATGCCACAGCCAAGATTCATCACTAGTAGTCACAAGACACTTAGAGGAATGGTTAGATAGTTCATGTAAGTTTATTATGTATGTATTGATATCTCTATTTCCTTTAAATATTTCTTGACCATTGATAGAGATTACAAGACATTCATTTGAAGTAAAGATTACTTTGTTTCCTTTATCACATAATTGACTTACACTTAACAAGTTATGTTTCAAGCTATCAACAAGTAAGACATCCTTAATAAGAGTAGTACCATTAACATCAATAGAACCAATGCCAATTACCTTACCCTTTGCATTTTTTCCAAATGTAACTTTACCTTTATCAATACTTTTGATTTCATTGAAAAGTTCTTTGTCTCCTGTCATATGCCTTGAGCATCCACTGTCTACTAGCCAAGAATTTTTGTTTATTGTGGACTTGAGGCATACCTATAGAATCACAATTCAAGTATGATTTTTAGGTACCCAAATGAGTTTGGGTCCTTGGGGGTTAGCACATGAAGGTTCCCAATGAGTCTTCCTTATCCAGTAATGTTTATTTATGTGACCAATTTTCATACAATAATTACATTGTTTCGGTCTAAACTTGCTTTTTGGTCTTACAATGCATTTGAATGTCATAATTCTATTAGACTAATTTTGAGAACAATGGCATACACAATCATGATTAATTTGCATTTTTCTAGATGCATGCTTCTTATACATAAAGGCATGATTATTCTTTTTCTGTATAGAAGGTTTAACATGCTTATTTCTTGGTGCTGTCCTAACAGGTGTGGAGATGTGAGATTCTTTAGATTTAACAAATATAGTTTTGTGAGAAAATGATGATGTGTCCTTAAATCCTAGACCATGTCTAATTAAGGGTGATCTTTGAGACACAATGAGAGTACCTAAGCTCTCTTTACCTTTGTGAAATTTAGAAATGGAATTTCTATGTTCCTCAACTTCATTTTTCAAAGTATTATTTTCTTTTAACAATGAAGCTGTTGAGGGTCTTGATAAGTATTCATCTAAGGACTATTGAAGAGATTCATTAGATGATTTAAGCTTTACGTTCTCCTTTTCTAAACCATCTATCTTATTTTTCAAATTAGAGATATTATTTCTATAGGTACTAAATTTAGTTCTATATTTCTCTAATTCTATATTTAATTCTTCTATTATGCTTTGCTCATCATCACCATCATCATCACTATCACTATTACTATCATTATCACTACTATCATTATTGAAAGAGTGTGAGTGTAGTGATCTTACTTTGTCCGAGACGTAATCCTCGATAGCCATGAAACATAGGTTGACCTCTTCATTTTCATTATTATCTTTTTCACTTGAAGAGCTTTCGTCATCCCATGTGGCTTTATGACCTTTCTCCCCATTGTATCTTTGGTATTTGCTCTTATGCTTCTTGAGTCTTGGACATTCTAGTTTGATTTGTCCTTTCTTTCCACATTCATAGCATTTTGCCTCTTCTTTACTTCTATGTGTGTCATTAGAAGTTTGTTTGAGGTTTCTTTGCTTGAATTTTATGGAATTGCTCATTTTCTTCTCAATGATTCTTTTAAATCTCCTTGAAAGCATAGCGATGTCCTCATTTTCATCATCTTCACTTTCTTCTTGAGATTTTGAAGTAGAGGCTTTGATTGCTAAGGGCTTTCTTTTCTCTGGCTCTGCTTCAAGCTCTCTATCTCTCTTCACTATCATCTCATGTGTGAAAGGTTTGCCAATTAGCACATCAGTATTCATGATGCTCATATCTTCATTTGCTTCTTCTATGCCAGCAACTCTTGAACCATAGTCTTTAAGAGGAAGACTTCTCAGAATTTTATTGTTTACATCTTCCAAACTCAGATGCTTCCAAAGTTTCCTCATTCCATTTATAATGGCTAGAAGACGGTTGCTCATGTCAGTGATTGACTCATTGGATTTCATCTCAAAGAGCTCATATTCTAAGGTTAGAAGTTGAATTTTCTTGGATTTGACTTGCTTAGTTCCCTCATGATAGTTCTCCAATGTCTTCCACATGTTGTATGCTGTTGAGCAGTGTTCTATTCTCCCACGTTCTTCAATAGATAATGAGCTTGATAGGATTGTCATTGCCTTCTTGTTTTTGAAATTTGCTCTTCTTTGAGGCTCTGTCCAATCATCTCTTGATAGGATTTCTTCTTCACCATCAGCTCCTCTTCTGGTTGGTGGTGTCCATTCTTTTTGTACAGTATCCCAGACTTCAATTCCTTCACTATCCAAGTATGTCTCCATCCAAAACTTCCAATGGGCATAATTTGCTCCATCAAAGTAAGGTTTGAGACTTTGGAATCCTTCACTGGCCATATCTTACTCTTTACTAGCAGTTTTTAGGCTTCGATGCAAGACAAAGCTCTGATACCAATTGTTGCCCAAATATTAGGCCAAGAAGGGGGGTTGAATTGGAGTTTCAAAAAATTAAACTTTAAGGTGCGGAAATAAATAATTAATTTTAGGAGGGATAGAAAAAATCTGACACAAAGATTTATAGAGGTTCGAGTGTTAACAAATCCTACTCCTCTCCCCAATCGCAATTGGGAGTTTCCCTAACACACTAAGTGTTACAATGGAGTTTTACAAGCTCACTCCCAACTATGGTGTTTCTCACAATGGCTCACACCTAACCCAAAAATCCCTTGTGTTTTAATGGCTCACACAATAACCAATTCCTTGTGTTTTACAAGCTCACACAAACAACCTTCACTTTGTGTTTTTACAGGATCACACAAACAACCTTCACTTTATGTTTTTACAGGCTCACACAAACAACCTTCACTTTGTGTTTTTACAGGATCACACAAACAACCTTCACTTTATGTTTTTACAGGCTCACACAAACAACCTTTTAATTTGTGTTTTGGAGGCTCACACAACTAACCCTTACAAGTGTTCTACTCTTAACCCAGAAATACCCAAAGCTCACTTGAGTAAAGATTACAGAGAGAACCACTTACAAATCTCAATTGCTCAAATATGAAGAGCTAAAATATTTTTACAAAGAATAGATTTTGTTCTCAAAGTATGACAGTACAAATATCTTGTAATAAGAATTAAATTCGAAGTATATGTTATTCTTTTGTTATTCTCTTCATTCTCTTGTTCTTAATGCATAAATGACTTCCATTTATACTCTCATGGCTGAATATAGCTGTTGGGGTGCATTAAATACAAAACTAGTCATTGTACCAACCAAATAATCGCGTCTGACATTTTTCTCTTTCATTATTCACGGGCGTGACTATGTTTTTCACGAGGGTGACATTTCTTCCCAAGCCGTGATTGAAGTGGTGACCTTGGTCGTGAAGCTCTCTGGAATGTTTTGATATATAGAGTCATGGGCGTAACATACTCATTCACGGGCGTGACAAGCTTCCCAGCCGTGATCCAAGTGGTGACTTTGGTCGTGAAGCTCTCTGGATGAAAATGCATGAATCTTCACTGGGGTGACACCTTTATTCACGGGGGTGACTGAAATGCCCACTTCACGGTTTGTTTTTCCTTCATGGCCATGAACTTCAAAAGGTGGTTTTGGTAACGGTTAGCTTCTTTCACGGGAGTGACTCATAGAGTCACGGTAGTGAACATGCTACTTCTTGAATTTTGTCTTTCAAGGATTATTCTTCCAATCTCCATTCTTGCTATTTTAATCTATGTCCTATATAATAGACTTAGAAGACAAGTATGTTAAATACAATATTACTATTTTATTTGTTATCATCAAAATGACAAAAATACCCCTCAAGGTTTAACAATCCAGGTATGTCTCCATCCAAAACTTCCAATGGGCATAATTTGCTCCATCAAAGTAAGGTTTTAGACTTTGGAATCCTTCACTGGCCATATCTTAATCTTTACTAGCGCTTTTTAAGATTAGATGCTAGACAATGCTCTGATACCAATTGTTGCCCAGATATTAAGCCAAGAAGGGGGGTTGAATTGGAGTTTTAAAAATTAAACTTTAAAGTGAGGAAATAAAAAATAATTTTATGAGGGATAGAGAAATTTGACACAAGGATTTTTATAAAGGTTCGGGTGTTACCAAACCCTACTCCTCTCCCCAATCCCAATTGGGAGTTTCACTAACACACTAAGTGTTACAATGGAGTTTTACAAGCTCACTCCCAACTATGGTGTTTCTCATAATGGCTCACACCTAGCCCAGAAATCCCTTGTGTTTTAATGGCTCACATAATAACCAATTTCTTGTGTTTTACAGGCGCACACAAGCAACCTCTATGTTGTGTTTTACAGGCTCACACAAACAACCTCTATGTTGTGTTTTATAGGCTCACACAAATAACCTTTACTTTTTGTTTTAAAGGCTCACACAACTAACCCTTACAAGTGTTCTACTCTTTACCCAGAAATACCCAAAACTCACTTGAGTAATAAATGATTACAGAGAGAAACACTTACAAATCGTTATTGCTCAATAAATAATGAGCAAAAAGATTTTCACAGAGAATAGATATTTGTTATGGAAGTATTAAATGTACAAATAGCTTGTAATAAGATTTTGATTCAAAGTATTTGCTATCATCTTGTCCTAAATGCATAAATGACTTGAATTTATATTCCCATGGCTAATTATAGTCGTTAGAGTGCATTTAATATGTAACTAGCCGTTGTACCAACCCAAATAATCATGTCTGACATTTTTCTCTTTCATCTTTCACGGGCGTGACTATGTTTGTCAAGGGCATGACTGTTCTTCCAAGCCGTGACTGAAGTGGTGACCTTGGTCGTGAAGCATTCTGGAAGGTTTTGAAATATTGGGTCACGGGCGTGACATATATCTTCACGGGCGTGACAAATTTCCCAGCCGTGATCCAAGTGGTGACTTTGGTTATGAAGCTCTCTAGATGAAAATGTCATGAAGGTTCACGGGTGTGACATTTAATTCACGGGCGTGACTTAAATGTGCATTTCACGGTTTGTTGTCTTCCTTTATGGCCGTGAACTTCAAATGTTGGTTTTAGTGACGGTTAGCTTATTCACGGGCATGACACATAAGGTCACAGGCGTGAACATGCTACTTCCCTAATTTTGCCTTTCAAGGATTAATCTTCCATTCTCCATTCTTGCTATTTTATTCCATACCCTATTTAATAGACTTAGAAAACAAGTATGTTATATAAAATATTGTTATTTTATTTGTTATTATCAAAATGATGGAAGTACCCCTCAAGGTTTAACAAATGTAATTGATCTTTTAATTGTCCCCTCAGGATATTCCAGCTGCACGACTTCTTTTATCTGATCGTACCAATCATTTGAGTTATGGCTATATAATTTTAGGCATTTTATGTAAACTCCATTGTTTATTGATATTGTGCTTGCAACATGTCCAACTGTGTGAAACTTGTACCCATTTGCAAAATAGCTATTTTATGTTGTAAAAGTTCCCAATGGACCTTTTGTGAGATCTTTGAGGAATTCGTTGTGAATATCAGAGTTTGGATTATGTGCCTGAAACAATGTGATATAGTATTTTACACATATTACGAATATGAAGTTTAATTGACAATTTGAGAAAAGTTCACTCACGTAGTCTTCCAACCATATAACAAAGTCCAGCTTATGTTTAGCATCTACTTCTGCTTTAGTAATGTTCGAATTGAGGTGTTGCAACATATCAATGTAAATCCTACCATTTGATGGAGTTGTGGATATGTTAATCAAGTTATAATATATTGAGTTGTTATGAGTATCATATAAAGGAGAGGTTTGACTAAGAAGAATACTAACCTGACATATGGTTCAACTTTTTCACAGTTAAGCAAAATGCAGGAATATGCATCTTTGTATTCTTAAGGAGTCATTTGTTTTGTTCTATAATGACCAAGTGGCCTACCACTATATTTGAAAATTGATAGGCTTAAAAGATTGTAAGATGGAATATAATCCTCATCACCTTCATAATTTTGGGGCACGATCCTTGTTTTCCTTGTTATGAATTAAATGATAAATGACATATTATGGATGATAAATAACATGGTAAAATGGGATTTTTAACGACTTAAATGTTGTGAAAACATGTAGTAGACATGATATAAGCATGTAAGTGTTGATATGAGTGATTAACACTGGTTAATCTTAGAGTTTTGAATGAAATGCATGAAACCCAACAAAAAGAAACATTGAAAGCGAAAAGGAAATCATTCCAAGGGATAATTGAATGAAGCCTCAAAAGAGAGCAAATGGAAAAAACAAGAAAGCTATGACAATACTAACAAGCTCTTTACCCCATAAAGAGTGTGGTAGAAATCAATAATTTCCAACCATCTATTCTATTTGGAAGAAATTAGAGAAATACCATGAGGGCACAAAGCAAGTAAAGTCCAAAAATATTATATACTTCTTATCACAAAATATGAGCTCTTTAAGAAGAAACTAAATAAGACCATAACTGAGATAACTAACTGACTTCTTGCCATCATCAATGGTATGAGAAAAATTGGAAGGAATATAAATTTGGAAGATGTAAATAACAAGATTCTAAAAAGTCATCCAATGAGGTACTATGATTCAAGGGTTGCAGGTGTCAAAGAAGTCAAGGAGGATTTGAGCATTATTCCTAGGGATATGCTCATTGGCAAGCTTTTTACTTATGAGATGGCCTTAGTAAGGGAAAATGAGCTTAAAGGAGAAAATGAGATGAGAAAGACCCTAACACTCAAAGCTTCAACCTCCAAGCCTCAAGATGAAAGCCTTTTTAGTGATCAAGAGAAAAGTGAGGAGGAAGATGACGAGATTACACTTGAGATGTTCAAAAATATCTTGGATATCGAATCCTATACTCTGACTCCATTCATTTTTGCCTCTCAGAGATTACTCATAGGGTAGTGATTGGGAATAGCATGAGATATTCTATGGTAGTTTTGTAGTCAATAAAAGATTCACTACTCCTAATAGAAGGAGAGTATACCTATGGCCTCTTATAAATATCATTACTCAGAAATCCTTGGTCGAGGAGGACAAGTCTTGAAGAAGGTCTTCAAGGGCATTCCCCTTAATGAATTATAACTAATGAATTCCAATTTCAGTGGCTCTTGCCTTAAAACACTAATTAACTAAACCAATGACTTAACTAGTGTTTAGTCCAATTTTTAGGTTAAATTAAAGGTGATGTTCCTCAAAACTCAACCCTAAAATTTCCATTTAAATTTAACCACTGGTAATCAGACAATTATCAAACTAAAAATTTGACAAGCACAATTGAAACTAAAAGAAATCACTCATTTATCAAAAAGATAAATAAAGATTTATGCAAACTGAGGTTGCTTACTAAGAAATTAAAAATTGATTTAGCCTAGCATCATTATAACACTAAACGTGTTAGTATTTATAACTAGGTTAAACATTGAAACATGAAGTAGAGATATAAGAAACTAAACATTGCTCCCTGAATAGGATCCTTAAGATGAAAGTTATTTTGCTAGAAACCAAAACAAGAAACAAAGACTATTGCTAATGATCATCTCTGCAAATTTCTACTTAAAAGTTTGAATTTATAACCTAATAGTCCTAATTATAATCTAACTCTAAAAACACAATACTTCCTAAATTAAAGATATCATAATCATTTCCAAAGTTCTCTCCAAATCAGTGCATATCTCTAAAGTATGGACCCCTCTTTATCAGCATAGGTGTTTGAAAGCAACCGGACTTTGTAGCATTGATAATAATCGCATACACTAGAGATGGCATGCTCGCATCAAACTGGAATAGCAAAGCAACATCACGCTCACAATACTTCAGCATGATCATGATAGCAAATTGGAGTCATGGCCTTGACACGCTAGCGCCAATTATGTTCTCTAGCAATAGAAAGTTGAGCTTCAAAATCATTGAGCCCACATCAAAGCTTCACGCCCTCGACTTAGGAACTACACTGCATGCCCATACTAAGACTACACTGGAGCTATTCTGCTCACCGACAACATGCCCACACATCTGCAATAAAGGGGTGTTATAGAGGACTGCCTTATGGACATGACATGTTGTCACCCATATGATACTCCATTCATGCTGCATCACTTCCACAACTCCACCAAGTCCTATAAACACATAAAAATAGATAACCAATAACCCAAAACATGCTAAAAATCTACGATTCAACATTAAAAACATAAATAAGAATTAAATTAAATAGGAACACATCAAATTCCCCCACGATTAAATATTGTTTGTCCCCAAGCAAAACCCAACTTGAAGAAATATTCAAAACATAAATACATTGAAATAATATACTCAGTCTTAATCTCCATCATCTTTAAGTCTCACTAGTGCACCAACCTTACCTATATCTGAAGTACATAATCAAACTATGCTCAAGACTATCCTAATACTAGTTCCATACTTATATTTAAAAACAAACCAACTCAATTATAATATTGCCTTAAATATATAACAAAAAGCAATCTAGCCAATCTACTTATATAAATATCAAAAACTTATGCATTAAGCCCCCACATTGATTTTCTTGTATTCCCTTCCTCTACTTCTGCATATTGTTTTTTTTTTCTTTTTTTCTTTTTTGCTTAGAGTTAATGTACTTGCCTTATAAGCATAAAATGTACTTGCCTTATCTACTCCACTATCCTAGATTTTTTGAGTAGTTAGGTTTATGAGTATGAAAAATACCCTAAGTGAGCGTAGTATGTTTTTTTTAAACTAAAAAAAAGTTTAAAGTAAATAAGAGGAATGAATTATGACTTGGGGAAGAATTGTTGTTAACTTTATTATTCAATTTAGATTTTTTTATTTCCTTCGTTGTGCTTGGGACTTAACATACTAGTCACTAATATCTACAAATTTTTAGCCTAAATAGATTGCCAACACTATATATGAAAGGCAACAAATAATCAAAGTAGTGTGTCTTTAAACATAAGCATGTCACTAGCATTAAGACTATCCTAAATTTTATTAAGTAATGCAAAATTAACAAGGTCAAAATTTAGCATTCATTAATAGTCTTATGTATGAGAAAATAAAGGAAATCGAGCATGAAAGTCTAAAAGTTATGAACAAAAATAAAAACACACTAACAAAATTTAAAATCTGAAACATAAATTACTAACATTATAAAACTGCACATCGAAAGATAGAATTCCTTTTTCTCCCACACTTATTTGAGACATTGTCCTCAATGACTCACAATTAGCATAAAAGAAATAAGTTAGAGGAAAAAAAATACTCCCCTGAAATGAAAAATAGATCACTAAGGTGGTGGAGGAAGATAATCTAGAATATGGCGTAAGAGAAAAGTATGATAGGCATTAATGCAATGATCTATACGATCAAGCTGTTGCATCACCCTTGCATCTCAAGTATAGAAGAGCATCCATCCCTATTTGTTTGTTGAAAAGGTTGTTGCTCATTAGATTATATGTCCTCAGCTTGTTGTAAAGATTCATCTTTTTCCCTTGGTAGCACTCACCATCTAATAGTATCTCTTTCTTTAATGACAATATTAGATCACTACAAAGCAATTCTTTTGAAATCTCCTTTGTTAGGTATCATTGTTAGATCATTAACATAAATATTAAAAGCACAAAAGTATTTAGCAAAGCTAGTGATAATATGTCCTAAGCCAAAGACAACCTTAAGATATCTGATGGTGTAAAGCATATGCCTAAAATGAAAGAAAAAGTACAAACTCTAGTTCTAGAATGCATACACCACAATAAAAATAATTCAACCTTAGACACCTTGTTACTTTCAGATTTCCCAAAGATAGCATGACACATAAATTTATGCAAAAGAGCATACATGAATCTTTAAAGCTCATGGTTGATGCATTTCTAAGATTGTAGTGGGGTTCTCTTGTCAAAACTTGTCAAATTTCATTAGAATTAAACTTATCTAGCAATCTATAGCTCCTTCTATAAAGAACTTAAAAATTTTCCTCATTGTTTCAAAAGTTACTACACTCCATTTTCCCAGCAAATGAAAGTTCAATTTAGTACAATCTTTATTAACGAGCAAAGTGTTATAGAACTCTAAAACTAACTCTTTAAAATTAGGATCTCACGTATTAATGAATTCCAACCATCATAACTGTCTAGCATATACCACCATAGTTTCTAAATTGTTTAATTGCTTTAAAGTTGCAAAATCAAGGAATCTACAAGTAATTAATGGTCTAGTAACATAATGTTGAAATCTAATGCCTTTTTTCTTCTGAGTAAATAGGAAATGGAGCATCATACCTGACAAATATATCAATTTATGAGTCTTCTGATGTAGCTTTCTTACTATCATGAGTATCTTTTTCTTCTTCACGAATGCAACATGGTGGGGGTGTGTGTTCGCACGCGTGAACTCTCTTCACACCTTTAGGATGAGCTTATAGTTCTAGGCATCTTGAAATAGATGAAAATTGACAAAAAGGGACCGAAATTGGAATGGGCTTGTGAAATTTTACACTAATTAAAGGTGAAATTGAAGATTAGAAAAAAGATTTTGGGTTAGGGTTTGGTGGAAATTAAGAGAAAAATAAAGAATAAAATAATATATTTGAGAAATGAGAGCATAGGCATAAGAAATAAAATGAAGATAGCTTATTTCCTACACATTTTAAAAGAAACACAAGAAACACTTCCCCTTGTCATGCCCATGACATATGTGAAGTCCATAACTCTGCTCATACCATTCCTCTGCTCCATTCTTTACATATTTAAAACACCATTTCTTCTACAGATTATTCCTTAAACAGGATTTAGAGTTAGAATTCCAATAGAAACACATAAGATAAACAAAAATAAAACAAAAATGGAAAGTTAAAGAAATAACATAGGTTGCCTCCCAAGAAGCACCACATTTATTGTTTAGGTAAGACATTGCTGACTATGGTTTTTTAAGATGGGCGGAAAACCACTTTGAACTTCCCTATGCCACTCATATTTTCACCTAACTTATTTTTTAATGTCTACAAAGTTAATTCATAGACAATCAGATCAACCTTATTAATGTTAAAACATTGATTTACATTAGACTTAAAAAATAAGTTAGAGAATTTTATCAATCACACATAAAGTTGTCATGGTTAATTTTCTATATTTAATATCAATATGGGTGTTAGTTGTAACCACAAATGGTCTACCAAGAAGGATTACTAGACTTTTTTCTATTAAGTAGGCATTTTTAGTATCAATGACCACAAAATCTATAAGTACTATTAACTTACCAATTTGTACCAAATGGTCTTCTACTATACCTATAGGAGATCTAATTGAACTGTCAACTAACTAGAGGCCCATATTGTTGGTTTTAACTTCCCCAAACTCAATTTTTTATAAACTGAGGAGGGCATCAAATTGATACTAGCACCGAGATCCAGTATAGCCTTTGTCTTCTTTTTATCACCTAAGGTAATGTCAATGGTAAAACTCCTAAGATCTGTCATCTATTTAGGCAATTGCTGCTTAAAATTTTCATAAGCTATTCTACTGGTATTACTTTAGGTTTCTCATATTGCTTACTCTTGTTGAAGGGAACCTCCTCAATATGTTCCCTAAGTTTGAGAAAGTGTGGTCGATAAGGCTCTTTTGCCTTATACAATTGAATCTTTCAAGAATATCTTCCTTTTTTGCCTCCCATTTTATCTTATTCTCCAGTGGTTCTAGCTCCTTGCACAATGCTTCACTTGTACCTAAAATAGAGAAGTTATTCAAGTCAGTTTATGAATTTACTTCATCATTGCAAATATTACCATTTCTAAGCACAGTTATTGGTTTTACTTCCTCAATCTAGCTTAGTAACTTCCCTTTCTTATTTTCTTAAATTATCTTAGCTATCTGACCAATTTGAATACTCAATCTTTTGAATGATGCTTCAATGGAATCAATTTTCTCCTATTTATCTTGAGTAGAAAGCTTGAAATTATTTAAGATTTCCTTTAAAGATGGTTTCCTAGGTGCATTGGAGGGTTCAGTTTGATTTAGATTTGGATATGCATGTTGATTCTAAGGCTTTTCGTAGTGGAATTATGGATTCAAGTTTTGGTTCCTAAAAATCTGGGGGGATTCTAGTCAAAGTTTCTCCAAAATAAGTTAGGATGATTCATCCAACAGGGGTTATAAGTGTTTGAGTATGGTTTATTCTGCTGCCTAGGCTAGAAAGAACTTAGGCATTAACTTACTCCATTTTTGTACCTACACAAGAATTAAAAAAGGATCAAATATTAGCCTCATGCCCATAAATACCACAAATTCCACATACCTCATTCGTAGGTGCATGTCTCTTGTTAGTCAACATTCAAACTTGCTTTATTAGCTCTGCTAGTTGTAAAGCCAATTCATTGTAACTTAAAACTTCATGCACTGCCATCTTTCTTCTTTTCGCACTCTTTTATTGGAAAATTGCCCCCGACAGTTCAAAAATTCCATAAACCTTCTTGGTTATTTTTTCTCCCATAGCTCCCCCAGCTGCATTATCCACATGCACTGTTATTGTTGGCTCAAACTATTATAAAAGGATTGATTTCTCACTGGAAGAAGGTACCCATGATGAGGGAAACATAGTAAAAGCGTTTTGAATCTATCCCATGTTTCATGGAATGTTTCAAAGTCTTTTTTATAGAAGTTTATAATCTTAGCCCTTAGTTCCTTCATTTGTTTATGAGAGTAAAACTTACTCATAAATTTATGGTATACTTCATTCCAGTTACGTAGAGAATTAGGTGGAAGTGTCATCAACCACTCATTAGCTTTATCCTTTAACTTATATGGAAAAACCTCATTTGCAATTGATCTTCATTTAACCTGTTCAAATGGAAATTATTGATTGTTACATAACATTCCCTAATGAACGTGAGAGAGTCTTCATTAAGTAACTTGTAGAAGGATGGAAGCATTTTAAGTATATGCTTTTCTGCTCATTATTCCTTATTGCCTCTCCTAGAACTATACAAGAGGTAGTATTGTCAATCACACACCTACTGTAATCCTTCACGACAGATTGCCTCTATGCACCGACCACTCCATATGGGATTGCCATTGGTTCACCTACTTGTTCTCTTTCTTCTTCAAAATGCCTAAGGTTTTCAATAATTTCCTCTTTATCTTCAATAGACTACTCTTTTTGTCTTTGGGTTTTAGACCTCAATTCATAATTCTTCTGAATGGATACTTCACATGACTTTGCACTTTTACTAGTACCTAGCATAAAACTAAAGTCAACAACTGAATACAAACTAAAATGCTAAACAGTTACTTAGATCACACATAAAATAACTAAGAATAAATAAACACACATAAATTTGATATTTTGGCAACCTAGTTAAGTAAGAATCTAGTCAATAATGATTCCCCGACAATGGTGCCAAAAATTTGATGTCACTTAAAGTCTTCTCACAAACGCACAAGCCAATTGTAATATCGGCAATTTCACCCCCGAGAGCGTTCCCCGTGGAATTGTTTGGCCTAAATTCTTAATTAATTCTATATTAGCAATTAATAAGAAAATATATCTTAAACACTCTAATCAAGTTTCAATAAATTGTTTGAACTAATAAAAGTAAAACTATCAATAACTAAAAGTTGATGAATTTAACCAATGAAAATAAACAGTTACTTAGATCACATCCCCTAAATTGTATTCCCTTTAACCTACTACAACTAATGAATTTAGAATTTAGTGCCTCACCTTAAAGCACTAATTAACCAAACCAATGACTTAATTAGTGTTCAGTCAAATTTTTAGGTTAAACTAAAGTGATATTCTAATAACTCAACCCTAAGATTTCCATTTAAAATTTAACAATTGGTGATTAGACAATTATCAAACTAAAAATTTAATAAGCACAATTGAAATTGAAATAAATCATTCATTCATTAAAAAGATAGATAAAGATTCATACAAACTTGGGTTGCTTAGTAAGCACCCTTAAATTGATTTAGCCTAGCATCATTATAACATTAAACATGTTAATATTGATAATTAAGTTAAACATTAAAATAAGAAGTAGAGATATAAGAAACTAAAAATTGCTCCCTAAATCGGATCCTTGAGTTGAAAGTTATTCTGCTAGAAACCAAAATAAAAAGAAATAAAGATTATTACTAACGATAGTCTTTCTAAAATTCTAATTAAAAGACTAAATTTATAACCTCAAAGTCCTAATTGTAATCTAGCTTTTAAAACATTATATACCTAAATTAAATATATCATAATCAACCCCTAAAAGTAGTTCTCTTCAAATCAACATATATCCCCAAAGTATGGACCCTACTTCATTAGTAGAGGTGTTTGAAAGCAACCGAACTCTGTAACATTAATAATCATCATGCACATGTAGAGTTGGCATGCCAGTATCAGGTTGGAATAGCAAAGAAACATCACGCTCATGATATTTTACCATTCTCGTGACAACAAATTGGAGTCATGTCCTTGACACGTTAGTGCCACATCCACCCGTTCGCAACAAAATGTTGATCTTCAAAATCAATGTATTTGCATCAAAGCTTCATGCCCTCGACATAGAAACTGCACCTCACCCCTATGCTAGAGCTATGTCTCGCACTCGTGACACACCCGCACATTCACAACAAACGGGTGATATGAAAGATTGCCTTACAAATGTGACATGTTATCACTATAATGCCCTCTAAGTAGGGCATAGTTAATAAATTGGTTTAGAGATGTTATATGTGCATTTAAAGGTTTCATTAAGGAAAAGAGTTAAGAAAAGATGAGAAAAGAGAAAACTTCCTTGTTTATGCCAATGAATGAAGTTTTGAGATGTTTTATGCCTATGACTGATCGGATCACACTCGTGAATATCGTCATATATAAAATCCCAACAATTTTTCTTTCTTTCTTGCACAACCTAACTCAAAATTGAATCCTAAAATTTAAGTTTTCTCATACTAAGGTCCTGTGCCTTTTGTTTTCCTTTGATTCCTAAACCAAAACACCAAAACTCATATCAAATAGCAAAGTTAAAACAAGTTATTATGAGAAGGGAGCATAAAAAAGTGGTGTTCATGAGGAGGCCAAACTACAGCAAAAAGAGATGAGTTGAATCCGGCAACTAGGTTGTGTTTCCTTCAATTGTGGTAAAGAATCATGTTTTTCTTTCATTTTTACAAGCTTTCATAGCCTTAATCATGTCTAGTTCATTTATGGTAGAGACTCATTTCCAATTGAGTTAGGTTATGGCTTAATCTTGAGAGTTATGGTTAAAAACCCTTTTCTAAGTTGATTTAAGGTTATGGTATGTGTTGGTAAGGAGGTTATATGAGATTAAGGTTATTAAAAGGGTTAAAGTTAGGGTTTGTGTCTTTTATGGCTTTAAAAGTTAAGTATATGGTTATGAAAGTTGATATAGATGTGTTATATGTGATACGGGCTGGAAAGGGAGGTGGTGAAACCCACCAAAAAGATAAGCAAGCTTGAGAGGCTTAGTTTTTTAGGTCCATTAAAGGTATATACATATAGGCATTTAAATTCCAAAACATGGCATGGTGTGTGTTATATATATGATAGATGAATTGAATGTTTTAAATATTAATTGTTAATTGTTATGAAAATAAATGATACAATGAAAGCCATAAGTATTGAATGAAATGATATAAATGTTAAGTTAAACTTGAAATGCAAAAATGAGAAAGCATAAAGAGATTCTTGTCATAAATATGCCAAATGTGCAAATATGGGAACAATGAATGAAGGTTTATGGGGTGAAGTGGTAAGTAAGCTAGCATAAATGAGTATGAATGTGTTCATGAGATTTATGGATTCAATTATGTTAGAATAAGCTCTTATGGGTATTTTAAACTTTAATTCATCATAAGGCATGTTTGATGAGGATATGGATAGGAAACTATAGTCATGGGACAACCATAAAAGCCCTTGCATCTGGATTGCCTTAAATGCCTTGTTGTATAATGTTTTTGCCAGAAAACTCAAATTCATTCCTGTGACAGGATTCACGGTCGTGAATCACCGATCCAAACTGCCCAAATAAAGTAGAATGGGTCAAGTTTGAGTCACCACATGACTCACAGTTGTGAACTTGCAAAGTCACGCCCGTTAAAAAATATGCAAGTTTGGATAGAAGTATTAACTATTTGATTTACGGTTTGGTTCACATATTGGAGTGCTAGTGAATAGATCTTCATAACTGTGAACTCGTAGTTCACACTCGTGAATCATATTTATAATATTAAATGTTGTTAGTTTCATGACTGCAATTTAATGGATATGCACATACTTCCATAGTGGTATGATATGAATATTAAAACTTATGATTATATGACAGTTCTTTCATACATGATACATAGTCCATCTTCACACGATTCAAAGGTTTATGCTTTAAAAATAAAGGTTTCACATATAAGTATAATAAAGAGTATCTTAAACAAGTAAAGCTTAGGCTTGATACTAGGACTAGAAGTAGGATAGGTGGCATGCCATTAAGGAGATTCATGGTACCATAATGATATGATACAGTTATTCTTAAAGGACAAAGTGGTGTAAGCTCTAGAAGCGCCCTTAATCCTATATTGCATGCAAATATATATGTTTACTCAGTCAATGTAGCTTAAACTTTGAGAGTGCCATTGACTTGAAAAGCTTCGACTGGCATACATGATTATAGACAGCAGCATGGCGGCTTAAACTCTAGGAGAGCTCCTATTCACAACCCGTATCTGAATGGTTCATGTTTAGAGTTGTTGGAAAATTATATTAAAGTTATTAAATAACATAATGAAATAGAAAAGAGATTCAAAAGCACAAGTACACTAAGATATACAGTTAATATGATAAATGTTATTATAAAGGTTATATGTTCTTAGTTCAATTGATTACGGAGCTACTACTTCCATAAGATAAATTATTTACATGACATTATGATTTCATTGCCATGCCATAATATTTTAGTACGATGCCATGAATATGATTATGTTGGTATATTTTGTGTGAATGCATGTTAAATTTTTATGCCTATATGTACCACTAAGTTTTCAATAGCTTAGCATGTAGGTCTTTTCCCCACATAGGTAGGAGCCTAGTAGATAGAAGTCAATTAAGAGAAGTAAGCCCAACATAAAGACATCAGAGTAGACCTGTCAGGAGTCAGTGATACATTAGGTCATATTTTGCATTTTGTACATGACATAGTGAGTAGTTTTGTTTACTTTCATATATGTTTGTACTTTATAGAAATATGTATTTTGGTTTTAAGGCATATATTATTGTAAACATCAGGCCTATTGAGCCCCAATATAATATTTCATATATAAATGATTATCCTTCCCTTTTGGATCAAAGATACTCCTTTGTTGATGTTTAATATTATATCATTAACAGGTTTGATATAAAAAGAAAAAGTTTTAAATTTTCATAAGTTTTTTGCACATAAGTTATGTGGCATCTGCTCATTTATTCATATTTATCCTGGTTACATGAAAGGGCACTACAGTCACCCACATGACACTCCATGCTGCATCATTTCCTTAACTCCTCCAAAACCGATAAACACACAAAAATAAATAACTAAGTACTTAAAACATGCTAAAAAGCTATGATTCAACATTAAAAACATATATAAAAATATACTAAATAGGAATACATCAACTTTGTATGGAAATATGTGACATGAGCCCATGAATAAGCTTGGACTATAGTAGGGTAGACTTATTGGCATGCCAATTGGATCATACAATTATTACAGTTAGGCATCAAAGGCACTCAGTGCTTCACATACCATTATCACATATACTCAACATCTACATAATGATCAGAGGCGTTTGGTGTCTCACTATGATTAGAGGCACTCAACATCCAAATTTTTCAATGCTCAATTTCCTTTTGAATAGGCATATTTTTTATATGAATACTTTTGTCTTCTAAAGGTCTAGTCTATATGACTATTTATGGGCAAAATAGAGAAAGATTTTAATTTTGTGTTATAATTCTGTTATTCGAGTGTTATCTAGCAAGGGCATGATTTATGGTTACGGTTGATGTTTGTGATAATCTTTATGATTCAACTTTAGGAAAGAGATATATGAAATGGCATGTACTGTATTTGTTATTATCTCTTACAAAGTCATCTTATGATGTTTATATAATTTATATACAAACAATATTAGCTTATTTTTGTAAATCTTGCACCACTGAGCGTAAGCTTAGCATTAGATTTTCTCTTGCACCGGTTGTAGACAGGAAATGGATAGCGACGTTTAAATCAATAGAGCTGCAGATCCAGTAGACCCCATGGAAGAGCACAACAACAGTAGTAGTAGCCACCTAGTTAAGATTGGTCTTTACTTTTTGTTCATGTCCAAACATTACATATTTTAAGTTCATGTGTTTGTAACCAAGTTATATAAAAGCCTTTAGGCTGTAAATAGTAAACTTTTATTGTGCATAATACAAGTATCTTTCCTCTATGTGGAATGAATATATTATTATAAGATTTTATATTTGTAAGTATTTTATAAACATGTCAATCACCAAGCTGGATACACCATCTTACCAGTCTATGAGTCAAAAGGGTAAGGAAGTGTTACACTCACTAAGCATATTCAGCCATTATACATAAAAGTCAAATTTAATGAGGTACTTTATAGTTGAATTTTAGTTGACAATGGTGTAGGAATAAAATTATTTCCTTTAAGAATGTTGAAAACAATCAACATTCCACCTCATCAATTGGAAAAAAAATAGATGTGTACATGACATGATTTTCTTGTGAACAGACTGATGTAGATGACTTCATTACTTTACAGGTGAAAATCAATCGAACCGTCAAGGAGGAATGTTTATTCATGTAAATGTGAATTGTGCATATAATGCATTGTTAGGAAAAACTTCAATACATTCTAACAAATGTTTGCCATCAACTATGCAACAAAATCTCGACATGTAGACAATGCAAGGCTTAATAAAGACTTCAAGCAAAAACTTGTTAATCCACTTTGGGAGTTTAAGGATTGCTTTGTATAGGATTATAGTGAAAGATCAAACAAGGATACAAGCTTTACAAGCATCTAGTGAGGAAGATGTCTAATGAGTAAAAAAGTTAGTAGTTGAAGCAATACAATGGTTGTTGAAGGCCAAATTTGCAAGAATAGAAAAATATGAAGAGTGGTTGTCAAACATAGTGTCAATATTAAAAACAAATGGCAAGTTACAAATATATGTGGACTTTAGAAATCTCAACCTTGCTACTCCTAAATTTGAATATCCTATGCCTATAGCCAACATGCTTAAGGATTTTGATAAGGTCGATCTAATTTTGATCTTGATAGAGCTCCATGAGCTTCCATCTAATCCTTATCCCATTAAGAATGACAAAATAGCTTTCAAAGTGAGTCCATAGAGTAGTCACCCTTCTATTTTTAGCCTACAAATAGGTCATTCTTCCACTCACTTCAATAAACAACTACAACACAAAAATACAATTAAAATTCAGTATTTCTCTTTGAGTTTTGAAGAGTTCTCGAGAGGTCTTCGAGTTTGATTATCGGCTAATATGGTATTTTTGAATGCTTTGGTATTTTGAACTAGTGGTAAGTTATAAGGGTAACATCCTAAACTCAAAACTTGATTTTATCATGCATTTAAGGTAGATAATTCATCATCTTCATATAAAAAGCATAATTGTTTTATTTAAAATTCGTTTTGTTCGATTATGGCATTATTTTGATTATTTAACTTGATTATTGTAAGTTGATTAAATCAATTTTTCATTTTCTTTAATTATAGTTGTAATTATGAAGGTAATTTTAATTATGAAATAGGTTATAAAATATAGTTGAAGCATATTAATTTTATTGTGTAATAGTGATACTATTTAATTTAGCATTAATTACTTATTCTTTTATATAATGTTGTGCAAGTATTAAGTTTGATTATTTATATATTTCTTTGATTATTTATATATTTCTTTTTTTAATGTTCTTATGTTATTTAACCTTAATTTTTGTTTGCTTGCATCTTGCATTAGCATGTTGAGGTTAATTTCAACATTAGAGAACCATATATAAACAACTGGGCAGACAAACTAATAAGTGATGTCGATGAATTTAGTCTCTAAATCAATGAAATAGCCCCATTCAATAAGGTTAAAATGCTTACATCAAGTATTTGATTTTCATTTGTATTGAGTGACAACTTCTAACTCTCATCAAGAGCATCCCACTCATAGCTTGCTATGTTTTCTTAGTTCAAGAGTACTATTTGATTGTTTATCACAATCCTCATAGAAATTAGCCTAAGGACTTAATACTTCCCTAGTAAAACCAATAAGTCTATTCCATTAAAATATTTCATATTAATACTAAATAAATAAATCTGTTATTTTGATTAAATTTTATCTCAAGATTTTATGAGGTTGTTGGATTTGTGGGTCTAGGTCGCACATATGGATTTGACCTAGCCTAAAACCTAATTTAATTAAAATAAGGAAAAGAAAAGTAGAGATAGTTATATATTAGAATAAAATTGTTCCTACTTTCTTTAACGTATCTAAAAAACTAACATAAACAAACAAACAAACAAAATTCTCTTTGCATTCTTTTTTTCCAATCCATCCAAGAGAATCAAAAAATATTTATAATGTGGAACTAAATCTGGTTCTAGTAATTCGACTTCACCAAAGTATTGAAAATATACTGTATTGAAACAAGTATCTACTTCCCAAATTCTATCTTGCATTGGTATTAGAGCCCTCTGTGTGTTTTTGTGTTTGAATTTATTGTTGGATAGATTATATGCAATTAAACATGAAAAAACCATGAAATCCCAAAAATACTCTTTGATTTTCATGGGAGATTTTTTTGTTTCATGGGTCAAATTTCAAGGGTTAAAAAGTTCTCATTGCAATCTTTTCAATGAGTATTTATGCATATTTTTCTAAAGTGTGGTTGAATTTCTATAAATTTTTGAAATTTCTAACCGATTTTAGGGTTTATTTTTTTTGGAAATCAATTTTAAAGCGAAACTCAATCTTAGTTATTGCATTTTGTAGTTCAAACATGACAGCAATTGTATTAAAACGAATCTAAAAATGTCAAAGTAGGTAGAAAAATGGGTTAAAACTGCCTTAGGAAGGTGGCACATGCATTGCACTACCACTTCTGTGTGTCATGCCACTAATCGGCATTTTTTGGGAGTCGGATCGGGTGAAGTCAAAGGGTTGAGCCGTCTACCACGTGTCATTAGTATATGGTATAGAGTATGTCCATGTGGCACACTATCATTGGGCATATGGATGGTTTGCTGACATGGAATAAGAGCCACACTTGCAATGTCAACGAGACGTGTCTAACACGTGGCGTCTGCTCTTTAGTCCAACTTATGTGGCAGCAAGGTGGCACATGTGCGTGTATAAAGGCACGTGGCAGTGCTTGAAAGGTCTGTTTATGATTAATTTTTTTAATTTTCTCATAATTTAATTTCCTATTTATTGAATATTTTTCCAAATTGTTTAAAGAGCAATTTGTGGTATTATTAAATAATAAAATTCATGAAAAATGTGAATTGATACATGATTGATAAAATAAATATGGTTTCAAATTATTAGTGTTAGCATTATATTTGCTCTTAATATGTATTTGCATGCTTTGTATTAATGTAAAATTAAATCCAAAAGATATATTTATAAAATCCTTTAGATAAATAAAGGTTGAATATTTATAGTCACATGATATATATTGTTCTTTGTGTCTAATATTGTTTTTAATCTTTCCATGCATGTAGTAAGAGATCAAATGCTTATCACTTTAGAATGATTGTATGCATATAAGAAGGATATGAATCACTCACTAAAACAACACATTTTTTACTTGTATTATAAACTATGGAATTTTTTTCATGATATTTAGTGAGTACTATGAATTGGCTGTGGAATAACAAATGTTCATAATTCTTGATTCTTTTCCTAATTCAACAAAATAATTATACCATTGAAACAACAACTGGGGCACTGAATACAATCTGTTATTAGATGGTTTAGCAAGTCTATGAATGGATACCTATGTATGAATAAAATTTTTTGTATATTGGAAAGAAGGGAATTTGTTAAAAGAGAACTGTCAATTCACCAAAAAATAAATTAATTAAAAGTAGCATTAGGACATATTTAATATTTAGCGACTATATGTTATTTATGTTTGTTTTCATTCATAGCATGTTTTTGAATGACTTTATGAGACAATGTGAATGTTTATTTGGTTATTATAAATATTTATCATTGTTTTTATTATGTGAAAGAAAGTATATGTGTTATTATGGAAAATATTAGGTTGGTAGATTAGTAAATCTCACCTAATAAAATTGGTGCATATTTAAATTAAATAATGATTACTTGACTATGTCAATAAGAATTAGTACTTTTGTTACAACTACTTGTGTTAGGTTATTATGCATTGTTGACATGAAAATGAAATTTTGTGGATATGAATTGTACTAATTCTAATTGTGAATATTGTCTATAAATAGTTGAAATGACTGCTGTAAAAAGCATAGTTGTTGATTTAAACTACAGAGATAAGTTAAATGATAAGAATTATAATGTTTGACATCGTAAAATTCAGTATTTTCTAAAAGAATAAGAAATGTTGGAAACCATCACACAACTAATGACTAAGCCTGAGCAAAGATATATTCCTCAGCATAGGCATGATATGGAGGTATATTATAGCACTTTGTTTTCTACTATATTGACAATTAGGCAAAATGATACTACATGACTGTCTCTCGAAATACCCTTTTACATTGTTAATAGAAAATGTAGTATAAATTTTTTTCAGATATTTTCACTACTCAAACCATCATCCATGTTTAAAGAAGCATTGACCTTTACTTATAAAAATTGAAGTATTAAAATGTATTACAATCTTTTATACAAATAACATAAATACATATAAATATGCAAAAATATAAATTTTGAGATCTAAATATACAAACAGGATAGTTACCAACATTCAGGGATTATTGGCTACTTCACTGACTTAGGCTTCCACTAGTTTTTGTCTTTATCTACCGTATAATCTTTAGATTATACTACCACTTCTAACCTTATGATAGAAAATATACATCTCTCAGGCTAAGTATAAATGCCTAAGGTGTATGCAAGTAGGCAATATACAATAGGTTTGCACTAAATATGAATTTATATGTGAATCCAAAATCTATAAAATATGCATCCAATTAAGTTGTTCATGTCATTACTAATTTTTTTTACCTAACATGCACATGTGATTATCTCCAAGAATGTTATTTTCTGTAATACAATAGCTTACGTCTGTTGATTACACTTATCATTAAATAAAATTATAATATCATTATACCAAATTATAATTATGCATTTCATGCCTCATATAGATATCTTGTATTTTATTTTGTATGAATCTTTTTCTTCTAATTATTCTATATTTCCATGCATTACCTAAGATGCCACCACATGATAATTTTACTCACCTTTCTAACTTTGTTGCACTTAATTTCTCCATACATCCATATAACCCTATTTTAGACTATATATATATATATATATATATATATATATATATATATATATATATATATTGTTGCCCAGATATTAAGCCAAGAAGGGGGGGTTGAATTGGAGTTTAAAAAAAATTAAACTTTAAGGTGCGGAAATAAACAATTAATTTTAGGAGGGATAGAGAGAATTTGACACAAGGATTTTTATAGAGGTTTGGGTGTTAACAAACCCTACTCCTCTCCCCAATCGCAATTGGGAGTTTCACTAACACACTAAGTGTTATAATAGAGTTTTATAAGCTCACTCCCAACTATGGTGTTTCTCACAATGGCTCACACCTAACCTAGAAATCCCTTGTGTTTTAATGGCTCACACAATAACCAATTCATTGTATTTTACAGACTCACACAAACAATCTTTTGATTTGTGTTTTAGAGGCTTACACAACTAACCCTTACAAGTGTTCTACTCTTAACCCAGAAATATCCAAAGCTCACTTGAGTAATGATTACAGAGAGAAACACTCACAAATCTTAATTGCTCAATAAATGAAGAGCAAAAAGATTTTTACAAAGAATAGATTTTGTTCTCAAAGTATTGAATGCACAAATAGCTTGTAATAAGATTTTGATTCAAAGTATATGTTATCCTCTTGTTATTCTCTTGTACTGAATGCATAAATGACATCCATTTATACTCTCATGGCTGATTATAGCCGTTGGGGTGCATTAGATATGAAACTAGTCATTGTACCAACCAAATAATCGCACCTGACATTTTTCTCTTTCATCATTCACGAGCGTGACATTTCTTCCCAAGCCATAACTGAAGTGGTGACCTTGGTCGTGAAGCTCTCTAGAATGTTTTGACACATTGAGTTACGGGCGTGACATACACATTCACGGGCGTGACAAACTTCCCAGCCGTGATCCAAGTGATGACTTTGGTCGTGAAGCTCTCTAGATGAAAATGCATGAACATTCACGGGCGTGACATTTTGATTCACGGGTGTGACTGAAATGTCCACTTCACGGTTTGTTCTTCCTTCATGGTCGTGAACTTCAAATGTTGGTTTTGGTAACGGTTAGCTCTTTCACGGGCGTGACACATAGAGTCACGGCAGTGAACATGCTACTTCCTGAATTTTGTCTTTCCAGGATTATTTTTCCAATCTCCATTCTTGCTATTTTAATTCATGTCATGTTTAATAGACTTAGAAAACAAGTATGTTAAATACAATATTGCTATTTTATTTGTTATCATCAAAATGACGGAAATACCCCTCAAGGTTTAACAATCTCCCCCTTTTTGATGGTGACAAATAATCTAGCAATGTGTGCTTTTGAGAAGTCTCCCTCTCAAAATATACTTAGGATAAAAAATTTATAAAATGCAAGAATTGTAAAGAATGATGTAGCATTGAAATAAACTTAACTAGATTTAAAGTATATGCAAATTATATGAGAAGTATATCCAATATATACCATAATTCCTTTTTAAGGCATGAAGTAAATCATGGAATATTTATTTTTTGTAACTTATATGAAGGTATATGCAAAGTATACTTAAGGTATATCTAATGTGTATAAGGCTCAATTTCTCAATTTTATACTTTGCATATGAATTTTTGAATCAAGGTTTCTAATCCCTTTTAATCCATTTCAATGTCAATTCAATTTTAATTTTTTTGATTCAAAATTCATTTACCTTAATATATATTGCTAATTTCTCCTTATATAGCTAGTTTGATACCATTTTCCCTATAATATATTGCTAGTTTTCTCCCCCTTTTGTCATCAATCAAAAAGGATATAAAGATATCAATGAGGTAAACAAAAGCAGATATATTTAATAAAGGAAAAAATACAAACAAAGTTAAATAAAGTTCAGAAAGGAAATTGAAAATTTCCTACACAACAACAAAAATAAACAAGAAATAAACAAGCAAAACAATCAAATTTAGGCTACAATCTAGCCTAACTCCTATCCGGACATCCTATCACGAAACCTAGCAACTTCAGCCTCAAGGCTATCCATCCGAGACTCCATGAAGTCTTTGAGGTTCTCCAACCTCTCATCCATCGAAGTCTGCAGCTGCTCAAAATGTGGTGCCAAGAGGTCAACCACCTGCTACACTAAAGTCGGTGTGGAAGCCGAGGACTGTCCGATGTCCTACTCAGCTACTGGAGGTGCTTCCTCAACCCGAGCCCTCTTCTTCTGTTGGACTCCTTGGAGGCCTGCTTTAAAGTCCTCTGTGTCATTATCTTTCCAGATGATCTCCCCAGCAGTGTCGGTGAAGCGGTAGAAGATATCGTTCTCGAAAATGATTCTGACAGCCACTCCCATCTTTATGAAGGATTCGACATCCAAGCGATCTCGAAGATGTCCAGGGATGAGGTTGAAGTGATGCTCATCCAGCTTCAGATACTCAAGCTTCATGGCTATGTGGGTGACATATGCACCAATCAAGATATCTCTCGTGGGCTTGGTGGCAATGGATAAAAGATGGTTTACAAACCATCTAGAGAGTGCCACGGTGAGTCTTCTGCGAGCCATCTCAAAGAGGAAGAGCTCCGACTTCCTGATAGTCTCATTGCTTTCTCCTCTAGTGAATATGCTATAGGTCAGAAACCTATGCAAATACTTGTGCACTAGGACCTGAGACGTGTGCTCTCTGTCTTCTTGACATCCTAGCTGCAATCGGTGCCAAAGTGAGTCCAAGCTTGAGGGGCAGAGAATTCTACCTCACTTTCATTTTGGATTACATCTGATGGTAAGTCGAACAATTCCCCAAATTCAATGGCACTAAGGGTGTTGGGATTGTTACAGAGTTGGAATTTCACCACACCAATAGGTGATACCTGCAGGGTGCTGAGGAATTCCAGTGTTGGCTCCCTCAAGGTTGGCTGGTGAATCTCCACAAATTCTTTCAAATGACAGGCTTGGAGTTTCTCTGTCATAGCCGTTTTGAGCCCTAGTGTTCGGACTGCTTGTCATTCGAAGGACCTTGATGACAATAGAGGTCTCTTCTTCAAAGTCGAGTACCGAAGATGGCATTGCTCCGGAATGCGGTTCATGAGGTAATCTGCATACCTCCTAAGAGTATGGGACTTCTTTCTCTTTCCCTTGGACGAAGCAGTCTCCATTTTGATTTGAAGAAATAGGTTTGTGATGGATTGGAAAATTTTTGACAGAAATTTTTATGGAAACCCTAAGAATGTATGATTTTTTATGAAGATTCAAATTTTTGGTGGTATTTATAGGAAAAGTTTAAGACTTGGGGGCCAGAATCTTCAATGTCTTAATGAATGTGTGTAAATGAGAGCGGTTTTGGGAGTTAGAGAGTTGAAATGAGAAATATAACCGGCTGTTCTTTTATATACTCGATACATTCACGGGCGTGAAGTGTGTTTTCACGGGCGTGAATGGTCGTGTTCATGGTTTGCTGAAGGAGTGTTCCACTCGTGAATTAAGGCGTGAATAAGTTTACGGGCGTGACCTTTGAATATCATGGGCGTGAATGATGAACTGTCACGGGGGTGAAATAATAGTCACAGGCGTGAAATGTTGAATTTCACTACTTATGCCAGTGAAGCAAGCCGTGACTCAAGACGTGAAAGCCTCTGTGAGTTTTGGGGTGTTAAGGTTCACAGGAGTGAAAATTCGTCACGGGCATAAAAAGGTCTTTTAACGAGAGTGAATGAAGCCGTGAAAATAAGCTTCACCACTTTAAGTCGTGAACCATATTGTGAATCAAATCGTGAATGACACTGCCTCCTTTGGCCATTTAAGTCACAGGCGTGAACATGTGTCACGGGTGTGACTCCCCTAAAATTTTCATCAAATAAAATTACGTCCTAAAAACAAGACTAAATCATTTCAACAAAGATTCTATCCCTTTAAACATGAATTTTCATCAAAATTTCTATCTTATATCTTGTGATATGAATTAAAATCATCAATTAAAATTTCATAATTTAGCAATCACAAGGTTAATCCATCAATCATACCAAGTTCTGTTCTAATGAAATTAAATCTTTCCTCATTTAGAGACTTAGTGAAAATATCTGCTAATTGATTTTCTATACTTATAAATTATAATGCAACATCTCCATATTGAACATGATCTCTAATAAAGTGGTGTCTAATGTCAATATGCTTACTTCTTGAGTGTTGAATAGGATTCTTTAAAAGATTTATAGCACTCGTATTATCACATTTAATAGGTATATGGTTCATCTCATTACCATAGTCCTTAAGTTGTTGTTTCATCCAAAGGATTTGAGTGCAACAACATCCAGCTGCTACATACTCTGTTTCAGCAGTTGAGAGAGCAACTGAAACTTGTTTCTTGCTAAACCAAGAGACTAAGCATTCTCCAATGAAGTGACAAGTACCTGAAGTACTTTTCCTATCTAAAAGACTACCAGCATAGTCTGCATCTGAATATCCTATAATATAAAAGGATGAATTCCTAGGATACCATAAACCTAGATGCAAAGATCCATGTAAATATCTTAAAATTCTTTTTACTGCATTTAAATGAGATTCTTTAGGACATGATTGAAATTGTGCACACAAGCAAACACTATACATTATATCGGGTCTAGAAGCAGTGAGATATAAAAGTGATTCGATCATACCTCTGTAGAGCTTTTCATTAATGCTCTTACCCTTTTCATCCTTGTCCAATTTTGTTGATGTGCTCATAGGAGTCTTGGCATTCTTGCATCCTTTCATACCAAATTTCTTAATTAATTCTTTAGCATATTTGGATTGGTTGATGAATAAGCCCTCATTGCTTTGCTTTATTTGTAGACCAAGGAAATACTTAAGCTCTCCCATCATGATCATTTCAAATTCCCTAGTCATACACTTAGCAAATTCTTGACAAAGCAACTCATTAGTAGAACCAAATATTATATCATCAACATAAATTTGAACAATTAGTATATCATGCTTATGTTTTTTAATGAATAATGTAGTGTCAACATTTTCCTTTGTAAAGCTATTTTCTAATAGAAAAGAACTTAACCTCTCATACCAAGCTCTTAGGGCCTGTTTTAAACCATACAAAGCTTTTGAGAGTTTAAAAACATGATTTGGCAAATCATAGCTTTCAAAGCCTGGTGGTTGTTCTACATACACTTCTTCATCTATATAACCATTTAGAAATGCACTTTTCACATCCATTTGGAAAAGTTTGAAATTCATGTGACATGCATATACTAAAAGTATTCTTACAGCTTCTAATCTAGCTACAGGTGCATATGTTTCATCATAATCTATACCTTCTTCCTGATGATATCCTTTTGCAACTAATCTAGCCTTATTCCTGGTTATTAAACCTTGTTCATCTAATTTGTTTCTAAATACCCATTTACTACCTATGATTTGATGATCCTTAGGTCTAGGTACTAGGGTCCATACTTTACTTCTCTCAAATTGGTTGAGTTCCTCTTGCATGGCAATTACCCAACTTTTATCATTAAGTGCCTCATCAATATTTTTAGGCTCAATTTGTGAAATAAAAGCAATGTTAGTGATTAGATGTTTGAAATGAGATCTAGTACTTACTCCCCTTGATATATCACCAATGGTTTGCTCTTTTGGATGATCTTTCCTCATTCTCCATTCTTTTGGAAGTTCTTGTTCATTTTCTTCTTGATTTTGAGGTAGAGAATCATTTTGATGTAAATCTTCTTGATCATTTTCTTCTTTCCCATTTCCAATGTCAAGTCTATCCATATTACCTACAACATCATCAAGAACACTACCTTTCACAAGATCAAGTCTACTAGATTCATTAAAAACAACATGCATGGATTCTTTAACCGTTAGTGATTTTTTATTAAATACTCTATATGCTTTGCTGGTTGTAGAGTATCCTAAGAAGATACCTTCATCAGACTTGGAGGAAAAATTTCCAAGATTGTCCTTGGTGTTCAATATAAAACATTTGCATCCAAATACTCTAAAGTATGATATCAAGGGTTTTCTTCCATTCCATAGCTCAAATGAGGTTTTGTTTAAGAGAGGTCTTTTGAAAACTCGATTTGAGATATAACAAGCAGTGTTTGTGGCTTCTGCCCAAAAATAAGTTGGTAATTCATATTCATTGAGCATTGTTCTAGCTATTTCAATTAAAGTTCGATTTTTCCTTTCAACTACCCCATTTTGTTGAGGTGTCCTAGGAGATGAGAAATTATGTGAAATGTCATGTTCAAGACAAAAACTTTCAAAGTTTTTATTTTCAAATTCTTTCCCATGATCACTTTTTATTTTTAAAATACAGTACCCTTTTTCATTTTGAACTCTTTTAGCAAAGTTTTTGAAGTTTTCAAAAGCATCACTCTTTTGAGCTAAAAAAATTACCCAAGTAAATCTAGAGTAATCATCTACGATGACAAATGCATAATATTTTTTCCTCCTAAGCTAGCAATCTAGTAGGTCCAAACAAGTCTAAATGCAGGAGTTAAAGAGGTTTTGAAGTACTTTCTATGTTTTTGGCTTTGAAGGATGACTTGTGTTGTTTTCCTCTTTGGCAAGGTTCACATGTCTTGCCTTTTTTATATTTAACTCTTGGCAGTCCTTTTACTAGTTCTCCTGTGCTGAGTCTTTGTATTAAGTCCATGTTAGCATGACCAAGTCTTCTATGCACAGCCAAGATTCATCACTAGTAGTCACAAGACACTTAGAGGAATGGTTAGATAGTTCATGTAAGTTTATTATGTATGTATTGATATCTCTATTTCCTTTAAATATCTCTTGACCATCGCTAGAGATCACAAGACATTCATTTGAAGTGAAGATTATTTTGTTTCCTTTATCACATAATTGACTTACACTTAACAAGTTATGTTTCAAGCCATCAACAAGTAAGACATCTTTAATAAAAGTAGTATCATTAACACTAATAGAACCAATGCCAATTACCTTACCATTTGCATTGTTTCCAAAGGTAAATTTACCTCCATCAATACTTTTGATTTCATTGAAAAGTTATTTGTCTTCTGTCATATGCCTTGAGCATCCACTGTCTACTAGCCAAGCATTTTTGTTTATTGTGGACTTGAGGCATACCTATAGAATCACAATTCAAGTATGATTTTTAGGTACCCAAATGAGTTTGGGTCCTTAGGGGTTAGCACATGAAGGTTCCCAATGAGCCTTCCTTATCCAGCAATATTTATTTATGTGACCCATTTTCATACAATAATTACATTGTTTTGGTCTAAATTTATTTTCTGATCCTACAATATTTTTGAATACCATTTTTCCATCAAATTTATTTTGAGAATGATGACATGCACAGTTATGATTAATTTTAGATTTTTTATATGCATGCTTCCTATATATAAAGGCATGATTATTCTTTTTCTGTATCGAAGGTTTAACATGCTTATTTCTCGGTGTTGTTCTAACAGGTGTGGAGATGTGAGGTTCTTTAGGCTTAACAAATATGGTTTTGTGAGAAGATGATGATGTGTCCTTAAATCCTAGACCATGTCTAATTAAGGGTGATCTTTGAGACACAATGAGAGTATCTAAGCTCTTTTTACCTTTGTGAAATTTAGAAATGGAATTTCTAAGTTCCTCAACTTCATTTTTCAAAGTATTATTTTCTTTTAGCAAGGAAGCTGTTGAGGGTCTTGATGAGTATTCATCTAATGACTTTTGGAGAGATTCATTAGATTATTTAAGCTTTCTGTTTTCCTTTTCTAAACCATCTATCTTATTTTTTAAATTAGAGATATTATTTTTATAGGTATTAAATTTAGTTCTATATTTCTCTAATTCTAGATTTAATTCTTCTATTAGGCTTTGCTCATCATCATCATCACTATCATCATCATTATCACTACTATCATTCTTCAAACAGTATGAGTGTAGTGATCTTACCTTATTTGAAACATGATCTTCGATAGCCATGAAACATAGGTTGACCTCTTCACTTTCATTATCATCTTTTTTGCTTGAAGAGCTTTCGTCATCCCATGTGGCTTTATGACCTTTCTCCCCCATTGTCTCTTTGGTATATGCTCTTATGCTTCTTGAACCTTGGACATTCTGGTTTGATATGTCCTTTCTTTCCACACTTATAGCACTTTACCTCTTCCTTACTTCTATGTGTGTCATTAGAAGTTTGCTTGAGGTTTCTTTGCCTGAATTTTCTGGAGTTGCTCATTTTCTTCTCAACTTTGTTCTTGAGATTTTGAAGTAGAGGCTTTTAGTGCTAAGGGTTTTCTCTTCTCTAGCTCTGCTTCAAGCTCTCTATCTCTCTTCACTGCCATCTCATGTGTGAGAAGTTTGCCAATCAGCACATCAGAATTCATGATGCTCATATCTTCATTTACTTCTTCTATGCCAGCAACTCTTGAGCCATAGTCTTTAAGAGGTAGACTTCTCAGGATTTTATTGTTTACATCCTCCAAACTCATATGCGTTCCAAGTTTTCTCATTCCATTTATAATGGCTAGAAGATGATTGGTCATGTCAGTGATTGATTCATTGGATTTCATCTTGAAGAGCTCATACTCTGAGGTCAGAAGTTGAATCTTATTGGATTTGACTTGCTTAGTTCCTTCAAGATAATTCTCCAATGTCTTCCACATGCTGTATGCTGTTGGGCAGTGTTGTATTCTTCCACATTCTTCAATAGATAATGAGCTTGATAGGATTTTCATTGCCTTCTTGTTTTTGAAATTTGCTCTTCTTTGAGGCTCTGTCCAATAATCTCTTGATAGGATTTCTTCTTCATCATCAGCTCCTCTTCTAGTTGGTGGTGTCCATTCTTTTCGTACACTATCCCTTACTTCAATTCCTTCACTATCCAAGTATGTCTCCATCCAAAACTTCCAATGGGCATAATTTGCTCCATCAAAGTAAGGTTTGAGACTTTGGAATCCTTCACTGGCCATATCTTAATCTTTACTAGCGCGTTCTAGGCTTTGATGCTAGACTAAACTCTGATACCAATTGTTGCCCAGATATTAAGCCAAGAAAGGGGGGTTGAATTGGAGTTTCAAAAAAAATTAAACTTTAAGGTGCGGAAATAAACAATTAATTTTAGGAGGGATAGAGAGAATTTGACACAAGGATATTTATAGAGGTTCGGGTGTTAACAAACCCTACTCCTCTCCTCAATCGCAATTGGGAGTTTCACTAACACATTAAGTGTTATAATGAAGTTTTACAAGCTCACTCTCAACTATGGTATTTCTCACAATGGCTCACACCTAACCCAGAAATCCCTTATGTTTTAATGGCTCACACAATAACCAATTCTTTGTGTTTTACAGGCTCACACAAACAACCTTTTGATTTGTGTTTTAGAGGCTCACACAACTAACCCTTATAAGTGTTCTACTCTTAACCCAGAAATACCCAAAGCTCACTTGAGTAATGATTACAAAGAGAAACACTCACAAATCTTAATTGCTCAATAAATGAAGAGCAAAAAGATTTTTACAGAGAATAGATTTTGTTCTCAAAGTATTGAATGTACAAATAGCTTGTAATAAGATTTTGAGTCAAAGTATATGTTATCCTCTTGTACTAAATGCATAAATGACTTCCATTTATACTCTCATGGCTTATTATAGCCGTTGGGGTGCATTAAATACGAAACTAACTATTGTACCAACCAAATAATTGCGCCTGTCATTTTTCTCTTTCATCATTCACGGGCATGACTATGTTTGTCACGGGCATGACATTTCTTTCCAAGCCGTGACTGAAGTGGTGACCTTGGTCGTGAAGCTCTCTGGAATGTTTTGATACATTGAATCACGGGCGTGACATACACATTCACGGGCGTGACAAACTTTCCAGCCGTGATCCAAGTGGTGACTTTGGTCGTGAAGCTCTCTATATGAAAATGCATGAACATTCACGGGCATGACATTTTGATTCACGGGTGTGACCGAAATGTCCACTTCACGGTTTGTTCTTCCTTCATGGCAATGAACTTCAAATGTTGGTTTTGGTAACGGTTAGCTCTTTCACGGGCATGACACATAGAGTCACAGCAGTGAATATGCTACTTCCTGAATTTTGTCTTTCAATGATTATTCTTTCAATCTCTATTCTTACTATTTTAATTCATGTCCTGTTTAATAGACTTAGAAAACAAGTATGTTAAAATATACTATTGCTATTTTATTTGTTATCATCAAAATGATGGAAATACCCCTCAAGATTTAACATATATATATAATCATTCTTTGTCATGTCTTACATTCAAACCATGCACACCATTTCCTTATTTCATAAATTTTTCATTGTATTTGTTTTAATACAAGTAGGCTATACATGGACATGCATTTCAGTATTCATAGGGTTACATTTATTTTTAAATATACTAATACTATATACCATTATTTATAATTATTTCTTATCTTTTATATATCTTTATTTAATCACCTTTCTCTTTTGTTTTCAAATTCTCTTATACTTCTCTTTTTTATTTTCATTTATATACCTAAAATGTTCAGACCATACACCAAAATTCAAAAGGGAATGTATAAGTGGGCATTATGGGATAGTGAATATCCATAATAACTAACAATAAATTGTCTACGGGTGTAAAATACCTACGAACTTTACAGTCTATCATCCCTAATTGGCATGTCAAATTATCTACCCACTATGCTCTTAATTAGGCACATACATTGGGCTTAAGTTCCTCTTTTCATTTACTTTTGTATCAACATATATTATTGGTACAACCACATAACTGCATTCTCCTTATTTTCATTTTCTCTTATATGAACATTTAGCTCTTTTTCACATGTTACCATTAAATACACTGACATTTATCTCTTTATAATATAACCATATTATTCTCATTCTTTTCATGCAATGAAGCATTTACTATTCACAATATCTGTGAATATGTACCATACCCATCAACCTATCTCATTTCTTATTATTTCCATGCATTTCATGCATAACAAGTTTATTCATGTCTGTATCCACTAATTTATCTTGTTTCACATTGTTTCCATTCAATTCATGCATTTAAATGTAGATCTTATTATATCTAACTCCGTATTTCAATTTAGCATTCAATGTTTTACAAATAAATTTCTCATTTCAAATAGAACATTCATGGCCATAACTTACCTGTTCATGCCCATGAAAAAAAGCTGCTTCATGAATGTGAATAATTGTCCACAACTCATGAATAATTCTAAAATTGTTTCACAACTGTGACACAAGATTCATGTATGTGACTCAACTGCACGTCTATGACCTCTATTTTTCTCCAAGCTATGAATGAATCTAGAATGAATAATAACTATTCCAACCAAATTTCATGCCCATGAACTATGCTGAAAAACTACTTTCCAACTCCAATTTCACTCTAAGTCATACCAATACCACAGCCAAACTGACTTCTGGATATGCATTCTTACTTAATGATTGTGCAGTTTCATGGAGTAGCCAAAAGCAATCTTATGTAGCCTTACTAACAATGGAGGTTGAATATGTAGCATGTTCTACAACTATACAAGAGGCAGTTTGATTGAGAAGATTTTTGCAACACTTATAATAGTTAAGATAACATTTGAACTAGTGAAAATTTATTGTGACAATATGGCTGCATTAGCTTATGCTAAGGATCCAAAATATTATAGAAAGACTAAACACATCCAAATTAGATATCACTATGTTAAAGACATTATTACACAAAAGAAAGTGGTTCTCAAATACATTCCTACGAGTAAAATGGTAGCAAATCCATTTACCCAACCAATAGATAGGGATGTATTTATTAGACGTGTGAAATCTCTAAGCCTATGTAGGATGTAATCAATTTGTATATGTTGACAAATTACTTGATTTTACTTACAATAATATGAAACGCATTTCTCTTGATTTGTTTGTTTTATGACTTTTTCCATCAAATAAATATATTGTGAGTATCAGTTAGCACAATTCGATGGAGTATGTTAGCACTGTGGAATGAGTAGAGATGAGACTGATATGATGAAACATTAAGTGAATGGTTATGACGTTGTGGGAGCAGTCTTATTTATATTATTTTATAAAAGATTGTTTGGATAAAGATCACGATGAGATTTTTAAGATATAAGAATCGACATGAATGACCATTCATGTACCTGTTCAAAAAAAGCAAAGTATGAAACTTGTTGTATAATATTATTAAATATGTAAATAAAAGTTTCAAGTTTGATGCTTTTAGAGTGACAAGACTAAGACTCATATGGTGTTATTTTTAAATAAAATTCGAGATATACATTTTTTTATCTTTTATAATAGAGTTGTTCTATCACAGTAAGCATACATTTCATATTGCACTTACTGGACAACCTATTAGGAAGCCAAAGAAAGGGTATCTGCTTAATCGCTATGTGAGTCCTAGAAATTCTAAAAATATATTTCAAATCTTTACCCTTTGTGATTTTTAACTATATCATGAAGCAATGGATTAATATTGGCTATCTTAGGATGTATCCTGTAATCATAAGATAACTCGACTTAAAGAATACTCCTAAAAAAATGAGTTAATTCATACTTGATTGATACGAGAACGAAAGAAATAGTATTTTTGATTATGCACTTGCTACTTGTATTCACCAACTAGAGTTATTTTGTTTGATATAGTTTGAAATAACTTAAATATCAATAATTATAAGATTGATTTGAGTATAAAATTTTTGAGAGATCGAATAATACTCAATCATGTGTAGTAAAAAAATATTTGAGGTAAACAAGTGCACGATAAGGAGTAAATACATTGTTGAGTTGATGTCTCCTATATGACATGATTAGGATTATATATTGAAATTTTACTATTTGTGTGCTTCAAATTGCATGGTTCATTCACCTCTGTGAATAATTTTTGTTTGAGTTTGAGACTTTGGATGACTTTTTGAGATGAGCCAAACCCAAGAGATATTGGATTTTATAGGTTTAGGTCACCCATGTAAACTTTACTCAACCCTAAACACAATTTAATTAAAATAGGGAAAAGAAGAGTGGAGGGAATTATTTATTAGAATAAAATTGCTCCTCTCCACTCTCTGCAACGTATCTGAAAAATTGACACACAAAAAAGAACAAAAAAAAAAATTCTGCATTTTTCTTTCTCAATTCATTCAAGAGAATCAAAAAAAAATTGTACTATAAAACTGAGTATAATTCTGGTAATCCAATTTTATTGATGTATTGAAAACACACCGTATTCGAATGATAAGTATCCGCTTCCCAAATTCTATCTTGCCGATGTAAACAAATATACTTTGTTCAGGTCTTGACTGTGGACCTGTAAATACAATTATTCATGGGCGGAATAAAACGAATTTGATTCGGGTATATTGGAGCTTATGTATTTTATTACCTTATTTAAAGTCGCTCAAGTCCAATCGCATAAAAGCAAGTTGGGGAATCTGTTGAATTCAAGCAAATTTGGGTCGGATGGACGATTAAATAATAATATAGATATTCTAAAGTGATTAAATAATAATATAGATATTCTAAAGTGATTAAATAATAATATAAATATTCTAAAATAATAAAATAAATCCATATTAACTTAAAGTATTCTTTCACTAATCTAATTATCTGAATAAAAAATTTTAATTTTGATTTAATCAATTAATTTTTTTAATTTTTTATAAATTGGTTTTTTTAAATATGTTTTTGGAAAAAAAAAATATTAATTTATCTATTTCTATTCAAAAACAGTTTTCAAAACTTAAAAAATTAAAAATTAAAAATATTTCTACAAAAATATTTTTTCCAAACGGAATATCAAACGAATCCGTAATATATACTACATTTAATTCAAAAGATGATAATTTATATTGTTTAAAACTAATGCAAGTTCCATTAAAAACTTAATACAATATTTAAATCATGAGATAGTATTTAGAGCTCATTTGGTTTAAAAATGGGTATGGAAATAGAGGTGAATGAGAATATGAATGGTAAGTTTTAACATATTATTTGATTCATTTTGTTTTATTGTAAAATAGAAATAGAATTTCATTTGAATATTTGAATATGTTTGGTTGAATGTAATAATGAAAATGAAAATTAATTTTATGTTTTATATTTATTTTTTCTGAGAAATGAGAGTTGCTCCCATGCATTGGTGGACTATATCACTTTAGTATATTACTATGTCACTTTCGTATGCTCAGTTATTGCGTCAATGTTTAGAATCGATTTTATCAAACTAAGAGAAAACTCTGAATCTTAACTAATTATGAATTATTGACATTACTTGAAAATTAAAATAAATATATAAAAATCCTATAAGGAGTGAGAGGGATACCCAAATATACGAAACCAGTTATTTCAATGACGAAAAAATTTTATTTTTCCTAGTTTGAAGATATTCTCACCGTAAATGCATGCATGTAGAGGAAAAAAAAATCTTTTTTGGTGTCAAAAAGAATCAGCTGTTCTTACATATGGAGTAATTTGATTTCTATAAAAATGAAATATTCATTTGCTAAAACAAAAAAAAATGGGTGATTCTCGTTAATAAAAAAATCTCATTTCTATTAAATTTTATTTTTTTTACTATCCAAATATTAATAATGAGAATCACTCATTCATTCTGATTCTCATTCCCACTATTTTTTTATGAACAATATATGTACAAAAAAATATCATTTAAGTGCAAAAATAATCTAATATATCATAAAAAAAATACATTTGTCACTTTTTTTTTCCACTGAACCAAGTGATTCCCTCTGCTTTTATGTTACAAGCTTTATTATATATTAATTCATAATTACTATAATTTAAATATCATCATTTACATTTTTATTAATAATATCATTATTAAAAAAATTTCATATAAATTATTTTTATTTCTATAAATATTTATTTTAATTGAGAAATAAATTATATATATAGATAAGTAATGATATTTTTTGCCAAAAAATTATTTATATATATATATATATATATATATATATATATATATATATTAATTTTAATTATCCATAAAATTATTGAGGCTTGTATAAATGATAAAGTTGACATTTTCATTATTAATATATATTATCAAACATTTTTATATGAATTAGTTTTAAAATTATTTTGACTAACATAAATTAGTTTTCTACCAAAAAATATTTTTATTATTCTTTTAAATATTAAATAAAACATACAAATTATTAAATTTAAGAATGTGTTTGAACATTATTATATATCAATATGAATTATGGATATTAATATACAAATTCAGAATTCTCATTACAAATCCTCTCGTCCTGTGTGCTAATATAATAAAAGTCAATGATATTAATCTATTAATTGTTTCATTATGCATGTAAAATTTAACCCTATTATTATAAAATCTTAAATATTCAACTGTTTTTTACATGTATTAAACCTATTTTCTTTTTTTTTAAAAAACCCTATATAATTCATGCATTTATATAGTGGTTAAATTTCATTTATTATAATACCCATGTAAGCTGTTAGATGGTAGCCGTTGAGGGTATCATTAATTCTCATATGATTTATTGACCCAAAATTAATGAGGCATAAGTTACATCAGTTAGTTGAGATAATTAGTCCTTAAACATTTATTATCCATCAAAATGAGATTTTTTGAGCATCGAAATAATTCTACAAGGCAAGCATTTACTCTGTATTTGCATACAAGGAAAATACAGATAAGAAATTTCGCTTTACTTGGGAAGGAAATGAAAATAAAGAAGAGAAAGAAAATGAGGAAAAATAAAATAAAATTTATTTTTTACCTTTTACTTTCTCTACAAAACAGAAATAAAATATAAAAATTTAAAGGAAAATGATTAAAAAACTTACCCTTAGTTATTGGCTTTTAACCAAAGATTAAAAAAATAAATTTTTTTATTTACTTTAATCTAAATATGAAAAAAAATAAAAAAATAAAATTTATTTTTCTTATTTATTTTTTCTTCCCATAAGAAAATAACTATTTACCATCTAGATTGTAACTTCAAACCACCAAATCCCGCAGATTCTTGAATTTGGGCCACCTACTCCAACATCTGTCTGACATCACTATAAACCTTAGCTCAGTTAGTCATGGGTACACATGTCGTGTCACAGTTAATTAATAATTAATCCTATTTATTAGAAGATTGGTATATTAGGATGATGAAATTTGGTTATATGTGCAAAACAAATAAAGTTTTAAATTATTTATAATTTATAAATTTATTGTTTAAAATTTTTAAATTCAACACTTATATACTATATTTTTATTAATTTAAATTTACAGATTTATTTTTTAAAATTTACATAACAGATTCATTTTTTATAAAATATATATTTATCATTTTGAATTTATAAATTTATTATTTTAAACTTACAAATTAATTGTTTTGAACTTACAAGTTTATCGTTTATAAACTATAAATTTATTATTTTAAATTTGCAGATTCATTATGTTAAATTTGCATATTAATCGTTTAGAACTTGTATATTTATTATTTACAATTTACAAATTCATCATTTATAATATATAGATTAATTATTTGAAATATACAGATTTGTCAATTATAAATTACAAATTAATTATCTATAATTTACAGATTTATGAAATAATTGGTTCATCAATATTCTATCAAATTCATTGCTTTTAACCTCTAACAACTCAATTTTTTTCTCTATATAACTAATTTTTAGTTCAATTTTTTTTTATTTTCAACCAATTTATCTACAAAACTATCAAAACTAATAGTTTTTCGTCTCAAACAATAATTAAAACATTCAAAACTATATAAAAAATCAAATATATAAATTAGAAAAAAAAATCTCTCTAAAACATACCTAGAATATATTGAGAACTTTTTTCTTTTCTCTTTTTGAACAAGAAAAAGAAAAAAAATACATGATGAACATAAAATACATTGACAGTAAAAAAATGTTATCATATAAATAAATGGAACACGTATGAAACATTAATACCTTAGTGAAAAATGTTATTGTATAAATAAAATGCATATCATTATCATGTATACAAATCTATGATATAATTTGTAATTTATTAGATAGGTCATGTATTTATATGGAAGTTACCTGAGTCAAATATAAAAATTGTTAATTGGATTAAATTTTAAATTTAAGAAATTAGTTTCAAATTTCACTAAATTTAGCACACAAATTTTTATTAGAATTAGTGGAGTTTCTATTTCAATCATAATTTTGAACATAATATAATGAAGAAATTATGACACTAATTTTATGAGTTATGATAATAAAAACAAAAATTAGAATATATTTGATTAAATGCAAGAGATCAGTAATCAACAATTAAAACTTAAAAATAAATTGTAGTAATGAGCTGAAGATGAGATTCAAACTATTAATTAGGTGCAATATCATGTCAATTAAGAGGCAAATTCCTATTTAATGCAAGGTTATCTATCATATAAATTAGCTGCAAATCAGCTTCTATATAAATATGGATTATCCCAATCAACCTTTATCTTCCTAATTGGTTTTTTTGAATATTTGTATTGAGGTGAAGGATTTATGTGTTCTGGATAGCCTGAACAAACTAAGGCTATGTTCGGTAAACGAATCTTTATAAAATTTATGGAATTCATTCAAAATTTTCATATTTGATATAAATGGAAATTCTTTTATAGTTTTTAAATTTTAATTTAATGGAATTGAGTGATAGAATTTGGCAGAATTGATAGAATTTGGAAATGAAATTTAAATTTAAGGCATTTTATTTTTCAGATAACAAAATTATCCTTATATACTCACCATCTCTTCTTTCTCATCTCTCCCCTTTTTCTCCTTTCCCTCCTTCTCTCCCGCAGGAATATGTAAAACCGAATCAAAATTGAAAATTAAATTAATCCGATCATAGTTTGGTTCGGTTCATATTATTAGAGGAAGAGTTATGTATTTTTAGTTGGTTCAATTCACCGGTTTTGATAAAATCCTTTCCCTCTCTATGAGAAACTTTCCAAACATAGTGTTACCATCTAGAGTGTGACTTGAAACCACCAAATCCCGTATATTCTTGAACATGGGCCACCAATTCCAACATCTGTCTAACATCACTATAAACCTTAGCTTAGCTCCCTAGTCATGGGAAGCAGTTGTGTTGCAGTTAAATAATAATTAAACCTATTTATTAGGTGGATGATGTATATATCATGTTTATCCTTTAAATTTATATGGCTGTCACCTGAATCATATATAAAAAAAATATACATATGAATTTTTTATTGAATTAAATTTTAAATTTAAGAAATTAGTTTTGAAATCTCACTAAATTTAGCACACAAATTTTAGTAGAATTAATGAGTGGAGTTTCTATTTCAATCATCATTTTAATCATAATATAATTGTCAATATTATTTATTTGGTTTAAGTTATGGACAAGTGTATAACAATTATAAGAGTCACATTAAAGTTAATAAAAATGTCAAGTTAATAGATTAATGACTATAAATTAGTTGGTGGAAGATCACAAATTTATGGACAGCTTATTAACTATAAATTTAGTATAGTCATACATTCTTTCATCCAAATCATTCCACAATAATACAAATTCTTTTCTTTATTTTTTTTATATTATCTTGTGTTCTTAAAGTGAGAGAAAAGTTTATTAGTGGGAGAAATTTGGGTAAAAGTATTCTTTAGTAATTTTTGGATTGAGTGATGTTTGGTACAAACTCTTATAATATTTTCATTTTATATAATAGAAATACTTTCATTGCTCTCTTATCATGAACTACGTTAAATTTTTGTGTTTACTTTTATCTGTATTCTTAATTATTTTTTTACTCTTTTATTTTTTTCTCATGTCTCAACAATAATGATGAAATAATAACACTAATTTTATGAGTTAGGATAAAAACTTTTTAGAATATATTTAATTTAATGCAAGCGATCAGTAATCAGCAACTAAAACTTAAAAAAAAGTAAGTTGCAGTAATGAGTTGAAGATGAGATTCAAACAATTAATTAGGTGCAATATCATGCCAATTAATTATGAAGCAAATTCTTATCTAAAGCAAGGTTATCAATCTTATAAATTAGCTGCAAATCAGCTTCTATATAAATAAGGATCATCCAAATCAACCATTATCTTCCTTGGTTCTTTGAATCTTTGTGTTGAGGCGAAGGGTCTCTGTGTTTTAGATAGCTTGAACAAACTACGGTAATGTTTGGTATTACAAATGAATTTTATAAAATTTATGGAATTCGTTCTCAAATTCAAAATTTTCATGTTTGCTATAAATGAAAATTCTTTTATAATTTTTAAATTTTAATTCCATGGAATTGGGAGATAGAATTTGGTAGAATTGTTAGAATTTGGAAATGAAATTTAAATATAACACACTTTATTTTCCAAATGACAAAATTATCTTTATATACTCACCCTATCTTCTTTCTCCTCTCTCTCCCCTCTCTCTCCTATAGGATATGCGAGACCGAATCAAAATTGAAAATCAAATCAAACCGATAATAATTTGGTTCAATTAATATTATTATAGGAAGAGTTATGTATTTTCAGTTTGGTTCAATTCGTCAGTTCTGATAAAATCCTTTCACTCCTATGACAAAAGTTTTCAAACATATTGTTCCCATCAAGATTTGTGTCACGGTTAAATTATAATTAAACGTGGATATATCATGTTTGCATGTCCTCTAAATTTATATGGATGGGATGTTACCTGAATCATATATATATATATATATATATATATATATATATATATATATATATATATATATATATATATATATATATATATATATATACATGATTCGGTCCAATTTAAAAATTAGAAAATCTTCGTATTGTATTATTTTAAAAATTTGGGACAATTCGATACAATTATTTAGTTTTTTCAATATTAAAAAATACGGTACAAAATAATGCAGTACTTATATATTTTGAACTAAATAAGAAGTACCTAAAATTAACAGTATTGTAAGAAACTCACAATAATCATATAAAAATAATCATAATAAACGATTAATTTTTTAGAAATAAAAAAAAAATTAATGAGAATATTCTCTCTTAAGCATCAAATTAAAATTACAAAATTTAATTTTTTATTATATATAAATATAAGGTTTATTAATTAAATGGATTAATTATAAAATATAAGCATGTAATCTTGTGATTATTATTTATATATATATATATATATATATAGTCTATATTAATTATATCAGTTTACTAACTATATCAATTATATATTTTATTTATTAATATAATTTAAATTAATATATAAATTTAATATGTATATAGTAATATTTAAAAATTAAATTATTAGGTATATAAACTCGTAAGTATAAGTATATAACTATAAATATATAATTATAAAATATAAGTATATGTGTTTGTGATTATTTAATTGTACATTAATTATAAAGTATATAAATATATAAGTTTATTAAGTATATAATCAGTTATATATATATGTTTTATTTATTAATATAATTTAAATTATTATATAAGTTTAATATAATATAATTATTTTGATAAAAAAATCATATAATATACATAGTAAAGTATGCATATAATAATATTTAAATTTTAAATTAGTATGTATATAAACTCATAAGTATGTATAAATATATACTATAAGTATATAATTATTATAACTCAAAATTAACTCAGGAGTCCATCTTAGAATGACAAAGACACTCCCAAAATCATTCTCTTACAAAATTGTTCGATTTAAATCCTATAATCAATTATAAATTATCAATAAATACAAAATATTTAATATGAACACTCAAATCGATTTTTATTGAATTTTAAGATTGAACTAATTAAAACTAGAAAATTTTATAAACAATTAAATTTAACGAATTTAAAACAATGAGACTAAACATATATTTAACTCGTCTTTCCATCTTAAAATCTTTATTCCAGGTTTAATTAAGTACAATAAAACAAAATTTTAATGGCTCTCGTCATAATTTATCAATTACACTCACAATATTATTGTCATTCATGACTCATTCCCATATACAACTTCTAAAATTTACACAATATACTCTACTTCATTTCACTATAAACTGAAAATATATTTAAAAAAAACATGTTAAATAGTCAATTTTCTTCAAAACCAACACATAAAATATAATTCTAAATACAAAATTTATCAAATAAGCACTATCAAAATAAGCACAAAGTATGTAAGTTTATTACTATTTAATTTTAAAGTATATATATAACTATAATATTTTTATTAATTATATAAGTATATAAACACATAAGTTTATTAAATATATCAATTATATATATTTTATTTAATATATATATATATATTAAATTTAAAATAATACAATTATTTTAATAAAAATCATATAATATAATTAGAACAAATAATAATTTATATTGATTTATCGTATAATTATAATATATTTATTATAAATTAGATTATTTTATAATTGATTCACTTAAATTATTTTACCAAATAATTAATATAATTTTAATTTATTATATAATACAATTAAAATAAATTATAAATGCTAAAAAATATAATTAGTGATAAAAAATTATAGTAAAAAAGAAACGAGCAATATATTATAAATATTTTTTATTTATATATTAATAACAAAGATATTTAATTGGTTTAATCATGAACTTATATTACACTTACATTAAAGTTATAAGTTAAATTTCTACACCACCATTATAAAATTTTTAGCATATAAAATTATTTTTAACATATAAAATTTTCAATTATTTGAAATCATTACTATTATAAATGTCATATAAATTTTGTTAAATAATTAATAAATTTAATTATAATTTAATTTTATAGATTAAAGTATATATAATTATAAATTTAAGTTATATTATATTTGTATAATAAAACTATAAAAGTTATAAATAATGTTATATATAAAATATTTCATTCTTATTAGATATTATATATAGTAAAATTATAAATATTTGAATATCAGTTCTTTTAGTACAATCCGGTTTTATAATAGTTCAATACAATTCAATATAATTTTCGGTATAAATATCATTGAAAGAAACAGTACATTACCGTGAAATTTTAGTCAGAAAAAAATTAACAGAATAGTTTGATTCTAATTTTTTTTTCCGATTTTTCGGATAAGTTCGGAAAGATTCGTGATATGCATACAACTCTATTATATATAATTCTTTATTTTTAAATACATATCAACTTTTTATTGGATTAAATTTTAAATTTAAGAAATTAGTTTTAAAATTTCACTTAATTTAGCACAAAAATTTTATTAGAATTAATGAGTGGAGTTTCTATTTCAATGATCATTTTGATCATAATATAATGATAAAATTATGACACAAAATTTTTGAGTTATGATAAAAAAAAAAAAAGATTTAGAGTATGTTTGTTTTGATGCAAGCGATCAGTAATCAGCAATTAAAACTTAAAAGTAAGTTGCAGTAATGAGTTAAAGATGAGATTCAAACTATTAATCAGGTGCAATATCATGCAAATTAAGAGGCTAATTCTTATCTAAGGCAAGGTTATCAATCTTATAAATTAGCTGCATATCAGCTTCTATATAAATATGGACCATCCGAATCAACCATTATCTTCCTTGGTTCTTTGAATCTTTGAAGGATCTCTGAGTGTTTGGATAGCCTGAATAAACTAGAGTAATGTTTGGTATATTTTAATTTTATAAAATTTATGGAATTCATTCATTTATACATATATATACTCCATTATTTTTCAATTTTTCTAGAGATTTTTATCTAATTTATAATCTTATTATAACTTATTATTTTGCTATAATTTAAATTATTTTGATGAGTACTATTGAAATATGCATAGTAAATTTATATTATTTGAATAAATAAAAATATAATTAATAACAAAAAAATAATTTTTAATTTTTATTTAATATTGAAAAATTAATTCAAATATTTTTTTTTTGAAGAGACTATAATAAAAAATGTTTTTTTATATAATCGAATGCAAAACATAATAAATAAATTATTTATCAAGAGTCAAATCTGACCGTCTAGAGAGGAGAATGGTTTGGAGCAATAAAATTAGCTTTCAAGATGTTTTTTGAACAGCCAATAAATCATTCATTTCCATATCGATTTTTGGATACTTTTCTTGTGGAACTAAATGCTCTTTTGATGTGATCGATCTTCTGTTTTTTTTTTTTTTGTTAATGTGAACTTGTAATTAAATTTTTTTGACATTTTTTGTTTTAATGCATAGCTTAGCTGCCAATGAAAATATTGAATTTATTTAAATTTTCTTTTTACCAATTATGAAGAGAGAATTATAATTTAATGTTGCTTGAATTAATTATTTTATAACTTAATCATTAATTGTTTGAAAATTAGAATCAATAGATTGATTAATCTATATATATAAATTATTAATTATTTCACCGGACCAATATATATGAATTGATTAATATAAACACCAATAAACTGGTTAATCCCTCCGACGCTGAGTTGAAAAAAAACTATCGGGGGCAATTTAGCACTTAATCCAATAAATCAATGGGTTCTAATTTCAAATTTACAATTATTTATCTCACCTGTTTAAGTGTCATTAGGCACTAGAGACAGACACGTTTCACCTTCATTGTACCACATTCAACAAATGTGGGACCCACCACATTTAAATCAGTGGGACCTACTGAGCGACAAATGTGGGCCCCATATTATGAATCATCCGCCTTTATAATGCTCCCTTCACTCGTCGTCTTATCACTCACTCACACTTGAGAAAAAAGAGAGAGAAAAAAAAATCATTATTCTAGTGAAGAAGATGAAGGCGGTTTCTTACTCAGCCTTGTGGGTGGCGACTGCGGCGATGGTGATGGTGATGGTACTGACTGAGACGCAGGTGTCAAATGCAGTGACCTGTGACCCAAATCAGCTGAGCTCATGCTTGCCGGCGATAAGCTCGTCGGCACCGCCGTCAAGCACCTGCTGCAGTAACCTGAAAGCGCAGAAGTCTTGTCTTTGTGGATACCTTAAGAACCCACAAATTAAGCAGTACCTTTCCTCTCCTGGTGCAAAAAGGGTTGCTAATGCCTGTGGTGTTCCAATCCCTAGTTGTTAGTTAATTATATCATTAATTAACTAATTAATCTTACTATTATATCTGCTAGCAGCTTTAGCCGCAGACAGCAGTCATGTATCGTACGAAAAATAAAAAGGCACGAGTGTTTAATAGAATAATATAAAAGGCTAAAAGGAATTTACACATAAAGTTGTCATCGTGTACTGGAAAATTGAAATTTATATGAATAAAGAGTAATATATTGTGTTTATATTAATTATTAATCTTTTTATTGTTCTTTTGTTTATTAATATTGAATTTACGCATAAAAGTGTAATTTTTTTTTAATTTTTTAATTTTTGGGCAATTTAGTTTTACATATATCGATCTCTACTCCATTTCACAAGCTAATTCATGCGGATTAATGGAGAATAATTTTATTATATAATTGAATTAACATTCCTATAATAAAAAAAAGTTTCTAACTATCCACTCATCTAAATTCATGTTAAGTAGGTTCATTAATAGTGTAAAATACTTTTTTCCTTAAAAATATTTCGTATTTAGATACATTTGATTAAGAAAAAAATAAATAAATTTTATTATATAATTGAGTTGAACTCTTTTTTATGTTCACTTGCTTCATTATTTGTTTATTTATTTATTTTATATGAGTTCATGTATTGGTTTAGGCTACACACATTCCTCAATCTAAAATTTCTAATTTTGTTCAATTCAATTTGTCAATTTTTATGTTATTAAGTCATGAATTGTCAACTTTAAGTTTAACTAGATTTTAAATTTTTAGAGATTTGAAAGTTTTTGGGGTATTTATTTTTAAACTTAATTTATATGTAATCTTATTTTATTCTTTGAACAAAAAAGTAATCTATTTTATATAAATCTTTAAAAATTTTCAATAATGAAATTATTTTTAATTTTTTTATATATAATTTATAGAGACTGGGTGTTAAATTCATATTCTTTTTCATTTATTTATAATTATTTTATGTTGGGTTAAATTACGTTTAATTTAATAAATTAAAGTTAAAAAATTTATGGCTAAAAATCACATTTTTAGTATGTTTACCATTGGGTTTTGAGGAGCCTAGTCACCAAATCACCAATAGATAATTCTCACTCGGAATTATATATATATAACGCCACTAAATTGCATCATTAAATTCAAAATTTGATGCATGTGTTATGTTACCACATGTTGCATTTGCATTCAATCGGTGGCAGAGCCATGACTATGTCAAGGGTGCAAAAATTTATATACTAAACATCCAATATCCTTAGGGAGACCATGTCTTAAAAAAAATATAAATTTAAGTATCATTAGATATGGTGAAATTGTCCATGCTCCACCTTCTTAATGATGATAATAATAATAGTAACGAAAAACTCAAATTAAACATTTTAATTAGTAGAAATCGAATATATAGAATTATATATCTACAAACTTCCGTATTTGAAAAATCATATAAATATTTGAATTTTTCTATTTGAATTATTACTTTTAACAATCTTTAACAAGCTTAAAATAAAATCTTTAGCTAATACGAGATAAGTTTTTGAAAAATCATATAAATATTATAATTTATCTATTTTAATAGTGTTAACAATTTTTAGCTAATTAATATGACATTGTTGTAGTGAGATATATAATCAGTTATAAATTAAACATATTTATGTGTACACTTGAAAATTCAAAATATTGAAATATTTATATGATTTCTTTTACCGAAAATTGGTGACTTTATATGTTATTAACCCAAACTATATATTATACAAAATATTACATTGTGTTATCCGAAAGTAATAATAATAATAATAATAATAATAATAATAATAATAATAATAATAATAATAATAATAATAATAATAATAAATGAACCCCTTAAAAATTAAAAAGTGACAAGCGAAGTATGACACATAACAAGTATCAGGTACACAAAAATATTATATACGTTGACTGTTTTAAATATTATGTGTTGGTTAATTGGTAGACGTTTACAATGAAAACACACTTAAATTGAATTTTATGCGTTGATCAAAATAACCGACACATATAACTTACATTTATTGCCTTCTAATCTTTGTATTCTAGAGCAATTCTTGCTTCTAATTCATACCACTCATAGTCAATTTTATTTGATTATAAATTAAAATGACTATAGATTAAAAATTATATACAGATTAGATATAAGACATAGAGAAATTAATATAAGACATTTTATTTGATCATTTTAAACATACATATTCATGAAATTTTGGACAATCGGCATTTACATAATTAAAAAAAATTAAATTAAAAAAACTGACCTAGAGCAACAGCGGCGTTGAGGGTGGAGAGAGAACGAGAGCTTCTGGTTGTGGGGTGCGCGAAGAGTGACACCAACAGCTATCAACATCGACGTCAGTGGTGGGGCATGCAAATAGAATCAACATTAGCTAGTGTTGGTAGCCGATTTTTTTGAAAATTTTAGTGTGGGTTCCTCCACATATGAGTCCCACCACATATAAAATAAAAAAAGTCAAAAGTTTCGGCAATTCAATTTCAAATTGAATTCCTCTAGCTAATATTTTTGAATTTTTTGATTTGTGTTCATACTGAATATTTTGCCTATAATTAGGCAGATATCTTTTCATTTGAATCATAACAATCTCAATTCATTTGAAAGAATTTGAGAAAGAATTAGACTTTTTGGAATATTTCTAAAAATTAGGGAGTAACAAAAATAGTAAGAAAAATATTTTGGGAGTGTTTTTGGAAAATACTTGTGTGCCACTATTTTTGGATTTATCTCAAAATTGTTGTATTACCTCTAGCTTGTGTCTAGGGAATGCTCTCTTCTTATACCCATTAATTTTTATTAGTGGAAGAAAAATATTCGGGGTATTGTCCGTGGACGTAACTCAAATGAAAGGGTGAACCACGTTAAATTGTCGGTGTTACTTTTGCTGATTATTTTATTTTATATTTATTTGTGTTATTTTACCTGCTGTGCCCAACAAGTGGTATCAGAGCCAACCTGTCAGTCTTATAAAATTCTTAGTATGATCTGTGGTTGCAGTGTTGACTGATCTTCCACATCAAAAAAAATTTTATTAGTTTACTGTCAGCTGAAGGAGTCTCATTTTGTTTTAAAATGGAGACAAAAAGCACCAAGATGATCAGCTTAAATGACACAAATTACCACATATGGAGAAGCAAAATGAAGGATCTCTTATTTATGATGAAAATGCATCTACCGGTGTTTACTACAACTAAACCCAAAGGCAAGACAGATGAGGAGTGGGAGTTTGAGCACAAGCAGGTGTGCGGTTATATCCGGCAATTTGTTAAAGACATGTACAACCACATCTGCAATAAGACTCATGCTCGGACGCTATGGAACAAGCTTGAACAGTTTTACGCGTCAAAGACAGGTAACAATAAATTATTTTATTTGACAAAGTTGACACAGTCGAAATACAATGAAGGAACTTTCATAGCAGATCATCTGAATGAGATGCAAGAGATCATAGACCAGCTATCCAGAATGAGCATAAAGCTAGATGATGAAATATTTGCTTTGCTAGTATTGGGCTCTCTGCTAGAGTCATGGGAGACTTTGAAGATTTCAATAACCAACACTGCACTTAACGGTGTAGTCAATATGAAGTCTGTAAAAAGTAGTATCCTGAATGAAGAAATGAGAAGGAGATCACAAAATTCATCTTTTTCATCACAATCAGATATTCTGGTTACTGACTACAGAGGAAGGAGCCAGTCTAGACAACAAATGTCTAGAGGAAAGAACAAAGGCAAATCAAACAAATATGGAAATATTGAATGTCATTACTGCAAAAAGAAGGGTCATATTAAGAAATACTGCAAAAAGTTCAAAAAAGACCAGAAAAGCAAGAAAGTAAAACGAGATGACAGAGTGATGATGACATAACAAATACCATGAACGAATTCAATATCGTTTGTGATGATACTATCAATTTCACATCTCATGAGACCAGTTGGGTAATTGATAGTGGTGCTACCATTCATGCCACGTCTCAAAAGAAATTCTTCTCATTCTATACAGTAGGAGATTTTGGTGTTGTAAAGATGGGAAATGATAATCTATTAAAAGTTGTTGGCAGAGGAGATATTTATCTGGAGACAGTGTATGGTACCAGATTAGTCATAAGAGATGTCAGACATATTCCAGATATTCGTTTGAATTTGATATCTGCAGGAAAACTCGATGATGCGGGTTTCTGCATTACCTTCTCAAATAACCAATGGAAGCTTACCAAAGGTTCCATGGTGGTGGATAAAGGCACAAGGTGTGCTACCTTTGTATGTGATGCATGCAAAGCTCTCCAATGACAATGCGAGCGCTATGGAGAAAGATAGTGCTATTGAATTATGACACAGACGACTCGACCATATGAGTGAGAAAGGGATGACTACCCTTATTAGAAGGAAGATTTTGCCCGGAATGGATGAAGTGCTTTTAGAGAAATATGCTGACTGTTTAGTAGGAAAGCAAAACAGAGTTGCTTTCAAGAGTTCCCCTCCTTCCAGAATGAAGAATGTGTTAGATCTGATCCATTCAGATTTATGTGGGCCAATGCCAAAGTCATTGGGTGGTGCTCAATACTTTGTGACTTTCATTGATGACCATTCGAGGAAGACATGAGTGTATACTTTAAAGAAAAAAAGATTATGTGCTAAATGTCTTTAAATAATTTCATGCCTCAGTTGAAAGACAGACTGGAAAGAAGTTAAAATGCATCTGGACAGATAACGGTGGAGAATACATTGGACCGTTTGATGCCTACTGCAAAGAATAAGGTATTCGGCATCAGACAATGCCTCAAAAAATACAGCAGTTAAATGGCTTGTCTGAGAGGATGAATAGAACTTTGATGGAGAGAGTCAGATGTTTGCTCTCACATGCAAAGTTACCTAAAATATTTTAGGGTGAAGCTTTACTCACGGCTGTGTACATGTTAAATCTTTCACCTTGTATCCCTCTAAAGCTAGATGTTCCATAGAAAGCGTGATTAGGAAAGGATGTTTCTTATGATCATCTGCGAGTATTTGGTTGTAAAGCCTTTGTACATATTCCAAAAGATGAGAGGTCCAAGCTCAATGTCAAAACACGATAGTGTGTTTTTATTGTTATGGCAAAGATCAATTTGGCTACAGATTTTATGATCCAGTAGAGAAGAAACTTGTCAAAAGTCGTGATGCTATTTTCGTTGAGAATGAGACCATTGAAGATATTGTCAGGACAAAGAAAGGTGTTCTTGATTCCAATGGTGACTCAACAGATTTAGAATTGATTCCTCCAATACCGGTGCCAATATAAATTGAGGATGAAGATCATGTTGATCTACCTAAAGAAAATAATGCTCCCATCGAGAATCCAGAAAATGATGTTGAAGATGATGATGTTCATCATCAACCATCACCTGTGCACTCCCCAGTTCCTGTGAGAATGAGCAATAGAGTAAGACAACCATCTACGAGATATCCAAAAAATGAGTATGTGTTACTCACTGATGGGGGAAAACCAGAAAACTTTGAAGAAGCAATGATTGATGAGCACAGACAAAAATGGATTGAAGCCATGCAATATGAAATGAAATCTTTGCATGAGAACAATAATTTTGAACTGGTGAAGCTGCCAAAAGGCAAGAAAGCTTTGAAAAATAAGTGGGTATTCAAAATCAAATATGAAGAGAACAGTTCCCATCCAAGATTCAAAGCCAGATTGATCGTCAAAGGATTCAGTCAAAGAAAAAGAATTGACTTTGATGAAATTTTTCCACCAGTTGTGAAAATGACATCCATCCGTACAATGCTGGGGTTAACAACAAGTCTTAACCTGGAGGTTGAGCAAATGAATGTCAAAACTTCTTTTCTACATGGTGATTTGGAAGAGGAGATATACATGGAGCAACCAGAGGGTTTCGAACATAAGGGAAAAGAGGAATATGTTTGCAAATTGAAGAAAAACCTCTACGACTTGAAGCAGACACTGAGACAATGGTACAAGAAGTTTGAGTCTGTTATGGGGGAGCAAGGATACTATAAAACTACTTTAGACCATTGTGTTTTTGTATAGAAATTCTCTGATGAAGATTTCATCATTCTTTTGCTCTATGTGGATGACATGCTGATTGTTGGCAGGAATGTTTCCAGAATTAACAACTTGAAAAAACAGTTGAGTAAGTCTTTTGCTATGAAAGACTTGGAGCCAGCAAAACAGATTCTTGGCATAAAGATTATCAGAGATAGGGATGCTAAGAAATTATGGCTGTCACAGGAGAAATACATTGAGAAAGTACTTCAGAGATTTCAAATGGACCAAGCTAAAATGGTTAGTTGTCCTCTTGCTAATCACTTTAAGCTGAGTTCCAAATAAAGTCCTTCTACAAATGAAGAGAAGGATGAGATGAACAAGATTCCATATGCTTCAGCAGTTGAAAGTTTGATATATGCCATGGTGTGCACATAACCTGATATCGCTCATGCAGTTGGAGTAGTGAGCAGATTCCTTTCAAATTCTGGAAAGGAACATTGGACTGCAGTAAAGTGGATTTTCAGGTATCTTTGAGGTACTTCGAAAATATATTTATGTTTTGGAGATACCAAACCTGTGTTGGTTGGATACACAGATGCAGATATGGATGGCGATGATGACTCCAGAAAGTCAATAACAGGTTATCTGATCACTTTTGCAGGGGGAGTTGTGTCATGACAATCGAAGTTACAGAAGTGCGTTGCACTATCTACAATTGAAGCAAAGTTTATTGCAGCAACAGAAGCATGTAAAGAGTTGTTGTGGATGAAAAAGTTCTTAAAAGAACTTGGGTTGTAGCAAGACAGATATCAATTATTTTGTGATAGTAAGAGTGTTATCCATATTGGAAAGAATGCCTCATTTCACTCAAGATCAAAACATATTGATGTGAGATATCACTGGATCAGAGATGAGATGGAGAAGAAGCTACTACAGTTTGAGAAGATCCATACAGAAGAAAATGGATAAGACATGTTAACCAAAATTCTACCAAGATCATATTTTGAATACTGTCGATTAGCTGCTGAAATGGTGGAGCCCTCACATTGTCGGGTTGTTGGTAGCCGAATTTTTTGAAAATTTTGACATGGGTCCCACAACATATAAAATAAAATAAAAAAGTCAAAAGTTGCGGCAATTCAATTTTAAATTGAATTCATTTGGCCAATATTTTTGACTTTTTTAATTTGTGTTCATACTGAATATTTTGCCTATAAATAGGCAAATATCATTTCATTTGAATTACAATAATCTCAATTTATTTGAGAGAATTTGAGAGAGAGTTAGACTTTTGGAATATTTCTAAAAATTAGTATGACAAAAATAGTGAGAAAAATATTTTGGGAAACACTTGTGTGCCACTATTTTTGGGTTTATCTCAAAATTATTGTATTACATTTAGTCTGTGTCTAGGGAAGACTTTCTTCTTGTACCATTAATTTTTATTAGTGGAAGAAAAATATTCGGGGTGTTTTCCGTGGATGTAGCCCAAATTAAATGGTGAACCACGTTAAATTGTCGGTATTACTTTTGCTAATTATTTTATTTTACATTTATTTGTGTTATTTTACCCGCTGTGCCCAACAGCTAGCGGTGTTTAATTGGTGGTGGGGTGAATCGGAGTTGCAACGGCCGACATTGAGCGATTGTGACTGGGAGAAGAACGGAGTGGAGCGGTGAGACGACAAGAAAGGAGAATGGCGAGGTGCGGGGGGAGAATGGGCAGCGACAAGAGGGGAGTGGTATAGTGTGGTGAGAATTTGTATGATAAAATGGGAGCGGTGACAAGAGAGAAGGGGTCGGGAAGGGAGAAGATAGGGGTTTGGGTTTAATTTTAATTTTTTAACAAAGTTTTATGCATCAGCTAAAAATAAAAATCGACCCCTCTTCTCCGATTAAATGCGTCCAAATTCAAAAAGAATGACGCATATAACCGAGTTGCACTTTAGGCAGTTAATTATAATTAGCCGATGGATATAAGTAAATAATTTTCTTAAAATTACAAGATTGTCCCTGCATTTTGTATATGCATATTTTCATGACCGATGCATATAACCTTTTCAACTTTATACTTGTGTATATTAATGAGAGCCAAGGAGATTGTTTGTTAGGAGTTAGGAGAGGTGGTGATAATGAATGCGTGATTAGACAGCAAATAGGCTGGGGAACGGCACGGAGGAGAGGAAAAGCATTGTATCCGGGTCTTTAATTAAGACTATTGCCAACAAGTTCATGGATGAGAAAAAGCATTTTTCCTTTATTAAAAATGCAAAAGAAATAAGAATTCCAAGTTGGGATTAAAGCTAGAGATCGGTCGGTTACTTTAATTTACATATTCCAGAAGTACTATTAAAAAAAAGGAAAAGAAAATTGCACAAAATTTATAAGAAAAATACATAAGAGTCCTAATCACAAAATGCCAGCTAGTGCTTAATTAACTGAAAGAAGACTCGCAATTGAGAAAAATACATTTTAGAGATCAACAAGACATTGTTATCATAGACTAATTCCAAAGTAGTTCCACCATCCAATGTTGAATTGGAGGAATATTCATCATTACACCCAATGAAGAGGATAATGATATATATATATATATATATATATATATATATATATATATATATATATATATATATATATATATATATATATAATAATTCAAAATACTTATAATATATAAAATTAATTATTTTGTAAAATCAAAATTAAATTAATTAGACAATAGAAAATACTGAATAATTTTTTCTTGTAATTTGAATTCATGGATTTATAATAATAATAATAATAATAATAATAATAATAATAATAATAATAATAATAATAATCGAATAGTGTATTCCTAGTGTTGCCATATAATACTTATTTGTTTGTTTCAATTCAAAATCGAATTGAATTTATATAAACCGAACCAAATTAATTTTTATTTAAAAATATTAAATCGGTTTAATTGATTTAATTAATTAATTTACTAATTTATATAAATTATAAATATTACTATATTTATCAATTATAATTGAATAGAACCAATTGCCATCACTTTATTAATTATAATAAATTAAAACCAATTACCATCAATATATAAGTTATAATATATTAATATGACTTTATAAATTACTATAAATTAAAATAAAATAGCATCAATTATGACAAATTGATATAATCATTACTTTATCAACGACCATAATTATCATAAATTAAATTTAATTACAATAATTTTATAAATTACTACAAATTAAAATAACTAATCACAACTTCGTAAATTAGTATAAATTAAGATCAATTATCATGACTTTATCAATTCCTCTAAATTAAAATTAGTTAACATAGTCCATGACTTTACCCTATCATAAATCAAAATAAAATACCATAAATTAAAATTTTTTTCATCTAAAAATTAGAATAAATCACTATATATATAATTTCGATAGGTTCAGTTTTATCGATTTTTGAACATTAAAACCGAATAACTGAAAATTAATGAAAGATGAAACGAATAAACTGAAAATCGAACAGACTGAATCCAATAGATTAAATTTGATTCGGTTCGGTTCAATTTTGTATATCCCTACATAACATTACTGTTGAACCTTGACAGATATTTTCCGTCATTTTGATGCGAACAAATAAAATAGCAATAATGTATTTAACATACTTGTTTTCTAAGTTTATTGAATAGAGTATGAAATATGATGCAAGAATGGAGAATGAAAAACTAACTTTAAAAAGATAAAAATTGAATAAATAGCATGTTCACGCCCGTGACTTTTTATGTCACGCCCGTGATGTAACTTAGCGCCAACTACACAACATTTAAAGTTCACGGCATGAAGGATCATATCAACTGTGAATGATCATATTAGTCACGCCTATGAAAGAAAGTCACGCTCGTGAGAAAACATGTCAAATTCTTTTAGAAAGTTTCACAGTTAGAGTCACCACTTGGACCATGGCTTGGAAGGAAATTCATGCCCGTGAAAGAATAATATCATGCCCGTGATCAAACATTTGAAATCCTTTCAGAATACTTTACGACCAGAGTCACCACTCGAGTCACGGCTTGGAAGAACATTCACGACCGTGACACACATTTTTACGACCGTGAAAGAGGAAAGAGAAACACGTCAGACGCGAAATTAAGAGTTGGTGCAACTACTATTTTCGTATTAAATGCAACCAAACGACTATAATTCGCTATGAAAGTATAAATGCAAGTCATTTATGAATCTAGAACAAGAGAATAACAATTACTTTTAATCAAAATTGTTGTAGCCATTTGTGCAGTAATTTCTTTCAAAAAAATATTAATTCTCTACAAAAATATTTTTGCTCATTATTAATAGCATTATAGATTTGTGAGTGTTTCTCTTTATAATCTACTACTCAAGTGAGTTTAGGTATATTGGGTTAAAAGTAGAACACTTGTAAGGGTTATTTGTGTGATCCATTAAAACACAAGGAATTGGTTTATTATGTGAGCCATTAAAACACAAGGGATTTCTGGGTTAGGTGTGATCCATTGTTAGAAACACCATAGTTGAGAGTGAGCTTGTAAAACTCCATTGTAACACTTAGTGTGTTAGTGAAACTCTCAATTGAGATTGGGGAGAGAAGTAGGGTTTGTTAACACCCGAACCTCTATAAAATTTCTTGTGTGATATCTTCCTATCTCTACTCTACTTAACTTTTCTTTCCGCATTTAAAAGTTAAGAATTTTTAATATCCAATTCAACCCCCCTTCTTGGTTCAATTTCTGGGCAACAATTGGTATCAAAGCTAAGTCTAGCATCGAAGCCTAAATAATGCTAACAAAGATAAAAAAAAATGGCCAATGAAGGATTCCAAAGTCTCAAGCCTTACTTTGATGGAGCAAATTATGCTCATTGGAAGTTTCGGATGGAGAAATATCTAGATAGTGAAGGAATTGAAGTCTGGAATAATGTTCGGAAAGAATAGACACCATCAACTAGAAGAAGAATTGATGGTGAAGAAGAAATCATGTCAAGAGATTATTAGACAGAGTCTCAAAGAAGAGCAAATTTCAAAAATAAGAAGACAATGACAATTCTCTCAAGCTCATTATCAATTGAAGAATGTGGTAGAATACAACACTACCCAATTGCACATATCATGTGGAAAATATTGGAAAACTATCATAAAGGAACAAAGCAAGTTAAATCCAAGAAGATTCAACTTCTTACTTCAGAGTATGAACTATTCAAGATGAAATCCAATGAGTCAATCACCAATATGATGAATCGTCTTCTAGCCATCATAAATGGCATGATAAAGCTTGGGAAACACTTGAGCTTGGAAGATGTAAATAACAAAATTCTGTAAAGTCTTTCTCTCAAAGATTACGATTCAAGAGTTATGGTATAAAAGAGGCCAATGAAGATATGAGTGTCATGAATACCGATATGCGTACTGGCAAACTTCTAACATATGAAATGGTAGTAAAAAGAGATAGAGAGCTTGAAGCGAGCCAGAAAAAAAAGCCTCTAGCACTGAAAGCTTTTAGTTCAAAATCTCAAGAAGAAGTTGAAGATGATGAAGAAAAGAGTGATGATGCAAATGAGGACATTGCTATGCTCTCAAGAAGGCTGAAAAGAATAATTGAGAAGAGAATGGACAACTCTAGAAATTTCAAGCAAAGAAATTTCAAACAGGTCTCGAATGACTCTCAAAGGAGTAAAGAGGAAGTAAAGTGCTATGAATGTGGGAATAAATGACATATTAAACTGGATTGTCCAAGGCTCAAGAAGCACAAGAGCAAATACCAAAGAGACAATGGGGAAAAAGGCCACAAAGTCACATGGAATGATGAAAGCTCTTCAAGGGAAAAGGATGACAATGAAAATGAAGATGTCAACCTATGCTTCATGTCTATAGAGGATCACGTCTCGGATAAGGTAGAATCACTTCACTCATACTCATTCAATAATGATAGTAGTGATAATGATAGTAATAGTGAAGATGATGATGAGCAAAGCCTAATAGAAGAATTGAATCTAGAACTAGAGAAATATAGAAATAAATTCAATACTTATAAAAATAACATTTCTAGTTTGAAAATCAAAATGGATGTTTTAGAAAAGGAGAACTTTGAGTTTAAATCATATAATGAATCTCTTCAAAAATCATTAGATGAGTACTTTTTAAGACCCTCAATTAAATTCTTGCTTAAAGAAAATAATATTTTGAAAAATGAAGTTGAGGAACGTAGAAACTCCATTTCAAAATTTCACAAGGGAAATGAGAGTTTAGATACTCTTATTGTGTCTCAAAGACCACCCTTAATTAGACATGGTCTAGGATTTAAAGATACATCATCTTCATCTTACAAGACTACTTTTGTTAAGTCAAGTGAACCCCACATCTCCATATTTGCTGTAACAGCCCCAAGGGCTAAATGCACAACATACACTAAACGTTCTATACATAAGAGGAATGATCAAGGGTTGGTAAGCCTAAGAAGAAAACATCAAAAAGCTAATCATGCTTTTATGTATAAGAAGTATGCACATAGAAAAACACCAAGTCATCATGCTTGTGCATGCCATTGCTCTCAAACTCTACCTAATAGAAATATGACATTCAAAAGCATTGTAAGACCAAAAAGCATATTTAGAGCTAAACAATGTAATTATTGTATGAAATATGGTCATATAAATAAACATTGTTGGATAAGGAAGGCTCATTGGGAACCTTCATGTGCTAGCCCCCAAGGACCCAAGCTCATTTGGGTACCTAAAAATAATACTTGAATTGTGATTCTATAGGTATGCCTTAATTTCACAATAAACAAAATGCTTGGCTAGTAGATAGTGGATGCTCAAGGAATATGACCGGAGACAAAGAACTTTTCAATGAAATCAAAAGTATTGATGGAGGTAAAGTAACTTTTGGAAATAATGCTAAGGGTAAAGTAATTGGTATTGACTCTATTGGTATTAATGGTACTACTTTCATTAAAGATGTCTTACCTGTTGATGGTTTGAATCATAACTTGTTAAGTGTAAGTCAATTATGTGATAAGGGAAACCAAGTAATCTTTATTTCCAACGAATGTCTTATGACCTCTATTAATGGCCAAAAGATATTTAAAGGAAGTAGAGATGTCAATACCTACATAATAGACTTACACAAAATATCTAACATTTCCTCTAAGTGTCTTGTGACTACTAGTGATGAATCTTGGTTGTGGCATAGAAGGCTTGGTCATGCAAGCATGAATCTAATTCAAAGCCTCAGCAAAGGAGAGCTGGTAAAGGGACTACCAAAAGTCAAATTTGAAAAGGACAAGACATGTGAACCTTTCTAAAAAGGAAAACAACACAAGTCATCCTTCAAATCCAAAAATATTGTAAGTACCTCAAAACCTCTACAACTCCTGTATCTAGACCTCTTTGGACCTACTACGATTGCAAGCTTAAAAGGTAAACACTATGCCTTTGTCATCATCGATGACTACTCTAGATTCACTTGGATAATTTTCTTAGCCCAAAAGAGTGATGACTTTAAAACTTTCAAAAACTTTGATAAAAGAGTTCAAAATGAAAAATGATATTGCATTTCAAAGATAAGAAGTGATCATGACAAAGAATTTGAAAATGAAAACTTTGAAAATTTTTGTCCATAACATGACATTTCACATTTTCCTCTCCTAGGACAGCTCAACAAAATGGGGTGGTCAAAAGGAAAAATCAAACTTTAATTGAAATGGCTCGAACAATGCTCAACGAGTATGGTTTACCAATTTACTTTTGGGCCGAAGCAATAAATACTGCATATTATATTTCAAATCGAATTTTCAAAAGACCTCTCTTAAACAAAACTTCATTTGAGCTATGGAAAGTAAGAAAGCCCATGATATCATACTTTAGAGTATTTGGATGCAAGTGTTTCATATTGAATACCAAGGGCAACCTTGGAAAATTTGCCTCTAAATCTGATGAGGGTATATTTTTAGGATACTCCACCACAAGAAAGCTTATAGAGTCTTTAATAAAAAGTCATTAGCTGTTGAAGAATCTATGCATGTTGTTTTTGATGAATCTAGTAAGCTTGATCTTGTGAAAAGTAGCGTTCTTGATGATGTTGTAGGTACAATGGAAAGACTTGATCTTGAAAATGAAAGAGAAGAAAAGGATCAAGAAAATTCACATCAAGATGACTATCTACCTCCAGCTCAAAAGGAAAACAAGTAAGAGCTCCCAAAGGAATGAAGATTGACAAAAGATCACTCCAATGAGCAAATCATTGGTGATCCTACAAAGGGAGTAAGTACTGGATCTCATATCAAACTTTTAGATTCTAATCTTGCCTTTGTCTCTCAAATTGAGCCAAAACATATTGATGAGGCTCTTAATGATGAAAGTTGGGTGATTGCTATGCAAGAGGAACTTAACCAATTTGAGAGAAGTAAGATATGGACCTTAGTTCCTAGACCCAAGGAGCATCAAATCATTGGAAGTAAATGAGTATTTAGAAATAAACTAGATGAACAAGGTTCAATAACTAGGAACAAGACTAGGTTATTTGCAAAAGGATATAATCAGGAAGAAGGAATAGATTATGATGAGACATATGCTTTTGTAGCTAGATTAGAAGCCGTAAGAATACTTTTAGCATATGCATGCCATATGAATTTCAAACTCTTTCAAATGGATGTCAAAAGTGATTTTTTAAATGGTCCATATGAATTTCAAACTCTTTCAAATGGATGTCAAAAGTGATTTTTTAAATGGTTTTATAGACAAAGAAGTTTATGTGGAACAACTACCAGGTTTTGAAAGCCATAATTAACCATGTATTTAAACTTTTAAAAGCTTTATATGGTTTGAAACAAGCCCCAAGAGCTTGGTATGAAAGACTAAATTTTTTTCTTTTAGAAAATAATTTTACAAAGGGGAATGTTGACACTACTTTATTTATGAAAAAACATAAGCATGATATTCTAATTATTCAAATTTATGTTGATGACATCATATTTGGGTCTACTAATGAATTGTTTTGCCAAGAATTTGCTAAGTGTATGACTAGGGAATTCAAAATGAGCATGATGGGTGAGCTCAAATTCTTCCTCAGTCTACAAATAAAACAAGACAATGAGGGCATATTCATCAACCAATTCAAATATGCCGAAGACTTAATTAAGAAATTTGCAATGGAAGGATGCAAAAATACCAAGACTCTAATGAGCACATCAACAAAATTGGACAAAGATGAAAAGGGTAAGAGCATTAATGAAAAACTCTATACATATATGATTGGATCACTCTTATATTTTACTGCCTCTAAACCCGATATAATGTATAGTGTATGCTTATGTGCTCGCTTTCAATCATGTCGTAAAGAGTTACATTTAAATGCTATGAAATGAATTTTAAAATATTTACATGGCTCATTGCATCTAGGTTTATGGTATCCTAGAAATTCATACTTTCACATTATAAGATATTCAGATGTTGATTATGCTAGAAGTCTCTTGGATAGAAAGAGTACTTCAGGTACTTGTTACTTTATTGGTGAATGCTTAGTTTCTTGGTTTAGCAAGAAACAAGTTTCAGTTGCTCTTTCCACCGCTGAAGCGGAGTATGTGGCTGCAGGATGTTGTTGTACACAAATTCTTTGGATGAAACAAAAACTTAAGGATTATGGTCATAGTATGGACCATATACCTATTAGATGTGATAATACGAGTGCTATAAATCTATCTAAAAATCCCATTCAACACTCTAGAAGTAAGCATATTGACATAAGACATCATTTTATTAGAGATCATGTTCAATATGGAGATGTTGTATTGGAATTTATAAACACAGACAATCAATTGGCAGATATCTTCACTAAATCTCTAAATGAAGAAAGATTTAATTTCATAAGAAGAGAGCTTGGTATGATTGATGAATTAACTTTATGATTGCCAAATTTGTCGAACCTTGATTGTTAGTCTTGCGTTATTGTCTTATCTTTTGAGGTACCAAGTGACTAACTTGATAGAAATATATGTTATAGGGGATAAAAGCACCTTAGAAATCCTTTGGTCTTGTTTCAAACTCAGTTTTATTTAATAAGAATTTTAGGCAGTTCACACCCGTGACATATATTCACGGTCATGATCATGATTGCCAAAAGCTCCAGTAGCTTTCACGTCTTGCTTCACGATATGCTTCACGGTTAAAGGTAGTAAAGACTTTGTTTCATGCCCATAACCTTTTTTTGTCACTCCTATGAAACTCTTTGTTCACAACTGTGACACTTATTCACGACCGTGAATATTTCCACCAAATACTTACAAAAGCGTTCACGCTTTGTGTCACACTTTGTCTCACAGTCACAAGTAGTGAAGATTGTACTTCACGACCGTGACTCATTTGTCACCACCATGAAATTTCATCATTCACGTCTGTGACAATTAAATGTCATGATCGTGAATCATTTCATATTCCTCATCATAGGTAGAGTGCCTCTTCAGCAAACCGTGAACATGACATTTCATGCCCGTGAAGATGTTGGCTATAAAACGATTTCTGTAGTTATTTCCCTCATTTTTAACTCTCCAACTTCTCTCATTTATCACCATTCAATACCATTTAATAGATTCTGGCCCCCTAGCAACATTCTCCATCTGTAAATACCTTCAAAAACTGTTTCCATTATTAGAAATCAAAAATCACTAGGTACTCTTCAAACATCCTATCAGATTTTTTTTTCTCTTCAAGAATCAATTTCATAACCAAAAATAGAACCCGGATCCTCCAAAGGTACCAGAAATAAGTCTCATGCTCTAAGAAGGTACACAGACTACCTTCTCAATATCATTCCTGAGCACTGTCATCCGAGGTACTCGGTTCTTAAGAAAAGACCACTCATTTCCTCTCAATCATTTGAGTGGCACACTGTCAGGACCCTTGGTCTCAAGACAAGCATGACGGAACAACTTCAGACTTGTCATCTAAAAGATTTTGTTGATATACATCAACCAACGCTAAGGGAACCTACCCTCGAGTTCCTTAGCACCCTACAAGTCTCTCCCACTGGCACTGTGAAATTTTAACTCTGTAAACATCTGAACACCCTCACTAAAATAAAATTGGGTGACATGTTCAACCTTCTATATTATGCCACTCAGGCATGGACTCATTTCGGACTCGACTGCAGCTGAGACGTCAAGAAGACGAAGAGCACCCACCTTCGATCACTAGTGCATAAGTACTTGCATAGGTTTCTGACCTATAGCATTTTGCTAGAGGGGACAACAACAGATCAATTCAGAAATCCGAGCTCTTTTTTCCTGGAGATGGCCCGAAGAGGCCTAACAGTGGCTTTATCTCGATGGTTTGCAAATCATCTATTATCTATTATCACGAAGCCCTCCGGAGACATTTTGATTGGTGGGTACGTAACTTATCTTGCTATAAAGCTTGGTTATTTGAAGCTAGAAAAGCACAACTTCAACCTCATACTAGCACATCCTAGAGACCGATTAGATGTCGAGTCTTTTATTAAAATGGAAGCAGTGATTTGCATAGTTCATGAGAATAACACCTACTACCGCTTCACCAACACAGTTGGTGAGATTGTTTAGGAAGACAACGATTCAGACGACTTCAAAGCTGGCCTCCAAGGAATCTAGCAATGGAAAAGAGTTTGAGTTAAGATGGCGACCCCAGAGGTTGAGCAGGAAATTGGACAATCCTCGACCTCCACACTAAACTTGGCTCAGCAGGTGGTTGACCTATTGGCACTGCATTTTGACCATTTGCATGCTTCGATTGATGAGAGGTTAGTGAACCTCAAAGATTTCATGGAGTCTCGCATGGAGACCATCGAGCCGGAAGTAGCTCGCCTTAGAGATGGGATGTCCAGCTCCAAATCTAGCTAGATATTTTTTTTTGCTTGTTAGTTTCTACTATTTCTAATGTAGGACTTTAAGTTACTTTTCAAAAACTTTGTACTTTTCCATTTGATATTAATATAATTGCATTAGTTTTCCCTTATGATTTATCTCTTATGTTCTTTTTGTTGATGAAAAAATGGGGAGAACCTAGCAATATAATTGAATTAAATGAATATGCAAGTTATACTTTGAATATGCCTTAAATATACTTTGCATATACTTAACTAGTTATAAGTAAAAATTTGGTATACTTTGCATATACTTTGCATATACCTTGCATATACCTAAACTAGGAAGCAAACATCCATGCTACACTTCATCATTCTTAAAAATTCTTGCATTTTATTAATTTTTTTTTTATTTTTAAGCATCTTTTGAGGGGGAGACTTCTCAAAAGTACATATTGCTAGATTATTTGTCACCATCGAAAAAGGGAAGATTGTTGAACATTGAGAGGTATTTCCGTCATTTTGATGCTAACAAATAAAATAGCAATAATGTATTTAACATACTTGTTTTCTAAGTTTATTGAACAAGGTATGGAATATGATGTAAGAATAGAGAATGGAAGACTAACTTTAAAAAGATAAAAATTGAAGAAATAACATGTTCACACCCATGACTTTTTATGTTACGCCCGTGATGTAGCTTAGCGCCAACTACCCAATATTTAAAATTCACGGCCATAAAGGATTATAGCAACCGTGAATGATCATATCAGTCACGCCTATGAAAGAAAGTCACGACCATAAGAAAACATGTCAAATTCCTTCAGAGAGCTTCACAGCTAGAGTCACCACTTGGACCACGGCTTGGAAGGGAATTCACGCCCGTGAAAAAATAATATCACGCTCTTGATCAAACACTTCAATCCTTCCAGAATGCTTCACAGCCAGAGTCACCACTCGAGTCGTAGCTTGGAAAAACATTAATGACCGTGACACACATTTTCACGACCGTGAAAGAGGAAAGAGAAACATGTCAGACGTGAAATTAAGAGTTGATGCAATGACTATTTTCGCATTAAATGCAACCAAACGACTATAATTCACCATGAAAGTATAAATGCAAGTTATTTATGAATCCAGAACAAGAGAATAACAATTACTTTGAATCAAAATCTTGTTTGTAGCAATTTGTGCATTAATTTCTTTTAAACAAACATTAAATCTCTACAAAAATCTTTTTGCTCATTATTTCTGAGCATTATAGATTTATGAGTGTTTCTCTTTGTAATCTACTACTCAAGTGAGTTTGGGTATATTGGGTTAAGAGTAGAACACTTGTAAGGGTTATTTGTGTGAGCCATTAAAACACAAAAAATTGGTTTATTGTGTGAGCTATTAAAACACAAGAGATTTCTGGGTTAAGTGTGATCCATTGTTAGAAACATCATAGTTGAGAGTGAGCTTTTAAAACTCTATTGTAGCACTTATTGTGTTAGTGAAATTCCCAATTGAGATTGGAGAGAGGAGTAGGGTTTATTAACACCCGAACCTCTATAAAATTTCTTGTGTGATATCTTCCTATCCCTACTCTACTTAACTTTTCTTTCTTCACTTAAAAGTTAGGAATTTTTAATATCCAATTCAACCTCCCTTCTTGGTTCAATTTCTGGGCAACCACTATTATGAATTAAGAGGGTATAAATTGTAAAAAGGTTAATAGTGACATCCATGCATGCTCATGAAATTAAGGAAGCAACATATTTTACAATATTATCAATTTATCTTTTGATTTATTTCTATTTGTTTGCTAGTTACATGTGAATTAAAATGAGCCCGTTAAATATATAGTTAAAATCAATTGTGATTCAGTTAGTTGAACACTTTATGAGTCTCTCAATTAACTTAGATTCGAGTTCCACCATCTTCCTCTCCCTTTCTCAACATGCACTTGATAAAAAAAAAGTGAGCCCGTTAAATATATAGTTAAAATCAGATTCCAGTCCTCATATTTGTTTGAATTATGGAATTGGATCTAATTTTGTTTTGATTTATTCATTAATTCAGTTTGGTACAAATTTTATTTCTAGTAAATTTGATTTATTTGTTTTGCTTTTGAAATAAATAAAATGTCTACATTAAATATAAAATTTTCGTCAAATATAATTACCAATTGATATTCTATGTGATTTTCTTATCTCCCAAAACCCTAACCTAATTTCAATTATGATAACAAGGTCTTCAACCTCCTAGTCTTGCAAGGCAAGAGAAAAATTATTATATAATAACTGACATATAAAGCTAAGAGATACTATATGCATTAGTTAAAAATAATAATTGAATCATATAGTCTCATCTTAGGCATTGGTCTTTATGTGAGACCAATGCATAAAGCTCCAAACACCCAATAAAAGATATTGCATAAAATTAAACAAACTGATATCCCTCTCATTTACTCTATCTGCATTTTTAATTTATGCCCCCTCCTTGCTGACCATTAAATACCCATTTTCATTAAATGTAGTTGCTGCTGTTATTCGAACCCCACCCACATTGACTTTGTCGCCACTCCTTGCGCCATCCCACCCACGTCACAGTCACTGTTGCTGCTGTACGCTTTTCGCCGCTCCATCCATGTCGACTTTGCTGCAACTCCTCATGCAGCCCCACCCAGGTTGCAGGCACTGTTGCTGTTGTTCGCTTCTAATCGCCCCATCCAGGTCATTTTTCTTTTTTTATTTAGTTTTTTTTTTTATTTTTTGTTACTTTCACTCTATTTATGTAGATAATATATATACAGGACTTTGTTGCCGGTTCTTGCCACCTCAACCATTTTTTATTTTATTTTATTTGTTATATACATATATATATATATATATATATATATATATATATATATATATATATATATATATATTGATTTTTAAAAAAATTGTATAAATAAATTAACAATAGGTTAATGAATAATAATTTAATTATATTTGTAATGTTTAATAACTATAAAGGTAATTTTGATTTTTTGTATAAGTTTACTATAAAATTAGTTTAAGGCAACCACAAACTAAAAAGAAAAAAATAGAGCCATAAAATTAAAAAATTCAAATTAAAATAATATCCCATAAATCAATTTATAATTTCAAAGATATTATTTATATAATTTTAAATTGATAATTTTATCGATCAATGAGTTTTTTTTTGTTTAATTAAATCATTTTGAACATGATCATGTTTGAGCTATTTATTTTAATTCTTGTATATCTATTTTGTTATGTTGAAGTCTTGAAATTTTCATAAAAATTTATACTTGTTTGAATTGATAGTTAAAATTAATAATAAAAAAGAGATGATAGGCCCATGATATATTCAATAATAAACTAAAAAATTAAATTAAATTTCTTATCTCATAAGATATTATAGTCTTACACTTTAAAAAATAATATTATATTTGGTTATTTATTTTCATGTATTCAATCTTCATGTATTTGGTTATTCATAAAATAATTGATTGACAATAATTAGAACTTAATTAACCAAAATAATTATTCATAAAATAATTTAAAATAAATGGAGTGAAGCAAATTAATTAAGCCTCAAAATTAACATAATTGGAACTTAATTAATCCTTGAATGGAAACTTAATTCAAATTATTAATATTTTTAATAAAACTAATCCTATTAGTAAACTAATTTTATTAGAAAATTAATCTAATTAAGAAATAATTTCATAATAATTAACTATTTATTTAATGACATTAATGAGCTTAAATACCTATTCAAAATTTACTCCTTAGAAGTAAGTCTTGAATAATCTTTGGTTTGAGACTGTTTTAAAATGTGAAATCTCATTTAGGATGTGAAAGCATATATAGTTTTTAGTTCCAAAAAAATATTTGTGTCATTTCCTCAATGTCCTCTAGGTACATATGTAAATTAATCATTCTATTCAAATTGTGTACTTGGAGAACTTATGAGAAATGCTACCAGATTTTTATTGGGATAGAAAACTTTATGTAACATCATTCGATATAAAAAGAGTAAATCTAATTATACTAAAAGATGTTACAATGCACATAAGTTAAAACGTCATAATTTTTAAAATTTTCATGTACCATGATCATGATGACTTAACAAAATAAAAATATTATTAAAATCATGAAATCGAGCTCAATAAAATAAAAGTTTAATACAAATCATACGAGCCTACACAACTCCAAGGTTTTACAAAATAAATAATTATAAAACTATATGTTTTTGAAATACATGTAAAGTTATAAATATCCAACCCATAGAAAAACAATTAAAATAAGATACACAGTGTATCACCTACCCCAAATGTATATTTTTGGCTCTAGTTACTGGGCGTCATCCTCTATCAAATCTCCCCTAAGCTCCAAACCTGCATATGAAAAAATTCATATGCTAAGTAACTCATTCCTAGTGGTACATAACACGTGTAAGGTATATAATAACATATACATAATATGCATGATATACTCATCGAGCTATTAAGACGACTTACCTAAAAGTCCGCACATGTAGTAGCTCGTATATTACATGATATGCTATCAGAATTATACAAATATAATGCACAAGACATCTCAAATAATCTCTTATTGTCATATATGTATTTATTACATATAAAATTTATTAATTATCTTATATTTGTCCACCTACTCATAATTAGACTAAAATGGATATGAGTAACTGAACCCACAGAGATGTTTTGTCCACTAACCTCTGGGCTTTAAAATATATAATCCACTGAGATGCTATGTTTGCTACCATTTGGGCTTTCAAATATATAACTTATTGAGGCGCTCTATTCGCTAATCTCTGGGCCTTCACAATATATAATCCACCAAGGCATTCTATCCATTAACCTCTGGACTTTCACAATATGTAGCCAACAAAGGTCACTCGGTACCGAACTCTCCCTTCAATAGTATGTCATCTATCCTAGCTCTCGTCCTAGTAAGAGTATTGGGTTTACCACGTTACCATGCATATATTCATATTAATCATTACCATATTTTATATAAATCTCATGATTTCCACAATCATTTTCACAACATATATTTCCACACCATGCTATAAGCATACAACTGAGGCCTACCGCCTCACAATGAATTAATTTTGATTAAAAAACAAATATATAAAATTTTCATTATAAAGAGTTTCATGCCCATGAATAACCATTTATGGCCGTGAAACACTTCATGGGTAGTCCTCCCCCCTCCCGCGTGAAACAAGTTGTGATTCAATCCGTAAATCAGCACATGTTCACGACTGTGATCACTCCTTCACGGGCATGAATCCAACTGCGAACCCAACTGTGAAGCTGCCCATGAATGGATATGCTTCAACAACAATAATACATCTCACAATATTCATGCATGTGAACCCACCATTCACGGCCGTAAGTCTGAAAATTTTTCCAGAAAAATAGAGCATCACAAATCATGCTATTTCCATATGCAATACTAACTATGGTTGACAATATCAGCGACTCTATCAATATTTCAGTATTATCAACGCCTCTGCTCACTTTCTCTCTTCTCTCTTCTCAATCCATCTATGCTTTAATTCTCCAACTTGTTCAGTCTCTTTCTTCAGTTTAGGCACAACCGGAGGTGATTAATTCTATTCTTAGAAATTTATTTAGGTTTTGGCATTTTAAAATCATTTTCTTTTTCTTATTTTTTAATGGCCTTTTTATAATCATTTTTACCAAAGTAGAAATCAAAGTTTTTAACATGCATTTATATGAATATATATGATGCATATAACGTATTTTTTTCAACAAATCTTGATGGCATTCGACCTTAAAGATTCAGCCTTCACCAGAAACATTTATTTCAACTTATTGTATATAGACAAGAGAGGCCACTAACTGCTGCCGGATAGTAATTGTTAATGATGTCATCACCCTAATAAAAAAAAAAAAAGAAAATTTGTCTAATTAAGATATTGCCTTATCACTTGATAAATCCTACTAATGATAAAAAGAAAGCGTACAATTGGATCGGTTGAGTGTAGGGTTATTACTTTTAGATCAATTTCAGGTTTCATGTAGGATTAATTGGATGTATTATCGATCCATTCATCTTTCAAAAACTATATTTAAATAATTTTTTTAATTCATTAAATTGTATTTTCTTAAACTCATCTTTTAAAAGCTCTATTTAAATAATTTTTTAATTCAAAATAATTTTAAATTGTATTTTCTTGAACGTATTTGGATTAAAAATCATCAGTTCTAATTACAAGAAAACTCTATTTATTAATAAAAATAATTATAATTAGGATAAAAAACCGATACAAACTACAGTTTCTTTTAACGTGTATACAAGATAAACAGTGGATCAGATTAAAGGTAGAGAGACGAATAACACTTAGTATCTATTTAATTAGGTCTGATTAATAGCCGCAAACAGGGAAGGGAAGGCCGCAAGCTTTGGCAACTTTTCGATCAGCGGCGTTGGAAAAGAATTGCTTGAGGTTTGGATCTCTAAGGTACTCACAAAAGCAAGGCCTGTGCTCCATCGATTTACGGCAGCAAAGGCTGGATGGTGCCTCCGCATTCACTATCGCCGGTAGGCAAACGTTCAACTCCACAGAGCTGCACACCACCGCCTGTGACGTTTTTGCCGCCATAAATAGCATCAGCAGCATCGCCGCTAGTAGAGCATAGCAAGATATCTTATTCATTTTGGATAGTTAATGAAAAGATATAAGGGGCCGGGTAAAATTGATGAGAAAGAGATTGGAAGGGAATACAGATCCAGAAGAGGAATTAAGGAGATTATATATATTAATCAATAAAATCTGATGAAAGCTGTAGATGGAGATTTTTATGTTCAATAATGGCTGCATGGTGCTTACTGTATCATCATATTTTTTTCTGTGTTTGAAATGTTGGCAGGTCAACTGGTCAACGCTTAAATGAATCCAACCAAATATCAAAATTTATTATTCGAATAAACTTGATATGGTGCTATTTAAATTCGAATTTTCAATCAAATGGCTATTTAGTATAGCTGTTTTAGTAATTTCAACGTATTTATGTCAAATATTTATAATAATAAAAAATTAAAATATTTGCTATATATTTTTATACCATAAAATATATGTATAAATTATACATAGAGAAAAAAATAATTCTATTTTTAAATTTTATTAAATAGTTATTTAACATATATTCAATAATTACTAATAATATATATATATATATATATATTTTTTATCATCAATGGCTGCTTAGTGTTGCATCATTTTTTTTCCTTCGCGTGGAAATGTTAACCGATCAAGTGGGCAACTCACAAATGAACCCCACGTAGGATATACGTCTGGGCTATTTCGAAGTTTTAAAAATCTCAAGAAATAAATTAAATTTCCGAGATTTCAGAAAATAAGTCTCCAAAATTAAATTGAACAGCATAAATTTTTAAATTGGATTGCTTCAAATTTTCAAAATTTAATTCGGTTCAATCTAATACCATGATTCGGAGATTTTGTATAATATTAAAAAAAATATATATATATTTTTCAATTTTTGATTAAATAGAAGATAAAGTTTGCACAAAGATCATTAAGTTCTTACTAGAAAAATAATTTAAGTGTTCGAAAGATAATTCAATAATATAACTTTTTATTTATAAGTAACAAATTCAACTAGAAATTAAATAGAAATATTTGAGTAAATATTTAAAATCATCACAATTGATCAATATTTCATTGTAGTTCTTGACAAAATATGTTAGTAGGGAAATATATGAGCAGATAACATAAAATTAATTGCATTTATAAATAAATTAATAGTACTATTATAGTAAAAAAAAATTAAAATAAATCTTTTATATGTTAACTCATTCTAAAATGTAAAAGCAATTATATAATAATTAATTTAATTGAGTTATATCAAATATAATTAAATAACATTCAAGATATATATATATATATATATATATATATATATATATATATATAATATGTCATTCATATTACATAAAATAGAATGATTAAATATTTATATGTTAGTTTTTTTATGTTTAGTAAAGTTTGATTCAATTTGGTAGAGTTAAATCCAGTTTTGAATGCAAATACAATCTAATCTTCAGAACGAACTGTAATAGTACAGTTTGTCCAGTTTTAATAAAAAAATTAATAAAATGATTCTGATCCTAGATTTTTTTCTCGATTATTTGAGATGGTTAAAAATGTCATGCATAGTCCTAATATGAAGATATATGTTATAATATAAAAAATGATTAATTGATGTTTGATTTAGTTATTTAGTATAGCTCATTTAATAATTTCAAATTATATACTTACGTCAAATATTTATAATTATAAAAAATAATATTAAGTATTAAAATAGTTGCTATATATTCTTATATTATTAAATATATGCATACGTTTCGCATATATAAAAAATAATTATATTTTTTAATTTTTATTATATAATTATTTAATATAAAATCAATAATTATCATAAACTTTTTATAAGAAATTAATATTCTCTGCAATCAATAACTATTACTAGCTATCAAGTAAAAATATATAGCAACTCTTATGAGTGGCTACTGGCTAGTATTTATGGGGATAAGGAATGCAACTCCTACTTTTTTTTCCTTTTTCCAATAAAATAATTCAAAGCTTCTAAAATTGGCTCAATCTTACTCTTTTAGTAATGCATTAAAAAAAAAGTTTGATTTAATCTAGAAATTATTTTGCTTCTATAACACTACAAGAAAAGAATATAATAGCGACGAAACATATCAATGGATTGACATCTGTAGCGATTAGCTTTGGATCAGTGACAGATCAACGAGTAAAATTAACAAAATAATTTGAGAAAAATAGTGTCAAAAATAGCGACTGATTAGCGAGAAAAATTTGCTACAAATTGTGACCGTAACTAAATGTTGTAGCTAATATGGCGGAAAAATATGGCACCAGAAAATTGCGACGGTTTAGAGACGAATTTTCGAGAGCCAATTAGTGATGGATAGAAATCATCTCAAAATCGATAGAATAGCGATGAAATTACGTTTGTCACAAAGGTTGCTACGGAAAATATCGTCGCTAAATCACAAGGTGAGTTTACCTAAATATTTAGCGACGGAAAGTAGTCGTCGCCAATCCGTTGTTATTATAGCAACATCTACTTTCCGTCGCTAATATAGCGATAACTACTTTTCGTCGTTATAATAGCTACATAAATGTTTCGTCGCTGTAGGCAAAAAAGAGGAAATCCACGTTCAAAAACATTAGTGATGAAATTTTTTGTCGCTGAGATTTAGCGACGGAAAGTAACCGTACTTTTGGTGAAGACTATTAGCGACGGAAAATTGCGTCGCTAAAAATGAAAGAAACAACGCCTTTTCTTTCCCATTAAACGACGTCATTTTTACTGGATTTGTTATAACCCTGCAACCCAAAATTTTTTTCTGCCCAGCCGACTTTTTTCCCTTTTTCTAGTGCCCAATTTTCCAACTCCGGTATCTCCTTCCTCTGCTCCGGCTGTGCTCTTCCTCTGCTCCTGTCGTGTCCTTCCTTTGCTCTGGTCCTCTTTCTCATCTGCTCCGGTCTTCTCTCTCCTCTGCTCTGGTCCTTTACTGCTGTCTCCCACTGGATCCGATCCTCTACTGCTATCTCCGAGCTTCGGTTGCCTCCCAGCCCCAATCGGTTCAAGCTCCGGTCCCTCCCTTCTAGCGCCGGTCACCTCCCAGCGAAGAAGGTAGTTGCTGTTTTTTTTTGCAGATTTTTTTATTTTACTTATTTGTATTTTTTTATTAATTAATTATATGAATAAGTTACATACATATTTATATAAATAATATAAAGCTAGAACATAATATAGATAATTTAGGCAAAAAATTATAAAATAGTTAAGTTTAATAAAATAGCTAAGTTTAGTTACTAAGTTTAATAAAATATCTATTTAGCTATTAAGTTTGATTAAAATTATAAAATATCTAAGTTTATTTACTAAGTTGAATAAAATAGTTTAATTACTAAGTTTAATATAAAGCTAGAACATAATATAGATAATTTAGGCAAAAAATTATAAAATAGTTAAATTTAATAAAATAGCTATGTTTAGTTACTAAGTTTAATAAAATAGCTATTTAGCTATTAAGTTTGATTAAAATTATAAAATAGCTAAGTTTATTTACTAAGTTTAATAAAATAAGTTGAGTAAAATAGTTTAATTACTAAGTTTAATATAAAACTAGAACATATTATAGATAAATCATTGAAAAAAATTATATCAGTGGTAGTTATGCTTTTTGTTCTGTAATTACAAAAAATCATATTTTATGTTGCTAATTTGATAGTTTATATGAGACATGACCTTTGTTAATTTTATGTGTAGTAGTAATAACATAATTGCATTATTATTAAGTTTAATAAAATAACTAAGTTTAATTACTAAGTTTAATAAAATAGTTAAGATATAGTCAGGATAATTTTATTTTAGAATATTTATTTAGCTTGGATTGTGGAATAGGCTCTATTTTGAATTTTTCAATGCTAATTGAAATATGATAAAATTTTGTTTGGTTTTCATTTAAAAAAAATAGTATTTTATGAAAATGTAGAAATTTGATCAAATAAATTGGGAAAATGAATCTTTGATTTCTATTTTGTGCAATGCCCAATAACAACAATAAGAGACATTGTAAATGGTCTCATCCATTTTGAAGAAAATGAAAAGCTAAAATAAAGAATAATCTTCTCATCTTCTTATGTTTATGATTTTATCCATCCTTATTGTAATCTGTTTTGTTTTTGCTATTTTATTATCTTTTTAAGAATAATTTCAATTGAAATTCATAAAAAAAAATTATAGTTAAAATTTATTAATGTAATTTTATTCTAATTGCTTAGCTGCATATTTTATGAAATTATGGTTTTATTATACAATACATTGAACAATTATTAAAATTATATATTTAATTCTGATAAGTGATAAATGATAGTATATATGGGATTTTAGATTGACTAGTTTATGATCAATACCAATTATATAAATTCTAATTAGGAGCTTAGAATGTTAAATAATAGCTTCGTATGTGTTACGAGCTAATATGTAGTTACATAATATTAGTACATTTATGAAATTATCGTTCACTTGAAAGAATAGCTAAGTTGCTCTAAAGTTATATTAGTATAACTTGAAATATTTATGAAAGTTAATAGCAATAGTACTTAATATTAAACAAAAACCTAGTTTGATTTCATTATGATTTATCAATTACAATTTCATACTTCAAATTGATTTTAATGTTTTCTTTGATTTAATAGAGGTAATAAAAAATGAGACCAGATCGTCAATGGATGTATAAACGGTTGAAAGATTGACTTTTGAACCCATAGTTCATGATTGGTATTAGACAATTCATAGAATTTGGATGCAGTCACCCGGAAATGATGGACAATGATAGGATAAGGTGTCTATGTTTTCATCGCAAGTGTCAGAATCACTTGTTTCATCACGTGGATACAGTTAAGTTGCATTTGTATAGAAACGGTTTTGTACTGGATTATTATTATTGGACTTTGCACGGGGAACAAACAGTTAGAAGTAACTTGAATAGCAATGTCAATTATATGAGTGAAGGTTCTGCTGCATTTGATTATGCAGAATCATCCAGTCGATACCATTTCATGGTTATGGATGTTGTTGGTCAAGCATTTAATGAAACTTACATGGAAGAAACACCAAATCCGAATTTCCAAAAGTTTTATGATATGCTTAGGGCTGCAGATGAGGACTTGTACCCTGGATGTAGAAGTCATTCATAGTTATCATTTGTTGCTCAATTAATGCACATGAAGTCAAAATACCATATGTCTGAACATAATTTTGATGACATGGTTCAATTAATGAAAGAGATTACTCTTGAAGAAAGTCTGGTACCCGAAAACTTCTACAGAACAAAGTAGTTAGTACAAGGAATGGGCCTTCTGGTTGAAAAATTGACTGTTGTAAAAATGGATGTATGATATACTGGAGTGAAGATAATATTTTAACTAGTTGTAAGTTTTATGGTCATCATTGATACAAAAGGCAATGTCATGGTAGCAAAACAGTTAGTCCTGAAAAGAAGATGTATTACTTTCTCCTCACTCCTAGATTGCAAAGATTGTTTGCATCCAATGTCACAGCAGCGAAAATGAAGTGGCATGCTGAGCATGAAATTGAAGATAGGGTTATGATCCACCCATCTGATTCCCCTGCATGACAATATTTTTATGATACCCATCCAGAATTCGAATCAGAGACTCGAAATGTTCGATTAGGTCTTTCCACTGATGGTTTTCAACCATTTGGACAATCTGGATAACAATATTCTTCTTGGCCAGTCATTGTGACTCTGTACAATTTGCCACCTTGGTTGTATATGAAGGACGTTTACATGTTCTTAACTATATTGATTCCTGGGCTAACTAACCCCAATGATAAGTTGGATGTTTACTTACAACCATTGATATCAGAACTTAATCATCTATGGCTCGATGGTGTGCAGACTTATGATATTTCGATAAAACAAAATTTTCAAATGTATGCTGCTCTTATGTGGACAATTAGTGACTTTCCTGCATATGCGATGCTGTCTGGGTGGAGTACTGCTGAAAGGTTAGCTTGTCCTTATTGTATGAATCATACTGATGCTTTTACTCTTTTAGAGAGCAGAAAACAGTCGTGGTTTAACAACCACCATAAATTCTTATCTGAAGGCCATCCATTCCGACGGAACAAAATATCATTCATGAAGAAAATGATAGTGACTAAAAAATCACCCTATAATAGATTTGGAAGTGAAATATTATTTGAAATTGATCAGTTGGGTTTGAAAAAGGTAACAAAACAAAACGTTGAGAGAACTAATGGCCCTATTTGCAAGCAATGTGGTTGGAGAAAGAGAAGTATCTTTTGGGATTTGCCTTATTGGAGTACCCTTCTCATTTGACATAACTTAAATGTAATGCATATTGAGAAAAATATATTTGGCAATATTTTTAATACTGTAATGAATGTTGTTGGGAAAACAAAAGATACATACAAATCTTGAAAGAAGTTGTATTCATATTGTCGCCGTTCATAATTGGAACGAGATTCTATAAGAGGAAAATATCCAAAAGCTTGTTACTCGCTAGATAATCAATCAAAATCATTCGTGTGTGAATGGCTAAAAAATTTGAGATTTCCCGATGGTTATGTGTCAAATATGGCTAGATGTGTTGATATGAGGAAATTTAAGTTGTTTGGGATGAAAAACCATGATTGTCATATGTTTATGCATCATTTAATACCTATTGCATTTCGTGAACTACTTCCAAACAATGTTTGGAAGACACTAACATAATTAAGCTTGTTCTTTAAGAATTTAACATCTGTTGTTGACATGGCATGAATTGAAGAAGAGATTCCTATTATTCTCTGTAAGCTTGAGTGTATATTTCCTCTAAGCTTATTTGATTCAATGGAACATCTACCGATGCACTTACCATATGAAGCAAGAATAGCAGGTTCAGTGCAATACCGATGGATGTATCCTTTCGAGACGTAATATAAAAGAACTTAATAATGATGCATATCATTATTATTTGTATTAGATTTACCATGCTTGTATATTTAATATCTTAGATACCTTCGACGATTGAAAAACAATGTCTAAAATAAATCTAAAGTTAAAGGTTCAATATCTAATGCTTATTGGGTGGAAGAAGCTTCATTATTTTGTTCTTACTAGTTTGAGGATCATGTGAATACAAGACACCGAAAAGTGTCACGCAATGATGACAGTGGTCAATATAGGGTACAAGAATATGAAGGCAACTTATTCATATTCACACAATCAGACCGAGACTTTGGAAAGAGTAAATCTCGATTTTTGATAGAGGAAGAATATGTTGCTGCACAATCATACATTCTTCTTAATTGCACTGAAGTTGCACCTTTTATTAAGTAAGTCATAAACTGCTAATAAATTTTAACCTTTTCATTTGAGCATTGGGTAAGTTATAAAATTTTATTATTATTATTATTCTTTTTGTTGTACCTTGAAGAATTTATATTGAGGAGCTGAAGCAAATTCTAGTGAACATTTCTACTTAAGAAATTGATGCTAAACTTGAAAAAGAATTCCCAATTTGGTTTAATAAACGTGTGAGTACTGATTTTCTTTCAAACATTTTTTTTATTGATAATTAACAAGAATTATACTTTAATGTTAGCTTATACAATTGATGACATTTGTTTTAGGTACACAATCCATTAAGCAACATATCCAATCAGTTCATAAAGGACTTAGCAAAAGGTCCATTACCTAAAATTATGTCTTACTCGGGCTATTATGTGAATGGATACAAATTTCACACTGAAGTGCATGGATATGGTAAATCTACAATGAACAGTGGTGTATACATAAAAGGTTCAAATTATAGTGCAAATGAATGTGACTATTATAGTCGTTTGATTGAAGTTGTTCAGTTGGGGTATCCTGCATTACCAATTAAGAGAACTGTGTTATTCAAGTGTGAATGGTTTGATCCAATGCCAAATTTGGTATAAGTTGGTCGAAGTGAATCAAAATTGTATATTTAACAAGAACGAGTCATTTGTTATGGCAGTTCAAGCTTGTCAGGTGAATTTTATCACATATCCAACTATCAAACGTGAAAGAAGTGAGTGGTTGACTATTTGCAAAATTAAAACTAGGGCTAAATTTAAAATTCCATAAGCAACATCAAGTAATCAACTTTCCAATGTATCAACAACCTTCCAAGAAGATGACATTGATATTCATTATATTAGTTGGTTCATATTGAAAATGATGAAAGTGATAATTTAGTTGGTTGAACAGGTGCATTTATTGATATCGAAGACGATAATGAAGAAGAGCCTGATCTTGAAATTGAATCACATGATGATGATGAAAAAACTGATGTGGATGAGTGAGATTCTAACGATCATGATAGTGATGTTGGGTTTTGAAGAATGAATCATATTCATAAACGCAGCGAAAAATAAATTTTTTTAAAACCCAAAGCAAAAGATCATACTTGTACCATTAAAATTAATTTATATAAATGTAAATGTCAAAAATTATACCTTGTAAATTTTATTTGTTCTTCAAATCTTCATTTGTTGGGTTGTAGCAAACCACAACAATCTACACTAGGATGTTTCTAATGATAATCCACGCGAAGAATGAAGAAGAAACTATCAAGAGAAATGGTTTGAACAAATTCAAAGTGCTAGCTTTGAAAGTGTTCTTGAGAAAATTTTTGTTGTCTCTTAAAAATATTTTTTCACAAAAAATATTTCCATGTCTATTTTCTGTCATTTGATGTCTTTTCTATTTGAATCAAATCAAAAATAAGATGAAAAGTAAAAAATGGAGAAAATGGAAACAAATGAATAGTAATTGGCCATAATTGGCCTAATTAAGGCCAAAAACAGGCATTGGCCAATGGATGGGAAGCTGCAGGCGCGCTGGGCCTGCTGTGGGCTGCTGCTAGGTAGCCCAGCTGGCCCGCCTTGCCCGCTTGAGCCTGTACAGGCCCATGACACTCCCGAACGATTTTTTCATGCGATCTCATCGCGATCCATCCTAAAATAATTCTCTCATATTTTGGATCATATCCAAGACCATTTTACTCATTCTTCATATATTCAATGCGTGTGAACCATTAAGTTCCCGGTTATGTTGGTCACTTAAATTAACAATTAATTTAAGCAGATCATGAGCGGTATCTAATAATATATCATGACCCCCAATTGACCGGAAAGTCAGTGGTTTGACTACGAACCTTTCCATAGACAATTTATGTGCAATTATTCCTTTCACCATTCTATACCCCACTTGGTTCAGAGTATGACATGTGTCAACTCCCATTAAACTGACTACGTCATGTCTAGTCCAAGTAATGTTAGTTCTTGTTCTTGAGGCTCATTACTCTATTAGATATGTCATTGAAGACTATCTTTATGACATTTCCACTCCAGCCAGAAATTCCTGAGTAATGACCATGACAAGAAGCCATGGGTATACACTCGTTCTATCAAGAGTGGTGAATCCTTTGTTGGTTACCCAATTACCTTTGAATACCTCAAGCTGTATCCAATCACCACCCTATGACCTACCTCTCTGAGGCAACAGGGAATAATGTCAAAATACAGAATCAATATTCAAGATATCCTTGAGTACCTCAAGTCTAAGGATACTTGCACCATTGCTATGATGAGACTATCATTGACATTTGAATAAATTATCCATATGATTGTCTCATAGTTGGTCATCCAATGTACTTATCTACACTTAGCAAGCATCCACATGTTAACTCTAAACATCTCATGTTTATAGATTATGAGATCTACTACTCGATCCAATCAAGGAGTGTAACATGTGCTAGTCTGTCTGGATTAATAATGTCCCATCTCATTAATCTTATGACTAGGGATAATTTTGATACTAACATAATTACACATGATAAGAATCTCAATATCATGATCTCATCATGATTTCCTTCATACTATGTTATGTATCAAGGACTTCATTAACTGATTTAAGATCACTTATCAATTCATATATCAAATGAACATCAAATTAATGAAAAAGCCTTTTATTAATCAAATAAATTTATACAATAACTGCTAAAGGTGATTGCCTTTAGAGCACTCCTCTAACAAGTTCCCATTTGCACTAAAGCCAATCGCTTTTGTATTTAATTCCATAGGCGAGTACATGAGAATCATATATCTTTTGGGGAAGTGGCTTAATTAAAGGATCATCAATATTCTGATTAGTGGGCACTCTTTCTATCTTTACATCATTCCTACCAATGATTTCTCTAATCAAATGGTATCTTCTGAGTACATGTTTGGATCTCTGATGAGACCGTGGCTCATTTTCTTGTGCAATGGCTCCATTATTATCACAATACAATTGCATTGGATCAATAATGCTGGGAACCACTCTAAGTTCTGTGATGAATTTCTTTATCCAAACTGCTTTCTTTGCTGCTTCAGAAGCTGCAATGTACTCTGCTTCGGTTGTGGAATGAGCAATCGTTTCCTATTTGGAACTCTTCCAACTAACTGCTCCACCATTTAGTGTGAATATATAACCTGACTGAGATTTTGAGTCATCCTTGTCAGATTGGAAGCTGACATCGGCATACCCGCTCACAGTAAGATCTCCATCTCTATATACCAAGAATACATCCTTAGTACTTCTTAAGTACTTAAGGATATTATTGACAGCCACCTAATGACCTTCACCAGGGCCTGATTGGTATCTATTCGTAACACTCAGAGCATATAATACATCGGGTCTTGTACATATCTTAGCATACATGATTGATCGTATAGCTGAAGCATATGGAATCAAACTCATGTGTGTCCTCTCATCTTATGTCTTTGGATACAAAGACTTTGAGAGAGTAATCCCATGGGTCATGGGAATATATCCCCTCTTGGACTACTCCATGCTAAACCTCTTTAGCATCTTATCTATGTATGTAGACTGTGAAAGACCGAGCAATCTTTTAGATCTATCTCTATAGATCTTTATCCCTAAAATATAGATTGTTTCTCCAAGGTCTTTCATAGAGAAATTATTGGATAACCAAATTTTGACTGATTGTAAGGTTGAGACATCATTTCCCATTAACAATATGTCATCTGCATATAACACAAGAAATGCGATTGCACTCCCACTAACCTTTTTGTAAACACAAGGTTCATCCGGATTTTGTAAGAAACCAAACCATTTGATTGTCTCATCAAACCAAATATTTCAACTCATGGATGCTTGCTTTAATCCATAAATGGATCTTTGAAGCTTACATACCTTTTTGCCATCTTTGGATATGAAACCTTCTGGTTGTGTCATGTACACATCCTCAGTCAGATTTTCATTAAGGAAAGCTGTTTTCACATCCATTTTCCATATCTCATAATCATAATGATTGGCTAGGAGTATCCTTATGGATTTAAGTATACCTATTGGGCTAAAAGTTTCATCGTAGTCAATTCCTTGTCTTTGACGATAACCTTTAGCAACTAGCTTTATAGGTAATCACATTACCATCCATGTCAGTTTTCTTTTTGAAAATCCACTTGCACCCTATAGGCTTTATTCCTTTGGGTGGGTCAACCAAAGTCCATACTTGGTTTTCATACATGGAATCCATTTCTGACTTCATGGCTTGAAGCCATTTGTCAGATTCTGAACTATTCAGAATCTCTTCATAGGTTGTAGGCTCATCATTTTCTATAAGCAATACGTCGTTCTGTTCACTAATGAGAAATCCATATCTCTATGGAACAGTACGTATCCTACTTGACCTACGAAGCTTTTGTGCTTCAGAAGGTTGAGCTGTTATATCATCTGTATGAGTAACAAACTCGTGTTCAGGCAGTTGATCAGCATCTGTTTGAGCATCTTGAACTTCCTCAAGTTCAACTTTGCTCCCACTATCCCACAAACAAACATTGGTCAGACTTAGCTTCTAGCTTATCTGACATTGTCCGCTTCACATAAGCAGGATAACCCCAAATTCTCATGTAAGAAAATGTGGGCCTCTTGTTATACCATATCTCATATGGAGTAACATCAACTGACTTTGAAGGAACTCCATTTAATATATAAATGGCGGTCTCTAGTGCATAACCCCAAAAGGATTTAGGCAATTCTGCAAAACTCATCATAGACCTTACCATGTCTAACAAGGTTCGGTTTCTTCTTTCAGCCACACCTTTGTGTTGTAGTGTGTAAGGTGGAGTCCATTGAGATAAAATCCTATTATCCCTAAGATAATCTAGAAACTCTTGGCTCAAGCATTCACCTCCTCGATGTGATCGAAGTGTTTTAATACTTTTGCCAAGTTGTTTCTCAACTTCATTTCTGAATTCTTTGAACTTTTCAAAAAGCTTCAGATTCATATCTCATAAGATACACGTATCCATATCGTGAGTAGTCATCGATAAAAGTAATGAAGTAGCTGAAACCACCTCTAGCGTGTGTAGACATTGGACCACATACATATGAATGTATTAAGTCTAAAAGTCCATTAGCACATTTACCCTTTCCCTTAAAGGGTAATTTAGTCATCTTGCCTAGTAAACAAGATTCACACGTGTCATATGATTCATAATCAAATGACTCCAAACTACCACTTTTGTGTAGCTTAGCCATACATTTCTCACTTATATGACCAAGACGACAATGCCATAAATAAGATGATTTCAACATATCTTGCTTTTGCCTTTTATTATCATTGATGTTTAAAATTGGATTTGACATATCTAATATGTATATTCCATTGCATAATGTACCATTAGCATAAAGAATTCCATTCAACATAATAGAACAACAATTGTTACTAAAAGCTAAAAGGAAATCATCTTTATTTAGACTTGAAACAGAAATAATGTTTTTAGTCAAAGCAGGTACATAATAGCAATTATCCAAATTTAATATAAGCCCACTAGGGAGGGTCAATACATATGTTCCTATAGCTAATGCAGCAACCCTTGCTCCATTTCCAACGCATAGGTCTAACTCTCCCTTATTGAGCTATCTACTGTTCCTTAGGCCCTGCATATCAGTGCATATGTGTGAGCCACAACCGGTATCTAATACCCATATATTATTATTGGAAACAGTGTTAATTTCAATGACAAAAATACTTGAAGTAGATGGGGCATCAGATGCCTTCTTCTTCAAGGACTCCAAGTAAGCCTTGCAGTTTCTCTTACAATGGCCATCCTTGCCACAATGGAAGCATGTCCCTTTTGGAGCAATCTCCTTGGCCTTCTTCTTGGCCACGCCTCCCTTAGGCTTCATGGACTTCTTCTTCTTCTTAAGGTTCTTCCTTTTAGAACTTGAAGAGTCCAGCAGCATCACAACCTTACTGTCCTTCTTGACAAATGGCTCAACTGTTTTAAGCAAGTTAATCAGCTCAGGAATAGTGGTAGAGATTTGGTTCATCCTATAGTTAAGCACAAAATGTGAATAACTATCAGACAAACCGGTTAGAATTAAGTCAATACTTAATTCATGGTCCATCCCAAATCTCAAGGTGGCCATCCTCTCAATATAGTCATTCATCTTTAATGCATATTGCACTAGAGATGTCCCCTCAACCATCTCAGTGCGGAAGAGCAACCTTGAAGTTTCGAACCTTTCAGAACGTGTTTTCTCATCAAAAAGCTCTCTTAGATGGTATACTATGGAATTAGCATCTATAGCCTCATGTTGCTTTTGCAACTCAGTTGACACTTGCCATCTCACTATCATCGAGATGCTTTTGATATGCCTTCTGAACATCTTCAGAAGCATTAGCAGCAGGGGGATTAGGGAGTGCCTCATCTATGACATAGCCAATCTTTTCGGATTTGAGAACTATTATCAAATTCCTTAGCCAATCCAAAAAATTGGGCCCATTCAACTTATTTGATTCCATTAGCGATCGCAAATTCAAACTTGTCATGATGATGATTCTAGCAACCTAGATGTAAAATATAACATGCTAGAATGTACATAAAATGCATGTTTATTAGGTCTTTAATAAATCGTATTATGGCTCCCACGATTTTATTGCGAATCCATAGCCCTCACTATGAACCCGAGAGAACTTATATGGAAGTTCTCCTAGTGAGTCGATATCCAACTAGCTAAGAATAACTTTGAGACAATTCAATAAGTTATCCTTAGTTTGGTTGGTAGGTATCTAATCCATACCAATTGCATTATTCATGCAACTATCGAATCTTGTGCTATCAACTTATTGATGTGTGCACATACATTGGACTATCGACTCTTGATATGTGTACATCTCATGTATTCAAACCCAACTTCACCTCTAATACACATTAACCTTGGCGCAAATCCAATAAGTTAATAATATCGGTTAAGTCTAACCCATTTATCTCGAAATCTAATTTCAATGGATTGAACATATTCTTATAGAGTGAGTTTGAGGCAACTCAACAACCCTAACTCTAGAAGAACTCTGGTTCTCCCTATATTAATGGAAGGCGTAAGACTTAATTGTTTATTTAGTAAGAGATTTCTTTGTTAAGTCTCATTAAGTTATTATTTCATGCTTTTATATATCATACATTCATCACATTGATATATAAAGATAGTTACATTAACTATATGGCATGATTATGGACATACTAAAGTCAATCTCTTGAGCCAAAGAGAAATTGACTAGGTCTTACCTAGATATATGCATGAATTTACAACCTAAAATAGAAATCAAATTCCTATTTCTAAGTCTTCTTGTTTATGGTACCATCTCCTTTGCGTCTTGCTCATTTGTATCTTTATTCTATTATAATCCTATGTAATCTAATTACATATTTCAATTTATAGAAAACCTCAATTTACATTTGAGGGGAGTAAGATGAGAAGAGAAATACATAAGAAAGAAAAAGAGGTAGGGACATGCAGACCCTATTTACCATAAAACAAAATAATTCCATGCATGCTTAATCACATTGGGCCTAAGTTCATAATCATCCATCATGTCTTTTCATACACCCCTAACATGCATTCTCTAATGCACAAAATAAAATTGACAATTTTGGATTTCAATTTGTAAATCGATTCAACACTTGAATCAAAATTACCTATATGTGTTCTTTCGGTTAATTTAATTTCGTATGTCATTTTAAAGTAGAATTTAATATTTAATCAAATTAAATTAAATTTCATATTTCTAGAAATAATTCAAAATTAATTCTCCTTAAAATCATAATATTATGATGTTAAAATTAAACAATTTAATTTTAATATACATACCAATTTCTAGTCATACTAGAATTACAATTGCACAATTTAAATTAATTCAAAATTAATTTCCAAAAATTATAAAAATTTCTAGAACATCAAATCACCATTCTAATTATCTTTAGATCAGCTCAAGTTCATCAAAATATTTTTGACACAAGCCAAAATTACTAAGACAAACGAACCAACACACTTAGACGCTCAAAATGACTAATTCAATATTTAGATTTTTTAAAATTTCAAATGCTTGCAAAATAATTTTGGCATGCATCTAACATCAAAATAACATATTTTTAATCACATAAAAATTATTTCAAGGTGCTGAAAATAAAATAAACACATACAAAAAAATCAAACAAAACAGCCCCATCAGGTATGCTAAAACAGTCTCGTTTTTGTGTTTGTTTGAAAAATTAATTAAAATACTTTTTAATTAATTATTGGACACTTCCAAAGGTATAAAAATATTTTCAATATGTCTAAATAAGATTTTTATAATTAAATTACAAGAAAAATATAACCAGCCTCATCAATTAAGTTAAACAACAACACATGTTCATAAAAAAGCAATTTTAGCCATTTTTGAAATAAATCTGAAATTAATTATTTGAATCACATTCAAATCATTTTTCAATCAAAATAATCATTATTAATCATTCTATGATCAGATTAAATAAAGAAAAATATGTAAATTATATTTTACAAATTAATTTCAATTTTTCAAAACCTATTGATCCAAAATCATCAAACACATGCAATCCCATTGCACTTTCAATTAAAATTAATTTTAATGGATACAAGGAGGCTCTGATACCAGTGTTGGGTTTTGAAGAATGAATCATATTCATAAACGCAGCGAAAAATAAAATTTTTCAAAACCCAAAATAAAATATCATACTTTTACCATTAAAATTAATTTATATAAATGTAAATGTTAAAAATTATACCTTGTAATTTTTATTTGTTTTTCAAATTTTCACTTTGTTGGGTTGTAGTAAATCACAACAATCCACACTAGGATGTCTTTAATGATAATCCACACAAAAAATGAAGAAGAAACTATCAAGAGAAATGGTTTGAACAAATTCAAAGTGCTAGCTTTGAAAGTGTTCTTGAGAGAATTTTTGTTGTCTCTTAAAAATATTTTTTTTTCACAAAAAATATTTTCATATCTATTTTCTGTCATTTGATGTATTTTCTATTTGAATCAAATTCAAAAATAAGACGAAAAGTCAAAAATGGAGAAAATGGAAATAAATGAATAGTAATTGGCCATAATTGGCCTAATTAAGGCCAAAAACAGCCGTTGACCAACGGATGGGAAGCTGCAGGTGCGCTGGGCAGCCTCGTGACACTCCCGAACGATTTTTCTGTGCGATCTCATCGCGATCCATCCTAAAATAATTCTCTCATATTTTCGATCATATCCAAGACCATTTTATTCATTCTCCATATCTTCAATGCGTGTGACCCATTAGGTTTCTCGGTTATGTTGGCCACTTAAATTAACAATTAAATTAAGCAGGTCATGAACGGTATCTAGCAACACATCATGACCCCCAATTAACTGGAAAGTCAGTGGTTTGACTACGAACTTTTTCATAGACAATTTAGTGCAATTATTCCTTTCACCATTCTCTACCCCACTTGGTTTAGAGTATGGACATGTATCAACTCCCATTACACTGACTACGTCATGTCTAGTCCAAGTAATGTTAGTTCTTGTCCTTGAGGCTCATTACTCTATTAGATATATTATTGAAGACTATCTTTATGACATTTCTACTCCGGTCAGAGATTCCTGAGTAATGACCACGACAAGAGGCCATGGGTATACACTCATTCTATCAAGAGTGGTGAATCCTTTGTTGGTTACCCAATTATCTTCGAATACCTCAAGCTGTATCCAATCACCACCCTATGAGTACCTCAAGTCTAAGGATACTTGCACTATTGCTATGATGAGACTGTCATTGATATTTGAATATATTATCCATATGATTGTCTCATAGTTGGTCATCTAATGCACTTAGCTACACTTAGCAAGCATCCACATGTTAAGTCTAAACATCTCATATTTTATAGATTATGAGATCTACTATTCGATCCAATCAAGAAGTGTAACATGTGCTAGTCTGTCTGGATTAATAATGTCTCATCTCATTAATTCGATGACTAGGGATAATTTTGATACTAACATAATTACACATATAAGAATCTCAATATCATGATCTCATCATGATTTTCTTCATGCTATGTTATGTATCAAGGACTTCATTAATTGATTTAATATCACTTATCAATTCATATATCAAATGAACATCAAATTAATGAAAAAATTTTTTATTAATCAAATAAATTTGTACAATAAGTGCTAAAGGTGATTGCCTTTACAGCACTTCTCTAACAAGTGATTAGGTGTAATGGCTAAACCAAAGATGTTCTTTTCTTTTTGGTATTATGTACTATTCACAAATATTTAATCCCTAGAGATATGTTTGTAAATTGTTACATATGTATTGCTTTTATTATTATTATTATTATTATTATTCTTTTTAAGCAGCAATTGATATTTGTGTTCATTGTTGCTTTTTATATTGTTTACTGTTATCGAGTGACTAATATGCAGATGGGTCGCACATCATCTGAAAATATATTACATGGTAGAGGCAGAGGGCCTACAAAACGAGGAGAGAGATCGACAGAGAAGAGTAATTTCTCAAATCAACCTCCAGTTCCACCACTTCGTGTACCACCATCACCACAATCATCTATACCCTCACAACTATCGCCACATTCATCGACACCATCACAGCCATTGCTACAGTCATTGGCATAACCACAACAATCAACACTACCACGACAACCATTATCATCAGCTCATCCATCAAAAATTATGTCCATCTTAGGAGGTTCAACATCAGCATCTCCCATATCACAACCTACTACATCATCTCTTTTAGCTGTTTCAGCCTTACATTTACAATCTGAAGCATCAGTCGCTGAGTCAACCAATGGTAGACGACAACTCAATCTCGATCCTATAAGGTAATATTACTATTATTATTTCTCTTAATCTTTTCATTCATGCATTTAGTTTGTTTTTGATGTATTGTTTGTTTGTGCTTTTTGCATAATGGGATTTTTCTTTAGTCTCATATAGTTTATGCGGCTATCATCCATAGTTTTTTACTCTGTTTGAGTGATAGAGGACATGTATGGAAGACTTCTATTGGCTGACTATGTCAGAGACTTCTATTGGCTTGAGTTTTAGGTAAAATCCAATTATTTAAGTAAAAAATGTGATGAGGTGAATGACTTTGTTAAAAATGTATTTCTTATGATTGATCGATTGTTAGAGACTTTGTACTTTAGGTCAAGTTACTTATGATATACGCAAAACTCTGCCAAAATTTTAGTTTGAAATTGAATATTTAATCTCTCTTGTGCTTGATTGGTTGTTAGATGTCACGTAATTTAGGTCAGGTTACTTGTGTTATAGACGAAACTCTGTCAAACTTTCAGTTTGAACTTGAATATTTAATGTCTTTTGTGCTTAATTGGTTGCTAGAGTTATTGTACTTTAGGTCAGGTTACTTATGTTTTAGATGAAACTCTGCCAAAATTTTATTTTGATATTAAATATTAAAGTTAATTGAATATTGCAAGACAAAAATTTGTCTTATATGTTGTTTTTTTATTTCAATTTTAGAAAGAATTTACTTGGGATCCAGAACTTGAGATGGTAGTCAAGCGTCGATGGTTACAACAGGTTGCTACATGTTATAGTGACACTTTGAGCAAGTGGAGATCTTCTGGAAATAAACCACCACGTGTTCCAGAACAAGTTTAGAATAGTTGGCAGAAAGAATGGTCTACTCCTGAGTTCAAGCAAAAATCTACCATTGCCTCTAAAAACAGACTTACTAAGATGGGCGGCTTAGGTTCAGGTCCTTCACGACATACAGGGGGTTCTATATCCATGGTTGAGCGTAGCATGCGGATGATATATTGATAATGATAACTTAATTTGAATTTGTTATTCATTTATATATTTAGGTTGTAAAATATTTGTTAATGTCTTTATTTTTATTTGCTTATGTATTATGCTTGTAATTTTGTAGTTAATGTGTTTTTATTTTTATTTTATTCTTATGATCAGGCAAAAGAGTTAGGACGTGAATCAAATCCTATAAAACTCTTTGAAACAACACACACCAGAAAGACTTCATCAGGAATTGAGTATGTAGACCAGAGGTCTAAAGTTTTTGCAGTATGTATTTACCAAACTCATTAATTGTGCATATTTAAAATTTTATTTGCTTATTTTTCTATTAATCTCATGAAATTTATATTTTTTCTTCTTAAAATTTATATTGAAGGATCAAGTACAAGCCCTTAGAGAGACTGCTTCTCAACCAATTGAGGGATCTAACGAGTCATGTGAACTAGATTTGAGATAGTTATTTTTAGAGGCTGTTGGTGGCAAGAAAAAACGGTGTGTATATAGAATGGGCATAAAGGCAACACATTTCTATATTGGTACCTCATCTTTTCACTCCACTGTCACATCACGAGATATTAGTACAGAGCAGCTGCGTGCTAGTATTATGCAAGATATGCAACAGGAGGTTCAGACTATATTGGAGTCACAAAAGCAGCAAATGCGAGAACAGATGCGCGAAAAATTTCGACTTGAGCTTCGAGACGAGATGCGTGCAGAGATGCGATAGCTGATAACAGAGATGACTAATTCTACTCACATTTCATCAACTCCACATAGCGATCCACCACAATTTGACAGGATGTAGGACTATATATTAACAGTATTGTAGTATTTTCAATTATTGAATATTTTTCATATTGGACTAAAAAATTTTAATATTTATTGAATGAATCCTATTAAAAAAATATATGTTTTTCATTTAATTGAATTTTAAAATTACAAAAATAATTAAATTAAAAAAATTTAATATATAAAAAATGGATCTGCGACGAAATACTGTTCTCACTAAATGCTTGTCACAATTAGTGACGACTGAAAATTAGTCGCAAATTGTATGGAGTAAATGTCCTGCAAACTTTAGCGACGGAAAGCTACATAGCGACGAACAACGTATGTAGCTACATAGCGACAGACAACTTCCGTACCAACATAGCGACAAATTTTTCGTCGCAAGATCCCTCATTGATTTTGTCTCCATTACAATTCCTGCGAATACACTTCAGTGGTAGATATTTCGTCATTAATTTCGTTACTAAATTTAGCAATATAATAACAATCTGTCGCTATTGGACTTGCGAGAATCTTTTCTGAGACGGATTAAATCCGTTACAATTCTGTCGCTAAATTAGATTAGCAACAGAATTCTTAAATTTAGTGACGAATTTGTTCGTCGCTAAAATACATTTTTCTTGTAGTGTAAGTGTATCATATTAAATCATACAAATAATTAAAATGATACAAAAATAAATGGAAATATCATTGTTATTTAAAGTCAATAATTCACTTCAACTTCATGATGAGATTTAAAATCTTAAATAATGATGTTTGAAGATTCTCGTAGAAAAAAAAAAGAAATAAAAAAGATTCTCTCAAATTGTAGTCTCTTAATTATCAAATATTCTTTTAGGCTAATTGAATTTTCTAATGCTATTTAAATTCAATAATTCACATCAACTAACATGATGAGATTTAAAATTTAAAATAGTGATGTTTGAAGATTCTTGTAAAATCTGGTCTCAAATTGTATTTAGTATTAAATATCCGTTTAGGTTAATTGAATATTCATTTTAATCCTTGATTTACATGGTAATTGGTAAAATATATTTGGATATATGCTTTAAAGTCAATCAAAATAACATGAGCACAATCAGATGAATGCTGTGAATTATACATTAATTCAATATATAATACGAAATAAGAAATAATTAACTCAACTAAAGCTGGAATTTCATGCAAGTTTATTAAAACTATTAGAATTGTGTGGACTCAAGAGTCAAATTTGTAAATTTACTATTATTTTAAAATAATTTAAATTAATTTGAAGTTAGATCTATCTTAATTAAATCATCTTATTTTATCTCCTAAATTTTGGGATTATCTTCAGCATAAACCCCTAGTCAGAGCTGCTCAAAAGTGGATTATTGGATGAGGTATAACTTACAATTGAGCTTTCGTCCAACCAAATTGAAGTAATTTTTTTTTTCTTTTGACATAACCAAATCTTCAAATGGGTTATCAACAATTTATTTTAAATGAATGAGTTGGGTACAATTAATGGTCATATGATTTAAAAAAAAACTTAATATACTTTGGACTCATGCATTTTAATAAAAAAATATTTTTTTCATTAAAATTGGACAAATTTAACACAAAATACTAATTTTTCCTTTTATTGCATCTCTTTGGTTAATTATTTATTTATTATCTCTTCTTATTTAAACAATTACTCATTCCATATAAAAAAGATGGATCATTTCTATTTTCCGACAAATTAAGAAAAATTTTCCAATATAGTTCTTCAGGAGTATTTTTAGAAAATTAAGAAATGATAAATTATTTGTTGATAACAAGTGAGCCAATTGACCGAATATTTGGTCGTTGGATGTTTAATTGACCGTATTTATTATCATATCACAACCCATATTGTGGGAACCAATTTTTAAACTCAGAAATGTTATTTGAGTTAAAAATCTTCGTAATCCAATTAACCAAGTTTTAATTAATCGACAGGATAACCTCAATTTCTAACATCTAGCACTATCCTCAGATTTAGAAAAAGTTAATGCATGTATAACTCTTCGAGCAAAATAAAATGGATGAAAGGCCTTCCATAGAAGAGACGCTAAAGTTCTACGGCCAATCGTGTAATTAAATTTAGTTTGGGGGTAAAAACCCCCTCAAAATTCCTGCAGCGTTAGGCATCCTAATTTCTTTAGGTTTCAGTACGGGCCCTAGCCCCTCGTTTAATAAAATAGTCCAAGGTGACAAACGTTGCGGTAACCCTTTTTCATTTATAGATTAAACAATATCAGCTCCCTTCTTATATTTCCGTTGTGGGTTAAAAGTCCGATAATAAATTTTTATGATGAGAACTGATTTTTATTTGTAAACCTAGTATAAAAACTACTATTGTTTTTACAAGAAAATTTATTATTACTTTTAAAAATTAATCTGCATAATAAGTTTTCATTGTAATTGAGATTGATGATATAGCTGGGCTGGAAAATTTCATCCCATGTCTAATTGTATGAATCTTTATTCTATTTTTCATAGCAGTAAAATATGATCAAAGTTCTCATAAATAATTTTGAACAGGGAAAACTGATTTTTAAGTTTTTGCTAAATTAACTAATTAATTTTGTTAAGAAAAATAGGAAACAAAAGTTTTCATGAGAGCAACCATCACTAATTACTGAAAACCACTTCATGGAACATTAACCCAATCTTTCCAGGCACAGTTGCCAATCTAATAGGTCACTTCTTTGAATATTGATCAAGAAATAGCAAACATAGAGTTTTATCAAAAGAGAGAGCATACACAGTTACACACACAATTGTTTGATTTTCTGATTGGTATTAATTTTCAAGTACAATACTGTAACATTATTTCCACTCAGATACCAACTGTATAAGAAACCCACAAGCAAACCCTCAGTTAAATACAGATAGTATCCGGTGATGTGAACTCCCATTTGAGGAAACCACCTTGACCTCTTGCATTCAACAACTTGTAAGCAGGACCACAAGCTACATATATACAATTTGATTAAATATAATCAATTTCATATTTTTTGACATTTCAAAACTCATTATTAAATCTTTTATAACAAATATACCTTCATATCCACAAATAACAGGATCCTCTGAAAGCAGAAATGGCATATCTAGACCAACAAATCTGCATATAAAATTTCATTTATGTTCAAGTTTTCATCTATCGAATTTATCGACCAATATGTGTGTGTGTGTGTAACAGGATGAACTAAAGATGCAGTCTTTCCTCAATAAATGCAATATTCGATTAGACTTAAATGAAATGATGTTGAAAATAAGAGTGGGTACCTGAAACAACCAAGTCCTGCAGCCAAATGAGCAGCAAAGCCAGTGGCAAGTCTAGTCTCAACTATGCTACTAATCATCAAATCCATGCCTGATTTTCTTGCCAATTCAACAACTTCAAGAGCACCCATAACCCCAAATTTTGCTAGTTTGATGTTAATGACATTTGCAAAATTTCCCTTAATAACCCTCTGAACATCAAGTAAACTCTGACATCTTTCATCCACAGCAACAGACATCCCGTACTTCCCTCTTGCAAACTTACTAACTTCTCCAAGACCTTTCCAGTCATCTCTTTGAACTAGTTGTTCGAGCAGAGCAAGTCTAATCCCTGAATCTGCAAATAGAATAATTATATCAAATTAAAATCTAATTCAAATTCCATTTTGTTCAAAAGAAAATTTTCCATACCATGGAACTTTTGAAGAACTTGAATGGCCTCTTGAGGAGTGTATCCTTCACTTGCCTGGAGTATGAATGAAAAATGAGGATAAGCTGCTTGTATGGCTCGAAGAGCTTCAATCTGGGCATTTATATTCTTGCCCATCTTAATTCTGAAGGTGTTGAATCCCAACTGGGAATACTTTGAAGCCAATTCTTGCGTTTGTGCAGGGAAAACAGTAGGAAGCTGCTCATGAACTTAAGACAAGTATCAGGAATTCAATCTTAAAGAAATGAATTAGATGAGGGATAGCTATTAGTATTAGCAGGCAACTTAACTGTGATAGCAGTGGATAAGGTATTTGATACACCACCAAATAATCTCCATAGTGGCACATCAATGCTATTAGCAACTGCATCAATCACTGCCATTTCAACTCCAGCCCTAACCTTCAGTGACAATATACAAGTGTTAGTGAATGTACAGATGCTGCTCTATCCCTTGGGAGGAAAGCCTGATGAAGTGTGTATGTTAGAAAAGGATACTTTATCAAGGCTTAGTTTTGATCGTGGTATCACTTTCCTTTGCTCAACTATATATAGGGATTATTACCAGAATGGTTCTATTTTCAAAAATATTTCTCAAACATGTGTTAAATATTGTCAGAATTTAGGGTCTTTTATACTGACTATAAATTCCACATTTAGATCTAAAAGACCTTAGTTGATTGGCTCTTTTATACTTGAAGTACAAACATGATAATTTAGCATCCCAACAAAATATCCCTTCACCCAGCAATTTCCACACTTCATTATTTGACGCAAGAACCGAAACTGAAATACAATAACCGGTGTGCAGCTTTGTAAATATGGGTTTTCGGTTCACCAACCCCATATTTATAAATACAATTTATTAACACCTATTTGAGAAATATTTTTAATAATAGCAACATTTTGATAATAATCCCCTGTATATAAATACAGTGAAAAACAAAAATATCTATAAATTGTAAAATTATTTTCAAAATATATTTTATTTTATAGTTTTTATATAAATTTAATAATATATAATATGATAATTTAAATTTTATTTAATATTACTACTAGTTTATTTTAATTTTCTGGAATAATTTAATAAATTTAATATATAAACTTTCTAATATGATAAACAAATGCTATGTCTCCCAGGCCGTTTAGAAATTTTTCTATGCCTCTTTAGGCATATTTAAAATACTTTGGGCGTGACAACTTAGAAGTCTACCTACCCTCATTTTCTTTCAATTTATGAATCACATATGCAGTTCAAAAAAGGAAAAAAAAATCTCTACTACCAAAGGGTAAGACTGATCAAATAATATCTCAGTCCAATTCAAAACAACAGTCACCAACAACTTAGAAATCCAAGAACCAATTTAGAAAGAGTGATATTTAGCTGTGCTAGCTCTATAAATAAATTTATGAATTAATTCGATTATATATATATATATATAAGATAATTATATTTTATAAGACAGTTTTTATAAAAAAAAAAAATATTCAGTTTCACTTTTTATCAAAATAATTTTTTTCTAACTTTCAAATATATATATCTTATATTTTGTATCAAATATAATCTCGATAATGATTTAATTTGGTTTGACACTATGTATGTATTAATATGTATATTTTATATTTAATTTTTTTAAAAAATATGTTTATGTTGATCTAGTTATATAAACTACTTCTATACTAAAACAAAATTTGCACTAATCTAAGTATGTTTACATAAATCTAACGCATATACAATTTATTTTGAGTAGATATATTTATATTTGAGCATATCTAAATTGTTTTTAGATTAATTAAGTCATGCGATGACTAAATCTGCACATATTTAGATATATTTATAAAAATCTTATTCATTTTGAGTTTTAGGTTACAATTGCATAAATATATGTAATTTTTTAACTTATTAATATATGTTAGCAGTGTCAAACAAAAAAAATAGATTCAAAATATCACGTTATTATCAAACTAAATTAAATATTTCTAAAAATATATTTAATATGAAATTGAAAGTATAATTATTATTTTAATATAAAAATAAAATTAGATAACTTTTTATACAATTTACCCTATTTTATATATCATAATAATATATTGTGATTAAATTAATTTAAATTTTATTCATATATTGAATTTTTTAAAAAAATCCTTTCCAAAGTGGCATCATATATAAACGATATAAATTCAATTATTTTTAAAAAAAAATAAAAAAAGACAAATGAATGAAATTAACGTGATGAGATGTACTCACAGAAGCAAATTCAGTCCCAGGAAGAATCCCACCTATCTCATAAAGAGCCAAATTCAAAACCATAGGCGAAGTGCAGCATAGAAATTCACAAGCTTCCCTAACCTTAGCAAGAGCAGCGATCTGATTGGCCGCAGTCACCGAGGGAACCACCGCAACTTCGCCCCACCCAACACATCCATTCCTCAGTTCTATTCTAATCGCCACATTTTCCAGCTTCTCCACACTCACTGACCCTATACTCAAAGCTGCATTTAGCTCCACATTCAATGGCCTCCCCTCTGCTCTTTGCACATCAACCCTAAATGTCTCCATCAAATTTTTGAACCCAAAACCTGTTCTTTCACTAGAGGAAGAAGAAGAAAACGGAAGTGTTGATTCTGTAATTAGGCTACTGGCTCTCACAAAAATCTTGCCCACGTTGTGGGTGTCATGAAAATTGTAATTTCTTGATACCCTTTCTAAATTAGATGAGGAAATGAAGATTGAAGTTGATGGCCAACGAGCAGAACCAACAAGAGCCATTGGTAAGAAAAAAAAACTAGAAATGAGCAAATTGTTATTAGATGGGTGAGTGATATTTATAGTACAACAGCTACACAATTTGGTGGAGGAAGAGAAGTTCACTAGTTGTGCTTCTTGTCATGTTGGATGTTTTTGTCTTTTTCTTAACATAAATATATTAGAAATTCTATTGGTTGATGAATACATTTTTCTTGTTATTTTTTTTAATTAAACAAGTTCTATTATAATACGGCTTTAAACGTCTCTTGGGAGCTTGGTAGAGCCACAAAATCATTGTTTTTGCATATGCTTGCTTCTCCTAAATTGCTTTGCTTAATTAGTTAATTATCCTACGTTTTAGTCTAGGGGCATTACTTTCTCAAACTATGAAGACTTTTTACTCCCTTTTTCTTTTTTATTTTTTCTTTTCTTTTTGAAAAATTTATAGATCTTAGATTCTGAAATATAAGTTTCTTATATATATATATATATATATATATAAGGAAATATAAGTGTTTTTTTAGATTGTTAAAATTAAATCCTTCAATTTTTGTTTTAACAAAATAAATCGCCAAATTTTATTTTTATTTAAATTAAGTACTCTAACTTTTATTTTATTTAAATCAAACCTTTTGATTTTGATTTTTTTTTTTGCAATCAATAAATATTTTCTTTTTATAAATGAAGGTTTAATTTAATTTTGACAATATAAAAATTAAAAAGATGTAATCTGAAAGTATAAGAGTTAAGTAAGAAATAAATAAACATGTATAGTAAGGATCCAACTGCTATTTTTATTATTATTATTTTTTCAGTACCTACCCAATTCTTCTACGAAAGCTTTCAGAATATCTCAAGGATATTTTCTGTTTTTATATACATATTTTTGTTTTAATCCATTTTCATTATCAGGTTATAATTGTCTTTATTTATTTGTTAATTTTTAATTGCAAAGAAGGGGATGTTAAACCTAAAATTTTGTCATTTATCAAAGTATATAAGTTACTAATACCTTAATCTTTAATAAAATTGAGATTATTCTCAGAATGATTCGAGATTTCAATTATCATTTTACTGTTCTAAAAAAATAAATAAGTTAGTATTTATTCTTGTTCTACGTCCAACAAACATATCATATGTATAAAGGTTCAAATAATCAATTTAACTCTTTAAATTTGAACCATTTAATTAGTTATTAACTTTTTTTTTTCTTAATTCCAACAAACATATCATATGTTTAAAGGTTCAAATAATTAATTTAAAATTTTTAAATTTTAACCATTTAATTAATTATCAACTTTTTTTTTTAATTTCAATAGTTTATTTGTTAGAGAGATGTCATAAAGACAATCACCTTATGATACTATATGTACAAATTTTGTTATTAATAAAAATATTATTCATTATTTAGTATTCATATTTATAAATTGGATATAAGATCTTAAAGTGTCTAATGAAATTCTTGTTATATAACACAAAATAAGAAAAATCATGATATGATCATAATAATGAGAATCACATCATGTGAAATTGAATTTTTACCTAAATTATTACTAGTCATAGCATTAACGATACAAAACACTGTTAATGCGGACAAATTAACACATGTTATACTCTTTAATAAGGTTAAACAATGGATTTCATAAGTCGTGGATATGAAATGTTTAAAATTAACATGTGAATACTTACAAAAATAGTCAAGTACATTGGATGATTTAACTGTGAAACAATTACATGAATTTCTTTTGATTGTCAGTCATTGTCTCATTATAGCAATTGTGCAAGTATTTTTGGACTTAAGATACTCAAAGTTATCTTTGATCTTGAGTATTGTTCTTTGATTTTATTTTTTGTTATCTCTAAGAAATTACTCATAGGGAGAAAATTGGGTATGACATGAAATATTTGAAGATAGTTGAGTAGTCGACAAATGATTCACTACTCCTACTAAAAAATATATACTTATGGCCTCTTGTGTAAGATCATTAACTATTCAGAAATCATTGACCAAGGTGGACTTGTCTTCAATATGTTATTCAAGTATATATCTAATAGTGTAATGTATCTTATAGACAATAACTACTATCATTTAACTAAATATGATGCAATTAGTTTGGCAAAAGTTGACACAAAGTCCATTTTCTAAACCAAATGAGGTATAGTACGGTGAAATGATTAATTACAGGGTAATTGTCTATGAAAGGTTAAAAGTAAAACTACTGACTTTCTGGTTAATTAGGTGGTCATAATGTGTAATTAGATACCACTTATGATCTATTTAGTAATAGAAAATTGATAATAGATCAATTACAGGCCTGAAGAGTTTGACTCATAGAATCTCGATTGAACTAGGATTCCTCTTGGGACTTGAACTGCTAATATAACCAAAAAATTTATTAGATCACAATCATAGAGGAAATGAAAAGTAATGTAAAAAGGGCTTTGACATGGATCGAGTAATAGAGAAAGAGAATTAGGTCATTTATAAGAGTTATAAATGGGTATAATCCAATTAGGATTGGAATGTTGACTTTGGTCAGCATGGGCTGTGTAGCTTGTGGAAGGGGCCAATTAGGGCTTTTCCTCTTCCATTGGGTTTAGAGTATAAATACCTTCTTAAAAGAAGAGAATTTCATGGTAGTCGCTTTACAGAAAGGAAAAATAAATTCTCTCGCACACACTATCCAGGTTGAAACACAAAGCTAGCACTTTGATTTTTTTTGTCACCCATCTCCATCAAAGAGTTGGTTATGGATTTCTTCCTTCATGTGGATACTGTTAGAGTTAATCATAACTTTAGATTGTTGCAGTTTATAATAACTTAACAAGAAGAAAATCTGACGAACAAAGGAGAATTAAAGTTGCAATTCAAAACAAATCATTCTTTCCGTGGATAGGTAAGAAAAAACTTAAAATTGAAATAAAACCTTATTTGGACTTTACTTTTCTATATTCCACTACTTTTAATATATGAGACACATGTTAAAATCAAATATTAATATTAGAGCCATATTGTGTAAGTCAATTTTGGATTAAATTAAAGAAATAATGAGATTGATTGAAAAATAGGAATTTGGCCTTATAACGCTCGCTAGTTAGGGCTACATGATATAATAATATTAGAAAAGTAAGTATGTGATTAAGGGTATTAATATGTGAAAAGAGTTAACAAAAGATGATCAAATGTTTTATGATAAAAGTGTTTTTTTTCCATGCAAGTGAATGGGTATTCACGCTCGTGAAAATCATGCTAAAGTTTCAAAATGATAGAGTTTAAATGAAGCACATTCTTTTTGAGAGAGTAGTGCGGTAAAAGAACATTCATGTGACATGAATGGTTGAGCCACGATTGTGAATAGCTTTCATACTTGTGAGGATGTGTGTCACAACCATGAAATGCAGATCGGTTGGTTATGTGAGTAACTGTTATTTTCTCTCTCTTCTGCACCAATTTCTCTCCACTGCCCCTATAATCCAACCTAACATGCCAAAGACTTTTTCCATCTTCTTCTTCCTCATTTACATAGAAACTCCATTGTAAATCTTGGTTTAAAGATCTAAGGGGAAAGAAGAGTGTTTATGGAAAGGTTGAGCTAAAGTTTGGTCTAATAGAGTTTTATGATTTTTTTTTTCTGTTATAATGATCTAAAAGAGACATTTTTCATGTGATAGTTGCTAGAGGCAGCAGTGAAGATCACCAAAGGGATAAGCAAGCTTAAAATCTTGAAGTGTTTGAGGCTCCATTGTTGTATGTATGTACATATTGACTTTTAAATTCCAAATCTTGTATTTTTGCATGTTTTGTATAATAAAATTATATAAATATGTGATAAATGGTATAAAGGCATGATATAAATGAAAATGGCTTGGTTTTGGTATGATTTGAGTGTTTGAAAGACACAAATGTTGAATATGTAAGTGAAAGAGCTTTAAATGACTCTTTGGAATGATTTGTGGAATTAAGTTGTTTAATGTTGCTATAACATGTTTATGGTATGCAATATATGCTAAAATATTGATAAGGGTGGTTGACATTGGTCAATCATTTGAGTGTGGAATTGGTTTACTTTGTTTTTGGCTTGAATTATGTTGCTAGAAAATCCAAATTCATGCCTATTACATAGGGTTCACGATTGTAAACTAGATTAGGTTTCATGCCCGTGACATAGGGATCACGCTAGTGAAACACTTATCCAAAAAATTCCTAGAATGGGTAGTAGCTTTAATGTCTTACTTCACGGTTAGAAAAGTCATGAATTCATGGGTTTATGTCCATGAATAAAGAATTATAGCCTTGAACATTGACACCATAGTCTTTTATTGTTCACACCCATAAATCACAGTTTGTTTCACGACTAAAAAGCCATTAAACAAGGTTTCACCTCCCATGAATTATATGTAATTTCAACCAGAAATGTTCACACCTATGAAAGATACCATAACGGTCGTGAATGGGTGCTCATGCCCGTAAATTACAATGAATGTATAATATGCAGTTTTTGGTCAATGATGCTATGTGATGTATTTGTCTACTTACATGTTATAAGATGTATGTATACAAAAATACTCATATGTGAATGATGTAATATGTCACTTACTTATTGGAAATGTGATGACTTATAAATGAGGTAATATGATTTTGTGAAATACTTATGAGCATGGATGAATATGATAATGATATTAAAAAAGAAAGGATATATGATTATTAAATGCTCATTTCTCTAATCTAAGACTTGACATAAGATAGATAACATGTCATTGAGGAGGTTATAATACTGTATAACATGATTATGTACTCAATCAGAGTGGATTAAGTTTTGATTATGAGTGCTCATGATTTGAGAAGCTCGGTTGAGCATGTCCAGATAAAGGATAAAGTGGCTTAAGCTCGAGTTATGAGTGCCCATCATCCTATTACTTATACTCAGTCAAGGTGGCTTAAGCACATACTGTGAGCATTATTGACTTAAGGGGCTCATATGAACATAAACAATTAGTGAATAGGGTGACTTAAGCTCGAGTTGTGAGTGTCCCTATTTCACAATTCGCATCTGGATAGTCAGGTTTAGAGCTTTGAGTAAAACAAAGTAAAAAGGATATGATAAATTGAACATACAAAAATGGTTGAGATGCATGTATTGTTGTTTATGATGAATTAGTTATTGATGACTCTATGGAACATAATACAATTATTGATATGTTGTAATGTGATATATGAATTATTTGCTTGTGATGATTTATACATGATACATGATAATAAGGAAAATGGAAATCGTGGAAAAAGGAATATGATTTGGTAGTTATGATGAGGTATACGCATGTACAAATGGATGTGAATATATATTGTTATCATTTTGGGATTTAATGTACAATATGTGCATGTCAACATGGTTATAAAGGTAAAGATTTCTATGTATGTATATTCCTACGCATAAACACTAAAGTGTGAAATGAATATGATAATATGATGGTACATCATTACATGAATGTATATAGAATTTTTATGCACATATATACAATTAAATATTGAGTTGTTTAACGTGTGGGTATTTTTCTACATACAGATTTTGGAGCATTGTTGATAGTAGTAGTTTGCAAGAAGAGTAGTAAGCCCATACAAAGATATGCTTATATAGTTAGATTACTTTGATTATATAAGAGGGTATTATAAACCTCTTCTCTTGGTGCGATTGTGCTTATTTTGGCTTCTTTTTTATTTTGTTCAAAATTTTTCAATGTAATATGATGTTATTAGATTATTTTAGTTGGTACAAAATGAATCTAAATAGATTACTTGTGAAATTTTGAGTTATATGAAAATCTCCAATTTCTAGGGTTTGTGAAACCCTAATTGGCCAAATAGGGTTATTAAGCGGTTGTTTGATTTTTATTTATTAATTTTATTAATCAAACATATTTTGAATGTATTTTCAAATATGGATAATACCCAAATTGGATTAAAAATCATTTTTAATTAAGGCAAAAATTGAATTAGAGTTAGGGTTATAAACCCTTAACTATATGATTGAATTGTTCTTTGTTTGTATGTTTTATTTTGATGCAATTTCATGATCAGTAACTCAATATTATATTTTATAAGATGAACATGATATGTATAGTTCAATTTTGACAATTTTTTGTGTAGTTGTTTTGCTAGTTAGATATATTGTGATTTAGAATGTCTAATAATTTTTTATTATCATATAATGATTATTAAGTGCCTAAATTGATGAAAATGAAATCTAGAATTTCTAGAATTTTTGGAATTATATTGAAAAAGTGTTTTTACATCTAAAAGGATTCAATTTTAGTGTGCAAATAGGATTAAGTTATTTAATCCTTTTTGACATCATTTAAAAAAAATAATTTTGATTAATTATTATTGATACCTTAACCTTATGATAAGGTTAAGCCTATACTTAACCTAATAAATAACAAATATGACAGCTAACACCCAGAGTTCTTCGAGCATTCAATAGGTATGCCTTTTAGTTTATTTGTTTTGGTGCATCAATAGATTGAGTCTAAGGCTAAAACGACCTTAGCTTTGATTATTTGATAGAAAAAAACATAATAGGTATGGATACAAACTAACTAAGATTGAGGAAGAAGAAAGGTTTAGAAAGACATGATGTATAAGCAAACCTTAGATTTTATTTCTTAATTCATTCTATCCCTTAACACAAACTATGTGCTCCTTATATTGAGCTCTGAAGCTAAATATAAACAAACATAATATTAAAGCAAACATAATTATTAAAGTAAAGATTCCCACTATCTTTACTTTAATAAAACTACTAACATAAAGAGCTTATCCATACAACATCATTACAAACAACATTATTACATACATTAATAATTCTAAAAGTCCTTGCCCTGGATAGGCTTATGACATGGAGAGAGGTTCATCTCCTATTGTTGTCAGAGTCATAGTCAGGTTGGGAAAATTAAGCAGAGGGCCCTACTTCATGGTCATGTGAGTGTGGTGGCATGCATCCTGTAGAGACTATTGCTTCATATTTTTCCTCTTCTTTTCTCAAACTATTTATGTAGCAAGATGGGATGGCTTCCTAAGGAGCATATTCATCATACTTTGGCCATACCTCACAAAAGATGTATTAGTTTCTTGCTACGAAGGATCTTTGGAGTTTTCTAACTTCTAGAGGATGGGAATCATAATTTTGCCAAAATGAGTAAGGAAAAGTTCCATAGACCTCAAAAGTTGAATAGTGCTTTTCCTAATACAAAATGATGACTAAGTAAATTTTGTTAGCCTGAACCTTGGCATCTCAATTCTCTTATAGAACCTTAAAGAAAGAGTGTTGCCAAACAATTATGGGTTTGAACCATGCTAGGAATTTCTGTGTTTTTAGAAGTGTTTTGGCTGTAATACAATTGTACAAGCGTACTGGACAGAATTTAAGGGCTATATGATACATGACACACATATACCATAACATCTACAAACACTCCTCAAGAAATTATCCAATGAGAGGGATTCTGAACACATCCATGAAAAGGGTAATCAGGATGAAAAGTTTCTAGTTTGATAAAAGTATCCTTATGCTTTTATGTAGCCTTTCATTAGCAATCAACAATTAAGTTCTTTCTCTACTCCTTATTCATTACCTTTACTACCAATGGATGCTGAGGAAAACTTGAACTAGCAATGAAGATTAACAAAATTGTTTGAACTTCAGCGATTAGGTTCAAGGGTTTTGAAAGAGATATGGATAAGAAATCAGGGATCATATTCTTATCATCTTTTATATGTTCGACCATAAAACTGTACTTTGAAAACCAATCATTCCATCTTAATAATTGTGCATGGGACACTTATTTACGCTTGAAGTTAAGAATATTTGGAAAAGATCAGCAATCCATTAGGATTGTAAAGTGATGAACAATAAGATGGAATTCAAACTTTCTTATTCCATACTTTACTACTAAGATTTTCTTAAAAGTGAAGTGGTAGTGGCATTTTGAATCCTTAAAACAACCACTCACATAAGCACAAACTTGTTGCTTCCCTTCTTTTTCTTCCAATAAGACAACTTTCCAATATTCATAACTTGCATCAGTTTGGAAATTTTTTCTTATGTTGGGATATGCAAAGGGAAAGATCTTTGCATATTTGCTTAATTTACTTTACAGTTGTTGTATGTTCTTGTGTCCATAGTGGGGCATTCTTTTTCAATAATTGTCTTAGATGATGGGCTACTTTGGAAAAGTGATGAATAAAGTCTTTGATATAATTGACAATTCCAAGGAATTGTTGTATTTTCTTTATTATCAAATTACTATCAGTAAATTTTAATAATTCAAGCCCAATATGTGGACACGACTGATGTAATCCATCTTTAAATTTCATTCCCATAATTCTATCTTTTTTATTTTATTTTTATCATATACATTTTTTTAAAAGGATTTATCACATGTTGTGTTGCTAACTCACCAAACTGCTTTAACAACTATTTGTGACTTTCTTCATCCTTTGAAAACAATATGATATCATCAATGTAGATCAATACATAAGATAATATCGATCCATATATCTTATTGATACCTTTATGGAATAATGACAGGGCAACCTTTAACCCAAAAGGCATCGTCGTCCACTAGTAATGATGATTTGGAATACATAAGGTCATTTTATGACGAGTAGTAGGATGAATAACCAACTATCGAAAGACTTATTTAAGATTAAAATTTGAGAAAACATTGGCTTATTTAAGAAAAAAGTATAATGATGAAATCTTTGGCAAGGGAAAATTTATCATCTTTGAGGAAAATGATTCAGAGATTTATAATCAATAACAAGTCATTTCTTTCCTTTAACTTGTTTAGATCTTTTGTTAATATAAAACACTTGGCATAACCAAACTGACTTTATTGGTTCAATGAGACCTTGTTGAAGCAATTGAGAACATTCTTGCACTGCTAATGATTGATCATCCAGATTCATTCTAGGATGAGTTATTTTTGTTGGGTTAATGTCCTCATTCAATTTGAATCGAAGTGAGATGCAAAATTCCTATTGAGTCCATTGAGGATTGTTGCACTTTTGAAGGAATTCTAAATGATTTTTAGCACAACCTTTCTGGATGAAACTAGCTTGAATTTCATAAAATGGGTGAGATATAGAGGCCATGAATTAGTTAGGTGTTGAGGTGTATGGCAAGAATCACTTTTTAGATTTTAACCCTTGAGCACCAATGGATAATTAGGGTAACTGCCCAAATCCAATAAGAATATCTTGTTTTGGTAGATATGAACTTAAGACTTTGGTCCATACCGAATAGTTTGGAAGAAATTGGATTTTAATGGGTTTTGTGGTTATCCAATATGTTAAGAAGAGTTTCCCATCGTCTATTTTGAAAAATTCTTTATGGGCTTTCTAGAAGTGGCCTAAAAATAGCTTAGGATTAGTAATGGTTCTATGGGTTCCAGTACCAATGAAAGTCATAGCCTTATTGGGCTTAACATATTTGTCTGTGAACAATTACACTGGACAGTAAACTACTATTTGATTTTTAGATATTTGTGCTATCATAATTTATTGATTTGAATTTAGGATAGGACTTATTTCTGCTACTGAGAAGTATTTTTCTTCAGTTAGTGAAGAAAAATGAGGCTTCAATACTCATGAGTGAATCTTCTGTAAGGTCATCCTCAACTGAAAATAATGATTCAACATTTTCTTCATCAAGATTAAGATTATACTGAGTTTCCAATTGTTGAATTATCTAAGTTGTTTGTTTTGATCTATTTGGACATTTATTTGCAAAATATCATTCCTTTCTATAAAGATAACAATAATCAATATTTTTGTATCATCGATGTTTCTTTTCGTTGTACTTGAATTGCTTCTTATATTACTTATAAGAACTTCTTTAGTATTTGTATTTCTTGTAATGTTTTCCTTTTCTGTACTGTTTACAATCACAGTTCTTTTTTATTTTAGCATTTGATTGTAAGATCTGGTTTATTGCATACTAGTTCAAGACTTTGTTGTTTGTCCATTTCAAGGCTTCCTTAACTTATCGCCTATAGGCACATAGTTCCTCAAGAACTATCAACATCTTCTGATAGATTTGAGACAATGTGAAATCTTTCAGGACTCTTCCTTGCTTTCTTAAAATGATCAAGAGTAGCTTTCCCTAATTTTTCTGGACCAAAATTGATAAATTGCTACTTCAAATTAATGTCAGCAAAACCAACTTGGTAATATTTGCTTGCAACACATATGTAGTGTTTATCAAGATCTTTCCTTTTTAATGAGAAACACTTTAATTGAAAGAATTCACTTATTGCTATTTCTTTTAAGTCGTCTGAGGTACTAATGAATTCATCTTCAATTAATGATAATGCATCAACATGAGTGGCGAGTTGATAAAACTGTAGCTTATTGTATTCTACTATTTGCATCCACCATTTTCCTAGATTACCATCAAATATGGCAGTAAACTCTTGTAGTACCTCTACAATTGTGGCTCCTAATTGAACCTTAATTTCCATCCAGGCATACATCTCGAAAGGCCCTTTTCATCTTTGGTGTGGCAACACATCATCCATTGTAAACCAAAGACCATTTGATGCCTTAGTTTTGTAAAATGATTCACTCATTGTATCCTTTAAAGGATCCTGAACAACAGGAGTTGAATCTTGAGCATGAGATTTTGTTTAACCATATTGTACTATAAGAGCAGCACATGGACTCACCATCCTTACACTACAAGAAAAATACAATTTAGCAATGGAAAAATCCGTTGCTAAATTCAAGAATTGCATTGCTAATCTCAGTTAGCGATGAAATTGCAACCAATATAATCAATCTTAGAAATGCTCTTTGCTAGACTTTTAGCAACAAAATTTAAGATTGTTGTTAATTTTAGCGATAAAATTAGTGATAAAATATGTCATTGAAATATAGTTGTGGAGGCGACATGGTGACAAATCAGCGAGGGATTTTCAATGCAAAATTTTTCCCAAATTAGCAACGAATTTATGTCTATCGCTAAATTTTGTAGGGCGTTTCACTCCATTACAGCTGATCAAATAGTGACGATTTTTCAGTCGTTGCTAATTGTGATGAGTGTTTAGTAACGAATGTCATTCCATCCCTGATTCCTTTTTTTTTATATAATATTTATTTTATTTTGGTAATTTTAAAAATAAATGAAATGAAATGAAATGCAAATGATTTTTTAACATGATTCGTAAAATAAATGTTAAAATTTTTTAGTCCTACATGATAAATATTCAATAATTAAAAATACTATAATATTGTTAATAATTAGTCCTACATGCTATCAAAATGAGGTGGATCTCTGTGTGGAGATGAAGTTGAAATGTGGCTAGAATGAGTCATCTCTACACGCATCTTATTCTGAATCTTATCTTGAATGTCATCTCGAAGCTAATATTGAAGTTCATCGTGCATTTGTTCTCATATATGCTACTTCTGTGACTCTAACATAGTACAAATCTCCTACTGCATATATTGCATAATAGTAGCACACAACTGATTTGTACTAATATCCCGTGATATAGCAGTTGAGTGAAATAAGGAGGTACTAGTGTAGAAATATGGTGTTTCGGTGCCAATGCCATATACGCATGATTTTTTCTAGTCACCACCAGCCTCTAAAAATAATTACCTCAAATTTGGCTCATATGACTTATTGGATCCCTCTATTGGTCAAGAAGTAGTATTTCTAAGAGCTTGCACTCATCTTATAATACAAATTAAAAAAAAAATATAAATTGCTCGAGATTAATAAAAAAAATGAACAAATAAATTTTTAAGTATGGCGAATTATTGAGTTTGGTAAACACATACTGCAACAGCCTTAGACTATTGTTCCACATACTCAATTCCTAAGGCAATCTTCCTAGTGTGTGTTGTCTTAAAGAGTTCTATAGGATTTAGATCATGACTTAACTTTTTTGCCTGATTGTAGGAAAAAGAATAAAGAAAACACATTAACTACATGTATAATATATAAGTAAATAAAAAAAAAGGCATTAACATACATTTTACAATCTTAATATACAAATAAAAAAAAAATTCAAATTAAGTTATAATGATCAATATACCATCTGCACACTACATTCAACCATATACATAAAACCTCATGTATGCCATAAGGGACCTGAATTTGAGTCATTCATCTCAGTAAGTTTGTTCTCAAAGGCAATGGTAAATAGTTGCTTGAACTCAAAAGTGGACCATTTTTTCTGCCAAACATGCTCTGGAACATGTGGTGGTTTTACTGCCAGGTGGTCTCCACTTGCTCAAAGTGTCACTATATTGTGTAGCAGCCTGTTGTAACTATTCATGCTTGATTACATTTTTAAGCTCTAAATTTCAAGTAAATTCCTTCTGAAATAGAAAAAAACTTGAAAATTTGATAGATTTTTATCTATAACATAAGTAAATTAACTTGAAGTATGAGTTATCTAACAACCAATCAAGCACAAGGAAGATTAAATATTTAATTTCAAACTGAAATTTTAGTAGAGTTTTGTTTATAATATAAGTAACTTGACTTGAAGTATGAGACCTCTATCAACTAATCAAACACAAGAGAAATTAAATATTTAATTTTAAACTAAAAATTTGGCAAAGTTTTGACTACATTATAAGTAATCTTACCTCATTTGCAAGGTTTCTAACAACCAATCAATGACTATATTATATGCACTTCATCACATTTTTGACTTAAATAATTGGATTTTACCTGAAACTCAAGCCAATAGAAGTCCCTTACGTCATCAGACACAGTGTTCCATATATGTCATTTTTCACTCAAATGAAGCAAAAAAAACTATGGGTAATAGTTATAGAAGCCACATGAGACTGAAGATAACTCCCACTATGCATCAAACATAAACAAACAATACATCAAACATAGACTAAATCGTGAATAGAAGGATTTCAAGAAATAATAATAGCAATATTGCCTCTCAGGATCAAGATTGAGTCATCGTCTACCATTAGTTGGCTTAGTCACTAATGCCTCAAATTGTAAATGTAAGGCTGAACCAGCTGGAGAAGATGACGTAGTAGGCTATGATGTAAGAGATGTTGATGTAGAACTCTCTAATATTAACATACTTGCTGATGGAGGAGCAGATGATAATGGTTGGGATGGTGTTGATGGTTGTGGCTGTGCCAATGACTATAGTCATAGCTACGATGGTGTTGATGATTGTGGTGATAGTGGTGATAGTGGTATACGAAGTGGTGGAACTAGTGGTCTATTTGAGAAACTACTCTTCTTCATCAATTGCTCTCCTCGGTTTGTAGGCCATCTGCTTTTACCATATAATATATTTTCGGATGATGTGCAATCCATCTTCATATTAGCTACTTCATAATAGTAACACTATTAAAAGCAATAATGAACACAAATATCAATTGCTACGTAAAAAAATAACAATAGTGAAAGAAAAACTAATTTAACATTTTACAAATATATTTCAAGTGATTAAATAATTGGATTATTGTTTCAAAGCCATCTTTTCAACTATTTATACATCCATTAACGATTCGATCTCATTTTATATATAAAATTTTCAATGAAACAATTAACATATATCGGTTTGAGTTTAAAACCAAAATTTCTCAATTATGAGATAGTTAATTTTTACATATATAACAACTAATTTGATTGTTAATTATATTTTACTAATATAATAACTATTATACTCTTTCTACCCAACAGTAATTTTGTCAGGTATAAGGGTGTTCTGACAATAATTCACTATTTGTGGTGTCTCCGCAAGACTTATTGACCAATATAAATGAATTTATGAACAATATATGATAGTAGATAAACATATATGCATAAAATATTTTTTTTATTTTATAAAATCACAATAATTTAAAACTCATTTACAACAAGTTTCAAACCTTTTTTTTTTAAAGATACAATAATAATGTATTTTATTCGCATAACATGTCTTATATAAGTACAACCGCTTTTCTTTTGGTATGACTCCTAAATCAATCATTTCTTATTTCTAAACTTGACTTTTGTTCTCGAATTTAATACCTAAGTGAGAGAAAATACTTTTACGCTGAGTTTACCAACCCAGCAGTATAAAACTTTATAGTAATAACTATTCAAAATTAAATATATTTAATATACATCTTCACCTCTTATATATAATAATAATAATAATAATAATAATAATAATAATAATAATAATAATAATAATAATAATAAATATTATTATTATTATTATTATTATTATTATTATTATTATTATTTACCACTCAAAGTTAAAAATAATCATAAAAATTTATTTATGCACTGATTTAATCAACAACATCTTACAACATTTTTAAGTATTAAGTGAATTAATTATGTCACACAAAAATTTATAAATATCTATTTTTTTAATCATTTGCACAACTTTTATCTTTATTTATTAATATTTTCACATAAAATTTTGCTCTTATCAAAATAGTGCTCAAAATTGATCTCATATAATATCAACTATATATCAAGTTATTTTATAATTCAGTAACATTTTTTCATTCCCATGTATTAATAGGAAATTTTTAATAATTCCACAAAAATTCTTTAAAATTATTTCTTTTAATTTTTTATTAATTCAATCACCCACAAGTTTCAATCGACTCATTATATATTTTTATTTCATTAATCCCCCATTTTCCATCAAACCCTTATTTTCTAATTTTATCAACTTATAAATAATTTGCAAGAGAGAAATGGAAGAAAATGGAGGAAAGTGAGTCATGGATGAGTTGACTAAAGAAGAAGAAAATGGAGATTTTACTTGATTTTTGTCTTATGAAAAATAAAAATAAAATAGCGAAATTTCACTTTTATAGTCCAATTAGTGATTAATTAATCTTAATTAGCTTAATACTTGCTCACATTGATCAATTAAAGTTAATCAAGAAAATATTTTTTCTTTTATCCAATTTAATTCAAAAAATTTTGACTTTAGATTTTTTCCACCAAAATTTTTCACTTTTCAATTCCATCATTGAATAAATTTATTTTCTTAAATTTCATATCCTAAATAATATTATCTCCTCAAATTGAAAAAACTCTTTTTCTCATAATAATTTTCTCTTCGAAATAACCTTTTTGATTTTATAAAACGATTACTAGTACAAAAATTATGTTTTTGCAATTATATTTTTTTTCTTAATTTGGTCAGTAAAAATTTATCCGATTTCCGATTTTCAAATTCTCACTTTTAAATATTTTAGAATTTAATTATGATCGTATCGATGTAATTATGATCGCGAACACATATTTCTAGCTATCAATCAAAAAAATTAGACTGTATTTTCGCAATTAGAAAAACTTAACCTTAAAATATTTCCATATAACTTCCAAAATGATCTTAAAATATCATTCTGTACATTTCAATATGCTTAAATTGATTTTCATATCTGGAAAAAATTTCAAATTTCGGCCTAATTTATTGACTCGATTTGCATGTATGGCACGAAATCGCTACGTTTCATCAAATCAACTCAATATTCATATTGAGCATCATGTTATCATATTAAAATAATTTTTTATATTTATTTTTCTATATTTAGACTATGATCAGTACACTCTTGTACTGCGATGCAGACGACTGCAATACATATATACGACCAAAGTTTTGATTGTGAATGTTATAAGAACAATAAAAAAAATTTACAGTATTGCAAATTAGAGAGCACATGTGAATATAAGAGTTAGTTTTTTCATTATTACACAAGAGGAACCAATACTTAGGGAGATATTTGAGGTTGCTGTTAGGTGTTCAAAAAATAAGTTTAATTTTTTTTATTTAATTGATTGATTTTTTAAATTTTTTATGAACTTTTTTTTTTCAAACATACTTATGAGAAATACATATATTTACCTGTTTATCTCTAAAAACAGTTTTCAAAATTCAAAAATTTTAAAAATAATTTTTTTTATCCAAAAGTGTTTTTACTAAATACAATGCCAAACAGACCCTTATTATGGTTATCTCACCTAAAGTAATAATGTATCCAATAATATTCTATCCAATCACTAGTATGGTTATCTCCAAAATAATAGTCAATCCAATCATTAATTTTATAATAAAATGATGAATGCTTCCATCCATTCAAATATTCACTTATATAGTTATATTCACTCTCTTTCATTGATTGCTTTTTGCATTGTAAATTTATTTCATAACTATAATTTCTATTTTACATATTATTTATTTAACATTAATCTAATTGTTTTTATCTTAAAATTTGAAATGTATGTCTTCAAAATATTATCATATGTTAATATTTACCTTATTAATAAAAATATATATCTTCGAATAAATATATATACTTTATCAAAATTTTTTTTAAGATTTTAAAATAAAAACAATTAAAATTAATTGTGTGATATTGCTTGTTAAATTATTGAATTAAGTTCATTTTTTTAGTTTTACTATTTTAATTTTATATTTTAATATTTAATAATAAAATTTAATTCATTAATAGTTATTTAATTTATTTATTATTTATCGTAATTTCTTATCATTAATCATTTTAGGTACAAGTAAGTTTTAATATTAAAAGAAATACCAATGACAAGCACCAACAATACTGTTACCATTGTTTTCCTTTGGTTTATCATTTATTTTCCTAAATTAAATTAAAAATGGGCTACAAATCTTTTAGGCAAATTAATCTCCATTGTGATTTCATGATTTTGATTATGTTTATTTAAGAAATTTTATTACATTTTAATTTGTTATAATTTTGGGAAAGCTAGATGTTAATTAATTATGGAAAATAATAAGATATTAATTGTAAGTTTATTACATTTAAAATGTTAATTAATCTTCAATATCAAATTAATTTAAAAAACTGTAATTTCAATATCAAATTAATCTTCACTGTAATTTCTATATCACATTTTATTACATTTATGGGAATTTTAATTTTAGTTAAATGTTAATTAATTTATTAGCTCACCATCAATTAATGGATAAACAACAAAGAAACAAAATAATAAGACAATATAATGGAAAAAAATTATGTATATATATATGTATTTTGGATTATTATTAAACAATCTAGCATAGTGGCAAAAATGGGACAAACCAAATATTAAAAAAATTTATGTAACAAAAAAAAAAAAACGTAATAAAGGGAGATGATTGGCACGCGGCAGATAGTGCACACAAGAGCGTCTTCCCACGGAGCGACGACGATCGGAGAAGAGGAACACACAAGTGCAGCTTCCAGCAAACAGAGGGTAGAGGACCGACTAGGCAAACAAGCACGATAGATGGCGAAGGAAAGGGAGACGATTAGCACGTGATAGGCAGTGGACACACAAGTGCGACTTCCAGTGGAGTGACGACAACCAGAGGAGGGGGACACACAAGCAGCGCGGTGGAGCGACACACACGTCCGATAAAGAGTAGATCTAGGTACTACAAAGAAGAGAGAGGTGGGAGCGGCAGGGCTGTGAAAAAAAATATGGGGTTGAAGAAGTAAGAGTGGGTTTAAAAAGACACAAGAAATGACGTTGTTTCATGGAAACAAGACGGTGCCATTTTGTTCATTTTATCAACGACAAAAAAGTCGTCACTAGTTTTACTTGAGCCATAATTTAGCGACCCATAATTTAGCGATGACTAAATTCTGTTGCTAACTCATACCTAAAATATTACACTCTTTAGCAATAAATTTTTGTGGTCGCTGTATTTAGCTATGGAAAAATTCATCACCAAAATTGGCCTTCAATTTCAACACATTTAGTGACAGAATAATTTTTTCTCATAAAACCATCTCTACCCCCATTGCAATTGCTAGTGCCATTTCTTACCACCATAATTATCTATGGTTCTTATTTGTAACAATATTATGTCGCTAATTAAGCTGCTAAATTTTCTAAAATTTTGTTATCACTTTCAATCATTGATCTGAAGCTATTTGCTATGATTGTTGATCCGTCACTAAATTATGCCGCTATTCTTTGCTTTTCTTGTAGTGTTATGGATGGAACCAATGAATCTAACTCTGAATGTTTAGAGAGAATATGATTTTGATGAAGATTTTGTTTGCCTGTTAATCTGATGGACGAGTTGAAAGTTTTTTGTGTAGGTAGATAAAAAGGTAGTGATCTAGTTTAGAGGTATTGTTTGGACCATATACTGATAAGAATTTTGGAAATCCTGGAAAGAATCTAAGACTGGCTGTTTATCAGGTATTTTAGCTACCGATTCTAGTTTTAGAAGGGTGGTTATTGAGGTAGATATGGTGAGTTTTTTCTTTAGTTGCTTAGAGGATACAGTCATAGCTCTTATCATTTTATGAAAGTTTTCATGTTGGAGAAAGATTGGGTTTATATTAGGCTGTGCTAAAGTATTTGAAACAAAAGATTTTGGCAAAAGTTGTGTACTGGTAAAGGCAAAAGGGTTGAAAGGGGTTGTAACATGCAAGTCTTTTTCAATATGAGAAAGTTATTGTTTGAGCTTTGTTATATCCTCTTGCTTTTTCTAGAAAAGTGGCCCAGAAACTTCTTGTTGTATCATCTATATTATTTCTTGATGTGGAGACAAAATCTACTTTTGTAATTTAAGCATGAACTTTTGCTATCGGTTGAATTTAGTATTGACATTGGTTTCCAACTGATTTATTTTTACTTACACTTGATCTACCTTTAGATGAATCATTTCAAGCACTATATTTTGAGGAAAAACATTATCTGTCTACCAATTGAGGACATATTCACCAACAGTAATTTCTCTAGGCATGCCATGGGCAACATGACCAAGAGATTTTATCCATAGAGTTTTTATAACATGTTTATCTTGATCAATAGTTTCCTGAAGAGGTGGAAAAATCATATTCCCTTAGTTGGAACATGCATATAGCAGGAGTAGAAACATAATCTAATCAGACTTAACTAATATCTTGAGAAGCACAAGACTTTTGAATCCATGTTTAATGTGGCTCTTTTTTCTGGATCCATGTCAATCATTTCTTGTAGATTGGAAAAGAAGATGACACTAGCAGATCTGGCTCAAATGGTCTGTTTGTGGGTTTTTCCCACTGTGGCACCTTTGAAATTGGCATTAGAGTTTTGAAAGATACTGGCTTAGAATAGTTGACTATATTGTCATACTTTCCTAATGGTTGGCCAAATAATCCTATTAAGGGATCATTATCATCAAATATATTCTTCAGCTTCTTTTCGGATGAGTTTTTCTTTTTTCTCCTTCTGCGAGTTTGGGACTCTTTTTCATCATAAGAGCTATAACAATCATCTCATAAGCAATTTTCACAAGTATAGTCTACATCCAGTATCTTATGGTTTCCTTAGTACATGGCATAAATTGGCTTGCCTGTGGAATCAAAACTATTCATAGGAAGACAATTCTCTACTTCATAAGGCTCAATTATATATTGAATTGTGAACATAGAAGAACTTGGATCTGGTTATGAAGATTTGACAAACTTGTGTCATCTACCTTCTTTAGAAACTGGGATTCCTAATATTGAATTGGCTAGGAATTACTTTGAGTTTTTTAATAGTTTGTCACCCAAGTTTTAAGTAATAATTTTACAAGCTCGACAAAAAAAATTTGTCTAGGCATATGAACACAAGTTGGAACCTTTTGAGCATCTGCTACAATTAATTAAACATCATTTGAGACTAGAACATCTAAATCTAGGGCATGATTTTGAACCCTATAAATAAATTGGTAATGAAGAATTGTTGTTGTAGCTGTCATAACTTATGGAGCACCTGTGATTCAAACTTATGCTTTCAAGACTGAAAGCACATGAGGATCATCCATAGCTAAATTGAAATTGGGGAAGAAAGTGAACATTACTATTCCTGCATTTAATGTCATTTCTACAATACCAATAATTGTATGTTGATACTGCAAGTACCTTGTATCAAGTAAGACAAATCTGGAAAAAACTAGTAAACCTTTCCTTCAATGGTAGGATAATGTTAGTCTAGTAGCTCCAAAATGGAGATGAGAATATCATCTCATTTCCAAAGAGTAAAAAACTCTTATGAAATTTCCAAAGAGAAAAACTGTTCTTCTCTAATTGCTTTAATGGTACAATGATCAAAGGAAAAAAGATTGAACATATTCTTTAATAGTTTTGGATGTTCTTTTGACTAAGGATTTTATATTGGTCCTCCAAAAGGATTTGGATTTATTGTAGGCATCATAGGGGTTGAGACATAAGATTTCAGTAATTGGGGTTTTTTGTTCATCTATAATGTGTTGTAGTTCATAAAGAAAATCTAAACAACTACTTTAAGAAGTTTTGAAAAAAGAAGAATGTAGAAGAGAGATAGGAGCGATTACTGAAGTCAACAGTGTAAAATTTCTTTCCATAGAATATAATAAATGAAAGACTCCTCAATTTTTCATTAGTTTCGATACATACCTAATATACCTTCTTCTAAAAAAATAATCGGGCTTTGATACCAAGCATACCCTCTATGAACTACTATTGATTAATATGATTAAATGACTAAAATTAAATTTGAAAATAAAATGCATTGAATAGATAAGGACCTAATTAGATAAGTAAACCAAATTTAAGAAACTTTTTGATGTGATCAAATAATTACCTAATTTTCAAAGTTTCCTTTTAGAATTTATTTCTAAATGCTTATATGATAATTTAATGAGATTAAATAATGAATATTTGTAAAATTTTGCAAGCAGCTGAATAGTCCAAAGGTATAGTATCAAGAGCTAAAACCAAGTAAATGAAATGGAAGTAGATATGTTGTTTTCTTGATTACCTTTATCTTAATATATGTTAGAGGTGTATGAAATGATATGATGATATGATTATGGACTTGAAATATGAGATTGCTCACATATAGGTTTAATTTTGTTTTTTGTAAATAGGGTATGTGTTTGCCTTTTTCTACTTCTCTATTATATTTCTCTTCTCATCTCACATCCTCAATGTAACTTGAAGTTTTCTTGTGAAGAATTTATGCAATTAGATTACATAGGATTATAATAGAATTGAAGTGCAAATGAGCAAAAAGTTGGAGTTGGTGCAAAAAAAACATAAAATAAGAAATTATTTTCTATTTAATATTGTAATTTCATGCATCTACCTAGGTTTGACCTAGTTAATTCTTTCATGCCTTAAATATTTGGTATAGATATGTCTATAATTATAGGCATGTAGTTAAATTAATGATCTTATCATATATATATAATTCATGTTAAACATGATAAGACTAAATTAAGAAAATCCCCCAACAATATATCAAAGCTAATGTCTTCCATTAATATCGGAAGAACTAGAGTTCTTTTCAAGTATAGATTGTTGGGCACACCCAAACTAACTCTACAAGAATATATTTGAACCATGAAAATGAGATTTCTTGATTAATGGGTCCTCCTTAAATAATTGTATTAACTTATTACACACACTCAAAGTCAATGTGAATTAGTGACAATATTGGGTTAGTAGACATAAGTTGTACATGCATCAAGAGTTGATAGCCAAATAATTCTCTAGTTGTATGAAATTATGCAATTGATATGAGATACATACCAATTGACCTAAGATGAATTATTGGGCACACTCAAGGTTATTCTTAATAATGTTGGATACTGACCTACTATGAGATATTCCAACGAGTTCTCTTAGATTCATAGTGAGGGTTATGATTTTATAATAAAATAGTGGGAGTTTTATATGTGCAATTATGAAAGTTCTAATAATCATACATGTAAATGTTGAAACATTTCTCATTCTTTACATCTAGGTTGTTCAAATCATGCTATGAAATATGAATTTATGCCCGATTCTTAAGTTAAACAAGTTAATGACCCTAACTTTCTAGATTGGCTCGATAATTTGAGAATTATTCTCAAATTCGAGAAGATACCCCATGTCCTAGAAGAAGCTCTTCATTCTCCTCTTACTAAATATGTGTTCGTTGAGGAACATACAACATACAAGTACTTAAATAATAGTGAGTTAGAGGGTTATATCATACTTGCTTCTATGTCTCTAGAGGTTCAAAAACATCATGAGAACATTGATACAAATACTATTGTGTACCATTTAAGGGAGCTATTTAATTAATGGACTTGCATAGAGAGACATAAGATATCTAAGCTATTCTTTTGCTCCACGATGGTAGATGAGACATCTCTAATGCAAACTGCATTAAAGGTGAATAGGTATATTGAGAGCTTATTAGCTCTAAATTTTGTCAATGGATCATGAGTTAAGAATAGACTTAATTCTATAGAGTTTGTTCGATAGTTATGCACATTTTGTGCAAAACTATTATATGAATAAGATCTTGATATCAATCTTTGAGATGATAAACATGCTCAAAATAGTCGAGCCTTTTGTCAAAGAAGAGCAAAAGGTTGTGATGTTGGTGGATTTTTTTACTCTTAAAAAGAATAAGGACAAAAAGAAGAATAAAATGTCCAAAAAAGCCTAAGGTTAAGCGAATATGAAGGGCAAAGAGACTACGCCCAAGGGGATTTGGTTTCATTGTAGCAAGAATGGCTACTAAAAGAAGAACTACAAGATCTATTTGATGTCTCTGAGGAAGGAGAATGATAAGACGTTAGATACGCCTATTTCTAATTTAGGTATTTTTGTTATTGAGGTTAATATTATTTCTTATAATAATGTATGTGTATTAGATACCAGTTGTGGGACTCACATATGCACTGATGTGTTGGGAGACTAAGGAGCAGTAAACAACTCAATAAAGGAGTGTCAAACATGTATGTGCTACATTAGTGACATGAATTTATGTACTTTCTTTTCCAAATGGGCTTGTATTAGAGCTAGAAAATTTTTATTTTGTTCCATTTCTTATTTAAATAGAAAAGGGTTTTCAATTGAACTTTAATTAATAATAGTTGTTCAATATGGTTGGAGGATATTTTTTTTATGGTACTAGCACAATTTGCAATGAATTTTATATTCTTAATATGTCTAGTTCGATCCTCAATATCAATAATAAAAGACATAAATTGGATAACCTCAAACCATCCTACTTGTGGCATTATTAATTTGGGCATATAAACAAGAAGCACATGACTAAGTTATATGAGGCCAGTTACTTAAGGTCATTTAATTATAAATCATCTGACACATGTGAGTTTAATTTATTAGGTAAGATGAAAAATTCATTTTTTAATGGAAAGGGTGTGCTAATAGACTATTGGATCTAGTGCAGACAAATGTATATGGCCCAATATCTATGCACACTATAGGTAATTTTGTCTACTTCATTACCTTCATCTATGATCACTCACAATTTGAGTAGTTAGATCCAATGAGATAAAAACTAGAAGTATTTGAAAAGTTCAAAAATTCATAAATTAAACATATAAACAATTTAGCAAAAGTATAAATACATAGAGATTAGATTGAAGTGGAGATTACTTGACTTAGGAGTTTTAGGGTTATCTAAGAGATGAAATATTATTTCAGTTGACTCCACCTTACATGTTATAACATAATTGTATGGCAGAAAGGAGGAACCAAAACTTATTTGACATGGTGAGGTTTATGATGAGTTTTGTAAAACTCCCTAAGTTGTTTTGGGTCTATGCATTAGAGACTACTATTTACACAATAAATGGTGTACCATTTGAGTTAGTTGATATTACTCCAAATGAGATATGAAATAACAATAAACCTATCTTTTTTCACACATAAAAGTTTTGGGTTGTTCTTGTGGGACCTTCTCATATAGCTGTAATAAATCAAACTATATAAAAAAAATGTCATGGTGTTACATTTGGAAATTCGGTGAAAAATTTAAAACCTTTATAAAACATGGTCTTAAAAAAACATTAAAAACATATTTTATTTTAAGGTAATCTATTTTCTTTTCAAAACCTTAAGTTTTCAAGATTATATCAGAAAGTCAACCTACCATCACCGATTTGATCTCATGAAATTCAACCTTTACTAATGTGCTTTGCTAGGGCATTACCAATTCCTTAGTGGTATAGAAAAAAAATCACTTATGCCACATGCTATATTTTACTTGATGATTATTACATGACCAAATAAATCATGAATTAAAAACGATAAACTTAAGGTCAAAATTATAATTTTTCAATAATGGAATGAATTATACAAAAACTTGATGGCGGCCTCTTCTCTTCTTTGCCAAACTCTATATATGTTTCTCCAAACCTACGTGTGAGAAAATAACCCCCCCCCCCACACATATATATATATATATATACAAACATGCATTCAATTAGCAATTACTCACGTACTACCATTGCATTATGCAGACTTAACAACTTTAGTTATCATTATTCATATTCAACATATCATTTACTTCTTGCATGCATGCTTATTTAATTTCCAAATCTTAGGTATAAGATAGCTCAGTATAATGTCAGGTATTTAATATTTAAAGCACAATCTCATTCGAAGATATTTGCTAGACTATTAATCTATCTCATTTTTGCACAGGTAGTATGACATTTACATATCTTAAATTGGAGTATTATCTTTGCTATATTTCTTTGCGTTCATACACTTATTCCTAGCATAAAAAGTCCACATTTTATTTCATAATAACATTAATGTCTATGCCACTTTTTAAGAGCTAAGGTCTCAACATACAAATGTCTCCTATTTATATTCACTATATACTTACTTACAAATCACTTATAACATTTTTTAAGTAATGTTACAGCAACTTCTATGCATAAGCACCAACTAGCACATTGAACTTTTATCAGTTTTAGAAATTATGATAATTCCCATATGGCATGCTGAGTGTTTGTCAATTCAATATCATGCAATGATTCACCTAGTCATCATGTTTCTGATCATCATAAATATGCAAGGGGCATACATTAATATCGTTCAATTATGCTGCATACTACATAAAACATACTAAAAGAGCTGCATACATATTTTGACATAACAATTCCATAATCAATTATAACACAATTATGTAATGAAAAATCATTCATATAACTAAACTTTCATAATACATATCACATCATACATGTTGAATTATAATTGTTCTCATAATTCAATAATTGTGTTTAACATGAAATAGCAATCATTTAGTATTAATTGGTTTGCCCATATCACTCTAAACTATATACGAGTTGATTGATTGTAGCCTAAGTATTACTAGATTGCCGACTAATATGATAGTGCTTGATCACAGGCTAGAGTATACAGTTACATGACTATTTCTATCATGTGTCTAATCATAGCCTAAGAATTAATAGATCGCTAGCTAGAATGAAAATGCCTGATTACATGCTAGAATGCCTAAGATTCATCATGACATGTACTTATCTCTACGATTGTATCCCCTTAGTTGTATATAATATATCTTAACTCTAGTCCTAAGTTAGAAAAATGGGCTTATCTTGTTCAAATTCCACATTTCATATCCCAATATTGTCATCATCATCATTATATATATATATATATATATATATGTTCACACGAGTTGTTTTCATTCAAGCATATACCATGCTTATATATATTTGCATCATATGTCATAGTTACCATATTTCACACTTCTTTTATAATAGATTACTCATATATATATATATATATATATATATATATATATATATATCTATATATATATATATATCATTTATGTACATGTCATATTATGGTTTCATGTACATCACAACTCTTGTTTCAATTCATGTTATCTTTATCATCATTCTTTCTTATATTACTTATATTTATCATAACGAACATTTAATGAATAACATGTTCACGTCTTATATCAATGTCATCATGATTATATACATATACTTAAGGTAACAATTTACACTCATCTTGCATGTTCATATCATCATAGCATTAATGGTCATAAAAATCATCTGTTATCGTGTTATGATTTTCCAACATGTATCACACATCATAATCATTTCATTCTCATTTGATAAGTTACTCACTTACTTAACATCAAGCTATATGTTGAACCTTGATGGGTATTCCCAAAATTTTGAAGATAACAAATAATTGGATAATAGAGTATGCAATGTGTATATTATGTATGCTTTATATATGCCTTTTTATGCAAGTGGTTTTTTCCAATGATATATTATAAGCATTTTATGTTTGATTAAAACATACAAAGTATATTGATGGACTAAGTGAACTCCTTTGAACTTCTTTAGATTTATGCTTTTGGTTTGAGTGTGTAGCATGCTTGTGATTATTTGTATTAAATTCTTTATAAGCATATTTTGAGGGGGAGAAAACATTTTCTCCTTAAGCCACATATTGATAATTGGACAATAGAAAATTTAGCCACATTTTGTGTTCTAAATGTTTAGATAGTTTAAATGTTCCTTAAACCACAAAAGCTAGTTCATTCAAGTGGATTGAAGTTCAAAGAAAATTGAGAAGTCATTCATGCTCGTTAATGCAAATAGCCACCCTCGTGAAGATGCATTTTCACACTTGTGGAGGACAAGGTCACGCCCGTGCAGCTTATGTGTGCTAAACCTTGATATTCAATTGTTCATGGTTGTGAAGCATTTTGGCCAACCGTAAAGCACAAACTGTCATGCCCATGAAGAACTGTACAGTCGTGAAGGATTTTATGAATTATGCATAGAAGATTTCACGACTAGCTTCCCCAAGAATAGTCACGCATGTGAAGTTTTAGTCACACCCGTGAACTTGCATATTTAACATTAATAGGCGCGAACATAAAATTGCTTCAACGGATAGTGTTCCATTAAATGCATCCCAAACTGCTTTATTTCTCAAATGAAGTATAAATACAACTCATTTTTGAACTTCCAAGGGTTAGACATCAAATTATCAAGTGTATAATCTTTGTAAAGCCAGTTTTGCACTACAATCTTTATTGTAAAACCATTAAAGATATACTTTGCATTTAATTATGCATTTTGGTGCTTATATGTGAACCTTGAGTGTTATACCATGTTTTGATGATATATTTGTTACATTATGTGATACATGTCTGTATACCATGAAAAAATATGTTTTATTTGCATAAAAAGAATTTTTGTGAAACGAAAAGTTTTTTTGGAACTTGTTTTTTATTTTCTAATTTTTAAGGCTTCATGCCTGTGACTAGTGAGTCACAACCATGAATGTTTTTGGACAAAAAATTCCAAAGCTTTTCACATTTAGTTCACACTTAGGGTCACGACTTCAAAACTATGAAAATCGTTGTTCACACCCATGAATATTTATTCACAATTGTGACACATATAAGCCTTTAATTCCAAAGCTGTTCACCCCCTTATTCACGGTCAGTGTCATGATCTATCTTTCTCGTGAATATTCAGTATTCATGTTCGTGAACAAGTGATATATGAATTATTTTTCACTATTCTCTCTCAATTCTCTCTTTCCTCTCATGTCGACAGTTGCATATCCTTACTAAATTTGGCCATTTCTGACCTTTTTCTCACCTTTTCACACCAAATCTCTACCGTTTTCATCATCTAAACACTTTATACTCAATTTCCCTTGTTTTTATTTTAGTTTTCTCAATATTATCAAAGTTTTGAAAGCTTTAGGGTTTTGGCTTATTGATTTTGCCGACAGCGATCAATCAATTCTTTCATTTTTAAGCCTTTTCATTCTTTTTGATGTTCGCCATAGCTTCAAAAGTCAGTTCTTCCAAAGGAAAAAAGAAAAACACCACTCCAAGTTATTTGACATATTTTATTTACATGGTTCTTAGTAGCCATTACCATTCCAGGTACAATATACTCAAGAAATATCTCATTTTATCCTTCAGATCTTTTAATTGGGACTGTATCAAGACCTCGGGTCTGGAAAAAGATATGAAAGAATGGCTAAAGAAGTGTGTGTTACTAGAATTTGTCGATATCTACCAACCTACATTTAAGGTTCCAACCTTGGAATTCCTAAGCAACCTACAAGTCTCTCTGATTGGCAAGGTTTCATTCTAGCTATGCAGATATGAAAAGACTCTCATTGCCACAGAATTCACTGATTTTTTCATGCTACCACATGAGGGTTTGATTCATAAGTGAGGGAAAAACTTCTATCCCACCTTAGTTTGAGGATCTTTTAGTAGTAAATGTAGCTAAGATGTTAAAAAGACCAAGAGCACGCATATGACCAATCTGGTTCACTACTACATCCATCAGTTTCTCACATACTCTTTTGATACAAAATTTTGAATTGGTCTTGCTAGAATGGGTTCAAAAGCATGGGCAAATAGCCATATCAAAATGGTTTACCTCACATTCCTTTCCATCGCTATAAAGCCCAACGGTGACATTCTCATTTGGTGGTGAAGCTAGGCTTTTTGAACCTTTAAGATTATTTCTACATTATCATCCCAACTTCACCTCATGATCATTTTGATGTAGATTCTTTTTTCAAGATGAGAGCTGTTGTCCATATCCTCTACAAGGATGAGATCTTCTACAATTTTGCCACACGTATATAAGAGGTTACTTGGGAGGTCGATGGCTGTTATGAGTTCAAAGAGGGCTTACAAGGATTTCATGAAAAAAGAGCTCGAATGGAGCTTCCGGAGATCCCAGTAGATGGTTCTGAGGCCTCTACAGCTAGTACGACAACCTTTTCTTTTACACCAGACTCAACAGAGCGATTGATGGCCTTTTCTGGTGCTCGTTTTGACCTTCTTCAAGCGAGCTTGGATTCCTTTTAATAGTCTTTTGATTAGAAGATGGAGGATCTTAAGAACTTTATTGAGTCTTAAGTAGAGAGCCTTGAGGGTGAAGTGGCTCGTCTTCATAATCAGTTATCTAGCATTAAGCATGATCTATCCTAGCTTTAGTTTTTGCTTAGGAACTTAAGGATAACAAACACATGTTTTTTTCTTCTCTTCTTACTGGTTTCTTTTTTATTATGTTAAAAAAGGGTGAAGAATATGCAATATGTATTTTATGTATGCTTTATATATGCCTTTTTATGCATGAGTTTTGTTTAAATGATATGGTTTATGCATTTTATTTTTGATTAAAACATACATAGTATATTGATGGACTAAGTGAACTCCTTTGAACTCCCTTATATTTATGCTTCTGGTTTGAGTTTATGGTGTAACACCCTTCGATATAAATAAGAATAAACCCAATTATACCAAAGGATGCTACGATATACATGATTTAAAAATACCATAGTTTAAAAATTAGATGTAGAGGTCTAGTGGCATCTGCTCACTTTTCTCTAGATCTATACTGTAATGGCCCAAATACTGGGTTAGTCGTAAATTGTAGTCTCCGAAATTGATCAACATACCCGGGGGTCGAAAATTACACTCGTGGGTGAAAAATATTTTATTTGATCATTGGAAAATATAAAATTATGACTAGTCTATAGGTAAGAATTTGGAGTGAACATGGGTCAAAAAAGTCTTCAAAAGTCAAACTAAGAAAAAATAGACCCGATTTAATTAATAAAGTAGTTGATCATACTTTGAGCGGATTATAAAAAATAGCAAACAACATCTAAAATTTTATTTTAATACATGAATAGAATCTAAATAATGTTTATGATTATTTAATAGTGAAAAATGAATTTTACGGTAGCACCTAAAATTGATTAATCAGTCCGGATTTAGTGAGTAGGATAGAAAATAGACTCTGATTGAGTTGAAAATATTTTTTTAGACATGTAAAAATATTTTATGAGTTATGGAATCAAATTTGTGTAAAATTGAGTTTGGGAAGTGAGATAAATAATTTAGAGTGCTTAATTGGGCATAAATGGGTTGAGCTTTGTTTGGCCGAAGCCCACCCATCTTAAGCCACTATATAAAGGCTTAAATATCAGAATTCTCTAGAGAGAATTTTGCAATTCCTTCTTCCCCAAACTCCCTTTCTTGGCCGAACCATCTTCTTTTCCTTTTCTCCACCAAATTTCTTCCATTTTCTCTAGTTTTGACACCAAAATCAAACACCCTAATATAATTTCAGCCTCTCTAGTAGCTAGTGGAAGTCTATAATCTTCACTTGGAGGGCTAGAGTGGAAGAAAATCAAAGGAGACAAATTAAGATGCAAAATTGAGGTAAGTGAAATTAAGAGTTTTAAATTGGTTTAATGGTTCAAATTGATAGTTTGAGGTATGTAGATGATAATTATGAAGTTAGATTGAGTTAGAAAAGCAAAATAATGGTGAATTAATTAAGTGTGAATTTTGGCTATGGTAGGTGCACAAGGAGGTGAAGGTACTTCCAAGGAAAAGGCTAAGGAAAATGAAGTCTAGGAAGGCAAAAGGAAGAAATCAAGGTTAGTGATTTCAAAATCTACTTATTTTCATTGTTAAAGATTGAATTAGGGTTATGGAAATTAGAGAAATTGTGTGTTATGCATGTAATTGATAATTGAAGCTTAAAACATGATTAAGGGAATATAAAAAGTTGATTAGAATTGTTACATTCAATTAAAAGAATTATTTAGTGGAACTTGGAAAATATGACCATATTATGTGAAAAATGCATATTAAGGCATAATTACATTTTAGTGTAATATTATATTACACATGGAATAATGAATGTATAAATTAGTGAAATGAATATTTAGAATGTGAAAGAAAAATTTTTAATGATGAAAATTTAATATGGGTTGAAATAGGAAGAACAAGAAATTATTATTTTCCTTCCTAATTAGATCGAAATTAAGTCATAAAATGCAAGAAATTATGATATTGAGTGTGTAGAAATTTATTACAAAATTTTAAAATATATATTGAATATTTTCTAATTATTGATTATTTTATGCATGATATGAAATAAAATGGATAAAATGGATAAAGAGTGTTTAGTGAGTTTAATGACTTAATTGATTATTAATGATGAAATCTTAATATATTAGAATGGAAAGTGTGGAAAAAGACTATAGTTATGGTTGAATAAAATGTTAGGTAATTAATAATGTAAAAATAATGGAATTTATGAATTTAATGGAAATTGAATTAAAGGAATAATATATTGTCCTTAGTTATTTTTTTGATTGTTAAATCTAGCACAAAATATAATTGGCTGGCCATAGAGACATTATTGCCGCGATGCGGGTTATGACGACTCGTTTATATAGGCCAATGATAATTTACTTCAATGATAGTGATTCAGTGGTCCGTGTACAGTACAGTGCTCAAGTGGTGCTGCAAGGTCACTCTTCAGTATAGTGGACTTTTGGAGTCCACATCCTATGTATCTGGTCCAAAGAATTTCTATCAGATTGAAACTAGGGGCAAATGTGAATAAAAGTAGTAAAAATGATGTAAGTGAAAAACATGATAAAAATGAAATAAGTGAAAAATGTGAGAAAAATGATAAAAGTGAAAAATGTGAGAAAAATGATATAAGTGATAAATATGATAAAAATGATATATGTGATATATATGGTACATGTGATAAATATGATAAAAGTTATAAAAGTAATAAAGATGATAAAAATGGTCGAATAATAATAATGGTAAAAGTGCTAAATATGACAAAAATATTAAAATTGAAAAATGAAATATAAGTGGAAGAAAAATGTTAAATTATATAGTTAAAAAGAAAATAAATGAAATATATATGTATAGTCAGTGACAAACGTGTAAATAAATATAAAATAGTGGCATGATTGTAAATAAATGGAAATTTAGGAACCAAAATGAAATTTATAGCTAATTAAATATAAGAATGAAAACAATGCTATAAGGTTAATTGAGAAAAATTATTAAATTTATTGAAAATATTAAATAGCGAATTAAAAGTAAAGAATATTAAAGTATTGATAAAAAGAATAATAAATATATTAAAGAAAAAAATTTAAATAGTGTAGTAAATGTAATATTGCATATATGTATAAAAATATAAGTTAATGAAAATTGTTAGACTAGTAATCACTACTGGGTATTTTAATATTCATCACGTAGTTATTTGACCGCGTATAGGTAGTAGCAGAAAAAGACATAGGAGCAAGCGTACAAATTTTCGGAGTAAACAAAAGGATAAGATATAAAATAATATATTAAAAAATGACATGTATATATATGTATGAATACAAGTTTGTAGGAATGAAAGTATGTGTATATTCTGATAAAAATTATTCATGAATTATTATATGTGTAAAGAATGAAATGTTGACTTATGGTTGAATGAAAAATATTTTGTATTATATTAGTATTGTTGTGACCAAAAATGGATTGTGAATTATTTTTTGTGCAGGTGAGATAATTAATTTATAGCCGTTATGGTGCCGAAAGTTTTAGAAAAATAAAAATGATTAATAAAGTATTGATAATATTATGGTCATTAAATTAAATTAATTTTTTTTTGCAAATATCGGCTATAATCGTATAAGATTATGTAATATATGTATAAAATAATTGTTATAAGGGCGTCACATGATAAACTCTAAGTTTAATGATACATAAAAATTAGACAATAAACTACTTTCATACAACATGCAATCATTCAAATATAAATAGGTTATTGTAGTATTAAAATATTTATTTCCATTTAATACTTTTTTTTCATTTTTCATCTATGCATGCACCACATAATCAAATTACACAATTTATTTACCATTTCATATTCTTAAGTAAAAACAAGTAATTCATTTACATACACATATAATTTTCTTTATCTCATATTTATCTTATTTATGCCTATAACACATAAGAACTACTAATTAGAATAATAGAATTGGTCATCCGGGCATTTAAGAGTGATACCCGGGTATTACGGTATGCATATACAAATGCCATCACTAGAATTAGAATATAGGTGTTATCATTGACATTAATAAATGTGTCATCACTGATATTAATATACCCCCTGATTGGTATGTCAAATTATTTAAAATTATAGTTTTAAGCTAAGTGTCATTGGGTTTAATTCATGTTACCATCAAATTGTCATCTATTTTCTTTGTAAATCTCATTTTTTTCTTTGTTCATTTCATTATATTATACTTTTTCTCATTATCAATTTCATAATTCTCTTATTTTTTTTCATTCCATTTTGTTTTCATATAATTTGGTACATGAACATTACTCATTTACTTATCAAATACACAAATTATGAAAAATAGGGTATTCATGACCATGATTTCTTATTCACAGTTGTGAATAATGCCAGACACACTGCCTCACGGTCATGGCCAAAATGTTCACGCCCATTACATAAATCGCGACTCAAACCGTTAATGAATCTAAAATGAATAGTGTTATTTTCATGCAAAAAGTCATGCCCGTGAGTAAATTTTCATGCTCGTGAACAATTCTTTACACTCATGACTAACTACTGAAAAATTACACTTCCTTTACCATATTCACTTTGAGCTTTCTAAAACCATGAAACTACCATAAGATATATTTCTTGAAGTTCATTATTCAACATACAAAGATTTTACCACATTCACACACACTTCCAATATACTCATCTTCCTAACATATAATATCCAAAACACAATTACATATTATCACCTCCATCATGTTATTTTGAAATTCATATGCAACAATTCATTTTCAATGCATTACAATCATCAACTCACATGTCAAATATGTATATCATGCAATTTATAGTGAAAAATAAGCTATTGACTTAAACTATGCATTAACCTTTCTCTTTGATTCACTTTTCTTTCTATACTTCCTTTTCTTTACCTTTGCTCCTTTGAGCTTGTTCTTTGTTGCTTTGAGCTCCTAAAACATCATAAAACAATCATCAAAACTCTACTACATCATATCTCTCTAAATCCTATCTTCTCTCTTTAGAAACCCTAAACTCTCTTACTCTCCTCCACCACAAGCTCTAAATGAGCTCAAAACTATATTTTTCTTTGGAAAGAATTATAGAAGAGAAGAAGAACTTCTTACCTTCACTCTTTTTTCCACTTAATCAACTCGTTAGAGATTTCTCTCTCCTATTCTCTTACTATTCTTCCTTCTTTCTTCCCTTCCTTAGTTTTTCTAAGCCTTTTTATGCATAAAAGTGCCTTCAACTTGTCTTTTCCTCCCTTTTTTTTCTCTTTCTCTATCTCTCTTTCTCTCTCTAGAACCAAGCTTTAGCTATGGAGGTTTAGGGGCTAGCGTGGGACTGGTTTAAGGATGCAAAAAATGTGAGTAAAATGAGATAAGGAAAAATAACAAATTAAAAAGAAGAAAAGAAAAAGAAAATCCATATGTGGGACACACCATATATACCTTAAACTTCACATTTAGAGTACTTAGCACATTAATCTTCTTTTCATTTAGGGTGGCCAACCATTCCATATTTAAATGTCCTAAAATTATATTGAAATGTTAATACTTCATTTAGTCTTCTAATTTTTAATAATTTGCAAATTGATCACAAAACTTTCCAAACACTTCATTTAGATCCTTTACAAAAATTTAACTTATTTACACTTCCAATATGCTTCATTTAACATTTCTCATAATTATTAATCATTATTTTAATTAATTCCAGTCAAAATCTGAATTTAAATTTTGATTGGTTTGATGCGTTAATTTAGTGACACGTGCGACTCGATACCTAAATTAATATATATGACTTTGTGAATCCTTTGATTTTAATTTAGATCCTTCACCAAAATTTAACATCTTTACACTTCCAATATGCTTCATTTAACATTTTTCATAATTATTGATCATTATTTTAATTAATTCCAGTCAAAAATATGAATTTAAACTCTGGTTGGTTTGATGTGTCAATTTAGCGATACGTGTGACTCGGGATCTAAATTAACATATATGATACTGTGAATCCTTTGGGACAATATATTAATATTACTAGGTTCATGATCATGAATAACCTATTCACAAGTGTGAAAATAGTGTTCATGAGTTGCCGCCTGTGAACTTAAGCATGAAGCTCCTCATGAAAGCTTTTATTCCACTTTCAATTTGAAGGTCAAAGCTTCATGAGCATGAATATTTGTTAATGGGCGTGAAGCTAAGCTTTACAGATGCAAGTGGTGAAGCTTGCTATGACACAAGTTATGAAAAGGTTTGATTGAATTGAACATTCCCCAAATGCAGAGATTCAAAACCATGAATGCCTTTTCAAGAGTTTGAATTTGGGTTTCTTGTGCATAAAAATGTTGAAAAATAGAGTTTTCCTTTTATTCATATGCAATCTCTAAAATTGGACAATGTTCATAACTTATATCACACACATGAGAGCATATAACATCTTTTTCATCATTTATATGTCAATTTCAACACTTTATTCAACCAAAGCATGTCAAAACACATTTTAAATACATTAAAGGCTTGAATGCCAAAGTGTACATACCTTTCCTATTAGAGCCTTAAAAACCACTTTGTGAAACTTGTTCAAATTCCACCACCCTCTTTATTATAGTTCTTTTCTTCTTTAAGGCTTTTTAACACATAAAAACATTTCTTTTAACTTCTAATACTTAGGTTTTAACATAAAAATGCTATTTTAAGTATAAACCCTATAATCCATGCCAAAATCTCTTTTTTATGCCTAAAACCTTATCAGGGTTTTACTCTTCCAGCATTATAAATTTCATAATTGAGTTTTCTAGCCTAAAAACTCTTACTTAGTATTAAAACCCTAACTTTTGAATAAAAGGTCCTTTACGCACAAAAACAACATGAAAGAGGAAGAGAATAATGAGAAAACATGTTATTTACTTAGACCCACAAAATTTGGAAATGAGTCACCATTTTCCAACTTTTTCCTTCCTTCTCTCCTCAAAGTCGACCTTTAAAAGTTTATCTTCCTCATTTCTCAGTTTTTCCTATGAAAAAAGATTTATTTCTTAATTTGAGCTAGGTTTTTATGGTGAAGAAATGGAAAAGAAAAGAAGAAAAGTGATACCCCTTTTTATACTTCAATGCAAAAATTACCTCTTTGCTTCATGTGAATTGACAATCTTGATGCCTAATATCCAAAATCTCATATTAAAACTATAACATACACTGATATAGCTAGGAAGATCCCAACTATATAAGAGAATGCTATAAAGGTTTTTCTGAAAATTAGGTTAAATAAAAAAAATTATATTTAAAACCTGATTGTCATAATTAAAACCATTTTCAACAAAAACCAGTTTTAGCATAAAGATCCAACTGTAAAACATGCATCAACTTGATCCAAAGGATCAATATCATATAAAAGAACATGTTAGGCTCATACTAGCCTAATGTTTATAAAATACATCAATAAACATTAAATACATGTTTTGAGGTAAATGACATATACAAAGATTATAACCCATATCCTGTGACATGTACAAAAATAACAAAAGAATGCCTTAGATGAACACCCACCTTTAGATATGGATTTGCACTAACTGATCTCTGTATGGGCACTACTCCTCTATTCCTCAACTTCAGTCTACCGGTTACAAACTTGCATGTAGGAAAATACCCACACACTAAGAAATGTAATACTTAATAGTACATATGTGCATAGAAATTCTAAATATTATCATGTCATGTCATACCATCATTATGCCATGTTTATATCATTTAATTTGTGATTAAGCCTAGGAACATACATTCTAGATGTTCATTCTTTTTTTTTTCATATTAGCATGCCTACTTGTACCATCGACATGAAAGATATAAACATGCATTTATAATCATTTCTATATTTAACATATCACAATCACATCAATGACCAATGTATAACCTTTTTAATTTTACATATAATTGTCATAATCCAATTTACCATCTCTTTATTATATCTGCCAAAGATTCTAAGCTAAACTATCTGAATGCAAGTTGTGAAATAGAGGCATTCACAATTTGAGCGTAAGCCATACTATTCACTAACTGTATAAGCTCATCGAGACCCTCAAGTCAAGAGCATTTACAACCTGAGCTTAAGTCACATTGTGTTAGATACATATTTTGCACTTTTATTCTTGTAATTTTCATGAGTTTCTTGGGTTTGATTTGCTTAAGTTGGTGATTTTTGTCTTTCTTTATATCTTATGGTTGATTATGAGAGATGTGATTTACTTGTGCTTAATTTTGTAGCATTTGAGAAGTCTAATTGGAAGAGCTGATGTGTGGAAATTCATGTTTGGAAGCTATGAGAAAATAAAGCAAAGACATGTCCTAAGTTAGATTCGCTATTTAATTCTGGAAGGGAACTGGAGACAATTTCAGTTAAAGTGTGGGCACTTTTTTATTCTAAGTTACTACTTAATTATGACTCTTTATTAGGGTTAAGAAGGGGTTATAAATATTCCTTTTCCATGGCTATAAAACCATCTTTTAACAAGCCACCTTCACATTTTTCAAACCTGAATCTTTTTCTTTTGGCTGTAATCTCCAATTCATAGAGAACTAAACTCTTATTTCTAGTTGAAGGTTAATTAAGTTTTTGGAGTGTTTATTGTGATATCTATGCTTATTTCTTTTTATATTTTCTATTTCAAGTATGATATATTCTCTAAATTGATCTTGATATAATTGTTTAATTAATTGAATAAGAGGCATGTTATTTGATTTGTTATTGTCATTATTTGTTAATTAGATTGTCAAATCCATAATTATTTGATTTATCTAATATCAGTAACAAAAAATATAATTGATTGTGGACAAGCTTTCAATTTATGTTGTGGGAATATATGATCAGACTTAAATAAACCAAAATTATGTATTTTATTAATTTGCATTGGTTGTCTTCCTTATTTATAATGTTATTGTTGAGTTAAATCCTAAGAGTTTGTTTAGGACTGCTTAATAACAAGATAATAATTAAAGATTTTATTTTGATTATCAATTATCTAAGGGAAAGATTGGTCGCTAGAATGTGTTAGTGACTAGAACCATTGTATTTGAAATAGAATTGATTTTATTTGTTTCGATGATCAATTGAATTTCTCCAAAACTAATTATGCCTTTTACTAGAGTTTTTTCTCATATTATTTAATCTCATTTGATTTTTATGCTATTTAATTATTTCTGAAAATTATTTTAATTTCAGCTTTTAAACCCCCATCTTTTTATTAATTGTTTGGGATTTGATCCTGTTCATCACTAATAAAATTTTATAATTAGAAGAGTAGGTAATTTATTTTTTTTGGTTTTGGCACTTGACAAATTTTGGCACTGTTGTTGGGGATTGGTGTTTATAGATTTATTTCTTTTATTATTTATTTTTATTTTTATGACCCATTTCACTCCTACAGATTCATTATTATATGATCCAAAGATTGAAAAGACTATTTGTCACCTAAGAAATGAGACTAGAAAATTTTCCCACGCTTTTGATTCTGAATTTAGAGAATAAGACATGATGGCTGTTAGAGAACTCACTTTAAGAGAGATGTCCACACCTGACTTAAATCAGCAACCACTTCGCATAGAGTATCCAACTTTTGAGGTAGCTTTTGAACTTAAATATTGTCTTATTCAGTTACTTCCTACTTTTTGTGGACTTGCAGGAGAAGATCTTCACAACCATCTCAAAGAACTTCATGTGGTGTGCTCTAGTATGAGACCGTAAGGGGAAAGTGAGGAATAAATCATGCTATGGATTTTCCCATTTCTTTGGCTGATAAAGCTGAGGATTTGTTATATTACCTACCATTGGGTTCAATTACTACATGAAATCAGATGAAGAAACAATTTTTAGAGAAAATTTTCCTTGCATCTCATGCTACAATCATTAGGAAGTAGATAAGAGGAATCCTTCAATACCAAGTCGAGACCCTCTATGAGTATTGGGAGCACTTTAAACAACTTTATGCTAGCTAACCACATCACCAAATAACATAGAATCTACTTATTCAATACTTTTATGAAGGGTTGAATCTTCAGCATAGATACATATTAGATGTGGTTAGTGGAGAAACATTGGTGAATAAAACCCCAACGGTTGCTAGGGAATTTATTACCACTGTGGCTGTCAATACACAACTGTTTGGGTATAGGCAATAACCACATCCAAAAAGGATTAATAAGGTAAGCACTGTTTCTCTTGAACATAAAGTTGGTGCACGAACTTCTCTTATTCAGCAGATGGTCATCAGACAACAAGTGAAGACATGTGGTAATTGTTCTATCGAGGGTCCATCTTACCAGCACATGTCCTACACTTCTAGATAACCCCTTTGGGCAAGCAAATGTCGCTGGTGGATTTCTAAGTTAGCCTCAAAGAAAATATGACCCTTATTCAGCAACTTACGATCTTAGATAGATGGATCATCCCAATTTTAGCTATGGATCTAGGCCTAATAATTACCATCAGCCCACAAATCAATGAAAATCTCCTCATGTGCCTCAACTACATCCTAAATCAGGTATGTCCTTATATCAGATTGTTATTACTCTTACTAATAACACTCAACAATTTCAACAGGAAACAAGAGTTAGTATACAAAACTTAGAGAATCAATCAAGTTAGTTGGCTACCTCAATAAGTAACTTGGAACCTCAAAGATCAGGTAAGTTACCTTCTCAAACTATTGTGAATCCTAAGATGAATGGATGTACAATGATATTGAGAAGTGGAAAGAAGTGTAAACATCTAGTGAATCAGTGTACAAGCGGAATTTAAGGAAGAATTGGAAAAAGAAGAAGTGAAAATCGAGGCAAAGTCCAACAAACAACCTGTTGCCAAGATAATGAACCAAGAAGGGGGGTTGAATTGGATATTAAAAAAATTCTTAACTTTTAAATGCAGAATAAAAATTTAATATAGTAGGGATAGAGAGACATCACATAAGAAATTTATAGAGGTTCAGATATTAAAAAACCCTACTCCTTTCCTCAATCTCAATTGGGAGTTTCACCAACACACTAAGTGTTACAATGGAGTTTTACAAGCTCACTCTCAATTATGGTGTTTCTATCAATGGCTAACACCTAACCTAAAAATTCTCTTGTGTTTTAATGGCTCACACAATAAACCAATTCCTTATGTTTTATGGCTCATACAAATAACTCTTACAAGTGTTTCACTCTTAACCCAATATACCCAAACTCATTTGAGTAATAGATTACAAAGAAAAACACTCACCAACATATAATGCTCAAAATTTATGACCAAATAGATTTTTACAAAGAATAAGAGTTTTGTTGAAAGTAATTAATGCACAATGGCCACAACAAGATTTTGATTTGAAAGTAATTGTTGTTCTCTTTTTTAGGATTCATAAATGACTTGCATTTATACTTAGCGAATTATAGCTGTTTAGATGCATTTAATGCGAAAAGAGCCATTGAACCAACTCTTAATTTAGCGTCTGACATGTTTCTCTTTCCTCATTCACAGTCATGAATATGTGTATCATGGTCGTGAATGTTCTTCCAAGCCATGGCTCAGGTGGTGACTCTGACCATTAAGCATTCTGGAAGAATTTGAAGTGTTTAATCATGGGCATGACTTCATACTTTCACGGGCATGAATATCCTTCCAAGTCGTGGTTTAAGTGGTGACTCTAGCCGTGAAGCTCTCTGGAAGAATTTGACATGTTATCTCACGGGTGTGACTATCTTTCATGGGCATGACTGATTTGATCATTCTTGGTTGCTATGATCCTTCATGGTCGTGAACTTTAAATGTTGGAGAGTTGGCACTAAGCTATATCACGGGTGTGACATAATCAGTCACGGGCGTGAACATGCTATTTCTTCATATTTTGACTTTCAAAGGTAGTATTTCATTCTTGCATCATATTTCATACCTTATTCAACAAACTTAGAACACAAGTATTGTTAAATATATTATTGCTATTTTATTTGTTAGCATCAAAATGACATAAATGCCCCTCAAGGTTTAACAATCTCCCCTTTTTAATGGTGACAAATAATCTAACAATATGTGCTTTTGAGAAGTCTCCCTCTCAAAAGATGCTTAAGACAAAAAATAATAAAGTGCAAGAATTGAGGAAGTGTAGCATGGATCTTTGCTTGCTAGTTAGGTATATGCAAAGTATATTCAAAGTATAACAAATTGTTTACTTTTAACTAATTAAGTATATGCAAAGTATATGTGAAGTATATTCAAAGTATATCAAATTATTTGCTTTTAACTAGTTAAGTATATGCAAAGTATATGCGAAGTATATGCGAAGTATATTCAAAGTATATCAAATTATTTGCTTTTAACTAGTTAAGTATATGCAAAGTATATCAATACATTTGCATCCATATATTTGCATATTCATATATTGATAGGATCTCCCCTTTTTGTCATTAACAAAAAGAACATAAAAAATAAACCATAAAGCGAAAATGATGCAATTATTAATATCAAATAGAGGAAGTACAAAGTTTGGAAAAGTAAATTAAAATCCTACATTCACAATACTAGAAACTAGTAAACAAAATGAAAGAAAAAACTAAAACTCTAACTAGACTTAGAACTGGACAATCCATCTCTAAGGCGTGCTACTTCCGTCTCGAGGTTATCCATGCGAGACTCCATGAAATCTTTAGGTTTTCCAACCTCTCATTGATTTAAGCCTATAGTAGGTCAAAGCAATGTGCTAAAAGATCAGCCACCTACTGTGCCAAGTTAGGTGTAAAGACTGAGGATTGACAACCTTTTCCTCAACCTCTGGGGTCGTCGTTTCAACTTGGATTCATTTTCTTTGTTGGACTCCTTGGAGGCCATCTTTGAATTCATCTGAATCCTCATCTTCCCAAATAATTTCAACAGTTGGAGTGGTGAAGTGGTAATAGATATTATTCTCATGAATAATTCAAACCGCTGCTCCTATTTTTATAAAAGACTCAACATCTAGCCGGTCTCGAGGATGTGCTAGAATGAGGTTGAAGTTGTGCTCATTGAGCTTTAGGTACCCGAGCTCAATTGCAAGGTGAGTCACGTACCCACCAATCAAAATATCTCCCGATGGCTTTTTTGTAGTTGAGAGAAGATGATTTGCAAACCATCATGACAGGGCCACTGTTAGACCTCTTCGGGCCATCACCCGGAGGAAAAGCTCAGATTTACAGGTTGCACCATTGCTATCGCCTCTTGCAAAGATACTATAGGTTAGAAACCTATGTAAATATTTATGCACAGGAGACCAAAGATGGGTGCTTTTCGTCTTCTTCATGTCCCAGCTACAATCTAATCCTAAATGAGTCCATGCCAGATTGGCATAGAATTCCACCTCACTCTCATTGAGGATACCATCTAAGGGAAGTTTGAAGATTTCACCAAACTCTGTTGCTGTGAGAGTGTTTGGATGCTTGCAAAGTTGAAATTTTATTGTTCTGGTGGGAGAGACTTGCAAAGTGCTAAGGAATTCGAAAGTTGATTCCCGTAGCATTGGCTGATGAATATCTACAAACTCTTTAAGATGACAAACTTGTAGTTATTCCGTCATGCTTGTCTCACGATCGAGGGTCCTGATAGCATTCCACTCGAAGGATCGTGATGAAAGCAATGGCCTTTTCTTAAGAACGACATACCTCAGATGAAAATGCTTCGGAATGATGTTGAGAAGGTAGTCCGTGTGGCGTTTCGGAGCATCAGATTTCTTTCTTGTGCCTTTTGATGAGTCGGGTTCCATTGTTGAGTTGAGAATGGGTTTTTGGAGAGTGATTTTCTGACAGGGATTTTGAGGATAACCTTGTGATGTGATTTTTGAAGAAAGAAAGAATTTTTGAAGGTTTTTATAAATGGAAAAGGCTATTAGGGGGCCAGAATATGTGAGAAGTATTGAATGAGGGTGTTAAATGAGAGAATTTGTAGAGTTTGAAATGAGAGAAAATGGCAGAAAACTGTTTTATAGCTGACATAGTCACGGTCGTGAATAGTAAGTCACAGGCGTGAAATGTCGTGGTCACGGTTTGTTAATGAGGCACTCTAGGCATGATAAAGAATATGAAACAATTCATGGTCGTGACATTTAATAGTTATGGAGGTGAATAGTAAATTTTCACGGTGGTGACAAAATGAGTCACGGTCTTGAAGTACAATCTTCACTACTTGGGATCGTGAGACAACACGTGAAACAAATCGTGAACGATTCTGTAATTGTTTGGTGGTAATGTTCACGGTCATGAAGAAGTGTCACAGTCATGAACAAAGAGTTTCACGGGAGTGAAAGAAAAGAGTTATAGGCGTGAAACATAGTCTTCACTACCTTCAGTCGCGAAGTATGTCGTGAAACAAGGTGTGAAAGGTACTAGAGCTTTTGGCGATTATGATCACGACCGTGAATATATGTAACGGGCGTGAATTGCCTTAAATCTTCAATAAATAAAACTAAGTCTAAAACAAGAGTAAAAGATTTCTAAGGTGTTTCTATTCCTTTAAACATATATTTCCTTCAAGTTAGCCTCTTCATACCTTAAAGATTATACAATAACATAAGATAGAAATTAACATTCAAGGTTCGACAAATTTGACAATCATACTTAAGATAAGGTTAATCCATCAATCATACCAAGCTCTCTTCTTATGAAGTTAAATATTTCTTCATTAAGAGACTGAGTGAATATATCTGCCAATTGATTGTTTGTATTGATAAATTCCAATATAACATCTCCATATTGAACATGATCTCTAAGAAAATGATGTCTTATGTCAATATGCTTATTTCTAGAGTGTTGAATGAGATTCTTAGATAGGTTTATGGCACTTGTATTGTCACATCTGATAGGTATATGGTCCAAACTATGACCATAATCCTTAAGTTGTTGTTTCATCCATAGAATTTGAGTCCAACAGCATCCTGCTGCCACATACTCTGCTTCAACAGTAGAAAGAGCAACTGAAACTTGTTTCTTGCTAAACCAAGAAACTAAGCATTCACTAATAAAGTGACAAGTGCTTGAAGTACTCTTTCTATCCAAGAGACTTCCAGCATAATCAGCATCTAAATATCCTATGATATGAAAGGATGAATTTCTAGGATACCATAAGACTAGATACAATGAGCCATGTAAATATTTTAAGATTCTTTTCACATCATTCAAGTGTGATTCTTTAGGACACGATTGAAAGCGAGCACATAAGCATACATTATACATTATATCAGGCCTAGAGGCAGTAAGATATAAGAGTGATCTGATCATATCTCTATAGAGCTTTTCATTAATGCTCTTACCCTTTTCGTCTTTGTCCAATTTTGTTGATGTGCTTATTGGAGTCTTGGCATTTTTGCATCATTCCATTCCAAATTTCTTGATTAAGTCTTTGGCATATTTGGATTGGTTAATGAATATTCCCTCATTGCTTTGTTTTATTTGTACACCGAGGAAGAACTTAAGCTCACCCATCAGGCTCATTTCAAATTCCATAGTCATACACTTAGCAAATTGGCAAAACAATTCTTTAGTAGACCCAAATATGATGTCATCAACATAAATTTGAACAATTAGAATATCATGTTTTTTCTTTTTAATAAACAAAGTAGTGTCAACATTTCCCTTTGAAAAATTATTTTCTAAAAGAAAAGAACTTAGTCTTTCATACCAAGCTCTTGGGGTTTGTTTCAAACCATACAAAGCTTTTGAAAGTTTAAATACATGATCAGGCAAATTATGGCTTTCAAAACCTGGTGGTTGTTCTACATAAACTTTTTTTCTATATAACCATTTAAGAAAGCACTTTTGACATCCATTTGAAAGAGTTTAAAATTCATATGGCATGCATATGCTGAAAGTATTCTTATGGCTTATAATCTAGCTACCGGAACATAGGTCTCATCATAATCTATTCCTTCTTCTTGATTATATCCCTTTGCAACTAACCTAGACTTATTCCTAGTTATTGAACCTTGTTCATCTAGTTTACTTTTAAATACCAATTTACTTCCAATGATTTGATGTTCCTTGGGTCTAGGAACTAAGGTCCATACCCTACTTCTCTCATATTGGTTGAGTTCCTCTTGCATAACAATCACCCAACTTTCATCATTAAGAGCCTCATCAATATTTTCGGCTCAATTTGAGAGACAAAAGCAAGATTAGAATCTAAAGATTTAATATGAGATCTAGTACTTACTCCTTTAGTAGGATCACCAATGATTTGCTCCTTAGGGTGATCTTTTGTCATTTTCCATTGCTTTGGGAGGTCTTGCTTGTTTTCCTCTTGAATTTGAGGTAGAAAGTCATCTTGATGTGAATTTTCTTAATTATTTTCACCTTTTTCATTTTCAAGATCAAGTTTTTCCATTGTACCTACAACATCATCAAGAACACTACGTTTCACAAGATCAAGCTTACTAGATTTATCAAAAACAACATGCATAGTTCAACAACTAATGACTTTTTATTAAAGGCTCTATAAGCTTTGCTAGCGATGGAGTATCCTAAAAAGATACCCTTAACAGATTTAGAGGCAAAATTTCCAAGGTTGTCCTTGGTATTTAATATGAAATACTTGCATCCAAATACTCTAAAGTATGATATCATGAGCTTTCTTCCATTCCATAACTCAAAAAAAATTTTGTTTAAGAGTGGTCTTTTGAAAACTTGATTTGAAATATAACATGCAGTATTGCTGGCTTCGGCCCAAAACTAAGTTGGTAAGTCATACTCATTGAGCATTGTTCGAGCCATTTCAATTAAAGTTTAATTTTTCCTTTCGACCACCCCATTTTGTTGAGGTGTCCTTGGAGATGAAAATTTTTGTGAAATGCCAAGTTCTAGACAAAAATTTTCAAAGTTTTCATTTTCAAATTCTTTGTCATGATTGCTTCTTATTTTTGAAATACAATATCCATTTTCATTTTGAACTCTCTTTGCAAAGTTTTTAAAAGATTCAAAGGCGTCACTCTTTTGAGCTAAGAAAATTACCCAAGTGAATCTAGAGTAATCATCGACGATGACAAAAGCATAGTGTTTACCTCATAGGCTTGCAACTCTAGTAGGTCCAAAAAGATCTAGATGCAAAAGGTGTAGAGGTTTCGAGGTACTTATAATGTTTTTGGATTTGAAGGAGGACTTGTGTTGTTTTCCTCTTTGGCAAGGTTCACATGTCTTGTCTTTTTTGAATTTGACTTTTGGTAGTCCTTTTACTAGCTCTCATTTGCTAAGGCTTTGAATTAAATCCATGCTTGCATGACCAAGCCTTCTATGCCACAACCAGATTTATCACTAGTAATCACAAGACACTTAGAGGAATGGTTAGATATTTTGTGTAAGTTTATTATGTAGGTATTGACATCTCTACTTCCTTTAAATATCTCTTGGCCATTAAAAGAGGTTACAAGACATTCGTTAGAAGTAAAGATTACTTGGTTTCTCTATCACATAATTGACTTACACTCAACAAGTTATGTTTCAAACCATCAACAAGTAAGACATCTTCAATGAAAGTAGTATTATTAATACCAATAGAGCCAATGCCAATTACCTTACCCTTAGCATTGTTTCCAAAGGTTACTTTACCTCCATCAATACTTTTAATGTCATTGAATAGTTCTTTGTCTCTAGTCATATGCTTTGAGCATCCACTATTTACTAGCCAAGCATTTTCTTTTATTGTGGACTTGAGGCATACCTATAGAATCACAATTCAAGTATTATTTTTAGGTACCCAAATGAGCTTGGGTCCCTTGGGGGTTAGTATATGAAGGTTCCCAATGAGCCTTCCTTATCCAGCAAAGTTTATTGATATGACCAAATTTCATACAATAATTGCATCGTTTAGCTCTAATATGCTTTTTGGTCTTACCATGCTTTTAACTACCATTTTCCTATTAGGTAGAGTTTGTGAGCAATGACATACACATGCATGATGACTTGGTGCATTCCTAGCTGCATGCCTCTTATACATAAAAGATGATTGGGCTTTTGAGGTTTCTTTCTTAGGCTTGCTAACCCTTGACCATTCCTTTTATATATAGAGGATTTAGTGTATGTTGTGCACTTAGACCTTGGGGCTATTACTTTTAATGTGGAGATGTGGGGTTCACTTGACTTAACAAAAGTGGTATTGTGAGATGAAGATTATGTTCACTTAAATCCTAGACCATGTCTTATTAAAGGTGGTCTTTGAGACACAATGAGAGTATCTAAACTCTCCTGTCCTTTATGAAATTTTGAAATGGAGTTTCTAAGTTTCTCAACTTCTTTTTTCAAAACATTGTTCTCTTTAAGCAAGGATTTAGTTGAAGGTCTTGAGGAGTACTTATCTAATGATTTTTGAAGAGATTCATTACAAGATTTAAGCTCAAGATTTTCCTTTTCTAAAACTTCCATTTTGTTTTTCATACTTGAAATGTTATTTTTATAAGTATTGAATTTACATATATATTTTTCTAGTTCTAGGTTTAATACTTCTATTAAACTTTGCTCATCATCATTTTCACTATCACTATTATTATCACTACTATCATTATTGAATGAGTATGAGTAAAGTGATCCTACCTTATCCGAGACGCGATCCTCTATAGCCATGAAGCATAGGTTAACCTCTTCACTTTCATTGGCATATTTTTCATTTGAAGAGCTTTCGTCATCCCATGTGGCTTTGTGACCTTTCTCCCGATTGTCTTTTTGGTATTTATTCTTGTGTTTCCTTAGCCTTGGACTTTCTGGTTTGATATGTCCCTTCTTCCCACATTCATAATATTTTACCTCCTCTTTATTCCTTTGAGAGTCATTCGATGACTGTTTGAGATTTATTTGCTTGAAGTATTGAGAGTTGCCCATTTTCTTTTCAATTATTCTTTTCAGTCTTCTTGAGAGCATCACAATGTCCTCATTTGCATCATCACCCTTTTCTTCATCATCTTCAACTTCTTCTTGAGATTTTGAAGTATAGGCTCTTAGTGCTAGAGACTTTCTTTTTTCTGGCTCGGTTTCAAGTTCTCTATCTCTCTTTACTGCCATTTCATGTGTTAGATGTTTGCCAATAAGCACATCAGTATTCATGATGCTCATGTCTTCATTGGTTTCTTCTATACCAGCAACTCTTGAACCATAACCTTTGCGAGGAAGGCTTCTTAGAATTTTGTTGTTTACGTCTAACCATAATTTTCCAATATTTTCCATATGCTATACGCGGTTGGGTAGTGTTGTATTCTGCCACATTCTTCAATGGATAGTGAGCTTGAGAGAATTGTCATTGCCTTTTTGTTTTAGAAATTTTCTCTATGTTGAGGATCTGTTCAATCATCTCTTGAAAGGATTTCGTCTTCACCATCAACTCCTCTTCTGGTTGGTGGTGTCCATTCTTTTCGAACGCTATCCCAGACTTCAATTCCTTCACTGTTGAGATATGTCTCCATCTGGAACTTCTAATGAGCATAGTTTGCTCCATCAAAGTAAGGCTTGAGACTTTGGAATCCTTCATTGGACATTTCTTGATCTTTGCTAGTGCTTTTTAGGCTTCGATGCTAGACTAAGCTCTGATACCAATTCTTGCCTAGATAATGAACCAAGAAGGGGGGTTGAATTGGATATTAAAAAAAATTTAACTTTTAAGTGCGGAATAAAAATTAAATAGAGTAGGGATAGAGAGATACCACACAAGACATTTATAGAGGTTCGGGTATTAACAAACCCTACTCCTCTCTCAAATCTCAATTGGCAGTTTTACTAACACACTAAGTTTTTCAATGGAGTTTTACAAGCTCACTCCCAACTATGGTGTTTCTATCAATGGCTAACACCTAACCCAAAAATTCTCTTGTGTTTTAATGGCTCACACAATAAACCAATTCCTTGTATTTTATGGCTCGCACAAATAACCCTTACAAGTGTTTCACTATTAAGCCAATATACCCAAACTCACTTGAGTAACATATTACAAAGAAAATTTATAAGCAAATAGATTTTTACAGAGAATAAGAGTTTTGTTGAAAGTAATTAATGCACAATGGCTACAACAAGATTTTGATTCGAAAGTAATTGTTGTTCTCTTTTTTAGGATTCATAAATGACTTGCATTTATACTTCCTTAGCGAATTATAGCCGTTAGGATACATTTAATGTGAAAATATCCGTTGAACCAACTCTTAATTTAGTGCCTGACATGTTTCTCTTTCCTCATTCATGGTCATGAATATGTGTATCACGGTCATGAATGTTCTTCCATGCTGTGGCTTAGGTGGTGACTCTAGCTGTGAAGCATTATGGAAGAATTTGAAGTGTTTGATCACGAGCGTGACTTTATACTTTCACCGGCATGAATATCCTTCCAAGCCATGGTCCAAGTGGTGACTCTGGCTGTGAAACTCTCTGGAAGAATTTGACATGTTATCGCACGAATGTGACTATCTTTCATGATCGTGACTAATTTGATCATTCACGGTTGCTATGATCCTTCATGCCCATGAACTTTAAATGTTGGAGAGTTGGCACTAAGCTATATCACGGGCTTGACATAATCAGTCACGGGCGTGAACATGCTATTTCTTCATATTTTGACTTTCTAAGGTAGTTTTCCATTCTTGCATCATATTCCATACTCTGTTCAACAAACTTAGAACATAAGTATTGTTAAATACATTATTGCTATTTTATTTGTTAGCATCAAAATGATGGAAATACCTCTCAAGGTTTAACACAACCTAGTCTAGTACCTCAACCGACTTTTATCTCCTCCATTCCCTAGTTGTTTTTCCAAATCCAAGAAAAAGGAGCAAGAAAAAGAGATATGAGAGATGTTCCAGAAGGTAGAAGTAAACATTCCTTCACTTGATGCTATTAGGCAGATTCCCATGTGTGCAAAATTCCTCAAAGATTTGAGTACTAATAAGAGAAAGTTAAAGGGAAATGGAAAGTAAGTGTGGGAGAGACTGTCTCTACTGTAATTCAAAATTAACTCTTTCCTAAGTATCAGGATCTAGGTATGTTCACTATAACCTGTAAGATAGGAAATATTAAGTTTTAAAGAGCCATGTTAGATCTATGTGCTTCCATAAATGTCATGCCCTTTCTATATATTCATCTTAGAATGCTTGTCTTTTGAAAGAAACAAGTGTAATTATTCAGCTTGTAGATAGATCTACTGTTTATCCAGAGGGTGTATTGAAGGATGTACTTATAAAGGTACTTGATATGGAAGAGGATAACTCTTCTAATCTATCCCCTATTCTTTTAAGGAGACCATTTTTGAAAACATCGAGAACTAAAATTGATGTACATAAAGGTACTTTGGCTATGGAATTTGATGGTGAGATTATTAAACTTAATATCGATGATGCCATGAAATATCCCATGACATAAATTGAGTTTTTCCTCTAGATAATATGGTATCTAGAAAATCATTTTATGTTGGTCAAACGGTTATTCTTTACCATTTTCAGACTGAAGTTATTCCCAGGTATGTTACGTTACCGCTGGTTAGGTCCTTTTGTAGTTACTAATACTTTTCCTCATGGTGTAATGGAAATAAAAAGTTTAGACACAAATGAAATCATCAAAGTTAATTGTCACCATCTCAAGCCTTTCCATGAAGGATTCCAGGTTCATAATGTTGAAGAATTCATTCTGGAGCCCCCAAATTCCTCTGAATGATCAGTGAAAAATCATGTCTAGCCAAAGAATTAAAAGAAAGGAACTAATGGGAGGCAACTCAATTTAAAAAAATTCTAGCTTGTTTTAATTAATTTTCTTTAGATGTAGAAGCATTCATAAAATAAGACCTAGGTATGCCTTATTCATTATCTTCTTTTAAAAGTCTTTTCTTTCCTACTATGGTTATTCTTTATTCTTCTGGGATTTTAGTGTTCAAATTTTAAGTTCCCTTTAGTGTTAGTTATTTTAATTCATGGTACAAGTTCTTTTTACAATTATTTTTATTCAATTCTTATTTATTTATTTACTTATTTTTATTTTTTATTTTTTATTTTTTACTCTACTTGACCCTAGGTAATTTTCTTTTGTCATCACCCAAGCACCAAACAACCAACCCATCTTCTTCTAGCAATCTCCGACTATCTTCAATTAGAGAAATGCTATAAAGGCAATCACCTTTAGCACTTATTGTACAAATTTATTTGATTAATAAAAGACTTTTCATTAATTTGATTTTTATTTGATATATGAATTCTCATCACTCAAATTTTCATAATTTTTATGTACTTTGGCTTCTTTTGTATTTTTTTTATCTGTTGTAAATTAATTAAAAATTTAATGGCCTCATATTTAAGAAAAAGAAGTAAAATAGGGAAAAGGAAATATGTGGTACCTGCAGGCACTTCAGCTTTGGACATTGTTCGTATACTGACTTTTTCCAAACTCTTTCCAAACTACCTTTGGCTCCATTCAAGTATGTGCATTCTCTAACCTTAAAAGAGCTAAGCTTAGGTAGTAGTTTGATTGCATTGATTGATGGAGCATGTTGGTCTACCTTGTTTCACATTGATTGCCTTGCTTATCTAGAACTTACTTTAGAATTTATGTCTACTTTTGAATTTAAAACTAATGATTTAACTCTTTCGAAAAAGAAATTATTCAGTTTAAGATGTTAGGTAGATGGTATTCATGCTCCATTAATGATTTTAATTTTTTGATGGGATTTATTAAGGAATGAGATGTTGATATTGTAGACTATAAAACGAATTTTTGTGATTTTCCTGATGAATTCAGTGCTTCTAATGTTTGGAAGGAAGTATCATATGATCCTTCTCCTTATAATCCTTAGTTAAGGGCAAAAACTAAGCGAAAATAGAGTAATGATACAACACATTCAATGGATTTACGATTGGCCAGTGTTAATTGTGCCTCACAATATTTCAGTTTATATTGCGCACCATAAACATGTTGTAAAAATATTTAACGCCTTAAATCCATAAAATCATGCCAAAATGCTATTTAAAGCTCATCAACACACTAATAAGTATTTAACTCATTCTAACATACAAATCTCATAACTAGAGAATATAATTACTTACATCATATTTTCAACAAATTTCAATGCATAAAACATGCCAAGGTTGCAAGAATATGAATTGAAATGCAATATGTATGTAACTCTAAAAAAAGGGAGCCTTAACTACTCTTGAAGCTTTTTCAAGCTTGTGTCTCCCTTTGTGATGGGTTTACTTACTCACTAGCAACACCTAACATCACAAAAACATCATCATAAGTCTTTTATGATAGATAAGAATCTAAAACCAACCTAAAAATCATGTTCTATCACCACATTTCAGTAGCTCTTCTCAAAACCTTTGATTTCCAAGCTTTCCTTCAATTCAACAATAAAGTATTAGCTTCAATAAAGGTAAGGAAGATGGAGAAGAAGTCTAAGGTGTGTCAAAGATGTTGGGTTTTGAAGAATGAATCATATTCATAAACGCAACAAAAAATAAAATTTTTCAAAACCCAAAACAAAAGATCATACTTGTACCATTAAAACTAATTTATATAAATGTAAATGTTAAAAATTATACCTTGTAATTTTTATTTGTTCTTCAAATCTTCACTTTTTTGGGTTATAGCAAACCACAACAATCCACACTAGGATGTCTCTAATGATAATCCACGCGAAGAATGAAGAAGAAACTATCAAGAGAAAATGGTTTGAACAAATTCAAAGTGCTAGCTTCGAAAGTGTTCTTCAGAGAATTTTTGTTGTCTTAAAAATAGTTTTTTTTCACAAAAAATATTTTCATGTCTATTTTCTGCCATTTGATGTCTTTTCTATTTGAATCAAATTCGAAAACAAGATGAAAAGTCAAAAATGGAGAAAATGGTAACTAATGAATAGTAATTGGCCATAATTGGCCTAATTATGGCCAATTATAGCCGTTGGCCAACGGATGGAAGCTGTAGGCAAGTTGGACCTGTTGCGGGCTGCTGGTGGGTAGCCTAGCTGGCCCACAAGGTAGACCAGTAGCCTGCCTAGCCCGCGTGGGCCCGTGACACTCTCGAACAATTTTTTCATGCGATCTCATCGCAATCCATCCTAAAATAATTCCCTCATATTTTGGATCCTATTCAAGACCATTTTACTCATTCTCCATATCTTCAATGCATGTGACCCATTAGGTTCGTGGTTATGTTGGCCACTTAAATTAATAATAAATTTAAGCAGGTCATGAGCGGTATCTAGCAACACATCATGACCCCCAATTGACCAAAAAGTCAGTGGTTTGACTACGAACCTTTCCATAGACAATTTATGTGCAATTATTCCTTTCACCATTCTATACCCCACTTGGTTCAGAGTATGGACATGTGTCAATTTCCACTAGACTGACTACGTCACGTCTAGTCCAAGTAACGTTAGTTCTTATCCTTGAGGCTCATTACTCTATTAGATATGTCATTGAAGACTATTTTTATGACATTTCCACTCTGGCCAGAGATTCCTGAGTAATGACCACGACAAGAGGCCATGGGTATACACTCCTTCTATCAAGAGTGGTGAATCCTTTGTTGGTTACCCAATTACCTTCGAATACCTCAAGTTATATCCAATCACCACCCTATGAGCTACCTCTCTAAAGCAACAAGGAATAGTGTCAAAATACAGAATCAATATTCAAGATATCCTTGAGTACCTCAAGTCTAAGGATACTTGCACCATTGCTATGATGCGACTATTATTGACATTTGAATAGATTATCCATATGATTGTCTCATAGTTGGTCATCCAATGTACTTAGCTACACTTAGCAAGCATCCACATGTTAACTCTAAACATCTCATATTTATACATTATGAGATCTACTACTTGATCCAATTAAGAAGTGTAACATGTACTAGTCTGTCTGGATTAATAATGTCCCATTATTAATCCTATGACTAGGGATAATTTTGATACTAACACAATTATACATGATAAGAATCTCAATATCATGATCTCATCATGATTTCCTTCATGTTATGTTATGTATCAAGGACTTCATTAATTGATTTAAGATCACTTATCAATTCATATATCAAATGAACATCAAATTAATGAAAAAGCATTTTATTAATCAAATAAATTTGTACAATAAGTGCTAAAGGTGATTGCCTTTAGAGCACTTCTCTAACAAGCTCCCACTTGCACAAAAGCCAATCTCCTTTGTGTTTAATTCCATAGGCGAGTACATGAGAATCATATTTCTTTTGGGGAAGTGGCTTAGTTAAAGGATCAGCAATAGTTTGATCAGTGGGCATTCTTTCTATCTTTACATCATTCCTACCAATGATTTCTCTAATCAAATGGTATCTTCTGAGTACATGTTTGGATCTCTGATGAGACCGTGGCTCTTTTGCTTGCGCAATGGCTCCATTATTATCACAATACAATTGTATTGGATCAATAATGCTGGGAACCACACAAGTTCTGTGATGAATTTCTTTATCCAAACTGCTTTCTTTGCTGCTTCAGAAGCTGCAATGTACTCTACTTCGGTTGTGGAATTAGCAGTCATTTCCTGTTTGGAACTCTTCCAACTAACTGCTCCACCATTTAGTGTGAATATATAACCTAATTGAGATTTTGAGTCATCCTTGTCAGATTGGAAGCTGGCATCGGTATACCCGCTCACAGTAATATCTCCATCTCCATATACCAAGAATACATCCTTAGTTCTTCTTAAGTACTTAAGGATATTCTTGATAGCCACCCAATGACCCTCACCAGGGTCCGATTGGTATCTACTCGTAACACTTAGAGCATATGATACATCGGGTCTTGTACATATCATAACATACATGATTGATCCTATAGCTGAAACATATGGAATCAAACTCATGTTTGTCCTTTCATCTTGTGTCTTTGGACACAAAAACTTTGAGAGAGTATTCCCATGGGTCATGGGAATATATCCCCTATTCGACTGCTCCATGCTAAACCTCTTTAGCATTTTATCTATGTATGTAGACTGTGAAAGACCAAACAATCTTTTAGATCTATCTTTATAGATCTTTATCCCTAAAATATAGACTGTTTCTCCAAGGTCTTTCATAGAGAAATTCTTGGATAACCAAATTTTGACTGATGTGAGGCTGAGACATCATTTCCCATTAACAATATGTCATCTACATATAACACAAGAAATACGATTGCACTCCCACTAACCTTCTTGTAGACACAAGGTTCATCCAGATTTTGTAAGAAACCAAACTGTTTGATTATCTCATCAAACCGAATATTCCAACTCCTGGATGCTTGCTTTTATCCATAAATGGATCTTTGAAGCTTACATACCTTTTTGCCATCTTTGGATATGAAACCTTCTGGTTGTGTCATGTACACATCCTTAGTCAGATTTCCATTAAGGAAAGCTGTTTTCACATCCATTTGTCATATCTCATAATCATAATGAGTAGCAATGGCTAGGAGTATCCTTATGGATTTAAGCATAGCTACTGGGCTAAAAGTTTGATCGTAGTCAATTCCTTGTCTTTGACGATAACCTTTAGCAACAAGTCTAGCTTTATAGGTAATTACATTACCATCCATGTCAGTTTTCTTTTTGAAAACCCACTTGCACCCTATAGGCTTTATTCCTTCGGGTGGGTCAACCAAAGTCCATACTTGGTTTTCATACATGGAATCCATTTCTGACTTCATGGCTTGAAGCCATTTTTCAGATTCTGAACTATTTAGAACCTCTTCATAGGTTGTAGGCTCATCATTTTCTATGAGCAATACGTCGTTCTGTTCACTAATGAGAAATGCATATCTCTATGGAATAGTACGTATCCTACTTGACCTATGAAGCTCTTGTGCTTCAGAAGGTTGAGCTATTATATCATCTGTATGAGTAACAAGCTCGGGTTCAGGCAGTTGATCAACATCTGTTTGAGCATCTTGAACTTCCTCAAGTTCAATTTTGCTCCCACTATCTCCTTTTAGAAGGAATTCTCTCTCTAAAAAGATAACATGTCTTGAAACAAAAACCTTTTGTTCCAAGGGGTGGTAAAATTGATATCCATATGATGCTTTTGGATATCCCACAAACAGACATCGGTCAGACTTAGCTTCTAGCTTATCTGACATTGTCCGCTTCACATAAGCAGGACAACCCCAAATTCTCATCTAAGAAAATGTGGGCCTTTTGTTATACCATATCTCATATGGAGTAACATCAACTGACTTTGAAGGAACTCCATTTAATATATAAATGGCAGTCTCTAGTGCATAACGCCAAAAGGATTTAGGCAATTCCGCAAAACTCATCATAGACCTTACCATGTCTAATAAGGTTCGGTTTCTTCTTTCAGCCACACCATTGTGTTGTGGAGTGTAAGGTGGAGTCCATTGAGATAAAATTCCATTATCCCTAAGATAATCTAGAAAATTTTGGCTCATGTATTCACCTCCTCGATCTGATCGAAGTGTTTTAATACTTTTGCCAAGTTGTTTCTCTACTTCATTTCTGAATTCTTTGAACCTTTCAAAAGCTTCAGATTTGTATCTCATAAGATACACGTATCCATATCATGAGTAGTCATCGATAAAAGTAATGAAGTAGATGAAACCACCTCTAGCGTGTGTAGACATTGGACCACATACATCTGAATGTATTAAGTCTAAAAGTCCATTAGCACGTTCACCCTTTCCCTTAAAGGGTAATTTAGTCATCTTGCCTAGTAAACAAGATTCACATGTGTCATATGATTCATAATCAAATGACCCCAAACTACCACTTTTGTGTAGCTTAGCCATGTATTTCTCACTTATATGACCAAGACGACAATGCCATAAATAAGATGATTTCAACATATCTTGTTTTTGCCTTTTCTTATCATTGATGTTTAAAATTGGATTTGACATATCTAATATGTATATTCCATTGCATCATGTACCATTAGCATAAAGAATTCCATTCAACATAATAGAACAACAATTGTTACTAAAAGCTAAAAGGAAATCATCTTTATTTAGACTTGAAATAGAAATAATGTTTTTAGTCAAAACAAGTACATAATAGCAATTCTCCAAATTTAATATAAGCCCACTAGGGAGGGTCAATACATATGTTCCTATAGCTAATGCAGGAACCCTTGCTCCATTTCCAACGCGCAGGTCTGACTCTCCCTTATTGAGCTGTCTACTGTTCCTTAGGCCCTACATATTAGTGCATATATGTGAGCCACAACTGGTATCTAATACCCATATATTATTATTGGAAACAATATTAATTTCAATGACAAAAATACCTGAAGTAGATGGAGCATCAGATGCCTTCTTCTTCAAGGACTCCAAGTAAGCCTTGCAGTTTCTCTTCCAATGGCCATCCTTGCCACAATGGAAGCATGTCCCTTTTGGAGCAATCTCCTTGGCCTTTTTCTTGTCCATGCCTCCCTTAGGCTTCATCGACTTCTTCTTCTTCTTAAGGTTCTTCCTTTTAGAACTTGAAGAGTCCACCAGCATAACAGCCTTATTGTTCTTCTTGACAGATGGCTCAGCTGTTTTAAGCAAGTTAATCAGCTCAGGAATAGCGGTAGAGATTTGGTTCATCCTATAGTTAAGAACCAAATGTGAATAACTATCAGAAAAACTCGTTAGAATTAAGTCAATACTTAATTCATGGTCCATCACAAATCCCAAGGTGGCCAACTTCTCAATATAGCCATTCATTTTCAATGCATATTGCACTAGAGATGTCCCCTTAACCATCTTAGTGCGGAAGAGCAACCTTGAAGTTTCGAACCTTTCGGAATGTGCTTGCTCATCAAAAAGCTCTCTTAGTTGGTATACTATGGAATTAACATCCATAGCCTCATGTTGTTTTTGCAACTCAGCTGACATAGTAGTAAGCATAATGCAGCTTGCCATCTCACTATCATCGAGATGCTTTTGATATGCCTTCTGAACATCTTCAGAAGCATTAGCAGTAGGGGGATTAGGGAGTGCCTCATCTAGGACATAGACAATCTTTTCAGATTTGAGAACTATTCTCACATTCCTTAGCCAATCCAAAAAATTGGGCCCAGTCAACTTATTTGATTCCATTAGCGATCGCAAATTCACACTTGTCATGATGATGATTCTAGCAACCTAGATGTAAAATAGAACATGTTAGAATGTACATAAAATGCATGTTTATTAGGTCTTTAATAAATCGCATTATGACTCCCACTATTTTATAGCGAATCCATAGCCCTCACTATGAACCTGGGAGAACTTATATGGAAGTTCTCCTAGTGGGTCGATATCCAACTAGCTAAGAATAACCTTGAGGCAACTCAACAAGTTATCCTTAGTTTGGTTGGTAGGTATCTAATCCATACCAATTGCATTATTCATGCAACTATCGAATCTTATGCTATCAACTTATTGATGTGTGCACATACATTAGGCTTTCGACTCTTGATATGTGTACATCTCATGTATACAAACCCAACTTCACCTCCAATACACATTAACTTTGGCGCAAATCCAACAAGTTAATAATATCGGTTAAGTCTAACCCATTAATCGTGAAATCTAATTTCAATGGATTGAACATATTCTTATAGAGTGAGCTTGAGGCAACTCAACAACCCTAACTCTAGAAGAACTCTGGTTCTCCCCATATTAATGGAAAGCATAAGACTTAATTGTTTATTTAGTGAGGGATTTCTTTGTTAAGTCTCATCGAGTTATTATTTCATGCTTTTATATATCATACATTCATCACATTGATATATAAAGATAGTTACATTAACTATATGGCTTGATTATGGACATACTAAAGTCAATCTCTTGAGCTAAAGAGAGATTGACTAGGTCTTACCTAGGTATATGCATGAATTTACAACCCAAAATAGAAATCAAATTCCTATTTCTAAGTCTTCTTGTTTATGGTACCAACTCCTTTGCTTCTTGCTCCTTTGTATCTTCATTCTATCCTATTCCTATGTAATCTAATTACATATTTCAAATTATAGAAAACCTCAATTTACATTTGAGGGGAGTAAGATGAGAAGAGAAATATATAAGAAAGAAAAAGAGGTAGGGACACGCAGGCTGAACCCGTAACTCTGCCAAAATAATTTATGAATCTAATATTAATTCATTATTAATTTCTATATATTATAATATAATTGAGAAAATTTTAAACTATACCTGCTAGTGTTTTTCTACTTAAGGCATCGGCTACTACATTGGCTTTGCCTGGCTGATAGTCAATAATGCAATTATAATCCTTTATTAACTCCAACCGGCGTCTTTTCCTTAAGTTCAATTCCTTTTGTGTGGGCAGATATTTGAGGCTTTTATGATCTGTATATATGTAGCACCGCTCGCCATACAAATAATGTCGCCAAATTTTCAAAGCAAACATTATTGCTACCAACTCCAAATCACGAGTAGGGTAATTTAGCTCATGAGGCTTCAATTGCCTAGATGCATAAGCAAATACTTTACCCTCTTGCATTAATACACACCCTAGCCTATTATGAGAGGCATCACTGTATATCACAAAGTCTTTCCCTGACGTAGGTTGGGTTAAAATAGGTGCCTCGGTTAACATGGCTTTTAGTTTCTCAAAGCTTGCATGACACCGATCTATCCACTCAAACTTAGTTTCTTTTCTGAGCAACTTGGTAAGTAGTGCTGCTATACTTGAAAATTTCTTCACAAACCTTCTGTAGTAGCCAGCTAATCCAAGGAAACTCTGGACTTCTGTTACATTGCGAGGCGACTTCCAACTTAGAATGGCTTTTATTTTATTAGGATCAACCCGAATTCCTTCAACTGAAATAACATGCCCTAAGAATCCCACTTTTTCCAACCAGAACTCACATTTTGACAGCTTTGCATACAATTGATTTTCCCTCAAAGTCTGCAGTACTACACTGAAATGTCTGTCATGTTCTTCCTTATCCCTCTAATACACCAGGATATCATCTATAAAAACTACCACAAACTGATCAAGGTAAGGCCTAAAAATCATGTTCATCATATCCATAAAAGCAGCTGGTGCATTCGTTAAGCCAAACGGCATAACAAGGAATTCATAGTGGCCATAGCGTGTCCTGAAGGCTGTTTTGGATACATCTAATTCTTTGATTTTCAGTTGGTGATACCCGGATCTAAGATCAATCTTGGAGAATACTCCTGCTCCCTTCAATTGATCAAACAAATCATCAATTCTAGGTAGTGGGTATTTATTTTTAATCGTCACCTTGTTCAATTGTCGGTAATCAATACATAATCGTAGGGTGTCATCCTTCTTTTTCACAAGCAACACTGGAGCACCCCATGGTGACACACTAGGTCTTATGAACCCCTTGTCTAGCAATTCCTGCAATTGAACCTTTAACTCTCTCAATTCTGCAGGTGTCATTCTATAAAGAGTAATTGATATCGGGGCTGTACTAGGAATCACATCAATAGCAAATTCTATCTCCCTATCTGGTGGTAACCCCGACAAATCTTCAGGAAATACATCTGGGAACTCACACACTGTGAATATGTCCTTGAGTTCTGAGCTCCCCTTCCTGGTATCTATCACATGGGCCAAGTATGCCTCACATCCTTTTCTAATGTATTTATGAGCTTTTAATGCAGAAATAACACTGGTCAAACATGTTTGACCTTCACCTTGAATGATAATGTCATCCTGCCTAGGAATTTTAGGTATGACTTTTCTAGATCGGCAGTGAACTATAGCTCCATACTTTGTCAACCCAATCCATACCCAAAATAGCATCAAATTCATGAAAAGTTAATTCTATTAAGTCGGCTGGAAATTCTCTACCGTGAATTATTATTGAACTATTTCTATAAATCTGATTCACTTTCACACTATGTCACAGCGGATTGGTCACAACTATCTCATATTCTAAGGTCTTAGGTATCATGTTCCTTTGTCTAAGTGAAACTGTGCTTATGTATGAATGCATGGAACCATGATCTATCAATGCATGTAAATCAATATCAAATAAAGATAATTTACCAACTATGACGTCTGGTGCATCCTGGTCCTCACGGGCTCTCATCACATATGCCCGAGCTGGAGCTCTACTACCTCCGGGTCTATCAACTGTCTCTGATACCCCCTGACTCTGTCCTATACGACCACCTCTAAATTGGCCTCGACCTCTACCACGACTCTGTACCGATGTCATAGTTGGTGCTGTTCCATACAGCCTGTACTAAGTCTAGGACAATCTCTCTTCATATGGTCAGTAGCTCCACATCTCAAACATGCCCCAGTCAACCACCAACACTCTCCTATATGAGCTCTACCACAATGCTGACACAAAGTCGGAGCTGGTCTCTTGGGAAATGATGTTGGTGAACTAGCAGATGATGCTGCGGGTCTAAAGTGTTGACCCCGCCTACCAAAAAAGTCTGCCTAGCCACCCTTGACTGAAATGGTCTGGGTACTATTTGTCCTTTCCTACCTAATGTCTGGGCCACACTAGCTGTTGATTTCTTGGAAAACTCTTCTATCTTCAGCTTCTTCCTTCTTTCTACACTAATGGCAGAGGACACTAGTGTAGCAAAATCTGTATGCTGGTGTGAAGCCACTAAATACCCAATCTCCTCATTGAGACCATCTTCAAATCTATGACATTTATCAGCTTCATCTCCAATAATCCTAGTCGCATACTTGCTCAGCCTGGTGAACTCCATCTCGTACTCAGCTATTGTCATATCACTCTGCTTCAAATTCAAAAATTCTCGCTTTTTCTCATCAACATAAATTCTTGGCACATATTTCTTTTTTAACTCTACCACAAAGAAATCCCATGTATGAGGAGGGGTTAGAGTCTGAGGTTTCGCTAACACCAACTTCCACCAGTCATAGGCATGCTCCTAAAGGAGGGATACTGCATATCTGACCTTATACTCCTCAGGACACTGCAACTCCACAAAAACCTGCTCTGTCTTTTCCAACCAAAATTCTGCTGCTACTGGGTCATCCTCTTTCTTGCCTATAAAATTTGTAGCCCCATATTTTCTTAATTTATCAATTTGGGGTTTTGGTTGAGGTGGGGGAGGTGGTGGAGCTGGTGGCGGCACAACTTGTGCTATCTGCTGTAACAAGGTAGCCATTTGTTGCATAAGGGGTACCTGACCTAGGTTAACCTGTTCTTCAGCATATTGTGGAGCTATAACACTAGGCTTTGAGGCTCTAATTGATGCTGACTGCTTATGAGTAGCCGAATTAGCGATATTATCACCCTTTTGTACTTGACTTTGTCTTGATTCTGAATCCATTAAAACCTATATTGTCAGAAGAAGGGTCTCTTATTAGAATATAGCAGCTTAAAACAATGCAAATACTGAAAACATGCACTTATCTTCCCATACCCACTAAATAAGAATCATTAAAACCTATGACTCTGATACCAAAAATTGTAACACCCCCTTACCCCAATTCCGTTCAGCAGGGTAAGTGAGCAATACCCTTCTAACTGTTTTTTTTTTATAAATTTAATGAAATGAAGTAACATTTTTTTTAATGAAAATATTGCAAACACCAAAATAAAAATTATTACAAGCACAAATATTTAAAATTTTATTTATTTATAAAGTACATTAATTTACATTATAATTCATGTATATAATACATACTATGGGAAATAAAACCATAATTTAATTTACATAATTTTTTATAAAATATAACAAAAAGAAACCCCAAAGTTTTTTACTGCTTCCTTCCGGGTACCCTTCTTCTTATGACAATGCTAATTTCTACGGCTACCCTTCTAAACCTGCACGAGAGGAAACCACCCGCGCTAAGCTAATAGCTTAGTGGTGCTTCAATGATAAAAAATTTTACATATATATATATATATATATATATATATATTCACATATTAATTAACCATTTAATAAGTAAGACATAAAATAAATAATTATATACAATCAATAAATTTCAGCAAATACTCAACATTGAACAACTTGAATTCATATAACATTTATAAAAAATCGCGTACTTCAATTTTATTATTGTTGTTGTTGTTGTTATTATTATTACTATTATTATTATTTTCTTGTGCCCATAACACCTATAACCGAACTAACTAATAGGAATAACGGGGTTGTCATTCCCGACTTCCATAATATAATGCCGAGCGCTTTTATAATAATGTCATTACCGGCTTTTGTTATATTGTCATTACTGGCTTAATAATTTTGCACCGAGCACATTTATAAATTGCCATTATTGGCTTTCATATTTGGCACCGAGTGCCTAAATCCCCTGATTGACATGCCAAACTATTATCTATACTAGTTCTAGCCTAGGTGTCTTTGGGCTTAACTATTTTTATTTTAATTCCCAATATTTCAAAAATGTCAATATTATTCAACTATCATAATCATGATTATTTAGTTTTGTTCTTTATTTTCATTATTATTGCACTAAAATCTCACATATAAATAATTTGTTAAACATTCATAACTATCATTAGAATAATTATTCACATTAATTATTATATATAATTATCACAACACATGCACAACTCCAATATTTCATAATTTTACCTATGACAGATTTCATACCTATTTTTTGGCTTTATGTTTAGCCCATTTATAATTCGAATTTAAAATTATGGTCTTCTAAAAATTTTCAGATTATTCTCTTATCTTTCAGATGCATCAAAAAGCACTAAAATAACATTTTTCTTTCAAAAGTTATGGTTAATTTAATACTGAATCATCATAGATATTTCTGCCCAGAATTTTCTGGACAGATTCTAGGTTTGAACTTCATGAATTTTTCTGGGCAAATATAGACATAATTAGATGTTATAGACTAAATACAAATTAAATCCCTATGTCTTAGCTTTCATTTCCAACATATAACATAGAAAAAGGAGTTCCATAACTCAAGTTATTATCAAAATAGATAGAGTTGTTCCTGTAATTCTGTACCCGAGCCATCAATTGGCATCAATCCATATTTCAACCACATTCATCATTTGCATTCATTTTAATACTAAAATTTTCAGAATTACAACTACATTCATATGTCTCAATTATTTCACACCATTTGGTCCCATTTCCATATATAATATCAAAATTTACAACAAATCACATAACATCTCAAAAACACAAACATAACAAACCTTAACATATAATTCCATACATATTAACAACATGCAAAATTTTTATCAATGAAGCACATACCTAATCAGCCTTGGTTCTTCCCTTAAACCTTCTTTTCCTTCCCTTATTAGATAGTTTTCTCCTTGCCTTTGTCACTTTCTTGAGGGCCTCTCACTTACTCATTGATTTTTCCTACACAACCATACCATAACTCAATTCCAACATCCAATTTCAATGTTTTTCATGTCTGCATAATATTCTAATGCTCCTAATATGTTTTACACCTTAATTGAGCTAAAATGTACTAAGGTTAAACTTCCTTCTTCATATGCCATGGCTGCCCAAAAACCATATCCTAGTTCCTAATTTATTTTCTTCAATTCAACACTCAATTCATAATTAATCAATCACCAATTGTGGTATTTCTATGCTAATTTCAATTTCCCCTAATTTCTTTAACTATGGAAGCCCCTCCTTCATCCCTTAACATCATTTTTCTTTAGTTTTTAATTCATAAAACAATTCATTAACATCAAATATCATCAATTCAAAGTCTAATTACAGTTTCCATCAACTAATCACAAACTAAATTTTCTAAGTTCAATCTTGCAACATAACCTATATCTATCAACCCTAATCACATTTATCATTAATAAGAAGAATAAACTAACCTTAAGTGTTCTCCAAGGTGGGCCGAAATCTATCCCACTCTTCTCCCTTTTTCTTTGTCTTCCTTCTTCCTTCTTTCTTGCTCTTTTGCTCCTTTTATGGCAAAGACTCCTTATTTCTGAATTTTTCTCTCTCAAAACTAATTTATTTACTTTCTTTTTCAAGCTTGGATTGAATGAAAATGGAGGCTTATGGAGGGACTAAGGTGGACGACCAAAATGGAAGAAAAGATGAAGAAGAGAAAGTCATGAAAGAATGTGGAATTTGTCTTCCTTTTTGGCTTTTATACCTAAATTAAGAAGTGGGTCCCACTAACTAAAATTAATCTTAATTCTTATTGGTTCATTAAGTTAATTAATCTTAATTAACATTTAAACTTTGAGAAATTCCATATTTTCCACATCTTCGTCCATATTTACACTTTTTCCCCAACCAATCTCCATAATACCAATTTTGTCCATAGAAAATTTTATTTTCTTCTAATTCTACCCCTAAATCTTTTTAATTCCCAAATAATAATACCCTTTAATTATTTTCTCTTATTATTAGTCATTTTTTTATGGGCTTAAATTTTGACTCCAATTGAACCAGTGGATCCCACTACAGTCACGCGCAATCGGGGCCTAAATCACCGAATGTTACAGTTTTCTATTCTATGTCAAGTCCCAAATTAGAGAAAATGACATTTAAAACATATCTTATCCTTTTTTTTCATTATCACAAATATGCTATCAGGCATTTAACATAGGCAAATTGCCTCATACACGTGTGTATTCAGGCTTACACGCTATTTAAGGGCAAAAACTAAGCGAAAATAGAGTAATGATACAACACATTCAATGGATTAACGATTGGCCAGTGTTAATCGCGCCTCAAAATATTTCAATTTATATTTCGCACCATAAACATGTTGTAAAAATATTTAACGCCTTAAATCCATAAAATCATGCCAAAATGCTATTTAAAGCATATCAACACACAATAAGTATTTAACTCATTCTAACATACAAATCTCATAACTAGAGAATATAATTACTTACATCATATTTTCAACAAATTTCAATGCATAAAACATGCCAAGGTTGCAAGAATATGAATTGAAATGCAATATGTACGTAACTCTAAAAAAAAAGGAGCCTTAACTACTCTTGAAGCTTTTTCAAGCTTGTCTCTCCCTTTGTGATGGGTTTACTTACTCACTAGCAACACCTAACATCACAAAAACAACATCATAAGTCTTTTATGATAAATAAGAATCTAAAACCAACCTAAAAATCATGTTCTATCACCACCTTTCAGTAGCTCTTCTCAAAACCTTTGATTTCCAAGCTTTCCTTCAATTCAACAATAGAGTATTAGCTTTAATAAAGGTAAGGAAGATGGAGAAGAAGTCTAAGGTGTGTCAAAGATGTTGGGTTTTGAAGAATGAATCATATTCATAAACGCAATGAAAAATAAAATTTTTCAAAACGCAAAACAAAATATCATACTTGTACCATTAAAACTAATTTATATAAATGTAAATGTTAAAAATTATACCTTGTAATTTTTATTTGTTCTTCAAATCTCCACATTGTTGGGTTGTAGCAAACCACAACAATCCACACTAGGATGTCTCTAGCGATAATCCACGCGAAGAATGAAGAAGAAACTATCAAGAGAAAATGGTTTGAACAAATTCAAAGTGCTAGCTTTGAAAGTGTTATTGAGAGAATTTTTGTTATCTTAAAAATATTTTTTTTCACAAAAAAAATTTTCATGTCTATTTTCTGCTATTTGATGTCTTTTCTATTCGTGCGATCTCATTGCGATCCATCCTAAAATAATTCTCTCATATTTTGGATCATATCCAAGACCATTTTACTCATTCTCCATATCTTCAATGCGTGTGACCCATTAGGTTTCCGGTTATGTTGGCCACTTAAATTAACAATTAGTTTAAGCAGGTCATGAGCGGTATCTAGCAGCATATCATGACCCCCAATTGACCGAAAAGTCAGTGGTTTGACTACGAACCTTTCCATAAACAATTTCTGTGCAATTATTCCTTTCACCATTCTATACCCCACTTGGTTCAGAGTATGGACATGTGTCAACTCCCACTAGACTGACTACGTAACGTCTAGTCCAAGTAATATTAGTTCTTATCCTTGAGGCTCATTACTCTATTAGATATGTCATTGAAGACTATCTTTATGACATTTTCACTCCGGCCAGAGATTCCTGAGTAATGACCACGACAAAAGGCCATGGGTATACACTCTTTCTATAAAAAATGGTGAATCCTTTGTTTGTTACCCAATTACCTTTGAATACCTCAAATTGTATCCAATCACCACCCTATGAGCTACCTCTCTAAGGCAACAAGGAATAGTGTCAAAATACAGAATCAATATTCAAGATATCCTTGAGTACCTCAAGTCTAAGGATACTTGCACCATTGCTATGATGCGACTATCATTGACATTTGAATAGATTATCCATATGATTGTCTCAAATTTGGTCATCCAATGTACTCAGCTACACTTAGCAAGCATCCACATGTTAACTCTAAATATCTCATGTTTATAGATTATGAGATCTACTACTCGATCCAATCAAGGAGTGTAACATGTGCTAGTCTATCTGGATTAATAATGTCCTGTCATTAATCCTATGACTAGGAATAATTTTGATACTAACATAATTACACATGATAAGAATCTTAATATCATGATCTCATCATGATTTCCTTCATGCTATGTTATGTATCAAGGACTTCATTAATTGATGTAAGATCACTTATCAATTCATATATCAAATGAACATCAAATTAATGAAAAAGCCTTTTATTAATCAAATAAATTTGTACAATAAGTGCTAAAGGTGATTGCCTTTAGAGCACTCCTCTAACAAAAGATTCACGGTGGTGGGGAGCAGGTTATGGTAATGGCAAATACTAGAAGAGAGAGAAAACTGGAGTTACCACATGTAGAATCGACTTGCGTTCATGAGCATGAAGCTTCCTTCACAAGTGTTAATCGCCATTCATGACCATGACTGAACCATTTATGAGAGTGAATGTTCTTTTTCACTCCAAAAAACCCACCACATTTTAACTCTAAGCCACCCATCCTCTCTCTCTATAAAAGGCCAATATAACTTATATCCCCTAATTAATAGGCATTACATTTCTCTCTCCCTTAAAGAAATTTTGTCCTCAAAATTTTCCTGTTGTGTCATTTTGGAACAACTGGGGGTACTTAGCTTTCATTGCTTACTTGCTTTCCCATGTTGCCTCTTCTATAGCTTGATTCCTTCATAACACATTGACTAATGGTACTCACTTGTTTTGCAACTCCTTGACATCCTAAGCCTAGATCTCAACCGATTCTTCATCATATGATAAATTTGGTCTCACCTCGATGTTTTCAACTAGAATGATGCGAAAAGTTTGATCAGTATCTTCTGAACATAGATATATGAAAAACATTATACATTTTGCTCAACGTTAGTGGCAATACGAGTCTGTAAGCAATTGATCTGATCCTTTCCAATATCTCATAATGTCCACTAAATCTAGGGCTCAACTTGCCCTTCTTTCCAAATCTGAGGACCTTCTTCTGTGGGGAAAACCTTAAAAAACACTTTGCCTCCCTTTATGTATTCTATATCTCACCTATTGAGATCTCTATATGATACTTCCCTATCTAAATCTGCCTTTAAATGATCCTGAATGGTCTTCACACTCTGTCTGAAGCTCTTTGAAATGATGGAGACTAGCATTCCATGAAGTCTTATCACCTCGTTAACATACAACTCTACTAGTTTGTTTAAAGGATATTCTCTTCTAATTGGCAAGAAGTGAGCTGACTTCGTTAATCTATCCATTATAACCCATATGGTGTCATACTTCCTCAATGTCAAAGATAACCCTATCACAAAATCCATCGTGATCCTTTCCTATTTTCATTCTAAAATTGTGATCAGCTGTAGTAACCCTGATGGTGTTTAATGTTCTGCCTTTATTTTTTGACATATCAGGCATCTCATAGTGAACACTACGATGTCTTTTTTCATTCCTAACCACCAATACTTTATCTTTAAATTCGGATACATCTTATTGCTTCCTGGATACATTGTACATCATCTCATGTGTCTCCATTATAATCCTTTATCTCACATCTAATACAATAGGCACAAATAAATGGCCCTGATAGTACAAACCATTATCTTGCTTGACTGAAAACTCAAGTCTCTCTTTGTTGGAGACCAACTCTGCTAACTCAACCAATCTAGCATCTTATCTCAATGCATCTCCAATATCTTGGTTCAAAGTAGGTCGGATGTGCAAATTTGCTATGATCTTTCTAATCAATGCATCAACTAGAACATTGGCTTTGCCCAGATGGTAGTTGTTCACATAGTTGTAATCCTTAATCAACTCCAACCATCATCCTTGTTGTAAGTTCAACTCCTTTTGAGTAGGAAGGTACTTCAAATTCTTGTGATCCATGTAGATGAAACATTTTTGTCATATAATCAGTGGCACCAAATCCTAAAAGCAAACACAATGGCTTCCAACTCCACATCATAAGTTAAGTAATTCTTCTCATGAAGTTTTAACTAACTAGAAGCATAAGCTACAACTTTCCCTTCTTGCATCAAGATACATCCCAATCCATTATGAGATGCATCTTTATAGATCACGTACTATTTGTTAGGAATTGGCTATGTCAGAACTAGAGCTTCCGTCAATCAAATCTTCAGTTAGTCAAAGTTGTGCCAACATTTGTCTCACCATTTGAATTTAACATCTTTTGAACAAGCCCCTCACCCAAACCGCACATGCTCAAATGCGAGGGCGCTACTGCCTGTCTTCTTTACTTCTTTAGATCGCTATATTTTTTTTCCTACATTTAATAATGTACATTTTATATACATAACATAGTTTTTATAAATACCAATTTACTATTTAAAAACTTTGAAAACTAATTTGCAACTTATAAGTATATATAATGCGGAAAAACAAATTACAATAGTTCAAAAGTTTGTGACCCACTTCTTCGAGATCGGCTGCTTTAATTTGAATAAGATCACCACTTGCTTTATCTACCACCTTCAGCTACCTTTCTATATCTTTGCAGAAGGAAAATCCCACACTAAGCTCTAATCTTAGTGGTGCATATAAATAAGGCAATATACTATATCATGCAACAAGCATTAACATGCATCATTTTATGCATTAAAATGTTTGCATGTTATTTCTATCAACATATTCCTATTTCATACAAGTATAAATATCATGCTCACATATACAATGTTATTTTCATTTATCTTTGATGGTAAGTTACTCTATTAATATCTTTATTATTAGATCTCAATCTCATATCATCATCATTTTCTTTTTCTTTTCCTTTCTTATTTTTTGACATATCTTCATTATCTTGCCCACGTCACTCTAAATTTGGACTGATTGGATATGGGTTATGGATCAGGAGCGCTCCCAGAGCTATAGCCACCTTGTCCACTATCTAGCTTAAAAGAGCTTCTCAAATCAATGGCGCTCTCCGAGCTTAAGCCACATTGATTTAGTATAATTTCATCATAGATGAATAACTGGACCAAGGGCGCTCTCCGAGCTTAAGCCACTTTGTCCTCAATTTATATGTGCTCATCAGAGCTTCTCTAGTTAATGGCGCTCTCCGAGCTTAAGCCACATTGACCGAGCATCTCAGACCAATGGCGCTCTCTGAGCTTAAGCCACATTGATCGAGGAATATCTCATATAGTACCGTACCGTTCGCCCCCTTAATGACATGTCATCTATCCTGATTCTAGTCCGCAGGGAGAGTAATGGGCTTCTTCGTTTTCAAATCAATCATATATCTTTATTAAATTTTTATTTTACATCCATTTCATCATCCTCATAATGTACATCACATCATCATAATTCTCAATTTTGACACATCAATATTCTCATGAATCAACATCTCAATTCTCTTGTTTTGCAAACATCTTATCATGCTCATACATACTGGATAGCATTTTTTTCATTTGTATATATAAATACATAAATAGATAATCATATTCATAATTTATTTGAAAACAGAGCTTTCACAGTCGTGACTACCAATTCATGCCCGTGATCCAAAGCCGTGAACGCTACTGGAATGAATCGCCCAAAAGCATTAACGGTCGTGAATACTAATTCATGCCCATGAATGAGTTCACGCCCGTGATTCCCAATTGTAAAAACTTCTGGAATGAATAGTACCATTTCCACACAGAAGTCACAACCGTGATACAATCAGTCACAACCGTGAACCATCAAGTTCACACCCGTGACTCGATAGTCACGCCCATGACTTTCAGCAGGAAATCTGCATATTCACTTTTCATTCATTCTAATATCATCCAAATCATACCAATTTCTATTTCATGCATTTATAAGATTCTTTACTCAACTTATTACTTTCTAATACATATAAATGTCTTTATCATACAAGATTTTCTAACATGCATCATTAATTCAATGTCTCTCAAGGATCTCATTCATACATGTCTAAACCTATGGTTTCATGCCACAATCATCATTCTTGAAATTCATTTATCTAAAATCATGTTCATCATGCATTATTTCAAACAAAAATAGGCTATTGCCTTAAGTTATGCACAAACTTCAATCTTTCTCCTTCATTCTTCTAGGTAGCTTTCTTTTTTCCTTTGCTCTTTAGTGTTTGTTCCTTGTCATTTGGAACTCCTACAATATCATAGATCATTATTATCATCTGATTTTCTCAAGACCCTAAACTCTCTTATTCTCTCTCAAAACCCTAATTTATCTCTCTTTCCATATAAGTCTTGGATGAGCTCAAAATTCAAGTTACTTTAAGAAAAGATGAAGAAGAAGAAGAATCACTTCTTACCTTACTCTTTTCTTCACTAAATCACAACTTTGGAGATTTTCTCTCTCTATCAAACTTGATTTTTCTTCCTCTTTCTTGCTCTTTCCATCTTCCTTAGGAGTTATGGACCATGAAGATCACTTGTTCTTTCTCTTTCCCCTATCTTCTCTTCCTTTCTCTCTCTAGAAATTAAGATTGGCTATGGAGGAAATGGGCTTGCGTGACTGGTAGAAAAGAGAGAAAAGAAGGCTGAAAATGAAGAGAAGAAGAAGAAGAAAAGGAAGCATTAAATAGGGTACCCAAAAGTCTTCATGTGGGACCCACTATTTTGACCATTTCTTGACATTTATACGTAATCAACATTAATCCTCTTTCTTTAATGCTATGGACAGCCAACCCAAATTTTAAGTGTCCAAATTTCCTATCTTAATTAGCAATTAATCTCATTAATCCTCCAATTTTTGGTAAATTGCAATTTGACCCCAAAACTTATCAAATTTTGCAATTTAGTCCTTTACCGTAAATCAACTTCTTTAAATTCTATAAACACTTAATTAGGCTTATATCATTTAATTTATTCATTACTTGATTAATTTCGATCAAAAATCCGAATTTAAACTCGGATCGGTCAAACGCGTCAATTTCGCGATACGTGTGACTCGGTGTCTAAATTAGCGGATATTACACTTGGTTATGGTGCTGTGCCGCCAAGACTCTTTCAACTATTCTAGTAGATGCTAGTAAACTGGGAATGCTCATCAGACGTAGGGTTAAAACTTGTAACTTGATCGTATCTCTCAACCCATATTCAAAACGTCGACATTTATCAGTTTCTTTGAATACAATGCCCTCTACATACTTACATAAATGTGTGAATTTCCTCTCATATTCTGATACTGACATATTTCCTTGTTTCATAGTCAAAAATTCTCTCTTCTTATCATCTATGTATATAGGAGGGATATATTGTTCCTTAAATTTCTCCATAAAGAATTCCCATGTCATAGGTCGGGTGCCTCTGTGCTTTGTGACTCAGATCGCCACCAATCATATGCATGCTCCTGTTACAGTGATACATATTTCTACTCATCTGTACAGTGTAGTTGATCGAACACTTGCTCTATTCATTCAAACCATAATTCTACTGCAGAAGAATCATCCTCCCTTTTTCCATAGAAAACGGATGCCCCTAACTTCCTCAATCTCTCAAATTGTAATCCAGATGAGGTTGGTTGTGATGCTCTCTGTAGCAATTCTATCATATTTCTCATGAGCTCCGTCTAACCCGTATTAGTGGCTGACTGCTCATGGGATGAATTAGCACCAGATCTCGGTGTTGCAGCTCGACGATGACTTGGTCGTGATGAGACTCTTGCCTCTGAGGGCTCATTACTCTCAGCTTCCTCCATTACTATTCGTCTTAATCCATAAGCCATACCTTACCTATAACATAAAGGTAACGACCCTACTCATTAAAGTAGGGATTCCAAAAATTCAATTGTGGGTACACTTCAAGAAGTAAACATTTTCAAAATTCACTTTTAAAAAAAAAACCCAAAACTGCCCAAACTGGACTCTGATACCAAAACTACTGTCACACCCCCTCACCCCAAACCGCACGTGCCCGGATGCGGAGGCGCTACTGCCTCTCTTTTTTACTTCTTTAGATCGCTATATATTTTTTTTCCTCTATTTAATAATGCACATTTTATTTACATAACATAGTATTTATAAATACCAATTTACTATTTAACAACCTTGAAAACTAATTTACAACTTATAAGTATATATAATGCGGAAAAACAAATTACAAGAGTTTAAAAGTTTGTGACCCACTATTTCGAGATCGACTGCTTTAATTTGAATAGGATCACTGTTTGCTTTATCTACCACCTTCAGCTACCTTTCTATATCTTTGTGGAAGAAAACTCCCACACTAAGCTCTAATCTTAGTGGTGTATATAAATAAGGCAATATACTATATCATGCAACAAGCATTAACATGTATCATTTTACAGATTAAAATGTTTGCATGTTATTTCTATCAACATGTTCCTATTTCATACAAGTATAAATATCATGCTCACATATACAATGTTATTCTCATTTATCTTTGATGGTAAGTTACTCAGTTAATCTCTTTATTATTAGATCTCAATCTCATATCATCATCATTTTCTTTTTCTTTTCTTTTCTTATTTTCCGACATATCTTTATTATCTTGCCCACGTCACTCTAAATTTGGACTGATTGGATACGGGTTATGGATCAGGAGCGCTCCCAGAGCTATAGCCACCCTGTCCCCTATCTGGCTTAAAAGAGCTTCTCAAATCAATGGCGCTCTCCGAGCTTAAGCCACATTGATTGAGTATAATTTCATCATAGATGAATAACCAGACCAAGGGTGCTCTCTGAGCTTAAGCCACCTTGTCCTCAATTTATATGTGCTCATCAGAGCTTCTCTAGTCAATGGTGCTCTCCGAACATAAGCCACATTGACCGAGCATCTCAGACCAATGGCGCTCTCCGAGCTTAAGCCACATTGATCGAGGAATATCTCATATAGTACCGTACCGTTCGCCCCCTTAATGACATGTCATCTATCCTGATTCAAGTCCGCAGGTAGAGTAATGGGTTCTTCGTTTTCAAATCAATCATATATCTTTCTTAAAATTTTATTTTACATCCATTTCATCATCCTCATAATATACATCACATCATCATAATTCTCAATTTTGACACATCAATATTCTCATGTATCAACATCTCAATTCTCTTGTTTTGCAAACATCTTATCATGCTCATACATACTGGATAACATTTTTTTTCATTTGTATATCTAAATCATCAATAGATAATCATATTCATAATTTATTTGAAAACAAAGCATTCATGGTCGTGACTACCAATTATTGCTCGTGATCCTAAGCCGTGAACGCTACTGGAATGAATCGCCCAAAAGCATTCACGGTCGTGAATACTAATTCATGCCCGTGAATGAGTTCACGCCCGTGATTTCCAAACGTGAACACTTCTGGAATGAATAGTACCATTTCCACACAGAAGTCACAACCGTGATACAATCAGTCACAACTGTGAACTATCAAGTTTACGTCCGTGACTCGATAGTCACGCCCATGACTTTCAGCAGGAAATCTGCATATTCACTTTTCATTCATTCTAATATCATCCAAATCATACCAATTTCTATTTCATGCATTTCTAAGGTTCTTTACTCAACTTATTACTTTCTAATACATGTAAATGTCTTTATCATACAAGATTTTCTAACATGCATCATTAATTCAATGTCTCACAAGGATCTCATTCATACATGTCTAAACCTATGGTTTCATGCCATAATCATCATTCTTGAACTTCATTTATCTAAAATCATATTCAGCATGCATTATTTCAAACAACAATAGGCTATTGCCTTAAGTTATGCACAAACCTTAATCTTTTTCCTTGATTCTTCTAGGTAGCTTTCTCTTTTCCTTTGCTCTTTAGTGTTTGTTCCTTGTTACTTGGAACTCATACAATATCATAGATAATTATTATCATCTGATTTTCTCAAGACCCTAAACTCTCTTATTCTCTTTCAAAACCCTAATTTATCTCTCTTTCCATATAAGTCTTGGATGAGCTCAAAATTCAAACTTCTTTAAGAAAAGATGAAGAAGAAAAATAATCACTTCTTACCTTACTCTTTTCTTCACTAAATCTCAACTTTGGAGATTTTCTCTCTCTACCAAACTTGATTTTTCTTCCTCTATCTAGCTTCCTTAGGAGTTATGGACCATAAAGATCACTTGTTCTTTCTCTTTCCCCTCTCTTCTCTTCCTTTCTCTCTCTAGAAATCAAGATTGGCTATGGAGGAAATGGGCTGGCGTGACTGGTAGAAAAGAGAGAGAAGAAGGCAGAAAATAAAGAGAAGAAGAAGAAGAAAAGGAAGCATTAAATAGGGTTCCCAAAAGTCTTCATGTGGGACCCACCATTTTGACCATTTCTTGACATTTATACTTAATCAACATTAATCCTCTTTCTTTAATGCTATGGCTGGCCAACCCAAATTTTAAGTGTCCAAATTTCCTATGTTAATTAGCAATTAATCTCATTAATCCTCCATTTTTTGATAAATTGCAATTTGACCCCAAAACTTATCAAATTTTGCAATTTAGTCTTTTACCATAAATCAACTTCTTTAAATTATATAAACACTTAATTAGGCTTATATCATTTAATTTAGTCATTACTTGATTAATTCCGATCAAAAATCCAAATTTAAACTCTAATCAGTCAAACGCATCAATTTCGTGGCACGTGTGACTCAGTGTCTAAATTAGCGGATATTACATCTTTTCTCAATAATTTGGTCAATGAAGAAGCTATCATGGAGAATTATTTTACAAATTTTTTGTAATACCCTACCAAGCCAAGAAAACTTTTGACCTCTATTACATTCCTATGAGGCTTTCCATCCAATGTCACTTCAATCTTGTTGGGATCCAGTTTAACCCTATCTACTAATACTATATGTCCAAGGAATGCCACCTCATCAAGACAAAACTCACATTTAGGGTGTTTGGCATAAAGCTTTTATTCCACAAGTGTCTGTAAAACAATCCTCAAATGTTGTTCATGCTCCTCCTTATCCTTGGAGTAAACCAAGTATCATCAATGAATACCACAATGAATCGATCCAAATATGGCCTAAAGATCCAGTTCAACAAATCCATAAATTTTTCATGGGTTCCTTACCAATGAATAAAAATATGAAAGCTACTGCATACAAAACACATTATTCACGGTTGTGACATATCCTTCATAGGTGTGAAACCATATGAAAGGCCTCAAACACTAAGAGGGGGTGAATTGGTGATTTTCGCAAGGAATGGAAAATTAAAAATTAAAGCAAGATGAAAAGAAAAAACAATAATAACATTGGGATTTATAGAGGTTTGACCCTTAAAGCCTACGTCCTCTCCTTAACCACTATCAAGAATTTAAACCATTAACAATCTAGATTCTAGTGTAGATTAAACCCATACAAATATTTCCCTGGGCTTATACTTAAATCCTTAGAAGTATTTTCAATGGTTCAATACAAAACCTTTACACGTGTTTAATTTTCCAACCCAATTCACTAAATCTCACTATCGAGCAATTGATTGCAAGAATAAAAACACTCAAACAACTACAAACTCAAGATCATTTGAGCTTTACACAACCAAAATGAGAATTGAAAATAATACAAAAGAGATTACAATAAAGAAATAAAACATATACTCTCACAAAGGATTTCTCAAAGTAATTAAGCTCTTAATGCTCCAGTGATGTTCTTCCTTCATAAAAATGAGCTATTTATAGAGATCCTTCAAAATCTAGTCATTAAAGTAGCTTTAAATTTAATTATAATCATTCAACCACCTTAGAGCGTGCTGCAATGGTCATTTTTCCCAAGTTTTACGAGTGTGAATAGTTCTTCATTAGTGTGAATAGCTTCGCTCATGAAATTTCAAATTTCTACAAATTGGCATTAACAAGCATGAACAGTCCTTCACATGTGTGAATAGTATTTTCATAACGTCCTTTAATTAGGATTTAATTAGAATAAGTATGTGGTATAAATAGGAAAAACATGATAGATAATGGAAATTAAAATAGATGGAATAAAATAGATTAAAATAGATCCTTTCCTTCAATATTTGCATCAAAATCAGTCTAAACATATCTGATCTTGGTGAGTAATATCTTTTCCATGATTATTGTGTTATTAGAACTCTTTAGGTTATATTTTTGTAGGATATTCCACTCTGTTTTTTATTATCTTGTGAATCGAATTTGGAGAAGTGTTAAACATAAAAGTTATTCTTCTATGTCTTGTGTATCTTTCTGTCAAATGTTATTGAATGAGTTTGAGTATATGAAGAGAAATGGTCATTGGGGCGAAACGAGTTCAGGGAGACGTATCAACTGAATAACCTACGATTTTTTTAAATATTGATCATCTTATTGGATTAATTTGAGGTTTTGTAAAATATGAAAGTTGTAGGTATATGTAATATTTAGGTCTCTGCCAAATTTCGTACAAATTTCTCTTGTGTAGGTTGAGTTATAGTGAAATGAATTATATTTGTTCCTTGACTGAGTAGTGTTCTGGTACTTGTGCAGCTCAAGTAACTTCGTCCTTATATTTCACCTGTTTTTAGATCGAATTAGCCAAAGCTCAAAACATGAAAGTTTTAATTATATGTCTTATCTAAATTTTTGAAAGTCCCACCTTAAAATGACATGTATTTTGTGAGTTATGAGCTGAACAATTGAATTGGTTGATACTTTATGTTGAACTAGTTCTAGATCTTCCAATCTTTGAGAACCTTAGAGACCAAATCTGGAAATGAGTTAAACATGACAAATGTTCCAACTTAACTTATATAACTGTATAAATATTTTCAGAATAATTGAAGCTACACATTGAAAGCTATGAATTTGTGAATTGGGTATCTCGAAACTGCCTAAGGGAAGAAAATAGGGCAATATTTAAAATTATACCAAAAATTATGTAAAGGTTCAAAAATTTTGATATTTTAGTATATTTTAGTTTTACATGTTATATTTAATCAGGATTAAGAATCATATAAATTAGATAAGTGTAGAAAAAGTTATTGATCCAACAGTTCTTAGAGGTCTTGTTCTAGCTTAAAAGAAATTGTAGTTATTTATTTAAATTATATTAAGAATAAATATTTTATCAAGGTATTAATTAATTATATTTTTAAATTATGATTTCAACAAGAAGAAGACCAACAAAAGTGTACAAGCTCTGAGCTTATATTTTGGAAAAGAAAAATTGTATCAAGGTATGTACATATAATTATTCTAGTTTGCCCCTTATGCATGATTGTATGTGCATGACATGAATTATTTGTCACCATGATGAAATAATATATTATGGCATGTTTTAACATTATAGAAATGTTATTAACTATGAACTTAACATTATGCTAATATTTTATAAAATATCATGCTATTATATGGGTTTGAAATAAATTATGCCTATATTATTATGTTAACATGAAATGAGTATTAGTTATAGAAACAAGTAATTAGTGGTGTTAATTGCCCATTTCTATACCTGAGGACTGACATAGGATAGATGGTGCACCATTAGGGGGAAGTTTCGATACTGATATTGATATGATTTAAGGACAGGGTGGCTATAGCTCCGAGAGCGCCCCCTAATCCTAATTACACACAGATAACTAATTATACTAGGTCAATCAGTCGTTCCTTCGGTGGTGAAGTCATATTGGTCATCAAATTGATCTTTCTCTATGTATTATTGTCTTAATGTCGATTTGGTCCTTCTAGGGATTTGGAAGTTAAAATATATCGCGTCTCATCCAAAATATTACATCATGCACTAAAAACTTGTTCAACCGCAACAATTGAGATTAGACTTGCAAAAATTTATTTTGCAATTTGGAAAAATACTAGATAAGTATTTTGACGTCAATTCCACCAATCAAGAATTGAAAAATCTTTACATGTCCTACTATTATCAAATTCAAATGTAGTTGTTAGATAAATGTCAAGTATGGGTGAACCAGATGACGATCTTAGTTTTTTATATTTTTGCATCATCAAATGATCACTCCCTCTAATTTTTATCGAGTCACCCGAACTATGACTAACAGTGTCACTACTACTAGTAGTTGTAGTAGTAGGAATATTATAAATCAAACTAAATTCTATAAATAAATTACAAGTTATTTTTTTTACATCATTAATTATAGCTTCAACACTAATATCATCACCTAAACCTAACAATAAATAATAAATATTCAAATAATTAAATAAGTCTTATATTTTACATCTAGGATAAAAAAAAAAGCACAACATACAAGATTAATCAAATAAATATATTTAAAATAATTCAACCATTTATTTTTCATCATACAAAAAGAATCATGCAAAATAGGATCATTAATATAATCTTGAAATGTATTGTTGAACCGTGATGGGTATTTCCGTCATTTTGATGCTAACAAATAAAATAGCAATAATGTATTGAACAAACTTGTTTTCTAAGTCTATTGAACAGGGTATGGAACATGATAGCAAGAATGGAGAATGGAAGATTAATCTTAAAAAGATAAAATTAAAGAAATAACATGTTCACACCCGTGACCTAATATGTCATGCCCGTGATGAAGCTTAGCACCAACAATCCAACATTTAAAGTTCATGGCCATGAAGAATGAGAGCAACCATGAATGAACATTTCAGTCACGCCCGTGAAAAGACATGACAAATTCTTCCGAAGAGCATTTCTAAAACTCCATTGTAACACTTAGTGTGTTAGTGAAACTCACAATTGAGATTGAGGAGAGGAGTAGGATGACAAATTCTTCCAAAGAGCTTCTCTAAAAATCCATTGTAACACTTAGTGTGTTAGTGAAACTCACAATTGAGATTGGGGAGAGGAGTAGGGTTTGTTAACACCCGAACCTCTATAAAAATCCTTGTGTCATATCTTTGTATCCCTACTAAACTTAACTTTTCTTTCCGCGCTTAAAAGTTAAATATTTAATATCCAATTCAACCCCCCTTTTTGGTTCAAGATTTGGACAATAATTGGTATCAGAGCTAAGTCTAGCATCGAAGCCTAAACAGTGCTAGTAAAGATCAAGATATGGCCAATGAAGGATTCCAAAGTCTCAAGCCTTACTTTGATGGAGAAAATTATGCTCATTGGAAGTTTCGGATGGAGACATGTCTGGATAGTGAAGGAATTGAAGTATAGGATAGTGTTCGAAAAGAATGGACACCAACTAGAAGATGAGTTGATGGTGAAGAAGAAATCTTATCAAGAGATGATTGGACAGAGCCTCAAAGAAGAGCATACTTCAAAAATAAGAAGGCAATAACAATTCTCTCAAGCTCATTATCCATTGAAGAATGTGGTAGAATACAACACTGCCCAATAGCTTACAGCATGTGGAAAACATTGGAAAACTATCATGAAGGAACTAAGCAAGTTAAATCCAAGAAGATTCAACTTCTTACTTCAGAATATGAGCTTTTCAAGATGAAATCCAATGAGTCAATCATTGACATGACCAACCATCTTCTAGCTATCATAAATGGCATGAGAAAACTTGGGAAGCACCTGAGTTTGGAAGATGTAAATAACAAAATCCTGAGAAGTCTTCCTCTCAAAGATTACTGTTCAAGAGTTACCGGTATAGAAGAAGCAAATGAAGACATGAGCATCATGAATACTTCTGTGCTTATTGGAAAACTTCTCACACATGAAATGATAGTGAAAAGATATAGAGAGCTTGAAGTAGAGCCATAAAAAAGAAAGTCTCTAGCACTAAAAGCCTCTACTTCAAAATCTCAAGAAGAAGTTGAAGATGATGAAGAAATGAGTGATGATGCAAATGAGGACATTGTTATGCTCTCAAGAAGGCTGAAAAGAATTATTGAGAAGAGAATGAGCAACTCTAGAAAATTCAGGCAAAGAAACGTCAAACAACTTCTAATGATGCACAAAGAAGTAAATAAGAGGTAAAGTGCTATGAATGTGGAAAGAAAGGGCACATTAAACCGCAATGTCCAAGGCTCAGGAAATCATAAGAGCAAATACCAAAGAGACAATGGAGAGAAAGGTTTCAAAGCCACATGGGATGACGAAAGCTCTTCAAGTCAAAAAGATGACAATGATAGCGAAGAGGTCAACCTATGCTTCATGGCTATAGAGGATCATGTCTCAGATAAGGTAAGATCACTTCACTCATACTCTTTCAATAATGATAGCAGTGATAATGATAGTAATAGTGAAGATGATGATGATGAGCAAAGCCTAATAAAAGAATTGAATCTAGAACTAGAGAAATATAGGAGTAATTCAATACTTATAAAAATATCATTTCTAATTTGAAAATCAAAATGGATGTTTTAGAATCTCTTCAAAATTCATTAGATGAATACTCTTCAAAAGTCATTAGATGAATACTCTTCAAAACCCTCCACTAAATCCTTGCTTAAAGAAAACAATACTTTGAAAAATGAAGTTGAGAAACTTAGAAACTACATTTCAAAATTTCACAAAGGAAATGAGAGCTTAGATACTCTCATTGTGTCTCAAAGACCACCCTTAATTAGACATGGTCTAGGATATAAGGGCACATCATCATCTTCTCACAAAACTACTTTTGTTAAGTCAAGTGAACCTCACATCTCCACATTGCTGGAATAGTACCAAGGGATAAGTGCACTAAAATACACTAAATCTTCTATACATAAGAGGAATAATCAAGGATTGGTGAGCCTAAGAAACAAACCTTAAAAGGCCAATCATGCCTTTATGTATAAGAAGCATGCATCTAGAAAAGCACCAATTAATCATGACTGTGCATGTCATTGTTCTCAAACTCAGTCTAATAGAAATATGACATTTAAAAATATTGTAAGACCAACAAGCATTTTTAGACCTAAACAGTGTAATTATTGATGAAAATTGGTCACATAAATAAACATTGCTGGATAAGGAAGGCTCATTGGGAACCTTCATGTGCTAACCCCCAAGGATCGAAGCCCATTTGGGTACCTAAAAACCGTACTTGAATTGTGATTCTATAGGTATGCCTCAAGTCCACAATAAACAAAAATGCTTGGCTAGTAGACAGTGGATGCTCAAGGCATATGACAGGAGACAAAGAACTTTTCAATGAAATTGAAAGTATTGATGGAGGTAAAGTTACCTTTGGAAACAATGCTAAGGGTAAAGTAATTGGCATTGGTTCTATTGGTATTAATGGTACTACTTTTATTAAAGATGTCTTACTTGTTGATGGTTTGAAACATAACTTGTTGAGTGTAAGTCAATTATGTGATAAAGAAAATAGAGTAACCTTTACTTCCAACGAATGTCTTGTAATTTTTATTGATAGTCAAAAGATATTTTAAGGAAATAGAGAGGTCAATACCTACATAATAGACTTACTCAAAATATATAACTATTCTGCTAAGTGTCTTATGACTACTAGTGATGAATCTTGGTTGTAGCATATAAGGCTTGGTCATGCGAACATGGACTTAATTCAAAGCCTCATCACAGGAGAACTAGTAAAGGGACTGCCAAAAGTCAAATTTGAAAAAGACAAGACATGTGAACCTTGCCAAAGAGGGAAGCAACATAAGTCATCCTTCAAATCCAAAAACATAATAAGTACCTCAAAACCTCTACAACTCCTGCATCTAGATTTATTTGGACCTACTAGAATTGCAAGCTTAGGAGGTAAACATTATGCCTTTGTCATTGTAGATGATTACTCTAGATTTACTTGGGCAAATTTCTTAGCTCAAAAGAGTGATGCTTTTGAAAATTTCAGAAACTTTGCTAAAAGAGTTCAAAATGAAAAAGGATATTGCATTTCAAGAATAAGAAGTGACCATGGCAAAGAATTTGAAAATGAAAACTTTGAAAGTTTTTGTCTTGAACATGACATTTTGCAGAATTTTTCAGCTCCTAGGACACCTCAACAAAATGGGGTAGTTGAAAGGAAAAATCGAACTTTAATTGAAATGGCTAGAACAATGCTCAATGAGTATGGTTTACCAACTTACTTTTGGGCAAAAGCCACAAATACTGCTTGTTATATTTCAAATCGAGTTTTCAAATGACCTTTCCTAAACAAAACTTCATTTGAGCTATGGAATGGAAGAAAGACCTTGATATCATACTTTAGAGTATTTGGATGCAAGTTCTTCATATTGAATACCAAGGAAAACCTTGGAAATTTTGCTTCTAAATCTGATGAGGGTATCTTTTTAGGATACTCTACAACTAGCAAAGCATAAAGAGTATTTAATAAAAATTCATTAACTGTTGAAGAATCTATGCATTTTTTTTTATGAATCTAGTAGACTTGATCTTGTGAAAGGTAGTGTTCTTGATGATGTTGTAGGTACCATGGAAAGACTTGATCTTGAAAATGGAAAAGAAGAAAATGATCAAGAAGATTCACTTCAAAGTGATTCTCTACCTCAAGCTCAAGAGGAAAACAGGCAAGAGCTCCCAAAGGAATGGAGATTGACAAAAGATCACCCCAAAGAGCAAATCATTGGTGATCCTACTAGGGGAGTAAGTACTAGATCTCATCTCAAACATTTAGTTTCTGACCTTTCTTTTATCTCTCAAATTGAGCCTAAAATTTTTGATGAGGCTCTTAATGATGAAAGTTGGGTGATTGCCATGCAAGAGGAACTCAACCAATTTGAGAAAAGTAAGGTATGGACCTTAGTACCTAGACCCAAGGATCATCAAATTATAGGAAGCAAATGGGTATTTAGAAATAAACTAGATGAACAAGGTTCAATAACTAGGAATAAGGCTAGATTGGTTGCAAAATGATATAATCGGGAAAAAGGAATAGATTATGATTAGACCTATGCTTCTGTAGCTAGATTAGAAGCCATAAGAATACTTTTAGCATATGCATGCCATATGCATTTCAAAATCTTTCAAATGGATGTAAAAATTGCCTTTTTAAATGGTTTTATAGAAGAAGAAGTATATGTAGAACAACCACCAGGTTTTGAAAGCTATGATTTGCCTAATCATGTATTTAAACTTTCAAAAGCTTTATATGGTTTGAAACAAGCCCCAAAAGCTTGGTATGGAAGACTAAGTTCTTTCTTTTAGAAAATAACTTTACAAAGGGGAATGTTGACACTACATTCTTCATTAACAAGCATAAGCATGATATTCTAATTATTCAACTTTATGTTGATGATATCATATTTAAGTCTACTAATGAATTGTTTTGTCAAAAATTTGCTAAGTGTATGACTAGGGAATTCGAAATGAGCATGATGGGTGAGCTAAAATATTTCCTCGGTCTATAAATAAAACAAGGAAATGAGGGTATATTCATCAACCAATCCAAATATGCCAAAGACTTGCTTAAGAAATTTGGAATGGAAGGATGCAAGAATGCCAAGACTCCAATTAGCACATCAACAAAATTGGACAAGGATGAAAAGGGTAAGAGCATTAATGAAAATCTTTATAGAGGTATGATCGGATCACTTTTATATCTTACTGCTTATAGACCCAACATAATGTATAATGTATGCTTATGTGCATGCTTTCAATCATGTCCAAAAGAGTCTCATTTAAATGCAGTAAAAAGAATTTTTAAATATTTACATGGCTCATTGCATCTAGGTTTGTGGTATCCTAGAAATTCATCCTTTTACATTATAGGATATTCAGATGTTGATTATGCCGTAGTCTTTTAGATAGAAAAAGTACTTCAGGTACTTGTCACTTTATTGGAGAGTGCTTAGTTTCTTGGTTTAGCAAGAAACAAGTTTCAATTGCTCTTTCCACCGCTGAAGCAGAGTATGTGGCAGTAGGATGTTGTTGTACACAAATCATTTGGATGAAACAACAACTTAAGGATTATGGTCATAGTATGCATCATATACCTATTAGATGTGACAGTACAAGTGTTATAAATCTATCTAAGAATCCCATTCAACATTCTAGAAGTAAACATATTGACATTAGAATCCATTTTATTAGAGATCATGTTCAATATGGAGATGTTGTATTGGAATTTATAAGCACAGACAATCAATTGGCAGATATCTTCACTAAGTCTCTAAATGAGGAAAGATTTAATTTCATAACAAAAGATCTTGGTATGATTGATGGATTAACTTTGTGATTGCCAAAATGTCAAACCTTGATTGATAATCTTGTTTTTGTCTCATCTTACTAGAAATAAGGTAGCTAATTTGATGGAAATATATGTTATAGGGGATAGAAGCTCCTTAGAAATACTTTAGTCTTGTTTTAGACTTAATTTTATTTAATGAGAATTTTAGGCAATTCACGCCCGTGAACTAAATCGCCAAAAGAACCAATAGCTTTCACGACATGTTTCACGGCTAAAGATAGTGAAGACTATGTTTCACGACCATAACCTTTTTCATTCATCCCCGCGAAATCCTTTGTTCACACCCGTGACGCTTTTTCACGACTGTGAACATTTCCACCAAAAACATACAGAAGCATTCACACTTTGTGTCATGCCTTGTTTCACGATCACAAGTAGTGAAGTTTATACTTCACGCCTGTGACTCGTCTGTCACCACCGTGATAGTTCATCATTCACGCCCGTTACCTTTAAATTTCACGACCGTGAATAATTTCACCTCTCTCTTCACAGGTAGAGCGTCTCTTCAGCAAATCGTGAACACAACATTTCATGCCCGTGACTAAGTTTGTCACGCCCATAAAGATGTCAGCTATATAACATTTCTACCGTTATTTCTATCATTCCAACCCTCCAACTTCTCTCATTTATCACCATTGAATACTATTTTGAAGATTTCGGCCCCCTAACAACTCATTCCATCTATAAATATCTTCAAAAACCATTTCCATCATCAGAAATCACATCACCTTAGGTTTTACTCAAATTTTCTATCAATTTCTCACTCTTCAAAAGTTTATTTTTTCAATCAAAATGGAAATTGGTTCCTCCAATGGTACAAGGAAGAAGTCTCATGCTCCAATAAGGTACATGGATTACCTTCTAAACATTATTTCGGAGCATTATCATCCTAAATACTCAATGCTTAAGAAAAGGCCACTCCTTTCCTCTAGATCATTTGAGTGGCAAACCATCCATACACTCAACCTCGAGACAAGCATGATGGAACAACTCCAGGCTTGTCATCTGAAAGAATTCATTGATATCCATCAACCAACTCTGAGGGAGCCAACTTTAGAATTTCTGAGCACCTTGTAAGTCTCTCCTATCGGCACGGTGAAATTCCAAATTTGCAAGCATCCGAACACCCTCTCTGCCAAAGAGTTTGATGAATTGTTCAACCTTCCCTATGATGGCATCCTAAATGAGAGTGAATTGGAGTTCTATGCTACTCAGGTATGGACTCACTTCGGGCTTGACTGCAGTTGGGACGTCAAGAAGACGAAGAGCACCCACCTTCAATCCCTAGTGCATAAGTACTTGCATAGGTTTCTAACCTATAGCATTTTCGCTAGAGGAGACAACAATTGATCAATTAGGAAGTCAGAGCTCTCTCCTGGAGATGGCCTGAAAAGGCCTAACAGTGGCTTTATCTCGATGGTTTGCAAACCATCTTTTGTCAATTGCCATCAAGTCTTTCAGAGACATTCTGATTGGTGGGTACGTGACTCACATCGCCATGAAGCTCGGATACTTGAAGCTAAATAAATACCACTTCAACCTCATACCAGCACATCCTTGAGATTGACTAGACATCGATTCCTTCATCAAAATGGGAGCAGTTGTTTGTATAGTGTTTGAGAACAACATCTACTACCGCTTCACCAACACTACTGGTGAGATCATTTGGGAGGAAAATGACTCAGATGACTTCAAAGCTGGCCTAAAAGGAATCCAGCAGAGGAAGAGAGTTCGAGTTAAAGAGGCACCTCCAGAGGTTGAGCAGGAAATTGGACAATCCTCTGCCTCCACACCAAACTTGGCTCAGCAAGTGGCTGACCTTTTGGCACCACGGTTTGAGCAATTGCAGGCTTCGATGGATGAGAGGTTAGACAATCTCAAGAATTTCATGGAGTCTTGCATGAAGAGCCTCGAGGCTGAAATAGTTCGCCTTAGAGATAGGATTTCCTGCTAGATTTTATGTTAAATGTGTTATTTTCTAGCTTGTTTGCTGTAGGAATTTCAAATTTCCTTTCAGAATTTCAATTACTTTTGTATTTGGTTTTTCTAAATTAATATATTTGCTTTTGTTTTCCATTATGTTTTATCTTTTTGTTATTCTTTTTGTTGATGACAAAAGGGGGAGAACATAACAATATATTATTTAAAGTTAAAAGCAATACTTATTTTGAATCAAAATGAATATGCAAGTATGCAAATGAGCTTTATACACCTTAAATATATCTTAAGTATACTTTGCATATACCTTGATGCAAGTTACATGAATGAATATGCACTTGATATACTCTGAATATACCTTAAATATACTTACCATAAACTTAACTTGCTTTAAGAAGAATTTTGGTATACATTGGATATACTTTGCATATAACTTGCATATACTTAAAACTAGGAAGCATATTTTGATGCTACACTTCATCATTCTTTACAATTCTTGCACTTCATCATTCTTTATCCTAAGCATCTTTTGAGAGGGAGACTTCTCAAAAGCACATATTGCTAGATTATTTGTCACCATCAAAAAGGAGGAGATTGTTGAACCTTGAGGGGTATTTCTATCATTTTGATACTAACAAATAAAATAGAAATAATGTATTTAACATACTTGTATCCTAAGTCTATTGAACAGGGTATGGAACATGATAGCAAGAATGGAGAATGGAAGATTAATCTTAAAAAGATAAAATTAAAGAAATAGCATGTTCACGCCCGTGATGAAGCTTAGCGCCAACAGTCCAATATTTAAAGTTCACGACCATGAAGAATGATAGCAACTGTGAATGAACATTTCAGTCACGCCCATGAAAAAGACATGACAAATTCTTCCAGAGAGCTTCACGACCAGAGTAACCATTTGGACCACAGCTTGGAAGGATGTCACGCCCGTGAAGATATAATGTCACGCCCATGATCCAACACTTTTAATCCTTCCAGAATGCTTCATGGCCAAGGTCACCACTCAAGTCACAGCTTGAAAGAATAGTCACGACCGTGACACACATATTCACGACCGTGAAAGATGAAAGAGAAACATGTCAGGCGCGATAATAAGAGTTGGTGCAACAGCTAGTTCAACATTAAATGCATTCTAACTGCTATAATTCACCATGGAAGTATAAATGCAAGTCATTTATGCATCCAGAACAAGAGGAGTACAAAAGAATAAGAGAATAGCTAATATTTTGAATCAAAATCTTGTTGTAAGCCATTTTGTGCATTTGATATTTTCAAAACAAATATTTATTCTCTGTGAAAATCTTTTTGCTCATCATTATTTGAGCATTATAGATTTGTAAGTGTTTCTCTCTGTAATCATCTACTCAAGTGAGTTTTGGGTATTTTGGGGTTAAGAGTAGAACACTTGTAAAGGTTATTTGTGTGAGCCTTCAAAACACAAGGTAAAGGTTATTTGTGTGAGCCTTTAAAACACAAGGTAAAGGTTATTTGTGTGAGCCTTTAAAACACAAGGAATTGGTTTATTATGTGAGCCATTAAAACACAAGGGATTTCTGGGTTAGGTGTGATCCATTGTTAGAAACACCATAGTTGGGAATGTGCTTGTAAAAATCCATTGTAACACTTAGTGTGTTAGTGAAACTCCCAATTGAGATTGGAGAGAGTAGTAGGGTTTGTTAACACTCGAACCTCTATAAAAATCCTTGTGTCATATCTTTCTATCCGTACTAAACTTAACTTTTCTTTCCGCACTTAAAAGTTAAATTTTTAATATCCAATTCAACCTCCCTTCTTGGTTCAATATCAGGACAACATGTATCAATAATGTTAATATATTTACACAATAATTAATGACATGTTGGATAATAAACACCACTTAAAATATATGTTACATCATTAAAAAATTTTAAAATATCTAAAAGTTGCTGACAAATATTTCATTGCTGTAGATATAAATTAATTTTTGGCACATTATTAGAAATAAATGTGCACAATAATTCTCTATATTCATATGACTCATTGAGTAATTCATATGTGGAATTACAATGAGTAGGAATATCCATTCAAAATATTTTAAGTTTTTTGTCATTTTTACGACAAAATCGAGTCTATAATTTCATTGTTTGTGGATGTGACTATAAAAATAAAATTGCTACTTTAGTTGGAGCAATTGTACAATTTAAAGATTTTAAATCATCTTGAACATATAAATTTAACACATGACATGCACATCTAATATGAAATAATCTGCCTCCAATATTAGGTTGGCATGATGCTTGAAGGTTTTGAATTGATATGGTATTTATCGCCGCATTATTAAAAGTAATTGAAAAAATTGTATGAACTAAGTCATATTCTTTCAAAATATTTTTTTATCATTTTAAAAATATTATCAGTTGTATGTCGATCATCAAATATTCTAAATGCAATTTTTTTTTGTAATTATCATTCACCATCAATCTAATGACATGTAATACCCATATAAGAATGCATTTGCCAAATATCACTACAAATACAAACACGTTCATTCAAAGAAAAAAATAATTTGAGCAATTCTTTTTTATTTTCTTTATATAAATTATATAAAGTACGTTTAAGAGTATTTCTAGGTACATGTTTAGTAGATAGATTTAATGAATTTTAACAATAACTAACAAAATCTACTTTTTCACTAAAATAAAAAGACAAATGTTCCATACTTATCATTTTTGCCAATTCTTTTTTATTTTTTTCATAATTATATTGAAATAATTGAAAAGAATAAAAAGATATTGCATACCCATAAATTTGAATTTGCCTTTTATCTATTCCAAATTGAGCAGCGTGTTTATTTTGCAAGTGCCTTTGAAATGTGTCATAACCATCTCCAACTTTAAATTTGTATGTTTGTGCATAATAATTGGACACAACATTAAATGACCTATCATATTTTTCAATTTTCTTAAAATAAATTTGAAAAATATCAGACATTCCAATTTTTGCTTCAGATGATGCCGCCGTCGGACCCAGACCCGGTTGTTCATCACCCATATTTCTTTGGCTTTCTTCAGTTGGAATTTCGAACTCCCTTCTTCATCCAAATTTTCAATAAAATTTTCTAAATCAACAATATTTTCATAAAACAAATTGTCCTTTCCACTATGGTTTGCCATTATTTATGATTAGATTTTGTGAAAAAATTGGAGAATATAAAAAAAATGTAGAGAAAGATAATAAAAAAAAAAAAGAATTGTAGGATTAAGAAAAAATTGAGAATTAGAGATAATTGAAGAGAATTAAAGAATTGAAGAAAAAATTGAGATTATGTACAAATATAATTAGAAAGAAATTAAAGAGAAACAATAATTGAAAGTGTAATTAGAGAGAAATTAAAAATATATGTAGAGAGAATTGAGATTGAATTGTAGAGAAATTGAGAATGAAATTGTGTAGAAAAATAGGAAATGAATAATAATGAAATTAATTCAGTTTTTATAGAGAAAAAATTAAAAATTTAAATTACAATAATATCTCTAAAATATAGTTGTTATTTTTCTGTTATAAAGGGTATTTTTGTCTTTTCATTCTATACAATCTGTATTTAAAAAATGGTAATATTACCGTCGGAACTGGAACCGTCGATTCCCAATTCATAGGGGAAGAGCCCAAACCGAACCTGTAATATCCGCTAATTAAGGCCTCGAGTCGCACATGTTGCGAAGTTGACGCGTTTGACCGATCGGAGTCTAAATTCGGATTTTTACACAAAATTGATTAAATAATGGTTAAATTAAATGATAAATACCTAATTAAGTGATTATAAAGTTTAAAAAATTTGATTTACGGTAAAGGACTAAATTGCAAAATTTGATAAGTTTTGGGGTCAAATTGCAATTTACCAAAAATTGGAAGATTAATGAGATTAATTGTTAATCAACATATTAATTTGGAAACTAAAAATTGTGCTGGCCGGCCATGACACTAAAGAAAGAAGGATTAATATTGATTAAGTGAAACTTTGGGAGAAAATGGTAAAATGGTGGGTCCCACATGGAGACTTTTTAGGTACCCTATTTAAGGCTTTCTTTCTTCTTCTTCTTCTTCTCTTCATTTTCTGTCTTCTTCTCTCTCTCAAAATACCAGCCACGCCAGCCCCAATCTCCTCCATAGCCAATCTTGAATTCTAGAGAGAGAAAGGAAGAGAAGAGAAAGGAAAGAGCAAGACAAAGTGATATTCATGTTCCATAACTCTTAAGGAAGCTGGAAAGAGCAAGAAAGAGGAAGAAAAATCCAATTTGGTAGAGAGAGAAAATCTCCAAAGTTGTGATTTGATGAAGAAAAATGTAAGGTGAGAAGCATCTCTTCTTCTTCATCATCTTTTCTTAAAGGAAGTTCGAATTTTGAGCTCTTCTAAGACTTATATGGAAGGAGAGAGAAACTAGTGTTCTGAAAGAGAGAAAGAGAGCTTAGAGTCTTGAGAAAATCATATGGAAATAACGATTTATGATGTTGTAAGAGTTCCAAATGACAAGGAACAAGCTCTAAGGAGCAAAGAAAAAGAGAAAGCTACCTAAAATAGTGAAGGAGAAAGATTTAAGGTTTGTGCATAACTTAAGGCAATAGCCTATTTTTGTTTGAAATAATGCATGCTGAATATGACTTTAGATAAATGAAATTTCAAGAATGATGATGATTATGGCATGAAACTATAGAATTAGACATGTATGAATAAGATCCTTGTGTGACAATGAATTAATGATGCATGTTAGAGAATATTGTATGATCAAGGCATTTACATGTATTGAAAAGTAATAAGTTGAGTAAAGAACCTTAGAAATGCATGAAATAGAATTTGGTATGATTTGGATGATGTTAGAATGAATGAAATGTGAATATGCAGATTTCCTGCTGAAAGTCACAGGTGTGACTATTGAGTCACGGGCGTGAACTTGAGGGTTCACGGTTGTGAATTTCTGGGTGGAAATGGTACTATTCATTCCAGAAGCGTTCACGGGTTGGAATCACGGAGGTGAACTTATTCACAGGCGTGAATGAGTAATCACGACCATGAATGCTTTTGGGCATTTCATTCCAGTAGCGTTCACGGCTTGGGATTACGGGCGTGAAATTAGTAATCACGACCGTGAAATTAGTAATCACGGCCGTGAATGCTCTGTATTTGTGATTATGAATGTGGATATTAAATGAGGAGTTCAGATAAGTAAATGAAAGTCATTGTCTACCCAGTGAAATAAGAATGATATGGATATATATATATATATATATATATATATATATATATATATATATTGATGTGAGAATGTGATATGTTGTGATATAGAAAAATGAATTGATGTAGAAAAATGAATTGTCATGGATGTATATGAAATCTGATGCAGATGATAAACATGAGAATATTGATGAATCTAGTAAATGAATGAAAAGATATATGAATATGACTATATGTTTGCAAAACAAGGAAATTGAGATATTGATAAACATGAGAATATTGATGTGTTGAAATTGAGAATTTGATTGATGTGAAAATATAAAGAATCCCATTACTCTACTTGCGGACTAGAATCAGGATAGATGACATGTCATTAAGGGGGCAAACGGTACCGTACAATACCTCAACCAATGTGGCTAAAGCTTGTTATGAGCGCCATTGGTCTGGGATGCTCAGTCAGTGTGGCTAAAGCTTGTGTGAGCGCTACTGACATAAGAAAGCTCCGATGAGCACATATAAATAAGGACAAGGTGTCATAAGCTTGTGTGAGCGGCCTTGATCTGGTTATTCATCTATGATGAAATTATACTCAATCAATGTGGCTAAAGCTTGTTGTGAGTGTCATTGATTTGAGAAGCTCTTATGAGCCAGATAGTGGACAGGGTGGCATAAGCTTGTTGTGAGCGCTCCTGATCCATAACCTGTATCCAGTCAGTCCAAAAATTTAGAGTGATGTGGGCAAGATAATGAGGATATGTCGGAAAAAAATAAGAAAAGGAAAGAATCAGAAAATGATGATATGAGATTGAGATGAAATGATAAGGAGATTTACAGAATAATTTTCCATTAAAGATAATTGAAAATAACATTGTCTATATGAGCATGACATTTATACTTGTATGAAATAGGAATATGTTGATAGTCATCCATGCAAACATTTTTATGCACAAAATGATAATTGTTAATGCTTGTTGCATGATATAGTATATTGCCTTATTTATATGCACCACTAAGCTTAGAGCTTAGCGTGGAGTTTAATTTCCACGTAGATATAGAATGGTAGCTGAAGACGTTAGATAAAGCAAGCGGTGATTCCATTCAAGTAAAGCAGCCGAAATCTTGAGAAAGTGCGTTACAAGTTTTGAAACTTTTGTATTTGACGTTTATATTAAAGAAATGTTTGAGTTTGTAAAACTTACTTTTAAAGTTTGTTAAGAATTCCGTTGATGTTAAAAAATACTATTTTATGTAAATAAATTGTACTATGATTTTTGTTTATATCCATATATACACGAGTATTGAAAAAAAATATAGCGAATTGAAGAAGTAAGAAAGACAGGTAGCAGCGCTCCCTCATCCGGGCACGTGCTATTCGGGTGAGGAGGCGCTAGCCGCTACTACAAAACCCTTCGCCAGCTGGGCTAGACCACAGCCCGGTTCAAGCCGGTTGAATGGGTCAGCTCAGTCCGTGGCCATGTCTAATTGGATGGGATTCAAAAATATGAGAGAATTATTTCGGGACGAATAGCCATGAGATCGCACGAAAAAATCAATTCAAATAGAAAAGATATAAAATGGCATAAAAGATACATGAAAATAATTTTGTGACACAAGAAAAATTCTTTCAATAACACTTTCAAAACTAGTATTTTGAATTTGTTCAAACCATTTTTTTTGTTAGTTTCTTCTTCATTCTTCGCGTGAATTATCATTAAAGACATCCTAGTATGGATTGTTGTAGTTTGCTACAACCCAACAAGGTGAAAATTTGAATAACAAATCAAGAAATTACAATATATAATTTATAACATCTATGTTTGATAAATTAGTTTTAATGGCACAAGTAAGATTCTTGTTTCGAGTTTTGAAAATTTTATTTTTCTGCTGCATTTTATGAATGAGATTCGTCTTTAAAACCTAACACATTCAAATGCTCTAAGATTGACCAGTGTCAATCACTCCTATCAATATTTCAGTGTATACTGCATACCATAAAAAATTTGTAACAACATTTAGCACCTTAAATCCATAAAATCATGCCAAAATGTTACTTAAAGCTCATTCATAGTCTAACAAGCATTTAACTCATTTTAACATACAAATCTCATAACTAGAGACATATATATTACTTACATCATGTTTTCAACACATTTTATTGTTTAAAACATACCAAGGATGCAAGAATACGAATTAAAATACCAATATATACATACTTATACAAAAAAGAGCCTTAACTACTCTTCATGCTTCTTCAAGCTTGCCTCTCCCTTTGGGATGAGTTTCCTTGCTCACTAGTAACACTTAACCTTATAAAAACATCCTCATAAGACTTTTATGATAGATAACAATCCAAAACCAACCTAAAAATTGTGTTTTATTGCCACATTTCAATAACTCTTCTCAAAACCTTTGATTTCCAAGCTTTCCTTCAACTCAATAATGGAGTATTAGCTTCATAAATTTAAGAAAGATTGAAAAGAAGTCTAAGGTGTGTTAGATAAGATTTTAGGGCAATGAGAAGCAGATTATGGCAAAGATAAGGAGCAGAGGATAGAGAAAAATATGGCTACCACATGTAGAACCAACTTACATTCATGGATATGAATCTCCATTCATAACTGTAACTAAACCATTCATGTGCATGACTGTTCTCTTCACTCCAAAAAGAACCAACCATATTTAAACTCCATCGTGTTGAACCCTAACATGACTTTCATATATGTGAACCTTATAGTCACAGGCATGAAATCACTTTTTTACACTGCATCAACTCTTAACCCTTAAACCACTCATCCTCTCTCTCTATAAATGACCAATATAACTTATAGGCCCTAACTAATAGGCGTTACAAAAATACATAATCTCTTATTGTCCACCACATAATTTATCTACCAATCACATCTTAGTCCAAGTCAACTTGTTAATATAAAATTCCTACACTTTAATATTTATAATGATGTCACTATCCATGTGCTTATTCCATAATAGGTTTTAATTTACTCTTCACTTCTTAATTAACAATCTTTAACAACTTAATTACCTTCATAAATCCCAAATTACTCTTTTAGCCCAAATTTAGACTTCGAAAAGTGTGATCATGCCTTTCGATGCATTCATGATCCCCTCCCTATATTAGCAGACATTACAATTCTTTTTCTATGAAAAGGACAATGTTAGATAAGCTATAAGCTAAATATGTCACTATCCATGTGCTTATCTCAAGGAATGTTGTCTTTTAGAAGAAAGAGTTTAATTTAAAAGAAAAAAGTGAGCAAAATTGCACTTAATGAAGTGCAAAATGCTCAAATAGACGCAGATCAGCTAATAGAACTCAAATTTGTTGCTCAAACTAATGAAATAATAGTGATACCTTCTAAAATATGAGAACTTCATAGGTCCACAAAGATACTCACTATTCCAAAAAGATACGAATTTCTCATAAATGAATAGAATAATGTATTACTCATTGAAAATGTGCTGCTTATGAGGAAGTTCTGAAGAGTTCTGAATATAATAAATGATTAAAGGTCTTGCAATCATATATGAATTCTATTTATGAAAACTATGCATGAATCGTGGTTGACTCACTTGAAGGGATAAAACTAATTGGGTACAAATGAATCATAAAAAGAAGATCAATATGAAAGGTAACTACATTACCTATAAAACTAGTCACGCCCGCTAGTTTAGGCCCCTACCGATACAATTATGTTTTGACTAGATACGTGAGACTGACTGGAAACCAAATGCGTTCCCAATCGAAATAGAGGCGATAAGACCGGAATCTAAATTCAGACCATGTACAAATGAGAAAATTGATTATGAGTATGCGACATTAAATTTTGCAAATAAAAAAATAGGGAGAGAGAAAAAAATATACGATTTTTGCGCTATCAGTGAGTTGCAAATTGAGAACATTGAAAATTGAAGAATGTTAAGACGAACCTATCGGTAAAAAAAAAATTCAAAACTCTAACATTTAGGGCATGAAATTAACAAAATATAATCCAGGGTCCCGTTTCATGAGAATAAAAAAAAACAAAGACAAATTTTCACTTATGCGTATAAATTGCAAAACCGGAAGCACAAATTCGTAGAATAAATTATAATGTGAATATTATAGTATCTAATTATGAAAAATGAATTATTTTAAGGACTGAAATTGGAAAAATTAAAATCATGGCGTAGTTTTAATTAAAAAAGAGAAAGTTTAAGGATTAAATTAGAATTTAAAAATAATTAGCTTAAATAACAATTAATTAAGATTAAACCATATTTAATTAAAGGAAAGCTCAACATGCACGGCCACACATGACTCGCATGCAATGAGCTCTCTTTTTAATTAAGGTACAAAGTGGTAGGTGGCATAAGGTGTGAGACATGAGAAGGGAACATAATAATAATAATAATAATAATAATAATAATAATAATAATAATAATAATAATAATAATAATAATAATAATAATAATAATAATAATAATAATAATAATAATAATAATAATACTCTGTTCTCCTTTTCTTATTTCATCACCGAGAGCACCATGTCATTTTCTCCTCTTCTTTAGTCATACAACATTACCCAAGCAATAAGAAGTTTTGTGGTTATTTAAGAGGTGAGGTGTGGGAGTTTGAGTCATGTCCTACCTTTCAATTCATTCAAGCCGAGACACACAAAAAGAAATTAAAGATGGAGCTTGTTTCAGCCTTAACAAGAAAAAGAAGATGGAGTGTTTGCATGTGGAAATTAATACAAATAAATTGGAGAACAAGACTAGAAAACTTCGGTTTATTGGGTTAATATTAAGTTGATGAATCAAAAGAGAGAATCTCAATTTCCATTACATGGTAAAAATCGAGTGTTGTCCCTTTTCCTTTTCCGTTTCAAGTTCATTCTTTAAGTTAAGTAGTGGCAAAAATCTGATATAAATTTTTTGCTCTTCTATTTTCCTTCTTTGTTGATGTGAAACTAGCTTAAGAGTAGGGATTGCTATGGCCGAGATGTCAAAAGAAAGAGACTTATTGAGTTATGCTTGTCGAGAGGGCTAGAGTTGAATTGGAATTTCAGACCGTAACATTAATTGTAGATTTCCTTTTGGCCGAATTGAAGAGTCATGAGATAAGCTTTAAGGCTTACCAAATGAAGTGGAAAATAAATCTAGAGATGGGACATACATCGATGTTTAATTTTTTTTTTTCTTTCTTTTATTTTTTTTCTTTGTTGAATTAAAGCTAGGGATTGCATGTGGGTCTAAGCCGAAATATTGAAGTAAAAGATTTTTGTGTAGTTGTTGGTTTAGGCCAAAAACTATTGTAAAGTTGAACTTGTGAAGCCGTGAGCTATAGAATGGAGCCTGATGCATGGTTGGCCAAAGCAAAAACAAAGTTTAATTAAGTGAATAATAATAAGTTGATTTTTTGACTAAAATTAGGTTAAATTAAATAAGTTAATTAAAAGAAAATTGAATTTAAGTGAAATGGGAAATTTCGACCTTAACCTGAGAACGTATGGAATTGAAGAGCAATTGGGACTATTTTGCTAATGAAACCCGAGAGCAAAATGGTCTAAAAGTTTGATAAAACCCAACATTATTTTCAAATCAATAGTTCAAGCCTTTAAACATATTATATGTTAAATAATATTATTTTATCAAGAATAAGACTTAACTAGGCTTAGTCTATGTCCTCACACTTAGACCTCATTTAATGATGCCACATCATCTATTCTAATTAAATTCCAAATTCAAATATTTAATAAAATAAGAAAAATTAATCATAGTTCGGAGTTAGTTTAATTAGGAAAAAAAAACGTTTAACCTATAATTTTTATTTCTTTTCATAAGTGGAAATCAACAGCCTATTTTTATTTTATCACCAAATCTTTCAAAGTGTCCAATCTCCATTAACAAAAGATAATAGCAGCAACTGATAGCAACAACCCTATTTTGTTGATATAGGAATGGTGCTGATGAAATGGGATGACGCTGAGGAAACTTGTGATCGTCGACGGCTGATGCATACTAGGTTCCGACGAGGTAGGGGAGATGTGCCGCTAATTATGGTTGGAGAATCGGTGGATGTTCTAAGTTTCATAATCCTTCATTTTATTTTATTAGCAATATTTTACCCATAGACCTAAGCTAACCATATTTAATTTTATTTATTTTTTTAAATATTAAAATCTAGAATTTTATAATAAACACAATGTGGCATTATAATATATGTAACATTATTTGATTGGTTTGGTCAATGTGTGGGGACATAAATCTGGCTTATTGCCCTTTATTACTAGTCAATAAATTACATAGTATCGCTTTAAAGTATTTTGTGTTTTTATACTCTAAAGGGAAATAAATTTGAAATTAATCTCTAATTTTGCATTTAATTTCAATCTAATGATAAATGTGAGACTGTTTTAAAAACAAGCACGAGGATTCAAGTCCAACCAATATTAAAAATCTCCTTGTTTCATTAAAATTCGATGGGATGTTAAACCAAATTGATGAGGAGTTCACTGAATAATCATTTTGATTAGAATTTTCTATTATTTTGTAAATAATCATGCAAACTTTTAGACTGCTAATTTTTTTTATCATATAATACTAGAAACATAGTAATAAATGTAGGAATGTGAAATAAATTAGTTAAAAAAAATTCTTTTGAGGTTTATATTGATAGAAAGGTAATAAGTTGAGGTTTATATTGATTAAAAAAATTCGGTCCACAATCTGTCACATGTCCTCGGCATGCGCAAATTATATAATAGATTATTGTTGACTATATATTGTGATTTTGATTTTAAAACAGTATTATTTTATTTTTTTAGTTAAATATTTGTGCATATTTTGATTTAAATGTAGCATATTTTTATTATTCAATCGTCGTATTATTACTTTTCATGTTCGTCGTCATCATCTTTTTCTTCTTTTTCTTTTTATTTTTCTTTTTTAAAGAGATAAAATAAAAAATTATTTTTCCATTGCAAAATTGTTTTAAAGAAAAAATTATTTAATTTGTATATTTAATTTTATTTTTTATATTTTTGAATATTTTAGTTATTGTTATTGTTTGTAATGAAAAAATCATTAGTTTTTTTATATATTTGTAGATGAAATTGAAGATAATTGAATTAAAAATAAGTCATAGAGAGAAAAAATTGAGTTACTTGAAATTGAAAATGATGAATTTATTAGAAACATATAAGTAATCATTTTAAATTTTGAAATTTATCATTTAGAATTTACATATTTTTCGTTTAAAATTTACATGATTTTCATTTAGAATTTATATATTCATTATATATAATTTATAAATTCATTATTTTGCAGTAATATAATCTGTAACTTATAAGTTGATCATATATTATCATACAAAGAGGCAGAATTGCATTTGCATATAAATTGAGTTTGTAATTTAAAATGAAAAGGTATTCCGAAGGAAAAAAATAATAATAAATACTTTTGTCATTACATATCATACAATGTTAGAAAATGAGTTTTCTAATAGGTGTTAGGAAAAGGTTTGCTACTAAGTTTCCTAACCTAAAGCGTACAACTTTATTAAAGATTGTGAAAAATAGTTGGACATTTAATTCAATATTGGCAGCTATCACTTATGTCTATACTGGCTATATTTTGGAATTTCAATTATAAATATGAGTTCATAACAACTCATTTAAGAAGAAGAAAATGGAAATTATTCAAAATTCAAATGCTTAAACTTTTTTAAAAATTATGAAAAATAGTTGAGTATTTAATGCAATATTGTCAGCCGTCAGTTTTCTTAAGCTGAAACTGCACCGTATCAAAGGAAACTTAACCGTTTCGGGAAGCAGTCTCAACCACAGAACTACAAAGAGAAGAAGCAGCTCAACTACTAGACAAGGAATGATTGCCACTCCCTCCTCTTCTTATTGGCCTTTCGAGAGAACTAAGAGAAAGAAAGTAGAAGGATGACCTATAACCTAGCAAATGACAATCTATTTACTAGTCTCTCATTCAAATTCCGCTTCTCACTTTGCTCCATCCAATTTCTCTTTATCATAGGCGAAGGAGCGAAACGGCATCCTGAATCTACTAATTGTATTTTTGAATTTCAATCATAAATATGAGTTCCAACAACTTATTTAAGAAGAAAGTGGAACCATTCAAAATTCAAGTACTTAAACTCATTTTTTATTATTATTATTTTCACATTGAACTTCATTTTTTAGATATCATTCTCGTTTGGTTGTAGTTTATATCAATAACATTTGTTTCTAAGTGAAGAATACATCTCAAAATCGTGTCTTGTGGTTATTATACCAGTTTGGGTTATAATCTTGGGTAGGTTATTCTTTAGCTTTGAGAAAGATAGGTTTGTTTTGAGTATAAGGAAAAGACAAATGTTTTTGAGGTTTTTACTTTAAATAAAACCTTAGAAAATCAATGAGAATATATCTAGAGGATATAAAAAAACTAGGAGCATATTTAGCTTGATTATTTGACCTTGAAATAGATCGTTAGTGAGAAAAAATCTCGATAATTTCTTATAGAGTGCAGTAAGAAAGCGCAAACTGAACTACTATAAATCATAAGTATTGATCTTCTTTTTTTATCTTCTGTTGCATATTTTTGTTAGTATTTGATTGTTCATTAATTGAATAAATTGAATATCTTTGATACTTATTTGAGATTTTTGTTGAAATATTTATGTGTAATAATATTTTAAAAAGTTAAATATTTAAAGAGTTGAATTGATTTTAAATAACAAAAAAAATCTTCCTTTATGTAGCTGATTTTAAGTGTTGAAGTATGATTTTGATTTCAAACAAATATTTGTTAAGAAAATTTCAACTTTATTTTATTTTTAATTTCTGGCAAGAAATTCTGCTTGGCAGTTTTCTAATAGAAATCAAAATTTGAGTACAGCCTCATTTCACCTCTCTCTTAAGCACTTTGAAACCTACCAGCAATACACTCATAAAATAATTGTTTGAAAATCCAGCCTCCCCTTCAATCACCATTCTAATGAGATTCTGCTCCATTTATTATCAGATTTTGAAGTAGATAATTCAAATAGAAAAGGACATATAAGAAGTTTGAAAATTTTTGGTAACTGAACTGATTAAAACATGAAGGTTGATTTTAATACTATTACAAAAAATCGTTGCTATCAAGGCAGTTAAGAAAGAACTAGTAATATTGTGTCCTCCACAACTAATTATAACATTTCCAATGCGGAAACTATCTATTTTCAAACTTTAATTTCACCTATACAATAAAATTTAAAAAAATAGAAGGAATGGAAAATAATTTCTTTTTTTTTTTTCTCGTGTTGATCTGGTTTGCAACTCATTCCACACATCCGGAATAAAATCAAACATGTAGGGGAAGATAATTTCATTGCCCCATCTATCATTGTTAAACTCATTGATTATTGATTCTGTGGTGTTTCATCTTGGCCCTTCGCTTTTCCCCGAAGCATGTCAGAAAAATTACCCCTCATGATACGCATAAATCTCGTGTCTTCTGCTGGGGGAGGCGCTGCTGGCTGAGTTTCAGGCAGTTGTGGAAGATGGTCTGTGACGTCCTTCTTCCCTAATAACCCTCCCTCTCCAAAGAAACTGGTGACCGATGACGCTATCCCAAGATGAGCCCCCATCACCTTACTAATGGCCTCAAAAGTTCCACCCGACCTTTCCTTCATTATTATTTCAAGAGCTTCTTTATGTGCAGGATCTAATGCATCTGGATCTTTTAACAGGTTTTGTATAGCTGGTAGGAGGAATTCCCGTACACTAGTTGCAGAGAGATCTGCAGCAAGATGTATTATAGAAATCATAACATGGTATTCGATTTTATAATTGTGCAGAACACAAACTGCGCAAGACATTTTTGGGGATAAAATATATATATATAACTAAGAACAAATTACGTGCATATTTTTATAAAATTCTCTCATTTCAGTTGTTAAGGGTAATAAAATTAGCAATATATTGAGATTGTGTGCAGTACAAATCCATGAGTGAATATGAAAGGCCTCAAACCTGCAGCATCCAGGGCACGGATTGATTCACAGAATGCATCAGCTCTCTCACGGCGACGCATGACGTCAGTTGAAGAAATTGGCGCTGCTGAAAGCTGGAAAATCTTGGAAAGCAGGTGTATGAAATGTTAAAGAGTACAAATGGCATAATCTATTATTATGTAAAACTAGTAGCATGTTGATATAATAGCTCAAAGAAACAGGACTAAGTAGAGGATATAATCTCTAAGTCTATCTGTTGTGTGAGGTACTGCAACCAGTAATGCACGGACAACAGCAACAGTAGCTTCATGGGATCCATCTTCAAGAAAAGCATCCATTTGAACACGTATTTTATCGATGATCTAAAACATCACAAATTTGCTGAATGAAACATGTGAACTGCTCCCTCAAGAATGTGAATACAGTTTTAAGGGCAAAAATACTTAAATACCATGTCATTTTTGAAATGTTGAGCCACAGCACCAAATGCATCTATGCTGGCATACTTCACATTAAGGTTTTGATCAGAGCCAAGAGTAACCAGGGCAGGCAAGACATGAGTAGAAGCAACTTTTGCATCGATGAAGGGCACCTGTTAAGTGAATGAATAAGAAATTTCAAATAAAATGCCAAGACTAGCATCAAATGATGATCAAAGAGGAAGAATAACGCACTGAGACTTTCAACAGATAGGCTGCATTGATCTTCATATCTACATTGGAGCTGGCAACCATTTCCCACAATATATTGAATAACATAGCATGGTGCTGTTCAAAAGTGCTGCAGAAGAAACCTACATTGATTAATCACATATAACCCCCAGATAGCAACACACAAAAGCCAGTTAGTCGTCTACAGACCAAAGAAACCGGACAGCATCAATAGCCTCAACAACGTGTTTTGTTGACTGATTCTCTTTCGTGGTGCCTTCAACTAGCAGATTTCTCAAGTAAGCTGTTAGTTGATCCTGCTTGCTGGGGACACCAAGAACACCTGCCAAAAGGAGTGGCAGAACACACATTGTAGCAAGCCTCTCAGCCATAGCAGTTTTGGGTCTCAACCCTGCAATAAAGCAAAGATTAACTAAAAAAACAATAAAGTGATATACATTCAAAAAGTTCAGGAATTTGTACCTCTGATTCTTGAATAAATGCTAGATGGGAAAAACGTAAGATCTGCATGATCCCCAACTGCGACCAAGAACACAGGCACCATAATGTGTACCAGATAAGAATCCCCAAAGAGTTCACTTACAGCTAACAAAAACTGCAAACCAACCTCAAGATCAGTGACTGGAGCACTGTGCTTTAATATACTAGTCTCAATAAACTAGTTAAAAGTAGATACCTTTGTAATTTTGGTTTTTAAATAGTCTTCTTTTTGAGGTAGCATGCAGGCCAGCTGTATCAAATGAGGAAAGCAATCAACGTGCATCCACTCAAATGGCAACCATTCAACATGTCCCCTAATAAGACATCAACATCCCTCAGAAGCAAAGAATATAGACAGCTCCAAGATTTTAGCATTAGAAACACTATCACTGGTAGTCATTTCCACCACAAAACAAGAGCAATAAAAGAAACAGAGGTCTATAGCTTACTTTGAATATAATTCAAGTAAGGAGGAAGAGAACAATGTATCATTCAACTCCAGAACTAAAGAAAAAGGACAAGTCTCAACTGCCTTCTGGTGCACAAAGGGAAGCAACTCCACCAGCATTCTCAATAAAACATCAATATTCCAGCGCTCCCGTTCCCCTAAGACACGTAAATGTGACTCCACTGAGCCTTCAACCCCTGAAAGAGGTGGACAATGCTGAAAATAGTAGATAAACAAAATTAAATAAGCACATCAGAAAGCAAGCATGGAAGAGTACAAGAGATAAATCAATTATAAAAAGAACAAGCATACCTGAGCAGAACCCATGATATGAGAAAGTGAAACTCTTAAAATGTGCTCCAATTTGTTTCCCCAATTTATGACTGCAGGAAGTAGCTCCTTAAGTGCAGTTTCCACCACCACACCAGAGGGATCACAGACCAATCGGAACACCATCTCCTCGACCTATCACAAACAAACCTAGGTTACACATTGGGGACCAGGGAAATTCAATTTTCATCTGAGCATTCAAGAAACTTAGTTTTCCTCCTTCTATCTTTTCCATTTTCATCCAAGTCATCATATTATGGCAAGGGAAAAAGGCTCCATCCCTAGACCATGTGCCATTAACCTGTTCTAGAGCTTACATTGTAGCCAATTCTGTCAAATCAGAATTCCTCTCCATGATTGCCTCGAAGTATATTTAGTGAGGCTGACCTTGAAATATTTGTCCACATTTGGGAAGAATGGAAGCAGCAAAGCCAGATTACGCGCTGCAGCCTCTCGAACAACAGTTGCAGAATCTTCTAGCAGTTGTTGCACAATGGACAAAATCAGAGAATCCCGGATCTCAGGCCGGACAAACTCTGCAAGCTCTCCGCAAGATTGAGCAACAAGTAGTCTACGCTCCTCGTATGTGTGATTTATCTTCAAACCATATCAGAAAAATGAAACCCAAACTTCAGAGAGAAAGAAGAAAAAAGGAATATAAAGACCAAATGGAAGATTCCCTGAAAAATTATGACTGAAACTCACTTGTTCCCAACACTGGGGAAGCAATTCTGTTTCTGTTCTCATCTCTCCTACATTCTTAGCAAGACTGACACATGCCTGAAATAAAGGACAGAAGACACACCATTATATTTAAATTTTGAATTAATAGTATGATACAGTTACTATTTCAAAGGAATCCATATATATGGTCCTACATCCATTATGATCCGTCTCTGCTGCTCGTCTGGACGCTTGATCAAATTAAACAAGGTGTGAGTCAAGGAATCCCGCGTCGCGCCATCTGGATGACGTTCAATTGCACACATCATTAGGGGAAGAAGCTCCTGTGCAAACAAAAGAATACAGTATGAGAAGGCCTTTCAGATAAGATATGGAGACAGGCTAAGAAAAAATGAGTCAAAAGCAAACCTCCCGGTGGTTGATCAAAACATAAGGAACAATTTTGGGCAAGGCATCTGCAAGAATCTGAATTGTTTCTAAACCCTGCAAACAAGATTACACTGCCAAGATATTATACAATGAAATTCAAACTACAGGAAAAGAAAATTTCCTCAATTCCCATCCACCCTTCCCTTTTTATTTATGAAATTGTGTTATTATGCCATACCCAATATATAATATCACTGCAATGCAAGGTTCAAAAGAATTCAGAGATAGATATGTCTTAAGGAAACAAAAGTCGTTTTTTTTTTTTAACTGAATGAAAACAAAGAAAGTTCTAGAGAGAGAATAGAAACTTGCCATATTCTCAGAAGCAGCTTCAACATTTAAACTGTCCAATTGGGTATGTAGTCCACTATCTGCTGACGGTGGTTCACCATTTTGTTCAGAGTATCCTTCAACGTCTTCTATGTTAATATCTCCAGTAGAATGATTTCTCAACAAATCTGATAAAACTTCCTTGTCAGTTATTACCGATTGAACAACTTCACTGCCTAACACTGCCATAGCATTTTCTGGGTGAGACATTGTAGTTTCATCTTTATCTATCTCAACAACTTTTTCCTCAGTCTGCAGAGACTCTTCCTCATGATTGACTGAATCCACAGGTTTTGTAGCTTCTGTGACTTTTGCCTTCAACTTTTCTATTTCCATCTGCAATGACATTATTTCTTCCTTGTGCTTTTCTTGGGACTGGGATTGAATTGAATCACAATCACTAGCTATCATGCTTCTTCCAGAACGATATCCTTCGATGTGCATTTTCAATGAAGTGATTTCAGCTCTGCAATCATTGAGTTCTTTTCTTTGGAGCTCCCAAGACTGCTTCAAATCTTGTATCTAACAAATTGGAAAAAGAACAGGACAGTTAAATAAATATTAGCATTACCCTTTTTCTTACATGAAAATAAATGCAACAGGTGAATGGTGCATTGTAAGGAATGAGAATCACCTGGTGCTCCCTCTCCTTATGATCTTTTTGAAGAGCTTCTAAGGATTTAGTTAATACACTTATTTGATTATCAGCCAAATCTTTGTTTTTCAACAATATTTCTTTTTCAATATTCAGTTTCTCATTTGCATTTTTTAATGATTCATTTTCCCGAAGCATGGCAATTTTCTCCTGCAACACAATTTTTGCCAATTAGTGCACATTTCATCATGGAAACCCACCTCAACTCCACATGAAATATTAATTCAAAATTGTCAATACTTATTGGCCAAAATCTAAATATGTATTATTCATGCTTTATGTGCACTAAAATGCTGAGGTTACCACAAAACAATAAGTTAAACAGCAGATAAGCTTTTATATGAGCAACAAACACAAATAAGCTTGGCAAACACTGAGTAAAAATAGGAGGAAAAAAAAGTATAGAATGTGATGTAGGAGTGAGAAAACTGGTTCTGGAGCTTGTTTTCACATATAACAAAATAGATATGAGAACATTCAATTAAAATTAGTGTTTTGGTACATATATAACAAAATTCTAAAAACAGAACCATGACATTTTTTCTAAAAAGAAAAAATGTGTAAAAGTACCATAAGAAATTCTTAAATGCTAAATTAACAAATATATAAAAAAAAAGTTATTGTAAAAAAATTCCTTAAAATAAAAATTCATATTACTTTGAAAACTGGAGCAGCTAAATAAATAAAAAAAAAATTATTTTATTCTCCTTTTCTTAATTGCCTATAACACCTGTTAGACCTCACCTCAATGGAACTTTACAATTTAATGAAATAACCCCCATACCACAGAGACTTTTTCCTAGGTGCTTAACAGAAATGTTAAATCTTAAGTCAACAGATGCAATCCAACTTCCAGAAAAGGGAAAAATCATAGGGGCAGCAAAGCTCAAAACATTAGCTTCACGTTGATCTCACCTGAACAACAAGGAAAGGAAAGCAGAACAAAAAAAGATAACCAATATGCTTTATTAACTAAAAAATAATTGAACCTAACTGATTATGAGTAATCCTATTTGTACTTCACTTATGGAGAGAGCCTCAGAACACAGAAGCTCACGGTAGCTTAAGTAAAATGAATAAAAGCAAGTCAGAACAAGAGATGAAGCTCTCTTCTATTCAGGCATCCTGGAGAATCGTGGAGGCCAACAACCTCTCTCACAGAAATATTTAAATATATAGAAATCTTTCAACCAAGTTACAGTGAGTTGCCCATCCAACATGTTTCATGAAATACCTCAGCAGCCTCTGCAGTGGATGAAAGGTATTGATAGTAATAATGTCGCAAGGCATCTGGAACACATGCGGTCCTGTTCTGCCAATCATCTAAATTCTGATCTGTGACCTGAGGTGAAAGAATTGATAAGCAATGAGAAAAAGGGAAATATCTTTACAGATACAATAAAAGCAAATACATATAAATTCATGCACAGATAAAACAGACATCCAGCTGATTGAAGATTTTATACCTCTTGTGAATTCCAAATTTATGCATGCAGAACAATGAAGAAATCATTGCAAATGATAATCATTTAACTGCTTAAAAAATGATTTTTCAATGGCACATTTTTCTCTTGCAAAAGGTAAATGAAAAAACTTGTTCTCAAACAGATTGGAAAAAATTTCCCACATTAAGCTAAATATATAAGATTCATGTCAATGATTAAACATGAACTTTGAAGAACCTTGATGATCAAGAATGCTAATCAAAATAACAATTAGCCTTCATTCCCTGCCTAAACAAACTTAAGATAATGCTATTACCAAGAAGCACTCAAGTGCTTGTCACAAAAAATTTCAAGTCTCAATCTTTGATAGGTAGGTATATATTTATATCAGCTTTTGTCTACTTGGCTCAACAGAATAGCCCATGAATGCTTTCTGTCTCCTGCTGAATGAGAAAGATACGACAATAAAGAGCAGAAAACACTGTAGGCAAAAGCAAGTATATATCTTTACAATACAGAACCTCCTGATTTTAGTTTTAGGACAAATGATGACCCGAAACACATAGTAAAAAGGAGGATAGCTATAAAAAAAAGCCAGAAAAATAGATATGGATGAAAAGTGCTGTTTACCTCTTCATAGAATGTCATAGCAGTAAGCCGATATCCTGCTATAAGTAAATATTCCTTTACAGCACAATTAAGATCCCTACGCTCATTATCCTTCAAAGGACCCATGTCAGAGAAAGGAACATCCTTCCTTTTCTGTGGAATATCTAGTCCATTTACAGTAACATCGGCCTTTGACTCTGGAAACGTACCCAAGATAAATATGCATCAATGAGAAAAGAATTGTGTTATCTAGTGAAGGAATAAAAATAAGTCCTTAAAGTAAGTTCCAATAAGTGTTGCTACCTTGCTATTTACATTGATAATAGTGATTGTGGACAAGAAAATGATATTTCATTGAAGATAATGATTGTAGGCAACAATAATCATTGATAATACATTTGAAACAAATGGGAAAAGGGATTGAAACAATGAAAACATTGTTACAGCTGAAACAGAGCTGGCCCCTGCCCAAAACGAAATAGACTTAACTAATCCCAAAATATACAGAAATTTAAGCATTCTGCATGCAGATGGGCCTCCTTTGAGAGTTAAAAATAATAATAATGATGAAGATCATAATAACATAATAATAATAGAAAAAGCTAGCTTCCATATCATGCTAGAGCAACCAACCAAAAGCTTAAGCCATTCGATTGAGAATCCATTCGCAATACAAACGCAAACCTCATTGCATTAACTCAGTCAGAGTCTAACACCCATTCTAGCAGTCCTCCAATAATGACATGAATGCCTCCACATAATTGTGGACAGAAACGAGGGTATGGTGTCAATAATGTTAACAACATATGGGAAAATTAAATGAGTCCTGGTTAAATTACCTATTGAAGCCAAAGAGTTCACCTATTTAATTTTGGCAGCCAATCTTCCCTCTTTTATTTTTTTTTCTTTTGGACATAGAAATAATCTTCACCATATCTTCAAAAATTGTACAATACTATGAAATGAATTATATAATTTATAATATTGAAATAATAAGTCAAAAAGCATCAAACGACGAAAAATTAGCATTCACTATAACTGTCCAGGAGAAATGGAATTTACCATTTAATTCAACTTGCGGTAAATCCGACTGTTTCTGTAATTCAATCTTTAACTTTGAAATATCCTCCTGAGCCAAACGAAGCTCATATTCACAGAGTGCTAATTTTTCTTCTAGTGCTTCTTTTTCTTCTAACAAACTTTGAGGGTCTGCAACTGCTTTTCAAGAATAAAAGGGGCAGAAAAGAGCATCACTTACATTCTGTATTCAAGATACAGCATAAAAATGCAGTTACGCATCAAGTAGTAACTGAGGCCCATCTATATGCATGTATCAATGCATTTATATATGCAAACTTCTAGTATCATCTTCTAATTAACTAAGCAACAAGCCAAAAATAGAACATGAATAAGAAGAAAAAGAAGATACATTGATTAATAACTAAAAGTTATGACTATAGTGAAAACAATTACGAGAAGTAATGAGAACAATGTGAACAACAGAGTGTGCATCAGACATATTGTACCGATAAATGTATAGCAGACCAAGTGCATAACGTACAGCATAAGAAGGTATAAATGTATAGCTGACCAAGTGCATAACTACAGCGTAAGACTCTAGTTAGTCATTTGGAATGACTAATGAGAAAATAATAATGCTGGATACCCCCTTCATTATTTCCAAAAGCATAAACATAAATGGATTATCTATTTTTGATCTAGAGCAGCACAGCCATAGTCCATTCTCCTTCTGTGCTTTCTTGTTGAACCTATCTTATTAGCAGGGGCAGAGCTACATAGCCTCTTGGAGAGGCCATGGCCCCCCTAAATTTATTGGAATTATTAACTATATAATTTTAGAATTTTTTTTTCCTAAAATAAGCTTATAGCACCACCACCTCTGCCCCGCCCCCCCCCCCCCCCCCCACCAAACCAAAACCTATATATATATATAGCCCTGGCCACAATTCCGAATCGGCCGGTTCCGGTTCAGAACAACCAGTTCTGTGGTCCCAAGAAATAGAGACCAGAACCGGAGAGGGGCTTGCTCCAGTTCATGAACTGGCGGTTCAGCTGGAATTTTTTTTAATTAATAACACAATAAATAAATACAGTTAAAATTATTAATTTGAGCAAATTATAAATTTGTACTACTAATATGTTATAAAAAATGAAAACTTTGAGAAAAAAATAATTTATTGAATATTAATTTGTAACTTTGTGTAATAACTTATATTGTTATAACAAAAAAAATCATTTAAAGAAATTATAAGTTGGAATTTAGAAATGATTATATTTATTTGATAAATTAATAAATTATAAAAATTATAACTATGCTAAAAACTTAATTAATTTAATTTTTTTATTTTAAAAAATAATTTAAATATAAAAGTTTGAATTTATAAGGAGTATTTTTGTCTTTTCATTTTATAAAAAAACGGTAATATTACTGTTTGAACCAAAATCAGAACCGTCGGTTCCGATTCACGGGGGAAGGGCTTGGACCGGACCCTTCCCCAGCCGGGCCTATATATACAAGTAAAATTACAAATTTACCTACAAAAATTAAGATTTTTTTTTTTTTCTAAAATGAGCTTTCAGCCCCCTCAAAATCATTTATATTTTTATCTTTTCCCTGGGATCTGTATTAAATTTATTTTATATCCTACCTTTCAATTTTAACCCTTAAATTTTTATATATTTTGTTACCATTCTTATAATTCTATCAATTTAACTTGACGCCCCTCCAAACATAGAAGTGTAGCTCCACCCTGCTCATTAGATTTATCATTTATGTTATCCTGTTTTGAATCCCAAAAATAATATGAAGTTAAATTCAATAGAGTGAAGCATATCTAAATTCCCCATGGAATACTTTCTTAAGGTACGAAGAGATAACAAGATATCCTGAAGCTAGGACAGGAATAGAATTAATGTACTCCAGTTTGTATATTATGTGGTCTCAGCACTCTTTGTTTGCATTTATTAGCCTTATGCCTGTGCTATCCAATCATATGCCCAACTTTTCCAGGAAATCCATCACTCAACCAAATTTTTAATAAACCATTTGCCACATTATCAAATACTTCATTCAATTCCTGTGATGCCATCCCAATGTCAACGTATCAATCCACATTCCTAGATAACTACCTTTCGTTTCAATTCAATGAATGCTAATTGAATCATCTCAAGATCCAAACAAATTGAAAAGACCCTTCTGCTTCTACAAATAAAATTTATCTTTTCTTCTAATTAGCTGGAGTTATTCCATCAGCCATAATTAAAGAAACTCTACAATCCAAAGTTCCAACCTCTTCGCTAGCAAATACATGACAAATAGAATAAAACAGAAGTCAATATGCATTTCCAATCCAAATCAACTTAGCAGTGCAGAGCATTTGTTTGCAAATTGCAACAACTCAAAAAATATTCTTTAAAAAAAAAAGAAAAGAAAATAAAGAAAGAAACTCCAGATGAGCGTTACTTCAATTGTATTCCAGATCACATAGCAATACCAAATTCACATTCGAAAGTACGAAGAAGTATCACCACCGTCAAAATAGAGATAAACAAAGATAAAACCAAGCTAAAGCACATAAATGTACAAGTGTAACATAAAAACACAGAGAATGGAAGCGGAAAGAAGGAAACCTCGAAGTGAATTGAAGCGATAGATCTGATCGGGAGGGAAGCGAGAAGGATCGGAGAAAAACTCCTTGAGGCGAATGGCGTGGTCGTCTCTGCCATCATCAAGGAGCTCATGAAGCAATTCAAATGCCGTCAACAAGTAGTTCTCTTCTAACAAGAAGTTCACCACGCAATTGCACAGTGATGATCTCTCCACATCCATTTCCTTTTCCCTCTTTCAGTTTTCAGCTTCAGTTTCTGATCTCGATCTTTAGTAATTTCATTGAAGATGTCGTTAGTGGATTTGGATCTGGCAGTGCATTTCTTAAGCAATTTGAGATTAGGATTCTTTTATACGCAAAAATAGCAAGGTGCTTCGCGGTTGTATCGGCGTTTGGAAACTTTGGGGGTCTAACAACAGCGCTCGATTTTTATGATTCTAAGATTTGGTTGATCGAACGGATTGAGAGTCAGGGCCTATTTGATTTATTATGAGATGGACATACAGGAGTTTGTTGCCATTATTAGAAGGAAAACCAGAAAAGTCAATCGCAAGTTCTTGGATTATTTTATTAAATTCATGCCTTCAATTTATTTAGCGGGTGCGGTCACAATTATTATTAGAGAAAAATGCCAAAAAAAAAAATCAATGTTAAAAAGAGATTTTTTCGCTCGCGTTATTAATAAATTTAAATTTTTAATAATAACGGTATTAAAAAAATCTAAGTTGATAAAAAAATCATCCTCTTATCTTTCCATTTCTTCTCTCTCCCTCTCTTTCTGTCTTTCTCTCTCCCTCCATCTATCTCTATTTCTCTCCTCCCTCTCTCTACTTTTCTTCTCTTCTTCCTCCCTTTTCTTTCTCTCTCCCTCCCTCTACCCTTTCTCTCTCCTTCCTCTCTCTCTCCAAAACACTTCACTTGCAAATCCATCTACCATCAACTCTCTACCCAATAAATCTGGTATTTCAACGCACGTAATGGTAGAACCATCAAATCCAAAATATGTGCATAATGCACATAATGTGATATCTTCTACTTCTTTAGAAACAGTACAGGTGAAGGTAAAACCAGTTACAATCTAATCGCCATGAGTCTGTTTAGTTCCTTGCTTTTGTTACCTTAAATATCTAATCACCTTGGTCAGATTTTGGAGAATGATGCTCCTTTTTCCTGTTTGAATCACCTATAAATCTCTTTAAGGCCCCTTTAGGTTCTTCTAAATTGTAGGATAATCTTTGATTTGCGGAAACTGCTATAGCTAGGCTATGATGACTTGTATAAGATGGTTGTGGACCCTTTTTTGGGAAAAGTATTTGTTGTCCAATTTACCTGAGTTATTCAGACAACACATAAGGATTTTTCTTGGTGAATTACCATATGTTTATGTAATTGAAAAAATGTAGCTTGAAAATGAGTTTTTTCATATCTACTAATTTAGATTTCAAATCGTAAATGTTATTAAACTGACGCGTTGAATCAATTAGAATTTAAATTTAAATTTTAATCTAAATTAATTAAGATAATAATTAATAATTATAATATATGTCTAATAAAGTATTTAGAAAGTTTTAAAAGTTAATTTATTTTAAATGATTAAATTGCAAATTTTGATAAGTTTTGGAATTAATTAAAATTTTGAGGATTTAATGAGATATTTGTTATTTAAAATATTAAATTGAATATCAAATATGCATGTTGGTCAGTCACTCTATGAAAAATAAGATTAATATAATAATTAAGCCTAAATATCAAGATTTTGGTAAAAAAAATGGTGGGGCTCATATTAGACTTTTGGTCATTCTTTTAATTTTTCTTTCTTCTTCCTTATCTCTTCTTCTTAAGTTATTTTTCTACTCAAAAACCAGCCTCCACGCCACCCTCACCATCTTCCATAGCTAAGAGAGAGAAAGGAAGAGAAAAGGGAGAGGAAGACAAGGAAAATTGATTTTCATGCACAACAAGACCTGTTTGCCCAGATATTAGACCAAGAAGGGGGATTGAATTGGAGTTTCAAAAATTAAACTTTAAAGTACGGAAATAAAATTGCTAATTTTAGAAGGGATAGAGAAAATCAGACACAAAGATTTATAGAGGTTCGGGTATTAACAAACCCTACTCCTCTCCCCAATCGCAATTGGGAGTTTTACTAACACACTAAGTGTTACAATGGAGTTTTACAAGCTCGCTCCCAACTATGGTGTTTCTCACAATGGCTCACACCTAACCTAGAAAATCTCTTGTGTTTTAATGGCTCACACAATAACCAATTCCTTTGTATTTTACAGGCTCACACAAACAACCTATACTTTGTGTTTTACAGACTCACACAAACAACCTACACTTTGTGTTTTACAGGCTCACACAAACAACCTATACTTTGTGTTTTACAGGCTCACACAAACAACATTTTAATTTGTGTTTTGGAGGTTCACACAACTAACCCTTACAAGTGTTCTACTCTTAACCCATAACTACCCAATGCTCACTTAAGTAAAGATTACAGAGAGAACCACTTATAAATCTTTATTGCTCAAATATGAGGAGCAAAAAAATTTTTACAGAGAATAAATTTGTTTCTTAAAGTATAAAAGTACAAGATAGCTTGTGATTTGAAGTATATGCTAATCTTTTGTTTTTCTTATCATTCTCTTGTTTCTTAATGTATAAATGACTTCCATTTATACTCTCATGGCTAAATATAGCCGTTGGGGTGCATTAAATAAGAAACTAGCCGTTATACCAACCAAAAAATCGCGTCTGACATTTTTCTCTTTCATTGGTCACGGGCGTGAATATTCTTGTCACGGGGGTGACGGTTCTTCCCAAGCCGTGACTGAAGTGGTGACCTTGGTCGTGAAGCTCTCTGGAATGTTTTGACATATAGAGTCACGGGCGTGACATTAATTAGTCACGGGCGTGACACTCTTCCCAGCCGTGAGACAAGTGGTGACTCAGGTCGTGAAGCTCTCTGGATGAAATTGAATGAATCCTTCACGAGGGTGACACCTTCATTCACGAGGGTGACAATCTTCACAACCGTGACCAAAGTGGTGACTCTGGTCGTGAAGCTCTCTTGTTGAAAATACACAACTCTTCATGGGGGTGACACCTTTAGTCACGGGGGTGACTGAAATGCTTACTTCACGGTTTGGTTTTCCTTCATGGTCGTGAACTTCAAATGTTGGTTTTGGTAACGGTTAGCTTTCTTCACAGGAGTGACTCCTAGAGTCACGACAGTGAACATGCTACTTTTTGCTTTTTGTTTCTCAAGGATTATTCTTCCAATTCTTCATTTTTGCTATTTTAATTCATGTCCTGAATAATATACTTTCAAAACAAGTATGTTAAATACAATATTGCTATATTATTTATTATCATCAAAATGACGGAAATACCCCTCAAGGTTAACAAGACCTAAAGAAGCTAAGGAGAGCAAGAAAGAAGAAAAATAAGCAAGTTTTGATGAGAGAGAAATCTCAATAGTTGTAATCAAGTAGAAGAAAGAGTATAGGTAGAAAGCTCTCTTTCTCCTTTTTAACTTTCATCAAAGGAAAATATGGTTTTGAGCTCATTTAGGAATGAATTAGCTAGCTCATCATGGAGTGATAGTAGATTGTGGAAAAAGGAAGATGATGATTAGAGATTCAGATTTGGAGGAAGAGATAATGGCGATGGGTGAAAATAAAAAATATCCAGATAATGTGATATCGGTGCTAAAAGCTCAGAAACTCATCAATAGGGGACGTGAAGCTTACCTAACATATGTGATTGATACAAGAAAAAATAGTCCGAAGTTGGCCGACATCCCAACTGTTAGTGAGTTTCTATATGAGTTTCTGAGGAGTTGTCAGGATTACTACCTAACTGAGAGATAAAGTTTGCTATTGAGTTAATACCTAGCGTCGCTCCTACATCTATTACACCATACCGAATAACACCTATGAAGTTGAAAGAGTTGAAGGTGCAGTTGCAAGAATTGTTAGATAAGGGATTTATACGAACCAGTGTATCACCATGGGGTTTTCCAGTGTTGTTTGTAAAGAAGAAAGATGACACCTTAGGGTTGTGCATCGATTATAAGCAACTTAATAGGGTGACTATTAAGAATAAGTATCAATTGCCTAGGATTGATGATCTTTTTTATCAACTTAAAGGTGCAGGCATATTTTCAAAGATATATCTTCGATCAAGGTATCATCAACTGAAGATCAAGGAATCAGATATACCAAAAATGGTGTTCAGGACTCATATTGATCATTATGAGTTCCTGGTGATGCCATTTGGTTTGACCAATGTACCAGCAGTGTTTATGGACCTGATGAACCGAGTGTTCAAGCCATATCTTGATTAGTTTGTAGTGGTGTTCATTAATGATATTCTGGTATACTCTAGACATAGAGAATAGCATAATTAGCATCTCAGAATAGTATTACAGCCCTTGATGGAGAAACAATTGTATGCAAAGCAATCTAAGTGCGAGTTTTGGTTGGAATTAGTTAGTTTTCTATGCCATATGGTATCAGTAGAGGGTATTCGAGTTGATCCTAATAAGATTGAAGCTATTCTAAATTGGAAACCACCTCATAATGTGACTAGAATGAGGAGTTGATCCTAATAAGATTGAAGATCTCCTTTGACCCGATTGTTGCGGAAAGACATCCAGTTTGAATGGACAGACAAGTGTCTAACTAGTTTTGATAGACTCAAGGCAACGTTGACTGAAGCACTAGTCTTGACTCAGCCTACTCCAGGAAAAGATTATGTTGTGTACATTGATGTAAGTCACAATGGGCTAGGTTGTGTTCTTATGCAAGAGGGAAAAGTGATTGCATACGCCTCTAGACAGCTCAAGCCTCATGAGCTTAACTATCCAATGCATGATTTAAAGCTTGCAGCGATAGTTTTTGCTCTTAAGATATAGAGACATTATCTCTATGGAGAAATATGCTACATTTATACGGACCACAAGAGTCTTAAGTACATGCCTTCACATAAAGAGTTGAACTTGAGGCAACGAAGATGGTTGGAATTGATTAAAGACTATGATTGTGTGATTGACTACCAGCCAGGAAAAGCGAATGCGGTGGCTGATGCCTTAAGCATAAAAATGTTAGCTGAGTTGCAACTGGAGCCTATTTTAATGTAGATGAGTTGCAAGTGGAGTCTATGTTGCCTAAATAATGAACCAAGAAGGGGGGTTGAATTAGATATATAAAAAAAATTCTTAACTTTTAAGTGTGGAATATAAATTAAATAGAGTAGGGATAGAGAGATATCACACAAGAAAATTATAGAAGTTCGGGTATTAACAAACCCTACTTCTCTTCCCAATCTCAATTGGGAGTTTCACTAACACACTAAGTGTTACAATGGAGTTTTACAAGCTCACTCCCAACTATGGTGTTTTTATCAATGACTAACACCTAACCTAGAAATTCCTTGTATTTTAATGGCTCACACAATAAATTAATTTCTTGTGTTTTATGGCTCACACAAATAACCCTTACAAGTGTTTCACTCTTAACCCAATATACCCAAATTCACTTGAGTAATAGATTACAAAGAAAAAAACTCACCAACCTATAATGCTTAAAATTTATGAGCAAACAGATTTTTACAGAGAATAAGAGTTTTATTGAAAGTAATTAATGCACAATGGCTACAACAAGATTTTTATTCAAAAGTAATAGTTGTTCTCTTGTTTAAGATTCATAAATGACTTACATTTATACTTCCTTAGCGAATTATAGCCTTTGGATGCATTTAATGCGAAAATAATCGTTAAACCAACTCTTAATTTCGCGTCCAACATGTTTTTCTTTCCTCATTCACGGTCGTGAATATGTGTGTCACGGTCGTGAATGTTCTTCCAAGCTATGGCTCAGGTGGTGACTTTGTCCGTAAAGCATTCTAGAAGAATTTGAAGTGTGTGATCATGGGTGTGACTTTATACTTTCACGGGCATGAATATCCTTCCAAGCCATGGTCCAAGTGGTGACTCTGGTCGTGAAGCTCTCGAAAAGAAATTGACATGTTATCTCATGGGCGTGACTATCTTTTATGGGCGTGACTGATTTGATCATTCATGGTTGGTATGATCCTTCATGACCGTGAATTTTAAATGTTGGAGAGTTGGCGCTAAGCTATATCACGGGCGTGAACATGCTATTTCTTCATATTTTGACTTTCAAAGGTAGTCTTCCATTCTTGCATCATATTTCATACTCTGTTCAACAAACTTAGAACACAAGTATTGTTGAATACATTATTGTTATTTTATTTGTTAGCATCAAAATGATAGAAATACCCCTCATGGTTCAACAATCTCCCCCTTTTTGATTGTGACAAATAATCTAGCAATATGTGCTTTTGAGAAGTCTCCCCCTCAAAAGATGCTTAAAACAAAAAATAATAGAGTGCAATAATTGAGTGACGTATAACATGGATCTTTGCTTACTAGTTATGTATATACAAAGTATATTCAAAGTATATCAAATTGTTTGCTTTTAACTAGTTAAGTATATTCAAAATATATCAACATATTTGCTTTTAACTAGTTAAGTATATGCAAAGTATATTCAAAGTATATCAACACATTTGCATATTCATATATTGCTAGGTTCTCCCCTTTTTGTCATCAACAAAAAGAACATAAAAATAAACCATAAAGCAAAAATGATGCAATTATATTAATATCAAATAGAGGAAGTACAAAGTTTGGAAAAGTAAATTAAAATCCTACATTCACAATACTAGAAACTAGTAAACAAAATGAAAAAGCTAGACTTTAACTAGGCTTGGAGCCGGACAATCCATCTCTAAGGCGTGTTATTTCCGTTTCGAGGCTATCCATGCGAGACTCGATGAAATCTTTGAGGTTTTCCAACTTTTCATCAATTGAATCCTACAGTAGGTCAAAGCGAGGTGCTAAAGGATCAGCCACCTGCTGAGCCAAGTTAGGTGTAGAGGCCGAGGATTGACCAACCTCCTGCTCAACCTTTGGGGTCGCCATCTCAACTCGGACTCATTTTCTTTGCTGGATTCCCTGGAGACTAGCTTTAAATTCATCTAAATCCTCGTCTTCCCAAACAATTTCACCAGCTGGAGTGGTCAAGCGATAATAGATATTATTCTCATGAATTATTTGAACCACTGCTTCCATTTTTATAATAGACTTGACATCTAGTCGGTCTCTAGGATGTGCTAGTATGAGGTTGAAGTTGTGCTCATCGAGCTTTAGGTACCCGAGCTCAATTGCAAGGTGAGTCATGTACCCTCTAATCAAGATATCTCCCAATAGCTTTGTTGCAATTGAGAGAAGATCATTCTCAAACCATTGAGACAGAGCCACCTTTAGACCTCTTTGGGCCATCTCCAAGAGAAAAAGCTTGGATTTACGGATTGCACCATTGTTATCGCCTCTTGCAAAGATACTATAAGTTAGAAACCTATGTAAATATTTATGCACGGGAGATCGAAGATGGGTGCTTTTCGTCTTCTTCACATCCCAGCTACAATCTAATCCGAAATGAGTCCATATCGGATTGGCATATAATTCCACCTCACTCTCATTGAGGATACCATATGAGGGAAGTTTGAAGATTTCACCAAGCTCCGCTACTGTGAGAGTGTTCGAATGCTTGCAAATTTGGAATATTATTGTTCCGGTGGGAGAGACTTGCAAGGTGCTAAAGAACTCAAGAGTTGGTTCCCGTAGCGTTGGCTCATAAATATCTACAAACTCTTTGAGATGACAAGCTTGTAGTTGTTCCATCATGCTTGTCTCAAGACCGAGGGTCCTAACAACATTCCACTCGAAGGATCGTGATGAAAGTAATGGTCTTTTCTTAAGAACGACATACCTCAGATGACAATGCTCCAGAATGATGTTAAGAAGGTAGTCCGTGTAGCGTCTCAGAACATGAGATTTCTTTCTTGTGCCTTTTGATGAGTTGGATTCCATTGTTAAATTGAGAATGGGTTTTTGGAGAATGATTTTCTGATAGGGATTTTGAGGATAACCTCGTGATGTTGTGATTTTTGAAGAAAGAAAGAAAATTTTGAAGGTTTTTATAGATGGAAAAGGCTATTAGGGGGCCGGAATCTGTGAGAAGTATTGAATGAGGGTGATAAATGAGAGAATTTGTAGAGTTTAAAATGAGAGAAAATAACAGAAAACTGTTTTATACCCGACATAGTCACGGTCGTGAATAGCAAGTCACGGGCATGAAATGTTGTGGTCACAGTTTGTTGAAGAGGCGCTCTAGCCGTGATAAAGATATGAAACGATTCACGGTCGTGACATTTAATAGTCACATGTTGAATAGTGAATTTTCACGGTTGTGACAAAATGAGTCACGGTCGTGAAGTACAATCTTCCCTACTTGTGACCGTGAGACAACGTGTGAAACAAAGCGTAAACGATTCTGTAATTATTTGGTGTTAATGTTCATGGTCGTGAAGAAGTGTCATGGTCGTGAACAAGGAGTTTCACGAAAGTGAAAGAAAAGAGTTATGGGCATGAAACATAGTCTTCATTACCTTCAGCCATGAAGTATGTCGTGAAGCAAGGCGTGAAAGCTATTGGAGCTTTTGGTGATTTATGATCATGGCCGTGAATATATGTCACGGGCATGAATTGCCTTAAATATTCAATAAAAAAAACTAAGTTTAAAATAAGACTAAAGGAATTCTAAGGTGCTTTTATCCCTTATAACATATATTTCCATCAAGTGAGCCACTTCATACCTTAAAAGATAAGACAATAACATAAGATAGAAATTAACATTCAAGGTTCGACAAATTTGACAATCATACTTAAGATAAGGTTAATCCATTAATCATACCAAGCTCTCCTCTTATGAAGTTAAATCTTTCTTTATTAAGAGACTTAGTGAATATATCTGTCAATTGATTGTTTGTATGGATAAATTCCAATACAACATCTTTATATTGAATATGATCTATAAGAAAATGATCTTTTATGTCAATATGCTTACTTCTAGAGTGTTGAATGGGATTCTTAAATAGGTTTATGGAACTTGTATTGTCACATCTGATAGGTATATGGTCCAAACTATGACCATAATCCTTAAGTTGTTATTTCATCCATAGGATTTGAGTATAACAACATCCTGCTGCCACAAACTTCGCTTCAGCGGTAGAAAAAGAAACTGAAACTTATTTCTTGCTAAACTAAGAAACTAAGCATTCACTAATAAAGTGACAAGTGCCTGAAGTACTCTTTCTATCCAAGAGACTTCCAGCATAATAAGCATCTGAATATCTTATGATATGAAAGGATGAATTTCTAGAATACCATAAGCCTAGATGCAATGAGCCATGTAAATATTTTAAGATTCTTTCACAACATTCAAATGTGATTCTTTAGGACACGATTGAAAGCAAGCACATAAGCATACACTATACATTATATCGAGTTTAGAGGCAGTAAGATATAAGAGTGATCTGATCATACCTTTATAGAGCTTTTCATTAATGCTCTTACCCTTTTCATCTTTGTCCAATTTTGTTGATGTGCTCATTGGAGTCTTGGCGTTTTTGCATCCTTCCATTCCAAATTTCTTGATTAAGCATTGTCCAATTTGGATTGGTTGATGAATATGCCTTCATTACTTTGTTTTATTTGTAGACCGAGGAAGAACTTAAGCTCACCCATCATGCTCATTTCAAATTTCCTAGTCATATACTTAGCAAATTCTTGGCAAAGCAATTCATTAGTAGACCCAAATATGATGTCATCAACATTAATTTGAACAATTAGAATATTATACTTATGCTTTTAAATAAACAAAGTAGTGTCAACATTTTCCTTTGAAAAATTATTTTCTAAAAGAAAAGAATTTAGTCTTTCATACCAAGCTCTTGGGGCTTGTTTCAAACCATACAAAACTTTTGAAAGTTTAAATACATGGTCAAGCAAATTATGGTTTTCAAAACATGGTGGTTGTTCTACATAAACTTCTTCTTCTATAAAACCATTTAAGAAAGCACTTTTGACATCCATTTGAAAGAGTTTGAAATTCATATGGCATGCATATGCTAAAAATATTCTTATGGCTTTTAATCTAGCTACTAGAGTACAGGTCTCATCATAATCTATTCCTTCTTCTTGATTACATCCCTTAGCAACTAACCTAGCCTTATTTCTAGTTATTGAACCTTGTTCATCTAGTTTATTTCTAAATACCCATTTACTTCTAATGATTTGATGCTCCTTGGGTCTAGGAACTAAGGTCCATACCTTATTTCTCTCAAATTGGTTGAGTTCCTCTTGCATAGCAATCACCCAACTTTCATCATTAAGAGCCTTATCAATATTTTTAGGCTCAATTTGAGAGACAAAGGCAAGATTAGAATCTAAAGGTTTGAAATGAGATATAGTACTTACTCCCTTTGTAGGATCAACAATGATTTGTTCCTTAGGGGTGATCTTTTATCATTTTCCATTCCTTTGGGAGCTCTTGCTTGTTTTCCTCTTGAGCTTGAGGTAGAGAGTCATCTTGATGTGAATTTTCTTGATCACTTTCACCTTTTTTATTTTCAAGATCAAAATTTTCCATTGTACCTACAACATCATCAAGAACACTACCTTTCACAAGATCAAGCTTACTAGATTCATCAAAAACAACATGCATAGATTCTTTAACAACTAATGACTTTTTATTAAATACTCTATAAGCTTTGCTAGCAGTGAAGTATCCTAAAAAGATACCCTCATCAGATTTAAAGGGAAATTTTCCAAGGTTGACATTGGTATTTAATATGAAACACTTGCATCCAAATACTCTAAAGTATGATATTATGGGCTTTCTTCCATTCCATAACTCAAAAGAAGTTTTGTTTAAGAGATATCTTTTGAAAACTCTATTTGAAATATAACATGCAGTATTGGTAGCTTCGGCCCAAAAGTAAGTTGGTAACCCATACTCATTGAGCATTGTTCGAGCCATTTCAATTAAAGTTCAATTTTTCCTTTTGACCACCCCATTTTGTTGAGGTGTCCTAGGAGATGAAAAATTTTGTGAAATGCCATGTTCTAGACAAAAATTTTTAAAGTTTTCATTTTCAAATTCTTTTCCATGATCGCTTCTTATTTTTGAAATACAATATCCTTTTTCATTTTGAACTCTCTTAGCAAAGTTTTTAAAATATTCAAAAGCATCACTCTTTTAAGCTAAGAAAATTACCTAAGTGAATCTAGAGTAGTCATCGACGATGACAAAAGCATAGTGTTTACCTCCTAGGCTTACAACTCGAGTAGGTCCAAAAAGATATAGATGCAAAAGTTGTAGAGGTTTCGAGGTACTTACAATGTTTTTGGATTTGAATGAGGACTTGTGTTGTTTTCCTCTTTAACAAGGTTCACATGTCTTGTCTTTTTCAAATTTTACTTTTGGTAGTCCCTTTACCAGCTCTCTTTTGCTGAGGCTTTGAATTAAATTCATACTTGCATGACCAAGTCTTCTATGCCACAACTAAGATTCATCACTAGTAGTCACAAGACACTTAGAGGAAATGTTAGATATTTTGTGTAAGTCTATTATGTAGGTATTAACATCTCTACTTTCTTTAAATATCTCTTGACCATTAACAGAGGTTACAAGACATTTGTTAGAAGTAAAGATTACTTGGTTTCCCTTATCACATAATTGACTTACATTTAACAAGTTATGTTTCAAACCATCAACAAGTAAGACAACTTTAATGAAAGTAGTATTATTAATACCAATAGAGTCAATGCCAATTAGCTTACCTTTAACATTGTTTCCAAAGGTTACTTTACCTCCATTAATAATTTTAATGTCATTGAATAGTTTTTTGTCCCCAGTCATATGCCTTGAGCATCCACTATCTACTAGTCAAGCATTTTATTTTATTGTGGACTTGAGGCATACCTATAAAATCACAATTCAAGTATTGTTTTTAGGTACCCAAATGAGCTTGGGTCCTTAGGGGTTAGCACATGAAGGTTTCCAATGAGCCTTCCTTATCCAGCAATGTTTATTGATATGACCAAATTGCATACAATAATTACATTATTTAGCTCTAAATATGCTTTTCGGTCTTACCATGCTTTTAACTACCATTTCCTATTAGGTAGAGTTTGTGAGCAGTGACATACACATGCATGATGACTTGGTGCTTTTCTAAGAGCATGCTTCTTATACATAAAAGCATGATTGGCCTTTTGAGATTTTCTTCTTAGGCTTACTAACCCTTGATCATTCCTTTTATGTATAAAGGATTACTGTATGTTGTGCACTTAGCCCTTAGGGCTGTTACTTCTAATGTGGAGATGTGGGGTATGGTTAGAAGGTGGTTCATCATATCAGTGATTGACTCATATGATTTAATCTTGAAGAGTTCGTACTCTGAAGTGAGAAGTTGAATCTTCTTGGATTTAACTTGCTTTGTTTCTTCATAATAATTTTTTAATATTTTCCACATACTATATGTGGTTAGGCAGTGTTGCATTCTGCCACATTCTTCAATGGATAGTGAGCTTGAGAGAATTGTCATTGCCTTCTTATTTTTGAAAGTTGCTCTACATTGATGCTTTGTCCAATAATCTCTTGAAAGGATATATTCTTCACCATCAACTCCTCTTCTGATTGGTGGTGTCCATTCTTTTCGAACGTTATCCCAGACTTCAATTCCCTCACTATCGAGATATGTCTCCATCCGGAACTTCCAATGAGCGTAGTTTACTCCATCAAAGTAAGGCTTGAGACTTTGGAATCCTTCATTGGCCATTTTTTAATATTTGCTAGCGCTTTTTAGGCTTTGATGCTAGACTTAGCTTTGATACCAATTGTTGCCTAGATAATAAACCAAAAAAGGGGTTGAATTAGATATATATAAAAAATTCTTAACTTCTAAGTGCAGAATAAAAATTAAATAGTGTAAGGATAGAGAGATATCACATAAGAAATTTATAGAGATTCGGGTATTAACAAACCTTACTCCTCTCTCCAATCTCAATTGGGAGTTTTACTAACACACTAAGTGTTATAATGGAGTTTTTTCAAGCTCACTCCCAACTATGGTGTTTTTATCAATGGCTAACACCTAACCTAGAAATTCCCTTGTGTTTTAATGGCTCACACAATAAACCAATTCATTGTGTTTTATGGCTCACACAAATATCCCTTACAAGTGTTTTACTCTTAACCCAATATACTCAAATTCACTTGAGTAATAGATTACAAAGAAAAACACTCACCAACTTATAATGCTCAAAATTTATGAAAAAATAGATTTTTACAGAGAATAAGAGTTTTGTTGAAAGTAATTAATGCACAATGGCTACAACAAGATTTTGATTCAAAAGTAATAGTTGTTCTCTTATACTTCCTTAGTGAATGCATTTAATGCGACAATAGCCGTTGAACCAACTCTTAATTTCGTGCCTGACATGTTTCTCTTTCCTCATTCACAGTTGTGAATATGTGTGTCACGGTTTTGAATGTTCTTCCAAGCCATGGCTCAGATGGTGACTCTGGTCGTGAAGCAATCTAAAAGAATTTAAAGTGTTTGATCACGGGCGTGACTTTATACTTTCATGGGCGTGAATATCCTTCCAAGCCGTGGTCCAAGTAGTGACTCTGGCTGTGAAGCTCTCTGGAAGAATTTGACATGTTATCTCATGGGTGTGACTATTTTTCACGGGCGTGACTAATTTGATCATTCACGGTTGGTGTGATCCTTCATGGCCGTGAACTTTAAATGTTAGAGAGTTAGTGTTAAGCTATATCACGAGCGTGACATAATCAGTCATAGGCGTGAACATGCTATTTCTTCATATTTTTACTTTCGAAGGTAGTCTTCCATTCTTGCACCATATTCCATACTCTGTTCAACAAACTTAGAACACAAGTATTGTTAAATATATTTTTACTATTTTATTTATTAGCATCAAAATAATGGAAATACCTCTCAAGGTTCAACAGTCTACTTTAATGCAAATGATTAAAGTGGTTTAGAGGCAAGATGAAAAACTAGTAAAGATAGTCAAGGCCGTGAAAAATGGAGAAAATTTAGAATTTTCTTTAATAGATGATGGTACCATGTATTTCAAGAACCAAATTTGTATACCAAGTATATAAGTGTTGAAGTCAGAGATTTTAAAAGAAGCTCATGAAACGGTTTATACTATGCATCCAAGTGGAAACAAAATGTACCAAGATTTGAAAACACAGTACTGGTGGTTAGGGATGAAAAAGGATATCACCAAGTATGTTGCTAAGTGTCTAACCTGTCAATAAGTGAAAGTTGAACATCAATTACCCACAGGATTACTACAACCGATTTTCATACTAGAATGGAAGTGGGAAAGAGTCACAATGGATTTTGTGTCCGGTTTACCGATAACTCAGAGGAAGCATGACGCAGTATGGGTGATAGTGGATCAACTAACAAAGTCAGCATATTTCCTACCGGTCTGGATGGATTACACTTTGAATAAGTTGGCTGAGATTTATGTGAATGAGATAGTGAGACTTCATGGATTACCTATATCTATTATCTCTAATAGAGATCCCATATTTACATTGTAGTTCTAAAAGAGCTTACAATAGACTTTGGGAACTCGACTCAGTTTCAGCACGACCTTTTATCCGTAGATGGATGGACAATTAGAACGAGTCATTCAGTTATTAGAAGACATGATGAGAAGTTGTGTGCTCGATTTTGAGAGAAACTGAGATCAAGATTTATCTCTTATGAAATTTGCCTACAATAATAGTCATCAGACAAACAATGGTATGACTCCTTATGAGGCTTTGTAAGGAAGAAAGTGCAGGACCCCAGTTTGTTGGATCGAGTTGAATGAGAAGAAGTTGATAGGACCACAGATAGTTCAATAGCCTGAAGAGAAAGTTAGAGTGATCAAAGAAAGATTGAAAGTGGCACAAGATCGACAAAAGTATAGAATATGTTGTAGGTGATAAAGTTTTCCTTAAAGTTTCACCTTGGAAGAAGGTATTAAGATTTGGCAAAAAAGGGAAGTTGAGTCCAAGGTTTATTGATTCTTATGAGATTCTAGAAAGAATCGGACTAGTGGCATACTGATTATCCCCTCCTCCAGAGTTGGATAAAATTCACAATATTTTCCATGTTTCGATGCTAAAGAGATATCGTTCGGACCCGACTCACATTATACCAACTAAAGAGATGTCTTATGAAGAGGAACTAGTGACTATTTTATCACATGAAAAGAAAGTTCTCCGGAGCAAGAGAGTTCCTCTAGTTAAAGTCTTGTGGTGGAATCATGCAATTGAAGAAGCCATGTTGGAAAGTGAGAAAACGATGAAAAGACAATATCCATAGTTGTTCAATACAAAAAGAACAAATAAATTTCGAGGACAAAATTTATTTTAAGTGGGAGAGAATGTTATATCCGCTAATTTAGGCCCCAAGTCGTGCATGTTACTAAACTGACGCGTTAAACTGACCGAAGTCTAAATTCGGATTTTAACCGAAATTAACCAAAATAATGATTAATAATTATGATAGATGCCTAATGAAGTATTTAGAAAGCTTAAAGAAGTTGATTTACGGTAAATGACTAAATTGTAAAATTTGATAAGTTTTGGGGTCAATTTGCAATTTACTAAAATTTTGAGGATTTAATAAGATATTTGTATATAAAATATTAAATTGGACATCAAATATGTATGTTGACTAGCCACTCCATGAAAAATAAGATTAATAACACTGGTCAAAAGAAGAAGACTGTACATACTCTTTTACAAATGAAAGCGATGAACTCTTTCTCTCATCATGGCAGACCCTACTAAGTAAGTGGGACCCATATGAGACTTTTGGCCATTCTCTTAATTCTTCTTTATCTTTTCTTCTTATGTTATTTTTCTACTCAAGAACCAGCCTTCATGCCACCCTCACCATCCTCCATAGCTAAGAGCTTATGCTAGAGAGGGAAAGAAAGAGAAAAGGGAGAGAAAGAGAAAAGGGAGAGAAAGACAAGGAAGTTTGATTTTCATGCACAACAAGACCTAAGGAAACTAAGGAGAGCAAGAAAAAAAGAAAAATAAGCAAGTTTTGAGGAGAGAGAAATCTACCTAGTTGTGATCAAGTAGATGAAAGAGTATGGGTAAGAAGCTCTCTTTCTCCTTTTTAACTTTCATCAAAGGAAAATATGGGTTTTAGCTCATTTAGAGCTTGATTATGTAGAGAGAGGGTTTAGGGTTTCATGAGAGAGAGTTTAGGGTTTCATAAGAGTTTTAATAAGGTAAGATTTTTATGATGATTTTTTGTGCTTTAGGAGTTCAAAGTGACAAAGAAGGAGCTCAAAGAAATAAAGGCAAAGAGAAAGCTACCTAGAGAAAGTGAAGGAGAAAAATAAGAGATTTGTGCATAAATTAAGACAATAACCTATGTTTTATTATCGAGTTACATGATTTGAGCATTTAGAATGTAAATTAACATTATTTTGTGATAAAATTTTGGATATGCATTGCTAGACTTAGGAGTATATTTGGTAAAAATTAAATTAGGTGATTGTATGTGTGCAATGTTGTAATTCATGAGCAGTAAGCACATATATTGCTATAAATTAAGCTCTAGAATTTGGATTAATGTGTTATTAGTTGACTTTGAAAGCTAAGATATAGAGTTTTGACTTTCATTTAGACCATAAAATATAAATATGTATGTATTTTTTCAGAAAAATACATGTATTTCTAACCTAGAATCTGTCCATAAAATTCTAGACAAAATTCTTAGTGACCAATCAGTGTTTAATTAATCATATCGTTTTCTAAAGAATTCCAATTTTAATGATTCAAGTTTCGTATTAAAGATAAATCATAGGCTATAAATCTCTATAATACTACTTAATTTAATTGGAACTGAAACAGGGCCAAAATTGAGGTAAAATACAGAATACAAATTCTACTTGAAACATGGTAGATTGAAAAATATGAAATTTAAATATTTAAGTTATATTAAGTTAATTGTTATAATGTGAATTTTACCCAAATGAGGTATATGAGAAATCAAATGAGTTATTAGACTTATAAAAATGATGTGCAAATAAAATTATAGTTGAGTATTTTATGATTGAGATAATAAAAGATAAAGGAATATATATTTTTATTTTTTTGATAGTTATGAATTTTAATGACATTAATTAACCATTAAAATACTTAGCTTAGAATCTAAATTTTGGATAGTTTGGCATGTCAATCAGGGGGATTATTAATGTCTATGATCACACGATTAATAAATCCGGTGATGACACTATAATTAAAGTCAGTAATGACATTATTATTAATGTCGGAGAGGTATATATATATATATAATTTCAGTGATGACAATTATATGTGTATACCATAAATTTCCGAGTGACACTCATAAATGTTTGGATGATAACCCCGTTATCATTGTTAGTGGTTTATAGGTGTTATAGGCATAAATGAGTTAATGAAATTAAAAGAGTTCATAATAAAGTAAAATAAATATGAAATATAAATATATGAAGTGGTATATATATATATATATATATATATATACACTAGTGAACAATGAGACAATAAATTGTATGAAAAATGTGCACCATAAAAGTATGATAAAGTATGTTGCATGAATTATTATACGTTACAAATACATAGCAATGCATGTTGCATGATATAATATATTATCTTATCTTTATGCACCACTAAACTTAGAGCTTAGCGTGAGAGTTTTCCTTTTATGCAAATTTAGAAATGTAACTGAGCTTGTAGATAGAGATAGTCGAGCTTGTAGATAGAGCTAGTTGTGGCCTAATCCAATAACGCGGTCAACAGTGAAAACCATGGGTCACAAATCTTTTGTATTTTTGTATTTATATTTCCTTATTTTAGATTTAGGAATTATATTCTATAGTTTGTAATTAACTTGAAGTTTTGTAAATTTTATTTTATGTAAATAAAATGTACATTATCTCTTTTATATCTTGAGCTTTGAGTTAAAAAAAATGTATGACTTTCTAGCATCTATTAAAATAATGATTTGAAAAAATTGATGTAGCACTTCCTTATCCAGGCACTTGTGGCTAGGGTGAGAAGGTGTTACAGTTCTCATGTGCAAGGATCAATATAGTTAGGAAGATATATAAGGAGCAAAGTGAATTTCAATGGTATAGTCCCATATGGCAGTGTTGCAATTTGCATTCTAGGCAATGTTATTGCAAGGTTGAATGCATTGAAGAAAGTATGTCTTTTCTTGGAGTCACTACAAACTTTGCTGAGGATCTTGAACTTTCAGACAGGTCTTTAGTCTATTAAAGATGTTTGATAATTGCATGTTATCATCATAATTAAACATGCATTTTAGGCAATGATCTAGAGTTAGCAGCTATTGTTTTTGCCTTGAAAATTTGGAGACACTATCCGTACGGAGAGAAGTGTAACATATATACAGATCATAAGAGTTTAAAGTATTTACCTTCATAGAAAGAGCTAAATTTGAGACAAAGGCGGTGGTTAGAGCTTATTAAAGACTACGATTGTGTTATTGATTATTAGCCTGGAAAGGCCAATGCTGTGGCTAACGCTTTGAGTCGAAAGACTATAGCAAGTAAATTTGAATACTAAGTACAATTAGGCATCTGAATTCTTATAATAATCTTAAAAGATTTCTTTTTGAATGATAGAGCTTCGGGTCCTACCTACATTAGTTTTTCGGATCAAAGAAGTTCAGAAGCATGATTCCAATCTAATTGAAATAAGAGAATCCATTTCCAATGGGAAGAAACCGGAATACTCAGTTGAAGCTGATGGTGGTATCTATTATAGAGGCAGACTATGCATGTCTGATGTCTCAGAATTGAGACGAGAGATATTGAAAGAGGCACATGAATCAACTTTTTCCATGCATCCTGACAGCAAAAAAATGTATCAGGATTTGAAGCCTTGCTATTGGTGGGCGGGTATGAAGAAAGACATTTTAGAGTATACTACCAGATGTCTGACATGTTAGCAAGTAAAAGCAGAATACCAGTTGCCATCAGGGTTACTGCAACCTATTGCCATACCGGAATGGAAATGGGAAATAATTACTATGGATTTCGTGTCAGGACTACCATTGACTCAAAGAAAACATGATTCGATATGGGTGATTGTCGATAAGCTGACGAAGTCTGCACACTTTTTACCAGTCAAGATGGACTACTCTATGGATTGATTAGCAGAATTGTATGTACAAGAGATAGTCCGGTTGCATAGTGTGCCATTGTCTATCATTTCAGATAGAGATCCCAGGTTCACCTCACATTTTTGGAAGAGCCTACAGAGATCTTTGGGTACTTGCCTTTACTTCAGTATTGCGTTCCATCCTCAGACAGATGGACAATCGGAGCGGGTAATTTAGTTGCTCGAGGATATGCTTCAGAGTTGTGTGATTGAGTTAACAGGAAATTGGGATAGGTACTTGCCACTGATGGAATTTGCATATAATAATAGTTACCAAATAAGTATTGGCATGACTCCTTATAAAGCACTATATGGCAGGAAATTTAGAACTCCAATTTGTTGGACTGAGCTCAGTGAACGAAAGATAGTGGGACCCGATTTGGTTCAACAGACAGAGGAGAAGATTAGAATTATCAAAGATAGACTTAAAGCAGCCAGTGATAGACAGAAGTCTTATGCAGACTTGAGACGTAGGGACATCGAATACAAGGTTGGTGACAAAGTGTTCCTGAAGGTATCTCCTTGGAATAAAGTACTACGTTTTGGAAGGAAAAGCAAGCTGAGCCCCAGATTTATTAGGCCTTTTGAGATAATTGAGCGAGTGGGACTAGTAGCCTATAGGCTGGCTTTACCTTCTGAGTTGAAGAAAATTCACAATATATTTCATGTATCGATGCTTATAAGGTACAGATCAGATCCATCTCATGTCATTTAGGTAGAGGAAATTGAGGTACAACCATATTTATCGTACGAGGAAGAACCGATCGCTATTCTAGCCAGGGAAGTGAAACAACTAAGAAATAAGAAGATATCTCTAGTGAACGTTCTCTGGTGGAGACATTCAGCCGAAGAGGCGACATGGGAAAGTGAGGAGATAATGAGGAGCCAACATCCTCAGCTATTTTGTGACGACTTACCAAGTATGATTTCAAGGACGAAATCTTTTAGGAGGGAGAGAATTGTCACATCCGCGATTTATACCTTGACTGTACATGTGTACTGCAGTCGTTTATACTGCAGTATAAAGGCATACGATGAGAGTCTAAATACGAATAAATACATAAAAACTTAATTATATTAATATGATAAAATGAATAGGAATTATATCAAATGAAACAATACAAATTCATGTTATGCACGCAAATCGAGACGACAAACCGAGCCGAAATTTGGATTTTTTGCTCGGTAGTGAAATTATAATTTAAGCATACCAAAATATGAAAAATATTATTTTAAGGTCATAGGTAGAGTTATAAGGTGAAATTTTAAGGTTAAGGATTTGAATTGTGGAAATAAGATCCTTAGTACAAGTTTACAGTATGATATTTCAGATCAGGAGCTAGAGAAATGCGATTACAATCATAATGGAATCGATGTAATCGAAATTTAATTTTAAGATTTTTAAAACTAATAAATTAGAAATCGGACGACGAATGAATTTTTACAGGTCAAATTAAAAAAATGATTAATCCGACAAAACTCGATTTTTGCACCGGTGGTCATTTTGCAAAATGGAAGAGACCGTTTGGAAGAGAAAATTATTTTATAATTTTTGGAATATTTAATTTGATGAAATTGAGTTGTTCAGATGTTGAATTTTGGAGAATTAAAATTAATTATGAAAAAAATGAAGAATATTTTTGATTAGTTGGAAATTTTTAAGTCAAAATTAATGGAAATGTGATTGGGCCATGTGTCAATATTATGGGATAATTAATTATGCTATTGGCCAATGAGGAGATGGATTAAGGAATTAATTGTGATTAATTAAGTTAATTGGGGTATATATATAAGAATAATTAGAAATTCAATAAAAAAAATCACAAAACTCATCTTCTTCCTTCTCTCCTCCAAGGCTGAGAATCTCCAAGCCCCAAATTCCTTAAGTTCTTCAATTTTTCTTCTTCCAATCATATTAATCACCAATTAAAAGGATTAAAGTTAGATTAGTGTGGGGAAAAAGAGATAAAGGGTGGAATTTTGGCAAAAAGAGAAATCAAAAAATTTCTTGATACCCATTTGAAGAAGGTGAGATTTTGTTCATTTCTCCATGTGATTTTGTTGATTTAATTATTTTCATAATTATTTATTTAATTGTGGTGTGATTTTGTGATATCTGGTTGATGAAAAAATTAGGGTTTATGGAAAAAATATTAAACAATTAGAGAAAAATAGGAAATGAAGAGAATAAGGCTTGATGATGATGGATTGAGTGAAGAATTGATGAAAATAAATTTTAGGAATTTTTGTGGAATTTTTAAAAAATTTCCTTAATTGTGGTTAAATTTTGAAAAAATTATTTTGAAGGAATTTTGCCTTAAATTGAAGATAATGAAGTTAATTGGAGTGTATGGAAGTAGAAAATAAATTTTGGGATGGAAGAAAAATTTAATAGGATTTTTGGAAAATTTTTAGATTTTTAGCCTAATTATGGAAAAATTTATTGGGAGTTGTGGAATATTATTTTGCTGAAATTGATGATGGAAAATGAAAGAAAATGAGTTAGAGTGATTATAGGAATTTATTTGGATTTTTTAGAGTATTTAAAGAAAATGAGTTAGAGTGATTATAGGAATTTATTTGGATTTTTTAGAGTATTTATTGAATTAATGAAAATTCTTGAATTGGAAATGAACACTTGAAGAATAAAAAAAGTAAATGGAGAAAAATAGTTTTGGAGGCAAAAAAATAAAGAAAATAAATTATTATAAAAGAAAATTAATATTTAAATTTTTGGTCGCACCGGAAAGCGTGATAATGAGCAAAACTATAATATATATATTAAACATGCATAATAAGAAAACTTTAAATTATAGGATATTGATATTCGTGAGAGCGGAAAATTTAAATTTTGCTAGAATTTATGTTGTAAGGAGTTCAATAGTCAATCGAAAATTTTTTATCTCTAGGCGCGACGTTGGACCAGACGCCAATCCGAGATAAAGGGAAAGAGCCGGCGGATACCGGGAGAGCGTCAACTACTTTTATAATATTAGTCATATAACTATATTTTATGTGAAAATTGAAATTTTTGTATTGCAGAAAATTTAAATGTTAAAATTCTATTTGATGATAATTATTTTGGTATGGAAAGAATATTTATAAATTTTATGAAAAATGAAGTGAATTATGAATATGAGAATTTTTTTCACATGTTAGCCTAGACGTGAACTAGGATATTGTTGGCATGCCAATATGGTAGAAATTATGATCATGTGCATTTCTGTGGACCAATGAAATATTGTGATTTTGTGCATTTCTGTGGATCACCTGATAAATTTTTCAATCTTGTGCATTTATGTGGACTGAATCATATTACATTTGGATCATGTGCATTTCTATGGATCCTAAATTGAGAAGTAATATGATACCTCTTTGATTCCCTCTAAGCAAATCTAAAATGTCATAATATGTGTGTATATGAAAAAACTATTATTTTATGTATAAAAATGATATTCAAAATTTGAATTGATTATATCTTAAGAGCATGTTTCATTTTAATGATTATTATTGTAGAAATTTTTGCACCACTGAGTTATATACTCAGCGCGGGAGTTTGTTTTCTCTCGCGTAAGTTACCAGATTAGCAGAGAACGTCCAGATTGATAGATAAAAATGCTGATTGGAAACCCGCATTATGGAGTACAGCAGCAACAATGGTAACCACCCAAAGTGGATTGATCTTTTTATTATATTTTGATATGTATATATATAAGTTTTTAAATTTTATTACAGCATGTATGTAAATAAAATAAAAAGTGTATGTATAATATTTTAATATATTTTTTTTAAAAATTTCTTATATTAAATATGTTTAAAATTAAAGAAATATTTTTTGAGAGTTTTATTTTCTGTAGTACCTCTTATCTGTCCAGTATACAGATGAGTGTATGGAATGGTAAGAGGTGTTACATACTTGGCCCTACTATCAATTATTGTAAGAGATTGACATATATATGCAGAAAAAATTCTAACACCTAGCATATAAAAAATTATTGGAAGATTTACTCATTTATTGAAAGATTTAGTTAGCCCTACTATCAATTATTGCAATAGATTGAATGGCTGAAAATAGCCACAAATGTAGCCACTTTTGAACAGAGAATTTTGCCTATAAATAGATACATATAGAAGCATTTGAAGGTAAGGCAAGTGAGGAGTGAGATATACTAAGTGTGAGACAAAAATTATTATTTTCCTAATTTTTTAGAAAAAGTTTAATTGTTATCTCTTTAAATTTAAAGAGAGATTGTAATTTTTTTCATAGTGATTTTTATCCTAATGTATTTGAAAGGTTTTCATGTAAATTTTATATGTTTCATTTTACTCTTATTTATGCAGCCTATTAATTTTAATATTAATTATTAACAATAAAATCTTCATTATGCTTTTTTGCTCTCACTCTAAAGCTTAGACAAAGTTCAAATTTTTCAATTTATTTTTTTATTAAATAATGTAATGAGATTGTCTTACTAATTTTAATATTAATTAATAACAATTCATTATCAGTTTCAATTTCCTTTTTTGTTTTTCCTCTAAAAGTTAGGCAGAATTTAATTTTTCAATAATATTTAATAAATATTATATTTACTATATATATTATTTAAAATGTATTAATCTATCAATTATTGTTTATAATTATACGACATTTTTTTTATATGAAACTAAGATTGCTCACTCGTATATACTAAAACGCTTAATGAAAATTATTGTAGTTAGTACGGTGAATTTCCATAAGCAATCGGCTACAAAACAATGCTGCATAACCTTCTAAATCTGCTTTCTTATCTATATCTGTCGCTCCTTCTCTACCCTTCTCTTCCGGTTCTAAAATGCTATTAGGTCCCAAATTTCTCATGTCGCTCCACATATTTGCTCTCTGCTGAGGTTTTTCCCTTCCCCAACATTGAAATTTTATCTCTTCCCATTAAAATCCTTCCAACTCCTTGCTAGCACATTCGTTTTCAGATTTATTGTTTAAGCAGAGAAAGGAGGGAAATCTATAGGTAAGAAATAAAATAAAATAAAAGGAAACAACAAATGGTGAGGTGATAGGATTGGACCCAATTCCCTTTTATACTTGATTAAAAAAATAATAATAATAATAAAAGGAATGAGTGGATTGTTAGCCTCCCATTGGTGAGGTGTGGTGGCAAATGAGGATCATTATTATATTTTTTATTATTAAATTCCAATTGGTGAATTGTTTTGCAATAACATGGTCAATAATTATTTAATCTATAATCCTAGCACCTTAGTTAATATATTGACCTTTTTCTATATTATATATCATGCATTTTTTATTTTCTAATTTTAAAATATTTAAATCATTTCGATTATATTGGTTTTTTTCCCTTTTAAAATGATTATATTGGTTTAAAATATAAAAAAATGGAGTTAATAAGAAATTTCCTTATTTTTATAATTATAAAAATCTATACTCAATAATTTTTTTTGAATATAATACAATATTCAATTAATTTGGTGGTTTAAATGAAGATAAATTAAAATTTTTCTTTTTTTGTTATGCTACACATCTACAACCATTAAAAATATAATTTCTTTTGGTATGTGTAAGTATTATGACAAAAGTCATATATATATATAATGCATATTTATATATAAAATATTTTATTTTATATGTTTATTTATTTTTTAATGTAAAATAATATAAAATATTGAAAACCGTAGTGTAGCACGGATTTGCCCTGCTTGTGATCACTTATTGTCATACCAAATTGGAAATTTAAAAAATCTTATTTACCACAACCATTAAGTATATGATATAGCTGAACAAAAATTAACCAAATTCATCAAATCAAATTATTTCAATTCAATTCAAACCAAAAATTATGATTTAAGTGATTTCATTAATGATTATAGTTTTGAAATTTTTATAAATTAGTTTGGTTTTGTATTAAGAAAATATAAATTCAATTAAATCTGTAATTAAGCAAAATTTTATTTTACAAGTTATATTTTGAATTTTTTAGAAATAAAAGTTGTGTGATGAATTTTAATATTTTGGATGATTTCCATATTAATATTTTGATCATTATTTTAAGTTAATGTTTGTTGAATTTTTATGATATTTAAAATTTTCATTCATTTATTTATCAAATAGACTATCCAAACTGAAATCCAAATAATATTAGTTTGAACATTTTTAGTAGTATTTGGTTTGGTAAAAGTTGAAGCGTTTAAAAATCAATTTTATTAGTTTGATTATAAATTTTTAGTTTAAACCGATCAAATTAAATCATGAACACCCCTAGGTATATCCACACACTTACCTAAATATAATTTATGCATAAATTTATGAAATAATTTATTAGAAAATTTGAAAAATGAAAGAATAATAACTTTTATGTGTAATCATTATTTTAAGAAAATTATATCTCCACCAATTTGCTGGTTTACTTGCAAATTTCTTTAGGATTCATAAAATGAAAAGTAGAAATTCAAGGCAACAATCATGAAGTTTTTTTTCCACGAACATCTAAGGAATTTTAATTATAATTATGAATAAGATGAAAAAAGATATGATACACAAGAATAATGGTAGAAGTTAGTATTTAAAATACTTTGAAATCTATCTGTAAATAACACAATATCTTGTATTCTTAAATATTCAGTTGTAAGAAACTGATTTAAAATTGCAAGTGTAGGAAACTATGACCACAAAAATTTTCATAGAATGCCAATGAAATGTTCTGCTTCTCCAGAATCTCACGATCATGAAAATTTCCACAACCTGTCCATGAAATTTTATATTTTTTCATCACCAAATTCTATTATAATACACAAGAGAACATTATATACTCTCTTAGAGTATCATTATCGGCTTGCAAAGGGATTTTAAAAAGGTGAGGTGACAATTGCTATTGGACTTGCATGAATAATTTGCAAGCTTGTTATAAATAAAAGAGAAGAGAAAGAATTTAATTTGAATAAAAAATTTTAATGGGTCTCACTTATATTATTTTATAGTAAATTTAAATAAAATAAATAAAATATTTAAAATTAATTAAGGTGAAAAACCAGCCTACAAGTCATTAAAACCTTTTAGTAAGAGGAGATTTTCTATCACCACCCCCTTTTATTGTCTCTCCTACTAAAAGTAATTAATGACGGTATTTGTATCTCATGGTTAACGTTATTAGCATATGTATTCCTCTAGTCATTAAATCATTTTTCAGCTATGGACTTTCTCTTATTATTTAAACTTTTTTCTCTCATTAAAACTCTAATTATTAATGTCATTTCATGTCATTATTTAAATTTTTTTCTCTCACTAAAAATCTAATTACCATTACAATTTTATCTCATAATACCATAATTGTATGTCACTAAAATTTACATTACCAGCACAATTGCCTTTAATTATCAATTTTTTTACTCTCACTAAAACCAATTTACCACCACAATTTTCTCTCATTAAAAGGTTGAAGTTCATGTCACTAAACAACAATAAAAATAAGTATTCTAATAATTTTAAATCATATGATATTCAATCCACCATCACTAAATATTTTACATATAAATTAATATCACCAAATATTGTAGTAATATTTTTAGCTAAAAAAAAGCCAAAAATTCGAATAACTATAATGTATTAATTTAACAAAATATACAAGATTGTAAGATTATATCTCTATGATCTTGTACTTTTTTAGTACTAAAAAGGGAGCTATATTTACAGGAATAATTAATACAAAAGATTATATAAGAGTTTATCTCTCTCATCTTCTATTCTTATGTATTTAAAATAGTTTCTAAGAATTCACATAAATTGATCATGTGATATTTGTAAAAATGAATTGTAATGTATGCTAAGAAGGACCTAATTAATAAGATAGATTAGAAAAGATATAAGTGTGTTTAAGGATTTGGTTAAGGGAAAAAAGCTAAAAAGAGATAAAAAAGTAGTGTGTCTTGCATTCACACTCGTGAATTTAGTATCATGGCCATGAATGTCATTTTTAGGGTGCTTCACACTCATGATAGAGTTGTCACGCTCATAAACATCATCAGGTATAAAAAGAGTAGCAATTCATTCTCTCTCTCATTTGCCCATTACCTAGAAAACCTTGGTCTTCAAAGCTTCCCCTCACACTAGAAATGTTATCCCTTGGTTTCTCTTCAATTGTAAGTATTAAAACACTAAAACCTAATACAAAGAACAAGATTTATGAAGTTCTTGAGAGAGAGAAACAAGACAAAGTTCATGATCTTGTAAAGGCAGACTTAGAGGAAGAAGAAAAAAGTTGAAAACCCTCATCTAAGTGGTGTTTCTTTCATTTTTGGTAAGAAATCATGTTTTTCCTTCTTATTTACAAGTTTTATGCCTTTTTCATGACAAACTAGTTTTTGGTAGAAATCCATTTCAAATGAGTTAGGTTTTAGTTCAAACTTGAGTTTTTATGGCTAAAGATTGTTCTTCAAGCTTATAAGAGGAGGTGGTGAAATCTACCAAAAGGATAGACAAGCTTGATTCAAAGCTTGACATTTGAGACTCCTTAAAAGTATATACATATATGCATTTAAATTCTAAAATGTGGCATGTTGAGAATTAAATATGTGATAAATGCTATTGTATGCATAAATGCTAGCTTATGATTATAATGAGCTTGAAAGACATATTAATGCAATGATAGTTAATAGAATTGAATGAAAATGGTTATAATAATTGAGTATTAATGATGTTTTAAGTTGAATTTGCAATAAATATGCCTAATGAGGTATTAATGAGGATGTTGTATGATGATGGTGATGGTGGTTGAAAGAGGTAAAGTTAAAAAAAAAAGTATAAATGTAAGTTTGTATCATAAATGCATGTTATAGGAGTTAATGAGTTTAGAAAGGTCAATTTGGGTGTTTATTTACTTTTATATGTTTAATTAATATTATGACATGTTTAAGGCATGAATTGTTGTGTATGTTGATAGGAAGAGGTTACCAATGGTCAATCATTAGAGCCTTACGTATGACTTGTATTCAATACTTTGTTATAGTGTCATAACTATTGGAAAACCTAGACTTATGCCCATGACAAGGGGTTCACGACTATTAAATACTTTGTTATAGTAATGACACATGATTACTATAGTACACGAATTACATGTCACATGTTATTAATGTCTTATATTAATCACCTATGTTTGGTTAAAGAATATGATGTTATAATATCTTTTATGATAGAAAATGTAATACAAGGTAGAGTTTTTATTGTCATGCAATGGTGTACATGATTTAATATGACATAATGACATGAACATGACTTATTAGGATATGTCTTTTATGAATGCATATTTGAATTTTTATATTTATATATACCACTAAACTTTCAGTAGTTTAGCATGTGGCTATTTCTACATACAGGCCTTGGAGCTTAGTATATAGAAGTAGTAGTAGACCAAAGGAAAAAGCCCATTCAGAAACTATAAAGTTGACTTGGATCTAGTCGGTGATGTTTCATCTCATCTTTCATTTTTGTACATGGCATATGGAATATGAGTTGTTTACATTTGCACATATCTTTTATTTCAAGAAACATGCAATTTTGTATGGTCATGTATTTTTGTAAAAACCAAGCCAGTTTAGTCCAAATATGATAGTTTTAATATGATAGTGATCTTTGGATCGAAGAGGTTTCTTTTATGTATGCTTATGATGATGTAATGGATTAACAGGATTTATATGCAAAAAGAATATATGTTATAAAGAAAAGAAAATATTTTAATTTTTACAGATTTTCAGTAATAAAACCATGTAACATTCGCTTATTTAGTTGGGTTTATCCTAATTAGATGAGAGAGCATTACATTTAATAGTATCAGAGCTTAGATTTATGCATTTCTAAACCTAAGTTAGCTAAGGGTTTATCATGCATATATAGTACATCTCCTATGACTCTTACATAGGCTACCTCTCTATCAATTTATATGAGTAGAAGGGTATATATGGAGTTAGAGGCACAAGATGTTTCTAAGAGTAACAATTTTCTTGACACAAAGGCTCCTAATTAGTCCAATACTGCTGGTGTAAGGGGTTCAAGTGCTACTCTTATTCCTTCATAGTAACCCACTGTATAGGCAGAGCAAGTTATGATACCGATCATGTAGCAGATGATCAATATATTATAATAGTTAGCACAAATCATACCACAAACAATGCTATAGCCAACACCACAGTCACCACCACTGGCATACAAGATGCAGATCGACAGGCTTTGAAAGTATGAGGCCACTAATTTTCTTAGGAGAAGTGAGGATTACCCATCTACACTTGAGTTTTATCTTGAGAAAACTAAGAGGGTCTTCGAAGAGTTGAAGTGTGCCGAGGAACATAAGGCCAGATACATCATTTTGCTTCTATAGGAATATGCATACTAATGGTGAAAAACGATTATGAAGAAACCACAGACTCCACAGTCTCTTACTAGGGAGTATTTGTTGCTAAGTTTAACATTGATGAGAAAAGTAGAATTTTTAAATTTGTGATAGAGGAACATGATAGTCTCCAAGTATGAAAGAGAATTCACTGGTTGAGCAAGTATCTAGCTAGTCTCATTGTTGACGAGGTGGATAAGTGCCTCTATTTTAAAGATGGCTTATGTTGCCCAAAAAATCACTAAGAATGGGGGATGAATTGGTGGACGATTAAATTTTTTCTTATAAAGATAAAGAAATAAAATATTAAAGAAGTAAGGGAAGAGAATTTTGACATACGATTTATAGAGATTCGAATGTTAACAAATTCTAATCCTTTCCCCAATCTTAATTGGGTGTTATCACTATCTCATTCAATGAGATATATAGGAATTTTGCTAGCTCGCTCCAAACTAGGTGTTTCACTCTCAGATCACACCAAACCCAAATTCCCTTATGTTTTATTGGTTAATACAAAAAGTAAATTCCTGTGTTTTATAGTGTTGCCCAGATAATGAACCAAGAAAGGGGGTTGAATTGAATATTAAAATTTCTTAACCTTTAAGTGCGGAATGAAAAGTTAAGTAGAGTAGGGATAAGAAGATATCACACAAGAAATTTATAGAGGTTTGAGTGTTAACAAACCCTACTCCTCTCCCCAATCTCAACTGGGAGTTTCACTAACACACTAAGTGTTACAATGGAGTTTTACAAGCTCATTCCCAACTATGGTGTTTCTATCAATGGATCACACCTAACCTAGAAATCCCTTGTGTTTTAATGGCTCACACAATAAACCAATTCCTTGTATTTTATGGCTCACACAAATAACCCTTACAAGTGTTCTACTTTTAACCTAATATACCCAAACTCACTTGAGTAGTAGATTACAGAGAGAAACACTCACAAATCTATAATGCTCAAAAATTATGAGCAAAAAGATTTTTACAGAGAATTAAAGTTTTGTTGAAAGTAACTAATGCACAAATGGCTACAATAAGATTTTGATTCAAAGTAATTGATATTCTCTTGTTCTGGATTCATAAATGACTTGCATTTATACTTCCTTGGTGAATTATAGTCGTTGCACCAATTCTTAATTTCACGCCTGACATGTTTCTCTTTCCTCATTCACCGTCATGAATATGTGTTACTATCGTGAATGTTCTTCCAAGCCGTGGTCCAAGTGGTGACTCTAGCCATGAAGCTTTCTAGAGGAATTTGACATATTTTCTCATTGGTGTGATTGATATGATCATTCACGGTTGCTATGATTTTTCATGATCGTGAACTTTAAATATTGGATAGTTGGCACCAAACTACATCACGGGCATGACATAAACAGTCACGGGCGTGAACATGCTATTTCTTCATTTTTTTTGACTTTCAAAGTCAGTCTTCCATTCTTACATCATGTTCCATACCCTGTTCAATAAACTTAGAACAAGTATGTTAAATACATTATTGCTATTTTATTTGTTAGCATCAAAATGACATAAATACACCTCAAGCTTCAACAATCTCCTCCTTTTTGATGGTGACAAATAATCTAGCAATATGCGCTTTTGAGAAGTCTCCCCCTCAAAAGATGCTTAAGATAAAAATAATAAAGTGCAAGAATTTTTAAGAATTGATGAAGTATAGCATGAATGTTTGCTTCCTAGTTTAGGTATATGCAAGGTATATGCAAAGTATATCCAATGTATACCAAATTTTTTGCTTTTAACTAGTTAAGTATATGCAAAGTATATTGAAGGTATATTCAAAGTATATCAAGTTTTTTGCTTTTAACTAGTTAAGTATATGAAAAGTATATTGAAGGTATATTCAAAGTATTAACACATTTGCATTCATGTAACTTGCATATTCATTTAATTCATTTATATTGCTAGGTTCTCCCCCTTTTGTCATCAACAAAAAAGAACATAAAAGATAAATCATAAGGGAAAAACTAATGCAATTATATTAATACCAAATGTAAGAGTACAAAGATTTGAAAAGTAAATTAAAATCCTACATTTTTCATACTAGAAACTAGTAAAAAGAAACTAAATTTCTAGCTAGACTTAGAGTCGGACAATTCATCTCTAAGGCGAGCTATTTCCGTCTTGAGGCTCTCTATGCGATACTCCATGAAATCTTTGAGGTTTTCCAACCTCTAATCAATCGAAGCCTATAGTTGATCAAAACGAGATGCTAAAAGGTCAGCCACCTGCTGAGCCAAGTTCGATGTGGAGGCCGAGGTTGTCCAACCTCCTGCTTAACCTTTGAGGTCGCCGTTTTGACTCGGACTATTTTTCTATGATTGATTCCTTGGAGGCTAGCTTTGAAGTCGTTCAAATCATTGTCTTCCCAAATAATTTCACCAGCTGGAGTGGTAAAGCGGTAGTAGATGTTTACAAACCTTCGAGATAGAGCCACTGTTAGGCCTCTTCGGGCCATCTTCAGGAGAAAGAGCTCGGATTTTTGAATTGCACCGTTGCTATCCCCTCTTGCAAAGATGCTATAGGTCAGAAACCTATGTAAGTACTTGTGCACTTGTGATCGAAGGTGGGTGCTCTTCGTCTTCTTGGCGTTTCAACTGCAATCTTGTTCGAAATAAGTCCATGCCGGATTGGCATAGAACTCCACCTTACTTTTATTGAGGATACTATCAGAGGGAAGTTTGAACATGTCACCAAACTTTGTTGCTGTGAGGGAGCTCGAATGCTTGCAAAGTTGAAATTTCACCGTGTCTGTGGGAGAGACTTGTAGGGTGCTAAGGAACTCAAAAGTTGGTTCCCTTAGTGTTGATTTATGGATATCAAGAAAATATTTTAGATGACAAGCCTGGAGTTGTTCCGTCATGCTTATCTCGAGACCAAGGGTCCTGACGGCGTGCCATTCAAAGGATCGAGAAGAAAATAGTGGTTTTTTTTAGAACCGAATACCTCAAATGACAATGCTCTGGAATGATATTAAGAAGGCAGTCTGTGTACCTTCTTAAAGAATGAGACTTCTTTCTAGTGCCTTTAGAGGAGCCGGGTTCCATTTTTTTAGTTTGAGATTGATTTTTGAAAATAAAAAATCTGATAGGATTTTTGAAGAATTCCTTGTGATTTCGTGATTTCTGATGAAGGAAAGAGTTTTTGAAGGTATTTATAGATGGAAAAAGCTGTTAGGGGGCCGTAATCTATGAAAGGTATTGAATGAGGTGATAAATGAGAAAAGTTAGAGAGTTAGAAATGAGAGAAAAAATGGCAGAAAATGTTTTATAGTCGACATCTTCACTGTTGTGAATGCTCAGTCACATGCGTGAAATTTCGTGTTCACAGTTTGATGAAGAGGCGTTCTACCCATGATGAAGAATATGAAACAATTCACGGTCATGACATTTAATGGTCACGGTGGGTGAATGATGAATTTTCATGGTGGTGACAAAATGAGTCACGGTTGTGAAGTACAATCTTCATTATTTGTGATCGTGAGACAAAGCGTGAACGCTTATGCAAGTATTTGGTGGTAATGTTCACGGTCGTGAAGAAGTGTCACGGTTGTGAACACAGGGTTTCATAGGAGTGACAGAAAAAGGTTATAGGTGTCAGACATAGTCTTCGCTACCTTCAATCGTGAAGCATGTCGTGAAGCAAGGCGTGAAAACTACTGGAGCTTTGGGCGATTATGATTATGGTAGTGAATATATGTCACGGGCATGAATTACCTAAAATCCTCATTAAATAAAACTAAGTCTAAAACAAGAATAAAAGATTTCTAAGGTGATTCTATCCCTTATAATATATTTTCATCAAGTTTTGCCACTTCATACCTTAAAAGATGAGACAATAACACAATATTAACATTCAAGGTTCGACAAATTTGGCAATCGTAAAATTAATCCATCAATCATACCAATCTCTTTTCTTATGAAGTTAAATCTTTCTTCATTTAGAGACTTTTTGAAAATATCTTCCAATTGATTGTCTATGTTTATAAATTCCAAAACAACATCTCCATATTGAACATGATCTCTAAGAAAATGATGTCTTATATCAATATGCTTACTTCTAGAGTGTTGAATGAGATTCTTAGATAGGTTTATAACACTTGTATTGTTACATTTGATAGTTATATGGTCCAAACTATGACCATAATCCTTAAGTTATTGTTTCATCCAAAGGATTTAAGTACAACAACATCCTGCTGCCACATACTCCTCTTTAGCAGTAGAAAGAGCAACTGAAACTTGTTTCTTGCTAAACCAAGAAACTAAGCATTCACCAATAAAGTGATAAGTACCTGAAGTACTCTTTCTATCCAAGAGACTTCCAGAATAATCAGCATCTAAATATCCTATAATGTGAAAGGATGAATTTCTAGGATACCATAAACCTAGATGCAATGAGCCATGTAAATATTTTAAAATTCTTTTCAATGCATTCAAATGTGATTTTTTAGGACATGATTGAAAGCGAACACATAAGCATACATTATACATTATATCAGGTCTAGAGACAATGAGATATAAGAGTAATCCAATCATACCTCTATAGAGCTTTTCATTAATGCTCTTACCCTTTTCATCTTTGTCCAATTTTGTTGATGTGCTCATTAGAGTCTTGGCATTTTTGCATCCTTCCATTCCAAATATCTTGATTAAGTCTTTGGCATATTTGGATTGTTTGATGCATATACCCTCATTCTTTTGTTTTATTTATGGACTGAGGAAGAACTTAAGCTCACCCATCATGCTCATTTCAAATTCTCTAGTCATATACTTAGCAAATTCTTGGCAAAGCAATTCATCAGTAGACCTAAATATGATGTCATCAACATAAATTTGAACAATTAGAATATCATGCTTATGCTTTTTAATAAATAATGTAGTGTCAATATTTTCCTTTGAAAAATTATTTGCTAAAAGAAAAGAATTTAGTTTTTCATACCAAGTTCTTGGGGCTTTTTTCAAACCATATAAAGCTTTTGAAAGTTTAAATACATGGTCAGGCAAATTATGGGCTTCGAAACCTGGTGGTTGTTCTACATAAACTTCTTCTTCTATAAAACCATTTAAGAAAGCACTTTTGACATCCATTTGAAAGAGTTTGAAATTCATATGACATGCATATGCTAAAAGTATTCTTATAGCTTTTAATCTAGCTACTGGAGCATAGGTCTCATCATAATCTATTCCTTCTTCTTGATTATATCCCTTTACAACTAACCTAGCCTTATTCCTAGTTATTGAACCTTGTTCATATAATTTATTTCTAAATACCCATTTACTTCAAATGATTTGATGCTCATTAGGTTTAGGAACTAAGGTCCATACCTTACTTCTCTCAAATTAGTTGAGTTCCACTTGTATAACAATCACCTAACTTTCATCATTAAAAGCCTCATCAATGTTTTTAGGCTCAATTTAAGAGACAAATGAAAGATTATAATCTAAAGGTTTGAGATGAGATCTAGTACTTACTCCCTTTGTTGGATCACCAATGATTTGCTCCTTGGGGTGATCTTTTGTCAATCTCCATTCCTTTGGGAGCTCTTGCTTGTTTTCCTCTTGAGCTGGGGGTAGAGAGTCATCTTGATGTAAATTTTCTTGATCATTTTTTTCTTTCTCATCTTCAAGATCAAGTTTTTCCATTGTACCTACAACATCATCAAGAACACTAACTTTCACAAGATCAACCTTACTAGATTCATCAAAAACAAATTAAAGACTCTATAAGCTTTGCTAGAGGTGGAGTATCCTAAAAATATACCCTCATCAGATTTAGAGGCAAATTTTCCAAAGTTGTCATTGGTATTCAATATGAAACACTTGCATCCAAATACTCTAAAGTATGATATCATGGGCTTTCTTCCATTCCATAGCTCAAAAGAAGTTTTGTTTAAGAGAGGTTTTTTGAAAACTCAATTTGAAATATAACATGCAATATTTGTGGCTTCGGCCCAAAAGTAAGTTGGTAATCCATACTCATTGAGCATTGTTCGAGCCATTTCAATTAAAGTTCGATTTCTCCTTTCGACTACCCCACTTTGTTGAGGTGTCATAGGAGATGAAAAGTTCTGTGAAATGTCAGGTTCTAGACAAAAATTTTCAAAGTTTTCATTTTCAAATTCTTTGCCATGATCACTTCTTATTTTTGAAATACAATATCCTTTTTCATTTTGAATTCTCATAGCAAAGTTTTTGAAAGTTTCAAAAGTATCACTCTTTTGAGCTAAGAAAATTACCCAAGTGAATCTAGATTAGTCATCGATGATGACAAAGGCCTAGTGTTTACCTCCTAAGCTTGCAACTCTAGTAGGTCCAAAAAGATCTAGATGCAAAAGTTGTAGAGGTTTTGAGGTACTTACAATGTTTTTGGATTTGAAGGAAGACTTGTGTTGTTTTCCTCTTTGGCAAGATTCACATGTCTTGTCTTTTTCAAATTTGACTTTTGGTAGTCCCTTTACCAGCTCTCCTTTACTGAGGCTTTGAATTAAATCCATACTTGCGTGACCAAGCCTTCTATGCCACAACCAAGATTCATCACTAGTTGTCACAAGACACTTAGAGGAAATGTTAGATATTTTGTGTAAGTCTATTATGTAGGTATTGACATCTCTACTTCCTTTAAATATCTCTTGGCCATTAATAGAGGTTACAAGATATTCGTTAGAAGTAAATATTACTTGGTTCTCCTTATCACATAATTGACTTACACTTAACAAGTTATGTTTCAAGCCATCAACAAGTAAAACATCTTCAATGAAAGTAGCACCATTAATACCAATATAGTCAATGCCAATTACCTTGCCCTTAGCATTGTTTCCAAAGGTTACTTTACCTCCATCAATACTTTTGATGTCATTGAATAGTTCTTTGTCTCCGGTCATATGCCTTGAGCATCCACTCTCTACTAGCCAAGCATTTTTTTTTATTGTGGACTTGAGGCATACCTATAGAATCACAATTCAAGTATTGTTTTTTGGTACCCAAATGAGCTTGGGTCCTTGAGGGATAGCACGTGAAGGTTCCCAATGAGCCTTCCTTATCTAGCAATGTTTATGTATATGACCAAATCTCATACAATAATTACATTGTTTAGCTGTAAATATGCTTTTTGGTCTTACTATGCTTTTGACTACCATGTTCCTATTATGTGGAGTTTGAGAGCAATGGCATGCACATGCATGACGACTTGGTGCTTTCCTAGGTGCATGCTTCTTATACATAAAAACATGATTAGCCTTTTGAGGTTTCCTTTTTAGGCTTACCAACCCTTGATCATTCCTCTTATGTATAAAAGGTTTAGTGTATGTTGTGCACTTAGCCCTTGGGGTTGTTTCTGCTAATGTGGAGATGTGGGGTTCATTTGACTTAATAAAAGTGGTCTTGTGAGATGAAGATGATGTTCCTTTAAATCCTAGACCATGTCTTATTAAAAGTGGTATTTGAGACACAATGAAAGTATCTAAACTCTCATTGCCCTTGTGAAATTTTGAAATGGAGTTTCTAAGTTCCTCAACTTCATTTTTCAAAACATTATTTTCTTTAAGCAAGAATTTAGTTGAGAGTCTTGAGGAGTACTCATCTAATAATTTTTGAAGAGATTCATTAGAGGATTTAAGCTCAAGGTTTTCTTTTTCTAAGACTTCCATTTTTCTTTTCAAACTAGAAATGTTTTTCTTATAAGTATTGAATTTGCACCTATATTTTTTCAGTTCTAGATTCAATACCTCTATCAAACTTTGCTCATCATCATCTTCACTATCACTATCATTATCACTACTATCATTATTGATTGAGTATGAGTAAAGTGATCATACCTTATCTGAGACGTGATCCTCTATAGCCATAAAACATAGGTTGACCTCTTCATTTTCATTGTCATCTTTTTCGCTTGAAGAGTTTTTGTCATCCCATGTGGATTTGTGGCCTTTCTCCCCATTGTCTTTTTGGTATTTGATCTTGTGTTTCTTGAGCCTTGGACATTATGGTTTAATATGTCCCTTCTTCCCACACTCATAGCACTTTACCTCCTCTTCACTTTTTTGAGAGTAATTTGAGAAGTGTTTGAGATTTCTTTCCTTGAAGTTTCTAGAGTTTCCCATTCTCTTCTCAATTATTCTTTTCAGCCTTCTTGAGAGTATTGCAATGTCCTCATTTGCATCATCAATCTTTTCTTCATCATCTTCAATTTTTCTTGAGATTTTGAAGTAGAGGCTTTTAGTGCTAGAGACTTTCTTTTTTCTAGCTCGGCTTTAAGCTCTCTATCTCTTTTTACTGCCATTTCATGTGTTAGAAGTTTGCCAATCAGCACATCGGTATTCATGACGCTCATGTCTTCGTTGGCTTCTTCTGTACTAGTAACTCTTGAACCATAATCTTTGAGAAGAAGACTTCTCAGGATTTTGTTGTTTACATCTTCCAAGCTTAAGTGTTTTGTAAGCTTTCTCATGCCATTTATGATGGCTAGAAGATGGTTTGTCATGTCGGTGATTGACTCATTGGATTTCATCTTGAAGAGTTCGTACTCTGAAGTGAGAAGTTGAATCTTCTTGGATTTAACTTGCTTTGTTCCTTCATGATAATTTTCCAATGTTTTCCATTCCTTGCTTTCTTGTTTTTGAAATTTGTTCTTCTTTGAGACTCTGTCCAATCATCTCTTGAAAGGATTTCTTCTTCACCATCAACTCCTTTTCTGGTTGGTGGTGTTCGTTCTTTTCGAACGCTATCCAGACTTCAATTCCCTCACTATCGAGATATGTCTCCATCTGAAACTTCTAATGAGCACAATTTGCTCCATCAAAGTAAGGCTTGAGACTTTGGAATCCTTTATTGGCCATTTCTTGATCTTTGCTAGCGCTGTTTAGGCTTTGATGCTAGACTAAGCTCTGATACCAATTGTTGCCCAGATAATGAACCAAGAAGGGGGGTTGAATTGGATATTAAAAATTCTTAACTTTTAAGTGCGGAATAAAAAGTTAAGTAGAGTAAGGATAGGAAGATATCACACAAGAAATTTATAAAGGTTTGGGTGTTAACAAACCTTACTCCTCTCCCCAATCTCAATTGGGAGTTTCACTAACACACTAAGTGTTACAATGGAGTTTTATAAGCTCACTCCCAACTATGGTATTTCTATCAATGGATCACACCTAACCCGAAAATCTCTTGTGTTTTAATGGCTCACATAATAAACTAATTCCTTGTGTTTTATGGCTCACACAAATAACCCTTACAAGTGTTATACTCTTAACCCAATATACCAAAACTCACTTGAGTAGTAGATTACAAAAAGAATCACTTACAAATCTATAATGCTCATAACTTATGAGCAAAAGGATTTTTACAGAGAATTAAAGTTTTGTTGAAAGTAATTAATGCAAAAATGGCTACAACAAGATTTTGATTCAAAGTAATTACTATTCTCTTGTTCTGGATTCATAAATGACTTGCATTTATACTTCCTTGGCGAATTATAGCCGTTTGATAGCATTTAATGCGAAAATAGCCGTTGCACCAACTCTTAATTTTGCGTTTGACATGTTTCTCTTTCCTTATTCATGGTCGTGAATATGTGTGTCATGGTCGTGAATGTTCTTCCAAGCCGTGGTCCAAGTGTTGACTCTGGCCGTGAAGCTGTCTGGAGGAATTTGACATGTTTTCTCACGGGCGTGACTATCTTTCATGGGCATGATTGATATGATCATTCGCAATTGCTATGATTCTTCATAGTCGTAAACTTTAAATGTTGGATAGTTGGCATTAAACTACATCACGGGCGTGACATAAACTGTCACGGGCGTGAACATGCTATTTCTTCATTTTTTTGACTTTCAAAGTTAGTTTTCCATTCTTACATCATGTTCCATACCCTGTTCAATAAACTTAGAACAAGTATATTAAATACATTATTGCTATTTTATTTGTTAGCATCAAAATGACGGAAATACCTGTCAAGGTTCAACATATGGCTCACACAATAAATCCTTATAAGTGTTTTAATCCCAACCCAACTCATTCAAACTCACTATTTGAGTAATTGCTTGACAGAATAAAACACTCAAACTCAAGATTACTTGAACTTTACAAAATTAAAATGAGAATAAGATGAAGTAATACAAAGAATTAATGCATAAACTCTCAAAAATGATTTATAAAGGATTTATCAATGTAATAAAACTCTTGTTGCTCTAATTGATGATCTTCCATAAGGGAAATGAGATATTTATAGAGTTTCTTCAAGATCTAGTCATTAGGGATGCATTAATACAAAATATAGCAGTTTAACAACCTCGGAATATTCTGCAATGGTCATATTTCTAGGTCTTCATAGGCATGATAATGTATTTCACAGGCATGAAAATATATTTCATAGACGTGACTTGCTTGATCTTTAAATTTCAAATTTCTAAATCATGATATTCACAGGCATGAATATTATTTTTATGGGCATGAATAGTTTCTTCCAAACCGTGAATGAGGTCGTGAAACAAGTCGTGAATGATTCTAACCATTGAACTTTTTTGCACTAGTCTTTCACGAGCATGAACAATGTCTTTGACTATTATTGTATTGAATTCTTCAATTCACGGGCGTGAACAACTTCCTTTTGACTTTATTGACTTTATTTGACTTGATTTATTGTGGCTTTGATGATCCAATAAATATTTAACCTATTTAATCACTTAAACACAAAGTATGGTTAAATTCCTTATTGTTCAATTATTTATTATCATCAAAATTATGAGAATATCCCTCAAGGTTCAACAACTTGAATTATGAAATTAGATATCATGTTATTTCCCTTTAACATGAGGACTTTTCCAAGCTCATTTCCTCTACTATCAATGTGGAGAAGAAGAAGAAGAAGAAGAAGAAGAAGAAGAAGAAAAAAAAAAAAAAAAAAGAAGAAGAAGAAGAAGAAGAAGAAGAAGAATAAGAATAAGAGAAGAATACAAAAACCTTATAAGAGACCCTCAACGAATGTGGTTCAGATAACAGGTAAGAAAGGCCAATTTTTCTCAAGGCAGTATCATTGTAAGGGACAGAGACAACAAAGTTACTTTTAGTCTGGTTCTTTCAGGAGGGGGCCACCCTCTAGGACTACATCAGCTACTGCCAACTCATAAATAACCAGGGATCTTGCTTCTTTATATGAGATATGTTGCAAAAACCATAGGAGATAGTGTTGATTGGCTTCGGGGGTTTACTTCAGGTGTGGAGCCTGAGATCACTTGAGAAGAGATTGCCCTTTATTGATGAGTGCTATACCTATTCAGATAAACAATATCAGCTTCAATCCAAAGCAAGAATAAGATGAGAGGAGGTAGAGGGGGATGCAGCCAAACTATTTTAGAGATAATAAATAGGTAGGAACCCAACAAAGCTGTAGCCAAGGCATATGCTATGAAGGCTCGTGAGGACTAAGGAGCCACATATGTTATCGTGTGTACATTCTATGACTTATATGTATGTGCTTTGATAAATCCAAGTTTCACACATTCTTATCTATGCATGAGCACACATAGTCAGCACGATATGATAGTAGAGAAAATAAAGTTTAAGATTGAAGTCATGAACCCCTTAGGCCACAGTGTGGTTGTTAATTGAATATACAGAAGTTGCCCTTTGGTTAATGCCATTTTAGGTATGGATTAGCTGAATGAGACAATTGTGGGCTATCAGTGTTCTTAAGACTTCAAAGAAAAAAAAAGAGGTAGTAGAAGGTGAGAGTTTCCACAACCTCCACATATGATTTCCATGATGAAGGCATAAAAGATGATCCAAAAGGGATGTGAGGCTTATTTGGCTTACGTGGTTGATACCAGAAAGGGAGGTCCAGATCTCTAGGATATCCTTATAGTGAAAGAGTTTCCATATATTTTTCCAAACGACCTACCAAGACTACCACCAAATAGAGATGTTGAGTTCTTCATAAAACTTACTCTAAGAGACTACCAACATTGACATCCACAGTACTTTACAAAATATCACTTTCATAGATGAAAAAGTTGATAACATAGTTGAAAGAGCTGTTGTACAAGGGTTTTAGTTTTCCAAATATATCTCCATAGGGTGCACTCGTTTTGTTTGTAAAGAAGAAAAATAGGTCTATAAGGTTGTGCATAGACTACAGTCAACTGAACAATGTGATTATCAAAAACCAATATCTGTTACCACAGATTGATGATCTTCTTGATCAGTTGATGGGTGCAGAAGTGTTTTTCAAGATTGATTTGAAATGGAGATATCACTTGTACCACCCACTCGCACAACCAGGGTGAACCTCACTGTATAGGTAGATACTACATGACTAGATCTGTATCTACTTGTCAGAATTAAAACTTTTCTAATTTTTCTCTATACCAAGATCATCATATTATATACTATGTGATTTTAAACATACATATGACATAATCTATATTAACAATATCAAATCCGATTCACTCTCAAAACTATCTTGGGATTTAACATCCCTTATTACATAATCCATAATACTTGTGCTTGTGAAAATCTATTACACGTCTTTATTTAAATATTGAAATAACTATATATCTCTATTCCATGTCATACGAAATAATCAATAATGAAATGAATGAGATAAAGTAACAGATCTAACACGGGTCAACTCTGACTCCTCTGCCTGGCGTGATATTCTCTTCTTGTCATCTCAATAGTCTACTGGCTCTAAATTTGCATGCAGAAAAATCCACACGTTAGGCTACTGAAAGCTTAGTGGTATATAAAATTATTTAAATTCTAACATGCATTCACATATAACATCTTGACTTACTTGTTCATGCTGACTTGTCTACATTGTTCAATAATATTATAATATTCAATACATGTAATACTAGCATACTCAGTCATGCCATATGTACATTGAAGTAAAAATATATATTAATATCATAATATAATTACATGAGTGGCATAATTATCATAAGTGGATCCATTTTATATAATCATACTATATATCAATCATATTCATACTAAATTTTATCATATTCTAAAATAACAAGCTTTTAACATCATTCATATGATTACTGGTTTCCACAATCCTTTTTTTAGGAAGTGACTATATTCCGATTCATTAAATTTTGTATATCTTGTGGCAAGCCTTTGCCTTACAATTTCCAATGTTACTTTATTACCAAATTTCGATTTCTTTGCCCAATACTCTAGACCTAGACCACCCGTATATGAGTTGTGCAATAGGAGCACTCTAACACGAGTTTAAGCCACTCTAATCATTACTGTACCTTTCTGCATTGCTACCACTGAGCTTCTTAAATCAGGAGCGCTCTAACACAAACTAAAGCCACCTTGATAAGCAATGACTGCATGTATATGGGTACAAAGGCACTCTGACATGAGCTTAAGCCACCTTGTCCCTAATCTGAATATGCTACCACTGAGCTTTTCAAATCAGGAGCACTCTGACATGAGCTTAAGCCACCCTAATAAGCAATATAATAATTGCATGCATAAATATTCTACGATACCGTAACCCCCTTAATGGCATGTTACCTATATTAGCTAGTCCTCAAATAGAGAATGTGCATATTTATTCATTTTCTGGATATTAACATCATTTATGTTACATTCCATAGCTTCATAATATCATCACATATTCTTTGATATTCATAACACCTAGTGCATTCACATGTTTCAAAATCATGACATCATATTGTAATTAACCTCATTTGATCATACCAAGTGTGTGTATATATCATAATCATATTATTTCATCACGTCAATCAATTTACACATTTCTGGATATAAGACATTCATGGGCGTCAAGCCTTCTGTCATAGGTTGTCTACCAGTGACTCAATTGTGACTGGCTTATGATCATTAAAGGGCATGAATATTTATTCATAAGCATAAAATTCATACTTTCATAGGAGTGAAGCTTGGCTTCAAAGGCATGAAATACGTTCATGGGTGTGAAGCTTGGCTTCACGGGCGTGATACATCACACAGAAACAATATTCCAGCACTGTTTCAACCAATTTCTCACACAATCATGCAAAATTCTAAAGCTAACCAATGTTAGCCACACCTATCAATTATTTCCAAATTCCAAAATGTAAAATCAACCATGTCAATATTTTTGTCACTAAACACACTAGAATACAAAATTCACAGCACAAACACATTAAAAATGAATTAAAATGAGTATATGTACAAACCTTAATATTGGAGCCCTAAAACTTGTTTCTCTCATATCTACTTCCTCTAGTGGGGTTCTTCATCGTCGGTCTCAGCCTCTAACATGAAACAGAGACCATAATTACATTTTATATTTGCCATTGTATCTATTTATGCCATAAATTATCAAAATCTTAATTTTTCATTGATTTTAAGCTTATAAATCTAACTCTTCCATTAAACTAAATTGAAACTATCAAAGATTAATGAAAACAATCTCCTTTACCTCTGTTTTGATGATTACAAATTGGCACTAGGGTTCAAAATATTTTTAAACCCTTATTAGGTTCTGTCTTCAATTCTTATATTGAAATATTTGTTTTTCAATTCATTTCAACCTCATTTTTGTTGGTTATTTCGTGTTTAATCAATCTGAATCAAAAAGATAATGAGAGAAATATGTTTCTAAGGTTTTAGAGTATGATGGCTAAGGTTATGAGTGATTTTACGTGAATCTTTTTGTCAAAACATGAAACTACCATATATAAACTGTGAACTTTCACGGGCATTAACCATTGTGTCATAGCCATAAAGCTTCTCAGCTTCAAAATTTGAATTTCACGACATTCACATCCATGATTAATTATATCACAGACGTGGACGCTAGAAACTTTACTTTTTCCTATTATTTTCATTATATTAAGGTTTCTAACACCCATAACCATTCATATAATTCCCATATACTCTCAATATACATTTATTTAACATATTAATTCTAAACCTTAACTTGTGAGCGTTACATCACTAGTTGAAGATAAAGGAAAAGGATATAGCCAAAATATCCTTTAGAACCAAAAATAGCCACTACGAGTTTTTGGTTTTACCTTTCGGGTTATCCAACTCCCCAACAACTTACAAAAACTTGATGAATTGGATCTTCATGCTATATTTGGAACAGTTCATAGTTATTTTCATCGACGATATCTTGGTGTATTCTAAAAACCAAGCAAAACATGATAATCATTTAAGGACAATATTGTAGATCCTTAGGGAATATAAGTTTTATGCCAAGCTCTTCAAATGTGAGTTTTAGCTTAATCAAATGACATTCCTTAGACACATAGTATTAGTAGAGAGAATCAGACTTGATCCCAGCAAGGTTGAGAAATCTTGAATTGAAAACCTCCTCAGAATGTGACCAAAATTAAGAGTTTTCTTGGTTTGACAGGTAACTACATGAAGTTTGTGAAGAGTTTTTCTTTGATTGCCTCTCATTTGCCTAAGTTTTTTTTAAGAAAAGATGTGAAGTTCATAAAATTAGATATGCCATATACCCAAGAAATAACAAGATGTACCATGATTTGAATGGAAAGTATTATTGGGTAGATATGAAGAAGGACATCACAAAGTTTACTAGTAGATATTTGATATGTTAACAAGTTAAGGTAGAACATTAGGTAACTTCAAGGTTACTGCAACCAATCACAATACCTGAATGAAAATGGAAACAAATCAGGATGGATTTGTGATTAAATTGCTCCCGACATCGAGAAAGTATGATGCTGTTTGGGACATAATAGATAGGTAAATCAAGTCAGCACACTTCTTGCTTATCAAGAGAGACTACCCTTTGAACAGACTAGCAGATTAAAATATGAAGGAAATAGTGAGGCTACATACAATACTAGTCTCCATCATATTGGACAAAGATCCATAGTTTACATCTCAATTTTGCAGAAGTCTATAGTGAGCTTTGGGTACCAAGCTCAGTTTCAGTATGACTTTTCACCTACAGACAGATAGTCAATCAGAGAGGGTGATACAGATATTGGAAGACATAATGTGAAGTTGTGTGATTGAGTCTGAAGGTAGTTGGAAGAAATATTTATCGTTAATGGAGTTTTCCTACAATAACAATATTAGTTTAGCATTCATATGGCTTCGTATGAGGCACTTTATGGTAGGAAGTGTCGAACACCATTTTTGTTGGACAAATCTCAGTGAGCAAAAGCTAGTGAGACCAAAGTTGCTGCAATAGATAGAGAAAAAGTTGAAGATCATACATGAAAGGTTAAACTAAGCTTCTGATAAGCAAAAATCATATGCAGATCTCAAAAGGGGGGATATAGAGTATGATGTGGAAGACAAAGTGTTCCTTAAAGTTTTTCCATAGAAGAAGATCCACGGGTTTGGAAAGAATGGCAAGTTGTGCACATGATCATAGATAGTGGGTGGCTTAAGCTTGGAGAGTACCCTTATTTACAACACATATCTGAATAGTCCATGTATAGAGTTTTTGGGTGAAAATATTTAATGAATACAATACTATGAAAAATGTATAATGACACATGTTCACTTTGGTACACAGATTATATGTCACATGTTATTAATGCATTGTGTTGATCACCTATGTTTAGTTAAAGAATATGATATTATGATATCTTATATGATATGAAACGTGATACAAGGTAGAGTTTTTTTTATTGTCATGCAATGGTGTGCATGATTTATTATGACATAATGGTATGAACATGACTTATTTTGATGTCTTGTATAAAGGTATGTTTGAATTTTTATGTTTATATGTACTATAAAATTTTTAGTAGATTAGCATGTGAGTATTCCTACACACAAGTCTTTGAGCTTAGTAGATAGAAACAGTAATTGACTAGAGGAAAAAAAATCCACTAAGAGACTACAGAGCAGACCCGGATCGGGTCGGTAATATTTCATGTCATCTTTTGTTTTTGTATATGACATATAGAATATAGGTTTTTATATTTGTACATGTCTTTTATTTCAAGAAACATATAATTTTATATGATCGTGTATTTTTATAAACACTAGACCAGTTTAACCCAACACATGGTATTTTTAATATCATATTGATCTTTGGATCGAAGATGTTTCTTTTATGTGTGCTTATGATTATGTAATGGATTAACATGTTTTATATGCAAAAAAAATATATGTTATACAGTGTTTTAAAGAAAAGAAAAGTTTTTAATTTTCACATGTTTTTAGTAATAAGATCATGTAACATTTGCTCATTTAGTTGAATTTATCCTAATTAGATAAGAGAGAGCTATAAGAACACAAGTTATATCAATACTTCTTGTGAAAAGTTTTTATCATAAGCCACCTTCAAAATAGAAAAAAAAAGTATATATTTGACATTAAATAATCTTCACAGTCAATAATAAATATTATACTTTAACTACCAAGATTTCATACAAAATCATACCTAATAGACAAACTATTAGTAATAAATCAATGCACGAGTAATACATTATCTAGTGTTAAAAGCAAAAACAAAACTATCAAAATCAGTCAGTTGACTTTAGGCATCATCGTGAAAAAATTGCATGACATTAGCACTTCAAGTTAACAGTGTTGGAATAAATAATAAGCTAAAAAAAGTCACAATATTTTTTAGAATTTATTTTCTCATCTACAAACTAAGTCAGTGCATGAATTTTTTTTTAAGATTTTCATTCATGTCCAAATTTAAAGTTATTTTTTTATTTTTATAATAATATTGACATGTGTGTAAAATAGAACATCACGTACCGCACAATAAAAGAAAGAATAATGTTAAGTCATATGGAATTTCTCTGTGCAGCACTATACTTTCCTCAGATGAACCGATAAAAATATGACATAATGGTTGTTAACAACCTGTATATTTGAGTGCACACTTTTTATTCCAAGCAGTATTTGTGTTTGCAGTCATCAGCCGATGAAATTTACATGTAATGATTCACTATAAAAAGACAAAGCGCTTCTACTTTCAAATAATATATTGAGAACATGAGTAATTAGTAGCAAAATATTGACAAGATTATTGTTGCTAAAAAAATGATCAATGAGACCTTCAGAGCTCAAAATAAAACTACTCTTACACCATTGATTAGTACTTAAAACCAATTTAATTATAGGTAATTAATTAGGTAGAGATGACCAGTATGATTAATGGTAGCTGGTATCAATTACCTAGATAGTTCAATCCCCATAAAGAAGTTCGATAAGAAAAAGATATAATCAAACACATTCCTCAATGTAATTAAACAAACAATTAAAATTAATAAAGTTTGAGAGATAGCAGTTAAATGAAGGATCTAATTATAGCTAAGCATTGTCTCTTACAACATAAATCACTTCATCAATCCTACAAAATGTAAAAGCCCTAAAGCATGATTAGCCCTTGATGACTAATTAAGCCTAGAAGGCTAATAATTTACATTATTGAGATTAAGTGAGATAGAAAGATATTTAGGTTGTTAACAACCAATACAATTCAGAGCTTCATTAACAAAAACTTGTGTATTCTTCCAACGAAAAGATTCCACTGGTAAATTAATATTAGGCAGACTTTTTCTTGAACCAGAATTGAGAAGAAAAGGTAAAAGTGAATTTATCGAGCATCAATGACCATCCTAATCCACATTATATTTGAATTTCTGAATAATACTGAACTGCCAAAACCAAACCACAATCAAGAAGCATGTTCCCTTTGGACAACATCTTTCAACCTTTCTAATTTTTTTAAGTGTACCATCAAAAAGCTAATGCACCCAATTCAACAGTGAGGTACAACAAACTGCTCCCACAATGTGTTTTGCAACAAAGTATCAATTGATTGTTTTACATTTTTGAAGAATAGCATCTAAAATATTAGGACAAGGATTAGGCAAACATTACTTTAAAAAATTCAATTCAAGAAAAGCACTAAGTAGTATATATAAAAAAAATCCAGGTTCACCTACACTTTGCTAATAAATGTATTACATCAATTTTTGTACCTTAACCATCCCAATTAGAATATTTTTCCAACCTTTTATATCATGTTACTTACGAGCATGGTTTTAGTGGTAGCAAAGGTTATTGAATCGACAAAATGGTGGCTTTTTTCAATTTTTATTTATTTATTTTCTGGTGGGGCAGATTTAATAAATTTTTCTATCATTTGTTTACAATAGAAATTCTCTACTTTTGTAGTTTATTATTTCTTCCATATATCTCTCCTATTAGTCTCGTCAGAATTAGATTTCATTAGGTTCAATAAAATACTAATTAAACATTTCTATTATGCCATTTTTCAACATAAACACATAAACTACAACCTTCTCTATAAAAAAATTATGTTTTCTTGATGAAACATGATTTATGTAAAGAAATTATGAAAAAGCATGAAACCCATTGAAGCTCGTTGTTCGTAATAGGAACAACATCCGGAGATCGTAGTATAAAGTCATTCTCAATCTTCTCTAATCTACCTTCAGTTCCTTTTATGTGCTAGTTAAGTATACGATTTTCTTCTTCCTTGTCACAAGCCTAGCCTTAAGCTCTTCAATATAAGAGTTAGAATCAATAAAATATTTTTGCTTTATTCTGTCTCTCAAACCAAAAACATAATTATGGCACTATGGCCCAAAGCATTTTCCAACAACCTCCATGTTGAAAAGTGATGGTTTAGATGCAATAATAATTTTGACAAGTTCATCCTATAATATTCATTAAGTTAAATATCATATGTATAAATAATAATTAAAAAAAAAACAAAATAAGCTATACAAAAATGATCACAAACAACAACTCATTAAACTAAAAATTTGAAATGAACTACAAAGTAGAGTAGGAAAAGACCATCTTGCTCATTAACACTTTTATATTTATTCGTAGTTTTAGGATCATTTTATTTTTCTCTTTTCTTTCGAGTTTTATAGAAAAGTCTTGCCCAATCAAGTGGATTACCATTTTTACCCCCCTATAGGATGAGTAAACCATGTGAAACAGATTACTTAAGCAATTAAAATCATCACATGGTATTAATATTTAGATTATTACATTACCATTTCATACAGAAGTTCTCTATGCGGCTTGCTTCCACACAGAAGCAGTAACAGGATGGGATTCGGGGCAAAGTTTACTATCCTCATTCCGTCACATTTGCAAAAATAAAGTCCGGTGTTTATTCAGTCCTTCACATGTCTTTCTCATGCATTTTTTTTCTTTTTTCTTTATATTTATTTTGTTTTCTCAATCATTTTTTTACTCAGACAAATGAAATTCACTTTCTATATTTACCCAGGCAAATATATTATATTCTTACATAATATATTTTTATTAATTAATATATTTAAAATTAATTAAGGTGTGAAATTAATTAATTTAATATTAAATTAAATAATTTAAAAATAATTATTAAAGAATAATATAAATATAAATATTATTACAATTATTAATATAATTAGATTTAATTAATATTAATTAATTTTAAAATATAATTATATATTTTAATTGAAATAATTATAATTAATATATATTTAGCGAACATTATATGCAATTAGCAATTGGCATTTTCAAATCGTGATTGTGATTTAGTACTAGCAACTACGATTTACAAAAATTGAATAATCCAAGATGAAATAAAACAGTTTGTGACCCTAAGTGTGACCGCAAGCCAGTCATGTTTACGGTTTCGTGATCGCGACAACTAATTTGCAACAATAATATTTGAAACATGAATACCGCAAAAGCAAGACAAATTAAAATGAGTCACATGTCCAAAGAATTCATAAAAATTTAAATTTCACAATCGCTCCTGTAGCAATCGCAATTCAAAATAAGAGAAAAATCTAATTGCGATCACATTCGTGATCACGATTTTGCCCCACGATTAAAGAATCACAAATGCGACATATATATAAATGTCGTGATTTTGGTATCTTTGAAATTCAAAATTTTAAAAATCCATTTTTTGTGTATTTGGAACAACAACAATAATAATAGCAAAAATAATATTATTAATATAATAATATTATACAAACAATATATTTAGTTGAAGATATTTGGAACCGCTTTGGGGAAGAATAAAATGATGATTAGTGTATTATTTTCTTTTCATGAATTTTTAATATTGAATTTTAGTTAAGTTTTATTATAATTTTCTAAATGATTTTTTTTTATAAATGAAATATTGTGTGATTCCTTTAATTATCATTAACTTTTACAATTAATTTTTTATGCAATTTATTAATTTTAATATTAATTAATCATAATAAAAAAATATTTTAATTGTTAATAGTGAATATAATATATTAAAATAAGAATTTTTTGAGATCCATGTTTGTTTTGGTTTCTCCTAAATCTACTTGTAAAATTTCCGATTTTATATATAATTTGTGCAATTAAATTTTTAAATTTAAAATTTATTCAGTTACTTATTAATTATTAATTATTAATTTATTTATTTCTAATTTTAGTCAATTAATTACTGCTGATGCTAAATGTTTCATAAAACAAATATTCGCTAATAATTTATTTAATTGACTCCCTTAACTATTGATAATTAGATATCAACTATTATATAATAGAAACTAAATTAGTTTAAAATTGATAATAAAGAGAGCCATTTAAATAAATTTGATAGTTAAAAAAGTTAATTGAAAACAATTATTGATTTTGAGAATTAATTGAATAAATTTTCAAATAAAGATTTGAATTTCACACGTGTAAAGATCAAAAACAAAAAAATATTTTTCCAAAAAATAAAAAATTATATATTTATGCAACAAATGTCATAAAAGAAATGTACTCGCCTCATAAGGATGTTTATGCCAGATTTTGTGGGTGTTCGAAATGAAGTTGAGATCAAAATTTTTAAACATTGGTTTAATATACCATTTTAACCCTTTTTATTATAATATTCATTCAATTATACTATAAGTCTTTTTTATTTTTTTTAATTTAGTGGCATTTAAAGAATTCAATAATAGGAATTTAGAAATCAGACATATATAATAGGAAGAGGAATGCATGATTGTAGTTTGTAGAATTAAAATAACAACAATATAATAATATTTTAAAAAGTAATAATATAATATTATTTATTATTTATTTTGGAACAGTAAAGAAATTTTATTAACGGTAGTATTATTATACTGATGAAATCATGAAACCAAACAGGATCAAATCTCATGATTTGATACTAAAAGTAATAAATGAAATGTAAAGGTGACTTGTTAAACTTATATAGCAAGTAATGCTATTTAATATATATATATATATATATATATATATATAATTTGACCCTCTAAAATATAGTTTTTTTGTTCCACCCGTAACTATTAATTAGCCTTATTTAATATTTATATATGTAAAGTTAAATGAAAAATATGAACCATTTCAAATATTAGAACTCTGCCAGTTTCTAGGATCATATAAGGTATTATTTCTAATTAAACTTAATAATGGTTAATACATTCTAAGTCATTTGCACTTGTAAAAATGTCACTTGTGTATCTCAATTTTTTAAAAACTCACATACACACTTAATATTGTTTAATAATTGACTTGCCTCTTGCACTACAAGCCTAAACCATGTTAACACAGTGCCATCTAAAGATATCTAAAAATTGAAAAAAAAAACATAAATATATTTATAACTTTTTGAAAAACTAAAGTATTCAATTAAGAAAAGAGTCATTTTGAAAGAAGTAAAAGAAAATAATGCAAAAAAATATACAAAATAATTTTTCATGTTGTAAGTTCATTTAAATCCTTTATTTATAAATTTTGAAGATGCAAAGTTTTTATAATTAGAAATATATTCATTTGATTTATTAATAAATTTTTATTATAAAATTATTCAAATTGAATTTTATTAGATGAATTATTGCAAATGGGGTGATTAAGGTTTTCAGTTTTATATTGCAGTTTTTGTAATTGTTGAATAAGTTTCACATTTGAAATTATTTGTTATAATAATATAGAATGAGGATTGCTACCAACTTTTCATATGCAATTCCTATTAGAGAGGTGTTCTAAAAGTAATTATCTTAAATATTTGATATACTTATTTATTGTCATATTCGTTAATTAATATTTCCGAATCGCGTGTCACTAAGCTGACTATTGAATCGATTGAAATCTAAATTCGGATTTTATGTCGATGATGACACTGATATTTATATCGGTGATGATACTGATATTTATACCAGTGATAGGATTCATGTTTATACCCGTGATGAAACTCATGTTTATGTCGGTGATAACACATATTTATGCTGGTAATGACACACTTATATTATGTCAATGATGACACTTGTATGCACATATTACTATACCTGGGTAGCAATTTTTATTATGTCTTGATGACCAATCTCGTTATCCTGATTATTGGTTTCTAAGTGTTGTGGACATAAATAGGTTAATAATAAAATTAGCAGAAAGATTTAATTTCATTAGAAGAGAACTTGGTATGATTGATAGATTAACCTTGTGATTGCTAAATTATGATTGATGATATTATTTTTGTATCATATCACTAGATATAAGATAGAAATTTTGATGAAAATTTATATTTTAAGGGATAAAATCTTTATTGAAATAATTTAGTCTTGTTTTTAGGACTTAATTTTATTTGATGAAAATTTTAGAGGAGTTACTCCCGTGACATATGTTCACGCCCGTGACTTAAATGGCCAAAAGAGGCAGTGTCGTTCACGACTTGGTTCACGACATGGTTCATGGCTTCAAGTGGTGAAGCTTATTTTCATGGCTTCATTCACTCCCGCGAAAAGAGACTTTCACGCCTGTGACGAATTTTCACTCCCGTGAACTTTAACACCCCAAAACTCACAGAGGCTTTCACGCCTTGAGTCACGACTTGCTTCACGGACATAAGTAGTGAAATTCAACATTTCACGCCCGTGACTATTTATTCACCCCCGTGACAGTTCATCATTCACGCCCGTGATGTTCAAAGGTCACGCCCGTGAACTCATTCACACCTTCATTCACAGGTGGAACACTCCTTCAGCAAACCGTGAATACGACCATTCATGCCTGTGAAAACACACTTCACGCCCGTGAATGTATCGAGTATATAAAAGAACAACCGGTTATATTTCTCATTTCAACTCTCCAACTCCTAAAACCGCTCTCATTTACACACAGTCATTGAGACATTGAAGATTCTGGCCCCCTAGTCTCAAACTTTTCCTATAAATACCACTAAAAGTTCAAATCTTCATAAAAAATCATACATTTTTAGGGTTTCCATAAAAATTTTCTATCAAAAATTTTCCAATCCATCACAAACCAATTTCTTCAAATCAAATGGAGACTGCTTCATCCAAGGGAAAGAGAAAGAAGTCCCATGCTCCTAGGAGGTATGTAGATTACCTCATGAACCGCATTCCGAAGCAATGCCATCCTCGGTACTCCACTTTGAAAAAGAGACCTCTATTGTCATCAAGGTCCTTCGAATGGCAAGCAGTCCGAACACTAGGGCTCGAAACGGCTATGACAGAGCAACTCCAAGCCTGTCATCTGAAAGAATTTGTGGAGATTCACCAGCCAACCTTGAGGGAGCCAACACTGGAATTCCTCAGCACCCTGCAGGTATCACCTACTGGTGTGATGAAATTCCAACTCTGTAACAATCCCAACACCCTCAGTGCCATTGAATTTGGGGAATTGTTCAATCTACCATCTGATGACATCTTAAATGACAGTGAGGTAGAATTCTTTGCCCCTCGAGCTTGGACTCACTTTGGCACCGATTGCAGCTGGGATGTCAAGAAGACAAAGAGCACACATCTCAGGTCCCCAGTGCACAAGTATTTGCATAGGTTCCTGACCTATAGCATATTCGCAAGAGGAGAAAGCAATGGGACTATCAGAAAATCTAAGCTCTTCCTCTTTGAGATGGCTCGCAGAGGACTCACCGTGGCACTCTTTAGATGGTTTGCAAACCATCTTCTATACATTGCCACCAAACCCATGGGAGATATTTTGATTGGTGCATATGTCATCCACATAGCAGTAAAACTTGAATATCTGAAGCTGGATGAGCATCATTTCAACCTCATCCCTGGACATCCTCGAGATCGTTTGGATGTCGAGTCCTTCATAAAGATGGAAGCGGCTGTCAGAATCATTTTTGAGAATGATATTTTCTACCACTTGTCTTCCGACACTGCTGGGGAGATCATCTGGGAAGACAATGACACGGAGGAATTTAAAGCAGGCCTCCAAGGAGTCCAGCAGAAGAAGAGGGATCGGGTTGAGGAAGCACCTCCAGTAGCTGAGTAGGACATCAGACAGTCCTCGGTTTCCACACCGACTTTAGCGCAGCAGATGGTTGACCTCTTGGCACCACATTTTGAGCAGCTGCAGACTTCGATGGATGAGAGGTTGGAGAACCTCAAAGACTTCATGGAGTCTCAGATGGACAGCCTTGAGACTGAAGTAGCTAGGCTTCGTGATAGGATGTCCGGCTAGGAGTTAGGCTAGATTGTAGCCTAAATTTGCTTGTTTTTGCTTGTTTATCTCTTTTATGTTTGTTGTTGTGTAGGAAATTTTCAATTTCCTTTATGAACTTAATTTAACTTTGTTTATATTTCTCTTCATATAATATATTTGCTTTGTTTATGGTTTTAATATCCTTTTTGATTGATGACAAAAGGGGGAGAAGAATGAACTAGCAATATAGGAGAAAACTAGCAATATATTATAGGGGAGAATAATGGTATCAAACTAGCAACTAAGCAATATATATTAAGGTAAATGAATTTTGAATCAAAAATTAAAATTGAATTATGAATTGACATTGAAATAGATTAAAAGGGATTAGAAACTTTGATTCAAGAATTCATATGCAAAGTATAAAATTGAGAAAATGAGCTTTATACACATTAGATATACCTTAAGTATACTTTGCATATACCTTCACGCAAGTTACAAAAATAAATATGCCATAATATACCTTAAGTATACCTTACATATACTTCATGCCTTAAAAAGGAATTATGGTATATATTGGATATACTTCTCATATAACTTGCATATACTTAAAATCTAATTAAGTTTATTTCAATGCTACATCATTCTTTACAATTCTTGCACTTTATAAATTTTTTATCCTAAGTATATTTTGAGGGGAAGACTTCTCAAAAGCACATATTGCTAGATTATTTGTCACCACCAAAAAGGGGGAGATTGTTAAACCTTGAAGGGTATTTCCGTCATTTTGATGATAACAAATAAAATAGCAATATTGTATTTAACATACTTGTTTTCTAAGTCTATTAAACAAGACATGGAATAAGATAGCAAGAATGGAAATTGGAAGAATAATCCTTGAAAGACAAAATTAAGTAGCATTGTCACGCCCGTGACTATATGTGTCACGCCCGTGAAGAAGCTCACCGTTACCAAAACCAACATTTGAAGTTCACAACCATGAAGGAAGAAAAAACCGTGAAGAGGACATTTTAGTCATGCCCGTGAATTAAACTGTCACACCCGTGAATGTTAATGTCATTTTCATCTAGAGAGCTTCACGACCAAAGTCACCACTTGGATCACAGATGGAAAGCTTGTCACGCCCGTGACTTAATGTGTCAAAATATTCCAGAGAGCTTCACGACCAAGGTCACCACTTCAGTCACGGCTTGGGAAGAAATGTCACACCCGTGACAAACATAATCACGCCCGTGAACAATGAAAGAGAAAAATGTCAGGCGCGATTATTTGGTTGGTACAACGGCTAGTTTCATATTTAATGCACCATAACGGCTATAATTAGCCATGAGAGTATAAATGGAAGTCATTTATGCATTCAAAACAAGAGGATAACAAAAGGATAGCATATTCTTTGAATCAAAATCTTATTACAAGCTATTTGTACATTCAATACTTTGAGAACAAAATCTATTCTCTGTAAAAATCTTTTTGCTCTTCATTTATTGAGCAATTAAAATTTGTGAGTGTTTCTCTCTGTAATCATTACTCAAGTGAGCTTTGGGTATTTCTGGGTTAAGAGTAGAACACTTGTAAGGGTTAGTTGTGTGAGCCTCTAAAACACAAATTAAAAGGTTGTTCGTGTGAGCCTGTAAAAACACAAAGTGAAGATTGTTTGTGTGAGCCTGTAAAAACACAAAGGAAAGGTTGTTTGTGTGAGCCTGTAAAACACAAGGAATTGGTTATTGTGTGAGCCATTAAAACACAAGGGATTTCTGGGTTAGGTGTGAGCTATTGTGAGAAACACCATAGTTGGGAGTGAGCTTGTAAACTCCATTGTAACACTTAGTGTGTTAATGAAACTCTCAATTGCGATTAGGGAGAGGAATAGGGTTTGTTAACACCCGAACCTCTATAAAAATCTTTGTGTCATTTTCTCTCTATCCCTCCTAAAATTAATTATTTATTTCAGCACCTTAAAGTTTAATTTTTTAAAACTCCAATTCAACCCCCCTTCTTGGCTTAATATCTTGGCAACATATAAGAATAGGGAATTCTTAACTTTGAAATCAGGAAATATGTCAGTATCAGAGTATGGGCGAGAATTCACACACTTGTGTAAGTATGCTAGAGGCATTGTATCCACTAAAGCTAATAAATATCGACAATTTGAGGATGGATTAAGAGATCTAATCAAGCTACAGGTCTCAACCCTACCTCCGTTGAATTTTTATAATTTGTTAGCATTTGCCATAATAGATGAGAGAGTTTTATCAGCTCATCAAGCAACACAAGATATAGGGTTCAGGAGACCTATGCCACAGCCGGGTGGAGGATCATCTGGTAGTAAGAGGGTAAGACCTTTTGGTGGCCGATTTTAGATTAGGAGTACTAGCAAGCCTTCTTCTTTTAGGTGGAGACAACCAGCGAGATCTACTTTTTTAGTAGCCAGTGTACCGACATCGACATACTATAGGCCACTGCTACCATCTCTACCCTCATGTCAGCATTGTGGTCGTTCTCACACAAAAGAGTGTTGGTGGACGACGGGAGCCTATTTGAGATGCTGCTCCAAATATCATTTGAGACAAGATTGTCCCCTATTACAGTATGGTATAGGTTCGGGGAGCATTGAGCTGGTACAAATATAGGCTTCCAGATAGAGTAGAGGTCGAGACAGAGGATAAGGCAGAGGAGGTCAAGCAGGGCCAAACCAATTCAGATCAGAAACTGTGGAAATGCCAAAAGGTAGTAGAGTTGTTCCAGCTAGGGCATATGTTATGTGAAGCCGAGAGAAGCGTAATGCACTAGATGTCATAGTAGGTAAATTCTTGCTCTTTGGCTTTGATATTCATGCATTGATATATTCAGGGTTAATGCATTCATACATATACATACCACTATCGGATTGAAAAATATTTTGAACCAGAGGCTCTAGAATTTGAGATTCTTATGATTAACTCATTAGGGCATAATATAAAAGTTAATAAGGTGTTCACGAGTTGTCCAGTCGAAATACAGGGCAGACAGTTCCCAGCGGACCTAATAGAGCTACCATTCCACGAATTTGATATGATATTGGGAATGGATTGGCTAGCTCATCATGGAGTGGTAGTGGATTGTGGGAGGAGACAAATGATCATCAGAATTCTGGAACAAAATGAGATAGTGATGATGGGTGAGAACAGAGGATATCTAGAGAATGTGATATCAATGCTTTGGAAACTCATTAGTAAGGGATATGAAGCTTATTTGATTGATACAAAAAAAGACAGTTTGAAGTTGGCTAACATTTCTACCATTTGTGAATTTACTAATGTGTTTTCTAAAGAGTTATCAGGGTTACCACTAGACCAAGAGATCGAGTTTGCTATTAATTTAGTACCTAGCACTACTCCTATTTCTATTACACCATACAAAATGAAACTTGTAAAGTTGAAAGAGTTAAAGGTGCAATTGAAAGATTTGCTAAGGAGTTTATATGACCCAGTGTATCACTGTGGGGTGCTCTAGTGTTGTTTATGAAGAAGAAAGATGACATTCTATATCTTTGCATTTATTATAAGCAACTTAATAGGGAGACTATCAAGAATAAGTACTTGTTACCAAAGATCAATGATTTATTTGATCAGTTGAAAGGTGTATGCATATTTTCAAAGATAGATCTTTGGTCAGGCTATCATCAACTAAAGATTAATGAGTCAGATGTACCTAAGATGACATTTCAGACTCATTATGGTCATTATGAATTTTAAGTTATTACATTTGGTTTAACGAATACACTAATGACTTTTATAGATTTGATGAATCGAGTGTTCAGGCCATATATTGATGAATTTGTAATAGTGTTTATTAATGATATTCTTATGTATTCTCGGGATAGATAAGAACATGATCAACACCCTAGAATAGTGTTGCAAACACTGCGGGACATCAGTTGTATGCAAAGTTATCAAAGTGAGAGTTTTGGCTTAAGGCAATTAGTTTTCTGGATTCACATAGTTTCAGTTGAAGATATTCACATTGATCCTAGCAAGATCAAGACTATTCCAAACTAGAACCGCCTTGTAATGCAACAGAAGTAAGGAGTTTCTATGGGCTAGCCAGATACTGTAGGAGGTTCGTGAAGGGTTTTTCATCCATAACAATTCCTTTGACTCGACTGTTGCTAAAAGATATCCATTTTGAATGGATAAATAAATGTCAGGAGAACTTTGATCAACTGAAGGCGATGTTGACTGAAGCACCAGTGTTGACTCAACCCACACCTGGAAAGATTTTTATATTGTATAGCAATACTAGTCATAATAGGTTGGGTTATGTCTTTATGGAGGAAGAAAAAATGATTGCTTATACTTTTAGACAGCTTAAGCCTCACGAGCTTAATTATCTGACACATGACTTGGAGTTAGCTATTATAGTGATTGCTTTGAAGATTTAGAGACATTATCTATATGGGAAAAGAAGTTATATTTATACTGATCAAAGAGTCTTAAGTATCTTCCCTCACAGAAAGAGCTAAATTTGAGGCAAAAAAATGCTTGGAGTTGATCAAAGATTATAACTGTGTAATCGACTATCAACAAGAAAAAACAAATGTGGTTGCAGATGCACTAAGCAGGAGGATTTAGCTGAGTTAAGAGTACAATCCACCTTGATGTAGAGGATAAAAAATGCCCAGCAACAATATGAAAAACTAGTAAAGCTAGTTTAGGCAGTGAAAAAGAAAGAAAAGCCTGAGTTTCCATTAACTGAAGATGACACAATATACTTTTAAAATAGAGTTTGTCTGCTAAGTGTAGAATAATTGGAGTAAGACATCTTGAAAGAAGTTTATGAGATAGTGTATACTATGCATCCAGGCAAAAAATAAGATGTATCAAGATTTGAAAGTTCAGTACTGGTGGCTAGGAATGAAGAAAGATATTACAGAGTATGTTGCTAAGTGTCTGACCTATCAATAAGTGAAAGTCGAACATCAATTGCCCACAAGATTGCTACAACCAATACCTATACGAAAACGGAAATGGGAGAGAGTTACTATGGATTTTGTTTCAAGTTTTTTAATGACTCAGAAGAAGAATGATGTAGTGTGGGTGATAGTAGATCGACTAATAAAGTCAGCTCATTTTTTACCACTCCGAATGGATTATTTGTTAAATAAGCTGGCCAAGATTTATGTAAATGAAATTGTGAGACTACACAAAGTTACAGTATCCATTATCTCTGACAGAGATCTCAGATTTACGTCGCAATTCTAGAAAGGCCTATAGCAAGATTTGGAAACTCGACTCAGTTTTAGTACGACATTCCATCCAGAGATAGATGGACAATCAGAGCGAATTATCTAGTTATTAGAAGATATGATGAGAAGTTATATGCTTGAATCTAATGGAAATTGGGATCGATATCTACCTTTTATGGAGTTTGCCTACAATAACAGTCATCAGACAAGCATAGATATGGCTCCTTATAAGGCAATTGTTGAACCTTGAGGGGTATTTTCATCATTTTGATGCTAACAAATAAAATAGCAATAATGTATTTAACAATGCTTATGTTCTAAGTTTGTTGAATGGGGTATGGAATATGATGTAAGAATGAAAGACAATCTTTGAAGGTCAAAATAAGAAAAAATAGCATGTTCACGCCCGTGACTGATTATGTCATGCCTGTGATATAGCTTAGCACCAACTCTCCAACATTTAAAGTTCACGGTCATGAAAGATCATACCAACTGTGAATTATCAAATAAGTCATGCCCGTGAAAGATAGTCACGCTCGTGAGATAACATGTCAAATTCTTCCAGAGATCTTCATGGCCAGAGTCACCATTTAGACAATGGCTTTGAAGGATATTCACGCCCATGAAAGTATAAAGTCACGCCTATGATCAAACACTTCAAATTCTTTCAGAATGCTTCACGGCCAGAGTCACCACCTGAGCCACGACTTGGAATAACATTCATGACCGTGACATACGTACTACCGACCGTGAATGATGAAAGAGAAATATGTCAGGCGCGAAATTAAGAGTTGGTTCAACGACTATTTTTGCATTAAATGCATCCAAACGGCTATAATTCACTGAGAAATTATAAATGCAAGTCATTTATGAATCCTAAACAAGAGAACAACAATTAATTTCGAATCAAAATCTTGTTGTAGTCATTGTGCATTAATTACTTTCAACAAAACTTTTATTCTTTATGAAAACCTATTTGTTCATAAATTCTGAGCATTATAGGTTGGTGAGTGTGTTCATTGTAATCAATTACTCAAGTAAGTTTAGGTATATTGGGTTAAGAATGAAACACTTGTAAGGGTTATTTGTGTGAGCCATAAAACACAAGGAATTAGTTTATTGTGTGAGCCATTAAAACACAAGGGAATATCTGGGTTAGGTGTTAGCCATTGATAGAAACATCATAGTTAGGAGTGAGCTTGTAAAACTCCATTGTAACATTTAGTGTGTTAGTGAAACTCCCATTTGAGATTAGGGAGAGGAGTAGGGTTTGTTAATACCCGAACCTCTATAAATCTCTTGTGTGAGTTCTCTTCGTCCCTACTCTATTTAATTTTATTCCATACTTGAAGTTAAAAAATTTTTTTATATCCAATTCAACCCCCCTTCTTGGTTCATTATCTAGGCAAAAATTCGTATCAGAGCTTAGTCTAGCATCAAAGCCTAAAAAGCGCTAGCAAAGATCAAGAAATGACCAATGAAGGATTCCAAAGTCTCAAGCCTTACTTTGATGGAGCAAACTACGCTCAATAGAAGTTCCGGATGGAGACATATCTCGATATTGAAGGAATTGAAGTCTGGGATAGCGTTCAGAAATAATGGATACCACCAACCAGAAGAGGAGTTGATGGTGAAGAAGAAATTCTTTCAATAGATGATTGGATAGAGCCTCAACGTAGAGCAAATTTCAAAAACAAAAAGGCAATGACAATTCTCGCAAGCTCACTATCCATTGAAGAATGTGGCAGAATCCAACACTGCCTAACTGCATATAATATATGGAAAACATTAGAAAATTATCATGAAGGAAAAAAGCAAGTTAAATCCAAGAAGATTCGATTTCACACTTCAGAGAATGAACACTTCAAGATGAAATCCAATGAGACAATCACCGATATGACAAACCGTCTTCTAGCCATTATAAACGGCATGATAAAGCTTGGAAAACACTTGAGCTTGAAAGATGTAAACAACAAAATTCTGAGAAGCCTTCCTCTTAAAGATTATGGTTCAAGAGTTGCTGGTATAGAAGAAGCCAATGAAGATATGAGCGTTATGAATACCGATGTGCTTATTGGCAAACTTCTAACGCATGAAATGGATGTAAAGAGAGATAGATAACTTGAAGCCAAACCAGAAAAACGAAAGTCTCTAGCACTAAGAGCCTCTACTTCAAAATCTCAAGAAGAAGTTGGAGATGATGAAGAAAAGAGTAATGATGCAAATGAGGACATTGCGATGCTCTCGAGAAGACTAAAAAGAATAATTGAAAAGAGAATAGGAAACTCTCGAAACTTATCAAACCAGAATAAACAGGAGGTAAAATGTTATGAGTGTGGGAAGAAGGGACATATCAAACCAGAATGTCCAAGGCTCAAGAAACACAAGAAAAAATACCAAAAGAGAATGGAGAGAAAGGTCACAAAGCCACATGGGATGATGAAAGCTCTTCAAGTGAAAAAGATGACAATGAAAGTAAAGAGGTCAACCTATACTTCATGGCTATAGAGGATCATGTCTCGGATAAGGTAGGATCACTTTACTCATATTCATTCAATAATGATAGTAGTGATAATAATAGTGATAGTGAAGATAATGATGAGCAAAGTCTAATAGAAGTATTGAACCAAGAATTAGAAAAATATAGATATAAATTCAACACTTATAAAAATAACATTTCAAGTTTGAAAAAAAATGGAAGTTTTAGAAAAGGGAAATCTTGAGCTTAAATCTTCTAATGAATCTCTTCAAAAATCATTAGATGAGTACTCCTCAATACCCTCAACTAAATCCTTGCTTAAAGAAAAAAATGTTTTGAAAAATGAAGTTGAGGAAGTTAGAAACTCCATTTCAAAATTTCATAAAGGCAATGAGAGTTTAGATACTCTCATTGTGTCTCAAAAACCACATTTAATAAGACATGGTCTAGGATTTAAGGGAACATCATCTTCATCTCACAAGTCCACTTTTGTTAAGTCAAGTGAACCCCACATCTCCACATTAGAGGTAGCAGCCCCAAGGGCTAAGTGCACAACTTACACTAAATCCTTTATATATAAAAGGAATGGTCAAAGGTCGGCAAGCCTAAGAAGAAAACCTCAAAAGGCTAATCATGTTTTTATGTATAAGATGCATGCACCTAGGAAAGCACCTAGTCATCATGCATGTGTATGTCATTGCTCACAAACTCTACCTAATAGGAAAATGGTAGTTAAAAGCATGGTAAGACCGAAAAGCATATATAGAGCTAAACAATGTAATTATTGTATGAAATTTGGTCATATTAATAAATATTGCTGGATAAGGAAGGCTCATTGGGAACCTTCATGTGCTAATCCCCAAGGACCTAAGCTCATTTGGGTACCTAAAAAACAATACTTGAATTGTAATTTTATAGGTATGCTTCAAGTCTACAATAAAAGAAAATGCTTGGTTAGTAAATAGTGGATGCTCAAGGCATATGACTGGAGACAAAGAACTATTCAATGACATTAAAAGTATTGATGGAGGTAAAGTAACCTTTGGAAACAATGCTAAGGGAAAGGTAATTGGCATTGGCTCTATTGGTATTAATAATACTACTTTCATTGAAGATGTTTTACTTGTTGATGATTTGAAACATAATTTGTTAAGTGTAAGTCAATTATGTGATAAGGGAAACCAAGTAATCTTTACTTCTAACGAATGTCTTGTAACCTCTTTTAATGGCCAAGAGATATTTAAAAGAAGTAGAGATGTCAATACCTAGATAATAGACTTACACAAAATATCTAACCTTTCTTCTAAGTGTCTTGTGACTACTAGTGATGAATCTTAGCTATGGCATAGAAGGCTTGGTCATGCAAGTAAGAATTTAATTCAAAACCTCAGCAAAGGAGAGCTAGAAAGGGGACTACCAAAAGTCAAATTTGAAAAAGACAAGACATGTGAACCTTGCCAAAGAGGAAAATAATACAAGTCCTCCTTCAAATCCAAAAACATTGTAAGTACTTCGAAACCTCTACAACTTTTGCATCTAGATCTTTTTGGACGTACTAGAGTTGCAAGCCTATAAGGTAAACACTATACTTTTGTCATCATCGATGATTACTATAGATTCACTTGGGTAATTTTCTTAGCTCAAAAGAGTGATGCTTTTGAATCTTTTAAAAATTTTGCTAAAAGAGTTCAAAACGAAAAAGGATATTGTATTTCAAAAATAAGAAGCGATCATGGCAAAGAATTTGAAAATGAAAACTTTGAAAATTTTTGTCTAGAACATGGCATTTCACAAAATTTTTCATCTCTTAGGACACCTCAACAAAATGGGGTGGTTGAAAGGAAAAATCGAACTTTAATTGAAATGGCTCGAACAATGCTCAATGAGTATGGGTTACCAATTTACTTTTGGGTCGAAGCCACCAATACTGCATGTTATATTTCAAATCGAGTTTTCAAAAGACCACTCTTAAACAAAACTTCTTTTGAGTTATGGAATGGAAGAAAGCCAATGATATTTGTTGCCCATATATTGAACCAAGAAGAGGGGTAGAATTGGATTTTAAAACAAATTTTCTTAACTTTTAAGTGTGGAAAGAAAGGCTAAGTAGAGTAGGGATAAGAAGATATCACACAGGAAATTTTATACAGGTTCGGGTGTTAACAAACCCTACTCCTCTCCCCAATCTCAATTGAAAGTTTCATTAACACACTAAGTGTTACAATGGAGTTTTACAAGCTCACTCCCAACTATGGTGTTTCTAACAATGGATCACACCTAACCCAGAAATCCCTTGTGTTTTAATGGCTCACATAATAAACAAATTCCTTGTATTTTAAAGGCTCACACAAATAACCCTTACAAGTGTTCTACTCTTAACCCAATTTACCCAAAGTCACTTGAGTAGTAGATTACAAAAAGAAACACTCACAAATCTATAATGCTCAGAAAATAATGAGCAAAAAGATTTTTACAGAGAATTAATGTTTGTTTTGAAAGTATTAAATGCACAAATGGCTACATCAATATTTTAATTCAAAGTATTAGTTATTCTCTTGTTCTGGATTCATAAATGACTTGCATTTATACTTCCATGGAAAATTATAGCAGTTTGATTGCATTTAATGCAAAAATAACCATTGCACCAACTCTTAATTTCGCGGTTGACATGTTTCTCTTTCCTCTTTCACGGTCATGAATAAGTGTGTCATGGCCGTGACTGTTCTTCTAAGTCGTGACTTGAGTGGTGACTTTGGCTGTGAAACATTTTGGAAGTATTTGAAATGGTTGATCATGGGCGTGACATTATTCTTTCACGGGCGTGAACATCCTTCCTAGTCGTGGTCGAAGTAGTGACTCTAGCCGTGAAGCTCTCTGGAGGAATTTGACATGTTTTCTCACGGGCGTGACTTTATTTCACGGGCATGACTGATATGATCATTCACGGTTACTATGATCCTTCATGGTCGTGAACTCCAAATATTGGATAGTTGGCGCTAAGCTTCATCACGGGCGTGACATAAAAGGTCACAGGCGTGAACATGCTATTTCTTCATTTTTTGTCTTTTTAAGGTTAGTCTTCGATTCTCCATTCTTGCTATCATGTTCCATACCCTGTTCAATGAACTTAGAAAACAAGTTTGTTAAATACATTATTTTTATTTTATTTGTTAACATCAAAATGATAGAAATACCCCTTAAGGTTCAACAATCTCTCCCTTTTTTATGGTGACAAATAATCTAGCAATATGTGCTTTTGAGAAGTCTTCCCCTTAAAAGATGCTTAAGATAAAAAAATTACTGAAGTGCAAGAATTGTAAAGAATAATGAAGTATAGCATGGATAAATGCTTCCTTGTTTAGGTATATGCAGGTTATATGCAAGGTATATCCAATGTATACCAAATTTTTACTTAAAAACTAGTTAAGTATGCAAAGTATATTTAAGGTATATTCAAAGTATATCAAGCATATTCTTTCATGTAACTTGCATCAAGGTATATGCAAAGTATACTTAAGATATATTTAAGGTATATCAAATCATTTGCATACTTGCATATTTTGATTCAAATAAGTATTTCAAATATATTGCATTTAAATTTAAATATAATATGTTGCTAGGTTCTCCCTCTTTTGTCATCAACAAAAAGAATAACAAAAAGATAAATCATAAGGGAAAACTAATGCAATTATATTAATATTAAAAGAAAAGTACAAGTCCTATATCACACATGCTAGAATTTAACATAGCAAAAATATAGTCTAGCTAGATTTTGAGCCGGACATCCCATCTCTAAGGCGAGCTACTTCCGCCTCGAAGCTCTCCATGTGAGACTCCATGAAATCCTTGAGGTTCTCTAACCTCTCATCCATCGAAGCCTACAATTGGTCAAACCGTGGTGCCAAGAGATCAGCCACTTACTGAGCAAAGTTTGGTGTGGAGGCAGAGGATTGTCCAATTTCCTGCTCAACCTCTGGGGCACCGTCTTAATTCAAACTCTCTTCCTCTGCTGGGTTCCTTGGAGGCTAGCTTTGAAGTCGTTTGAATCGTTGTCCTCCCAAATAATCTCACCAGTTGTATTGGTGAAGCGGTAGTAGATGTTGTTCTCATGAACTATGCAAACCGCCGCTCCCATTTTGATAAACGACTCGATGCCTAGTCGGTCTCGAGGATGTACTGGTATAAGGTTGAAGTGGTGCTCCTCTAGCTTCAAATAACCAAGCTTTATAGCAAGGTGAGTCACGTACCCACCAATCAAAATGTCTCCGGAGGGCTTTGTGGCAATAGACAGTAGATGGTTTGCAAACCATTGAGATAAAGCCATTGTTAGGCCTCTTTGGGCCATCTCCAAGAGAAAGAGCTCGGATTTCCAAATCGATCCGTTGTTGTCTCCTCTGGAAAAAATGCTATAGGTTAGAAACCTATGCAAGTACTTGTGCACTAGTGATCGAAGGTGGGTGTTTTTCATCTTCTTGACGTCCTAGCTGCAGTCGAGCCTAAAATGAGTCTATGCCTGAGTAGCATAGAACTCCACCTCACTCTCATTAAGGATACCGTCATAGGGAAGGTTGAACATGTCACCAAACTCTGTGGCAGTGATCGGATGCTTACAAATTTGGAATTTTACCGTGCCGGTGAGAGAGACTTGCAATGTGCTAAGGAACTCGAGAGTTGGTTCCCTTAGCGTCGGTTGATGGATATCAATGAAATCTTTCAGATGACAAGCTTGGAGTTGTTCCATCATGTTTTTCTCGAGACCAAGTGTTTTGATAGTTTGCCACTCAAATGATCGAGAGAAAAGGAGGGGTCTTTGCTTGAGAACCGAGTATCTTGGATGAAAGTGCTCCGGAATAATGTTTAGAAGGTAGTCCGTGTACCTTCTTGGAACATGAGACTTCTTTCTGGTAACTTTGGAGGAGCCGGGTTCCATTTTTGATTGAGAAATATATTTTTGAAGAGAGAAAATGTGATGGAATTTTGGAATAAAACCTAGAGTGTTTTGATTTCTGATGACGACGACAGTTTTTAAAGGTATTTATAGATGGTGTATGTTGCTAGGGGGCTGAAATCTTCAAAATGGTATTGAATGTTGATAAATAAGAGAAGTTGAAGAGTTGGAAATGAGAGAAATAACGGCAAAAAATGTTTTATAGCCGACATCTTCACGGGCGTGAAAGCTAAGTCACGGGTGTGAAATGTCATGTTCACAGTTTGCTGAAGAGACGCTCTACCTGTGATGAGAGATGTGAAACAATTCACGGTCGTGCCAATTAAAGGTCACGGGCATGAATGATGAAATATCACGGTGGTGACAAATAAGTCACAGTCGTGAAGTACAATCTTCACTACTTGTGACAGTGAGACAGAGCGTGACACAAAGCGTGAATGCTTCTTTAAGTTTTTGGTGGAAATATTCACGGTCTTGAATACTAGTCACGGGCGTGAACAAAGGGTTTCACGAGGGCGATAGAAAATGGTTATGGATGTGAAATATAGTCTTTACTACCTTCAATCGTGAAGCATGTCGTGAAGCAAGGCGTGAAAGCTACTAGAGCTTTTGGCGATTATGATCACGGCCATGAATATATGCCACGGGCGTGAATTGCCTAAAATCCTTAATAAATAAAACTAAGTCTAAAACAAGACTAAATCATTTCTAAGGTGCTTCTATCTCCTATAACATATAATTCTATCAAGTTAGCTACTTCATACCTAAAAAGATGAGACAAAACAACAACAAAAAAACACAAGATTATCAATCAAGGTTCGACAATTTTGGCAATCATAAAGTTAATCCATCAATCATACCAAGCTCTATTCTTATGAAATTAAATCTTTCCTCATTTAGAGACTTAGTGAAGATATCTGCTAATTGATTGTCTATGCTTATAAATTACAATACAACATCTCCATATATGATCTCTAATAAAATGATGGCTTATGTCAATATGCTTACTTCTAGAGTGTTGAATGAGATTCTTGGAAATATGCTTGTATTGTCACATCTAATAGGTATTGTCACATCAAGTTGTTTTTTCATCTAAAGGATTTGTGTACAACAACATCCTGCTGCTACATACTCTGCTTCAGCGGTAGAAAGAGCAACTGAAACTTGTCTCTTGCTAAACCAAAAAACAAAGCATTCTCCAATAAAGTCAAGTACCTGAAGTACTTTTCTATCTAAAAGACTTCCAGCATAATCAGCATCTGAATATCCTATTATGTGAAAGGATGAATTTCTAGGATACCATAAACCTAGATATAATGAGCCATGGAAATATTTTAAAATTCGTTTTACTGGATTTAAATGTGACTCTTTAGGACACGATTAAAAGTGAGCACATAAGCATACACTATACATTATATCGGGTCTAGAGACAATAAGATATAAAAGTGATCCAACCATACCTCTATAGAGCTATTCATTAATGCTCTTACCTTTTTCATCCTTGTCCAATTTTATTGATGTGCTCATTGGTCTCTTGGCATTTTTGCATCCTTCCATTCCAAATTTCTTAAGTAAGTCTTTGGCATATTTGGATTGGTTGATGAATATGCCCTCATTTCCTTGCTTTATTTGTAGACCGAGGAAGAATTTTAGCTCACCCATCATGCTCATTTCGAATTCCCTAGTCATACACTTAGCAAATTCTTGGCAAAGCAATTCATTAGTAGACCCAAATATGATGTCATCAACATAAATTTGAACCATTAGAGTATCATGCTTATGATTTTTAATGAATAATGTAGTGTCAACATTCCCCTTTGTAAAATTATTTTCTAAAACAAAAGAACTTAGTCTTTCATACCAACCTCTTGGGGCTTGTTTCAAACCATATAAAACTTTTGAAAGTTTAAATACATGGTTGGGAAAATCATAGCTTTCAAAACCTGGTGGTTGTTCTACATAAACTTCTTCTTCTATAAAGCCATTTAAAAAAGAACTTTTTACATCCATTTGAAAGAGTTTGAAATTCATATGGCATGCATATGCTAAAAGTATTCTTATAGCTTCTAATCTAGCTACAGGAGCATAGGTCTCATCATAATCTATTTCTTCTTTCTGATTATATCCTTTTGCAACCAACCTAGCTTTATTCCTAGTTATTGAACCTTGTTCATCTAGTTTATTTCTAAATACCCATTTGCTTCCAATGATTTGATGCTCCTTGGGTCTAGGTACTAAGGTCCATACCTTACTTCTCTCAAATTGGTTGAGTTCTTCTTGCATAGCAATTACCCAACTTTCATCATTAAGCGCTTCATCAATATTTTTAGGCTCAATTTGAGAAACAAAGGCAAGATCAGAAACTAACAGTTTGAGATGAGATCTAGTACTTACTCCCCTTGTAGGATCACCAATGATTTGCTCTTTGGGATGATCTTTTGTCAATCTCCATTCCTTTGGGAGCTCTTGCCTATTTTCCTCTTGATCTGGAGGTAAAGAATCATCTTGGTGTGAATTTTCTTGATCATTTTCTTCTCTTTCATTTTCAAGATCAAGTCTTTCCATGGTACCTACAACATCATCAAGAACACTATCTTTCACAAGATCAAGCTTATTAGATTCAACAAAAACAACATGCATAGATTCTTCAACAGTTAATGACTTTTTATTAAATACTCCATATGCTTTGCTAGTTGTAGAGTATCCTAAAAAGATACCCTCATCAGATTTAGAAGCAAATTTTCGAAGGTTGTCGTTGGTATTCAATATGAAACACTTGCATCCAAATACTCTAAAGTATGATATCATAGGCTTTCTTCCATTCCATAGCTCAAATGAAGTTTTGTTTAAGAGAGGCCTTTTGAAAACTTGATTTGAAATATAACATGCAATATTTGTGACTTCGGCCCAAAACTAAGTTGGTAAACCATACTCATTAAGCATTGTTCGAGCCATTTCAATTAAAGTTTGATTTTTCCTTTCGACTACCCCATTTTGTTGAGTTGTCCTAAGAGATGAGAAATTTTGTGAAATGTCATGTTCTAGACAAAAAATTTCAAAGTTTTCATTTTCAAATTCTTTGCCATGATCACTTCTTATTTTTGAAATACAATATCTTTTTTTCATTTTGAACTCTTTTAGCAAAGTTTTTGAAAGTTTCAAAGGCATCACTCTTTTGAGCTAAGAAAATTACCCAAGTAAATCTAGAGTAGTCATCGACGATGAGAAAGGCATAGTATTTACCTCCTAAGCTTTCAATTCTAGTAGGTCCAAAAAGATCTAGATGCAGGAGTTGTAGAGGTTTTGAGGTACTTACAATATTTTTGGATTTGAAGAATGACTTGTGTTGTTTTCCTCTTTGGCATGGTTCACATGTCTTGTCTTTTTCAAATTTGACTTTTGGCAGTCCCTTTACCAGCTCTCCTTTGCTGAGGCTTTGAATTAAATTCATGCTTGCATGACCAAACCTTCTATGCCACAACCAAGATTCATCACTAGTAGTCACAAGACACTTAGAAGAAAGGTTAGATATTTTGTGTAAGTCTATTAAGTAGGTAATGACATCTCTATTTCCTTTAAATATCTCTTGGCCATCAATAGAGGTTACAAGACATTCGTTGAAAGTAAAGATTACTTTGTTTCCCTTATCACATAATTGACTTACACTTAACAAGTTATGTTTCAAGCCATCAACAAGTAAGACATCTTTAATGAAAGTAGTACCATTAATACCAATAAAGCCAATTCCAATTACCATACCCTTAGCATTGTTTCCAAAGGTAACTTTACCTCCATCGATACTTTTGATTTCATTGAAAAGTTCTTTGTCTCTGGTCATATAACTTAAACATCCATTGTCTACTAGCCAAGCATTTTTGTTTGTTGTGGACTTAAGGCATACCTATAGAATCACAATTCAAGTATGGTTTTTAGATACCCAAATGAGCTTGGGTCCTTGGGGGTTAGCACATGAAGGTTCCCAATGAGCCTTCCTTATCCAGCAATGTTTATTTATGTGACCAAATTTCATACAATAATTACATTGTTTAGCTCTAAATATGCTTTTTGGTCTTACAATGCTTTTGAATGCCATATTTCTATTAGATGGAGTTTGAGAGCAATGGCATGCACAAGCATGATGAATTGGTGCTTTTCTAGGTGCATGCTTCTTATACATAAAGGCATGATTAGCCTTTTTTGGTTTCCTTCTTTGGTTTCCTTCTTTGGCTTACCAACCCTTGATCATCCCTCTTATGTATAGAAGATTTAGTGTATTTTATGCACTTAGCCCTTAGGGCTGTTACAGCAAATGTGGACTGTGGGGTTCACTTGACTTAACAAAAGTAGTCTTGTGAGAAAATGATGGTGTACCTTTAAATCCTATACTATGTCTAATTAAGGGTGGTCTTTGAGACACAATGAGAGTATCTAAACTCTCATTTCCCTTGTGAAATTTTGAAATGGAGTTTCTAAGTTCCTCAACTTCATTTTTCAAAATATTGTTTTCTTTAAGTAAGGATTTAGTTGAGGGTCTTGAAAATTAATCATCTAATGACTTTTGAAGAGATTCATTAGATGATTTAAGCTTAAAGTTCTCCTTTTCTAAAACATCCATTTTGATTTTCAAATTAGAAATGTTATTTTTATAAGTATTGAATTTACTTCTATATTTCTCTAGTTCTAGATTCAATACTTCTATTAGGCTTTGCTCATCATCATCTTCACTATCACTATCATTATCACTACTATCAACATTGAAAGAGTACGAGTGAAGTGGTCCTACCTTTTTCGAGACGTGATCCTCTATAGCCATGAAGCATAGGTTGACCTCTTCACTTTCATTGTCATCTTTTTCACTTGAAGAGCTTTCGTCATCCCATGTGGCTTTGTGGCCTTTCTCCCCATTGTCTCTTTGGTATTTGCTTTTGTGCTTCTTGAGCCTTGGACATTCCGGTTTAATATGCCCTTTCTTCACACATTCATAGCACTTTACCTCATCCTTACTTCTTTGTGAGTCATTAGAGGTCTGTTCGAGGTTTCTTTGCCTGAATTTTCTAGAGTTGCCCATTCTCTTCTCAATAATTCTTTTCAGCCTTCTTAAGATCATAACAATGTCCTCATTTGCATCATCACTCTTTTCTTCATCATCTTCAACTTCCTCTTGAGATTTTGAAATAGAGGCTTTTAGTGCTAGAGGCTTTCCTTTTTCTGGCTCTACTTCAAGCTTTCTATCTCTTTTCACTGTCATTTCATGTGTAAGAAGTTTGCTAATAGGCACATCGATATTCATAATGCTCATGTCTTCATTTGCCTCTTCTATACCGGCAACTCTTGAACCGTAATCTTTGAAAGGAAGACTTCTCAGAATTTTGTTATTTACATCTTCCAAGCTCATGTGTTTCCTAAGCTTTCTCATGCCATTTATGGTGGCTAGAAGACAGTTTGTCATGTCAGTAATTGACTCATTGGATTTCATCATGAAGAGTTCATACTCTGAAGTAAGAAGTTAAATCTTCTTTGATTTAACTTGCTTAGTTCCTTCATGATAGTTTTCCAATGTTTTCCACATGCTGTATGCAGATGGGCAGTGTTGTATTCTGCCACATTCTTCAATGGATAATGAGCTTGAGAGAATTGTCATTGCCTTCTTATTTTTGAAATTTGCTCTTCTTTGAGACTATATCCAATCATCTCTTAACAGGATTTCTTTTTCACCATCAACTCCTCTTCTAGTTGGTGGTGTTCATTCTTTCCGAACACTATCCAGATTTCAATTCCTTCACTATCCAGATATGTCTCCATCCGAAACTTCCAATGAGCATAATTTGCTCCATCAAAGTAAGGCTTGAGACTTTAGAATCCTTTATTGGCCATATCTTGATCTTTGCTAGTGCTGCTTAGACTTCGATGCTAGACTAAGCTTTGATACCAATTGTTGCCCAGATATTGAACCAAGAAGGGGGGTTGAATTGGATTTTTTTAAAAAAATTTCTTAACTTTTTAGTGCGGAAAGAAAAGTTAAGTAGAGTATAGATAAGAAGATATCACACAGGAAATTTTATATAGGTTTAGGTGTTAACAAACCCTACTCCTATCCCCAATCTCAATTGGGAGTTTCACTAACACACTAAGTGTTACAATGGAGTTTTACAAGCTCACTCCCAACTATGGTGTTTCTAACAATGGATCACACCTAACCCAGAAAATCCCTTATATTTTAATGGCTCACACAATAAATCAATTCCTTGTGTTTTAAAGGCTTACACAAATAACCCTTACAAGTGTTCTACTCTTAACCCATTTTACCCAAACTCACTTGAGTAGTAGATTACAAAGAGAAACACTCACAAATCTATAATGCTCAGAAAATAATGAGCTATTCTCTTTTACAGAGAACAAGAGAAACACAAGTCTCTATTCCCGTCTGACATGTTTCTCTTTCCTCTTTCACGGTCGTGAATAAGTGTGTCACGGTCGTGACTGTTCTTCTAAGTCGTGACTTGAGTGGTGACTTCGGCCGTGAAGCATTCTAGAAAGATTTGAAATGTTTGATCACGGGGATGACATTATTCGTTCACGGGCATGAACATCCTTCCTAGCCATGATCCAAGTAGTGACTCTAGCTGTGAAGCTTTCTGAAGGAATTTGACGTGTTTTCTCACGGGTGTGACTTCATTTCACAGGCGTGACTGATATGATCATTCACGGTTACTATGATCCTTCATGGTTGTGAACTTTAAATGTTGGATAGTTTGCGCTAAGCTTCATCACGGGCGTGACATAAAAGGTCACAAGCGTGAACATGATATTTCTTCATTTTTTGTCTTTTTAAGGTTAGTCTTACATTCCCCATTCTTGCTATCATGTTCCATACCCTGTTCAATAAACTTAGAAAAAAAGTATGTTAAATACATTATTGCTATTTTTTTGTTAGCATCAAAATGACAGAAATACCCCTCAAGGTTTAACAATATCTTACTTTAAAGTATTTGAATGCAAGTGTTTCATATTAAATACCAAAGACAACCTTGGAAAATTTTCCTCTAAATCTGATGAGGGTATCTTTTTGGGATACTGCACCACTAGCAAAGCTTATAGAATCTTTAATAAAAATTCATTAGTTGTTGAAGAATCTATGCATATTGTTTTTGATGAATCTAGTAAGCTTGATCTTGTGAAAGGTAGTGTTCCTGATGATATTGTAGGCACAATGGAAAAACTTGATCTTGAAAATGAAAATGATCAAAATGATCAAACCAATTCACATCAAGATGACTCTATACCTCAAGCTCAAGAGGAAAACAAGCAAGAGCTCCCAAATGAATGGAAAATGACAAAAGATCACCCCAATGAGCAAATCATTGGTGATCCTACAAAGGGAGTAAGTACTAGATCTCATCTCAAACCTTTAGATTCTAATCTTGCTTTTGTCTCTCAAATTGAGCCTAAAAATATTGATGAGGCTCTTAATGATGAAAGTTGGGTGATTGCTATGCAAGAGGAACTCAACCAATTTGAGAGAAGTAAGGTATGGACTTTAATTCCTAGACCCAAGGAGTATCAAATCATTGAAAGTAAATGGGTATTTAGAAATAAACTAGATGAACAAGGTTTAATAACTAGGAATAAGGCTAGGTTAGTTGCAAAGGGATATAATCAAGAAGAAATAATAGATTATGATGAGACCTATGCTCTGATAGCTAAATTAGAAACCATAAGAATACTTTTAGCATATGCACACCATATGAATTTCAAACTCTTTCAAATGGATGTCAAAAGTGCTTTCTTAAATGGTTTTATAGAAGAAGAAGTTTATATAGAACAACCACCGAGTTTTGAAAGCCATAATTTTCCTGATCATGTATTTAAACTTTCAAAAGTTTTGTATGGTTTGAAACAAGCTCCAAGAGCTTGGTATGAAAGACTAAGTTGTTTTCTTTTAGAAAATAATTTTTCAAAGGGAAATATTGACACTACTTTGTTTATTAAAAAACATAAGCATGATATTCTAATTGTTCAAATTTATGTTAATGACATCATATTTGGGTCTACTAATGAATTGCTTTGCCAAGAATTTGCTAAGTGTATGACTAGAGAATTTGAAATGAGCATGATGGGTGAGCTTAAGTTCTTCCTTGGTCTACAAATAAAACAAAGCAATGAGGGCATATTCATCAACCAATCCAAATATGCCAAAGACTTAATCAAGAAATTTGGAATGGAAGGATGCAAAAATGTCAAGACTCTAAAGAGCACATCAGCAAAATTGGACAAAGACGAAAAGGGTAAGAGCATTAATGAAAAGCTCTATGCAGGTATGATTGGATCACTCTTATTGTAACGTCCACTAATTAGAGTTTAATTGGAATAAGTATGTGATATAAATAGGAAAAACATGATAGGTAATAGAAATTAAAATAGATGGAATAAATGATTAAATTAGAAATTAAAATAAATTAAATTGATAACATGATAAATTTGATTAAATTAGAACGCATAATTAAGTTGTATTTTTTGTAAAAAAAATAAAAGATACTAGTGATAAGTAAATATGTGAAAATAAATAAATGAAATAAAAATAAATTAATAATAAATTAAAAAAAAAAAAACAAAGCAAATTCGTGAAAGTGGGGCTGAAGTCAAGTTAGACTTATTTTGGCCATTTGCTTCCAACTTCAACCCTCTTCTTCTTCTTCATCATCATCCCTTTTCCTTCTTCCATATCACAACCCAAAATCTTCATCCTTTCCTTCACGATTTGCATCAAAATCAGTCCAAACAAATCTGATCTTGGTAAGTAATATATTTCACTCTATTTTTGATTATCTTGTGAATCGAATTTGGAGAAGTGTTAAACATAAAAGTTGTTCATCCATGTCTTTGTATCTTTCTGTTAGATTTTATTGAATGATGTTGAGTATATGAAGAGAAATGGTCATTGGGGTGAAACTAGTTTAGGGAGAGGTATCAACTGAATAACCTATGGTTTTTATATAAATTGATCATCTTAGTGGCTGAATATGAGGTTTTGTAAAACATGAAAGTTGTAGGTATATATGTTATTTAGGTCTCTGCTAAATTTCGCATAAATATCTCTTGTGTAGGTTAAGTTATAGTGAAATGAATTATAGTTGTTCCCCAATTGCGTTGTGTTCTAGTACCTGTGTTGCTCCAGTAATTTTGTCCTTATATTTGACCTATTTTTAGATTGAATCAGCCAAAGTTCAAAACATGAAGTTTTAATTTTATGTCTTATCTAAATTCCTGTGAAATTCCTACCTTAAAATGTCATGTATTTTGTGAGTTATGAGTTAAACAATTGAACTAGTTGGGTTGATACTCTATATGGAACCAGTTATAGATCTTCCAATGTTGGCGAACCTTAGAGACCGAATCTGAAATGAGTTAAACAAGAAAAAGTTTCCAAATTAACTTATATAATTGTATAAACATTTTCAGAATAATTGAAGCTATACATTGAAAGATATGAATTTTTAAATAAAGTATCTCGAAAATAGGGCAATGTTTAAAATTATACCAAATTTTATGTAATGGTTCAAAAATTCTGAAATTTTAGTATGTTTCAGTTTTACATGTTATATTTAATCAGGATTAAGAATCATATAAATTGGATAAGTGTAAAAAACTTTATTGATCCAACAGTCCTAAGGGGTCAGATTCTAGCTTAAAAGAAATTGTAGTTATTTATTTAAATGATATTAAGAATAAATATTTTATCAAGGTATTAATTAATTATATTTTTAAATTAGGATCGCAACAACAAGAAGAACAACAGAAGTGAACAAGCTCTGAGCTTATATTTTGGAAAAGAAAAACCCTATCGAGGTTTGTACATATAATTATCCTAGTTTGCCCCTTATGCATGATTGTATGTGCATGACATGAATTATTTGTCACCATGATGAAATAATAGATCATGGCATGTTTTAACATTATACAAATGTTATTAACTATGAACTTAACATTATGCTAATATTTGATAAACTATCATGCTATTATATGAGTTTGAAATAAATTGTGCTTATATTATTATGTTAATATGAAATGAGTATTTGTTATAGAAACAAGTAATTAGTGGTGTTAATTGTTCATTTTTCTACCTGAGGACTGACATAAGATAGATGGTGGACCATTAGGGGGATGTTTTGCTACCAATATTGATATGATTTAAGGACATGGTGGCTATAGCTCCGAGAGCGCCCTTGATCCTAATTACACAGATAAATGATTATACTAGGTCAAGGTGGCTGAAGCTCCGCGAGCGCCCTTGACTTGAGATTATAGTGAGTATGGTGGCTTAAGCTCCGCGAGCGCCCCTATTTCACACCTCGTATCCGAACAATCTGGGAACAATATTTTGGGCTAATAATTCATAGAATAAAATATGAAATGTAATTAATTAATGTAAGTAACAAAGTGTAAAATGCTTACATTAGGTGGTGCAAATTTAATTATTGAATAATTTTATTTTGTTTATTTTTTTATGTTATGTATTTATTTATTTTATATGACAAATATGCAATAAAATTTGATATGCCATGATTTTATTTGAGACATGCATTTGTGTGACTGCTTGGAGAAAACTTTAATACTTATATGTACCACTAAGTTAGAGATAGCTTAGTGTGGGTTCTTCTCATACAGGAATTGAAGTTGTAGATAGTAGATAGTGGAGTTGTTTAGGAAGAAGTCCAAGCCTATATCAGTAGAGACACAAGAAGTATAGTTAGAGGGTTGGTTATCTATTATTTGTTTTTAGTTTGACGATGTATATGGTGAGGTAGACATATCTCATTTATTAATATTGTGTATGTAAATAATTATGTAACCTAATTGGGTGCCATATGTGTATACAATATAAGGATAAATATATATTGTTAATTAGAACAACTTGCCTAAACCAATATAAATAAATAGATTAAGTTATTTAAAATGAAAAAAAAATTTCAATTCAAGTAGATTATCGAATTAAGCTTGTGGCATCCTTCTTATATATGTGAGATTATTCCTAATATATAAGTGGGGCATTACATTTAGTGGTATCAGAGCAGGTTTAGGCATTTCTAGGCTTAGGTGTGAACTGAGATATTAGGTTTAAATATACATGTGTCTCATATAATTCTAATATGGGCTTTCTTCTTGGCTACTTGTAGGATTGTATGAAGATTTCTTCGGATGAACCGGATATGGCAGAGAGTACTGGCTCTCCTGATACTAGGACTCCTCATCATCCTAGTGTAGTGAGCATGTAAGGGAAAAATGCTGCTCCAAATCCCCCACCACATGCACTAGAACAGATCGATCCTGGTCAAAATCCATTTATTCAACAGATGACTGGATTATTCCAATAGATGGTACGAGCCATTCCTCAGCCTACCTCAGTGCCACCACCTAAACCAAAATTAACAATTAATAAGCTTCGTAAGTATGGGGCTTCGGATTTCTATGGTAAGAAAGATGAGGATCCAGCTACAGCTGAGTATTGGTTGGAAAAGACTGAAAGAATTTTTAAAGAGTTGCAAGTGGAAGCAGATGACAAAGCTAGATTTGCTACTTCTCTATTCCAATATGAGGCATATGATTGGTGGAAATCAGTTCTTACCAAGCCAGATATGGTCGAACCGGTCTCATGGGATTCCTTCCTCTTTGAATTTAAAGAGCAATATATTTCGTTGATCTATATTGATAAGAAAAAGAAAGAGTTCATGAATTTCAAACAAAGTAAAATGTCGGTGACTGAGTATCAGACTGAGCAAGTATGCCCCTAAATTAGTTGCAAATGAAATAGATAAATGCAGAAGATTTGAAGATGGCCTTAATGAAAAGGTTAGATATATTGTGACTACTCTTCAGCATAACAATTTTTCTTAGTTAGTTTCTGCAGCACTCAGCCTTGAAAAAAGGAAAAATAGAAAAATAGAAGAATCTTCTAAAAATTCAGCTACTCCTGAGACCCAATTCACTGGGAAGAAGGGTCGTTTCTTTACTAGCCGTTCACAGAATAGAGGATAGGAAAGGGTTCTAGTTATTCACAAACAAGGTCTTTTAGGAGGGGATCACCCTTTAAAGTACCTTCTGCTACAGCCAGTTCACAACCTCAGGTTGGCAAGGAAGCTATACTGGCATGTACCATTTGCAATAGGAGCCATCAAGGGGAATGTTGGCGTGTCACAGGTGCTTGCTTTAGATGTGGGTCCAAGGAACATATACGGAGGGATTTCCCACTCTTGACAGGTGGTACTCCTATTTAGACTACTAGGTCAGCTCCGACTCAGCCTGGAGTTCAGTTTAGAGGAGGACCAGGCCGACTGAGGTAGGCTGTTTCAGAGACAATGAATATACCTGGATCCAGCAGAGCTTCAGCCCGAGCCTATGCCATGAAAGCTAATGAAGATCAGGCAGCAACGGATGTTATTGTTGGTATGTTTTCATTATATGATTTTGACATTTATGCACTCATAGATCCGGGTTCCACACATTCCTATATTTGCACTAGTACACCTAGTCAGCATAATATGATTAAAGAAAACCTAGAATATGGAATTGAAGTTAAGAATCCTTTGGGTCACAATGTAATAGTGAATAAAGTATTTAGGAATTTTCCTTTAGTTGTGCATGGGAAGGAGTTTTCTGCAGACTTGATTGAGTTGCCTTTTCATAAGTATGATGTCATATTAGGTATGGATTGGCTCTCACGTCACGAAGCAGTGGTGGATTGCAAGTCTAAATTTGTGGTACTTAAGATAGAAAATCAGGAGGAAATTATTGTGAAAGGTGAATTATTTTCACAACATCCTCGAGTCATATCCATAATGAAAACTAGAAGATTGATCAGAAAATGATGTGAAGCTTATTTGGCCCATGTGATTGACACCAGAAAAGGAGGTTCAAATCTTGAAGATATTCCGGTGGTAAATGAATTTCCAGATGTCTTTCCTGATGACTTACCTGGGTTACCTCTGGAGAGAGAGGTAGAGTTTACTATTGATCTTGTTCCAGGAACTATGCCTATATCAAAGACTCCATACAGAATGGCCCTATTAGAGATGAAAGAACTTAAGACACAATTGCAAGAACTCCTTGATAAGGGTTTTATTAGACCAAGTACATCCCCATGGGGTGCAACGGTATTGTTTGTGAAAAAGAAGGATGGATCTTTGAGGCTACGTATTGATTATCGACAGTTGAACAAGGTGACCATCAAGAACAAGTACCCATTACTGTGGATTGATGATCTCTTTGACCAACTGAAAGGTGCAGGAATGTTTTCCAACATAGACTTGAGATCTGGATATCATCAATTAAGGGTGAAGATGGAGGATATAGCTAAAACTGCATTCAGAACCAGATATGGTCATTATGAGTTTTTGGTTATGCCATTTAGGTTGACCAATGCTCCAGCAGCATTTATGGATCTTATGAATAGGATCTTCAGGCAGTATCTTGATCAATTTGTGGTCGTTTTCATTGATGATATTTTGGTATATTCTAAAGATGCAGAAGAACATGAAAAGCATTTGAGAATAGCATTGCACACTCTCAGAGAATATAAGCTTTATGCCAAACTCTCAAAATGTGAGTTTTGGTTAAAGGAGGTGACATTTTTGGGACACATTATCTCTGTAGAAGGCATTAAAATGGATTCTAGCAAGGTTGAGGAAATTGTGAGTTGGAAACCCCTACGAAATGTGACCAAGGTCAGAAGTTTCTTGGGTTTAGCAGGATATTATCGGAGATTTGTCAAGGGTTTTTCAATGATTGCTTCTCCTTTAACAAGACTATTGAAAAAGGATGTTAAATTTGAGTGGACAAATAAGTGTCAAGCTAGTTTTGATAAGCTCAAAAGTATGCTCACTAAGGCCCCTGTTTTGACACAGCCGATTCCTAATAAGGAGTATGTCATTTATAGTGATGCTTCTCATAATGGATTGGGTTGTGTATTGAGCAAGATGGAAAGGTGGTTGCTTATGCTTCTAGACACTTAAAGCCACACGAGAAGAATTATCATACCCATGATCTGGAGTAGGCAGTTATAGTTTTTGCATTGAAGATTTGGCACCATTATTTATATAGGGAGAAGTGTTTCATTTACACATATCACAAGAGTTTAAAATATCTTCCGTCACAGAAAGAATTGAATTTCAAGCAGATAAGATGGCTAGAACTAATAAAGGATTATAATTATGTGATTGACTACCATCCAGGCAAAGCTAATGTAATAGCAGACGCTTTAAGTAGAAAGATGGTGGCAGAGTTTCACCTTCAACCCACTCTTATGCAGGAAATCAAGAATGCACAAAGACAAGATAGAAAGCTAATTGAATTAGCTGAGTTGATCTATAAGGGGCAGAGACCTAGATTCACTGTGGACTTAGATGGTGGATTGTTCTATCAAGACAGATTATGTGTGCCTGATGTAGAAGATCATAGACAGAGGACTCTTAGAGAGGCCCATGAAAGCAAATATACTATGCACCTAGGGAGTAACAAGATGTACCAAGAGTTGAAGAGCAGATACTGGTGGGCAGGTATGAAAAAGGACATCACATAATACACTTCAAAATGTTTGACTTGTCAGCAGGTGAAGGCTGAACATCAAGTACCTTCAGGGTTGCTACATCAAATTTCTATTCCACAATGGAAGTGGGAACGGATCACTATGGATTTTGTGACTGGATTTCCTTTGACTCCAAAGAAACATGATACTGTATGGGTCATAGTGGACAGATTTACAAAGTCAGCACATTTCTTACCTATCAGAAAGGACTATCCACTGAATAAATTGGCAGAAATTTATATGAATGAAGTTGTACGACTTCATGGAGTGCCTATTTCTATTGTTTCTGATAGAGATCCCCGTTTCACATCTTAATTTTGGGGTAGTCTACAATGAGCTCAAGGTACTAAGCTCAATTTCGGCACGACTTTTCATCCGCAGACAGATGGACAGTCAGAAAGAGTCATTCAGATTCTAGAAGATATGATGAGAAGTTGTGTCATCGAATTTGAAGGTAGATGGGACAAATATCTTCCTTTAATAGAATTTGCCTATAATAATAGTTATCAGTCTAGTATCCAGATGGCTCCATATGAGGCACTTTATGGCAGGAAGTGTCAAACACCTATATGTTGGACAGAGCTCAGTGAGAGGAAGCTTATGGGACCAGACCTACTGCAAGAGACGGAAGAAAAAGTGAAAGTCATTCGCGAAAGACTTAAGGCAGCTACATATAGAAAAAAATCATACACTGACCTCAAGAGACGGGACATCGAATATGCAAAGGGTGACAAAGTTTTTCTTAAAGTATCTCTCTAGAAGAAAGTTATGCGATTTGGAAAGAAAGGCAAGTTAAGTCCAAGGTTCATCGGACCTTATGAAATATTAGAAAGAGTTGGACCTATTGCTTATAGACTCGCTCTACCACCAGAGATGAGTCAAATACATGATGTCTTCCATGTCTCAATGTTAAGACAATATAGATCAGATCCTAATCACATCATACCTGCTGAAAGCATTCAAGTGAGACAAGATTTGACATATGAAGAAGAACCAATTCAAATTTTAGCAAGAGAAATTAAGGAGCTGAGGAACAAGTGAGTACCATTAGTGAAAGTATTATGGAAGAATCATGCAATCAAAGAAGCAACATGGGAAAGCGAGGAGGTGATGAAAGCTCAATACCCTCACCTATTCAGTGATGATGTATTAGGTATGTTTCGAGGTCGAAACATCTTAAGGGGGAGAGAATTATAACGTCCACTAATTAGAGTTTAATTAGAATAAGTATGTGATATAAACAGGAAAAACATGATAGATAATAGAGATTAAAATAGATGGAATAAATGATTAAATTAGAAATTAAAATAAATTAAATTGAGAACCATGATAAATTTGATTAAATTAGAACACATAATTAAGTTGTATTTTTGGTAAAAAAATAAAAGAGACTAGTGATAAGTAAATATGTGAAAATAAATAAATGAAATAAATAATAAATAAATAATAAAGAAAAAAAAAACAAAGCAAATTCATGAAAGTGGGGCTCAAGTCAAGTTAGACTTCTTTTGGCCATTTGCTTCCAACTTCAACCCTCTTCTTCTTCTTCTTCTTCTTCATCATCTCTTTTCCTTCCTCCATATCACAGCCCAAAAGCTTCATCCTTTCCTTCAAGATTTGCATCAAAATCATTCCAAACAAATCCAATCTTGGTAAGTAATATATTTCCCATTATTATTGTGTTCTTAGAACTTTTTAGGTTATGTTTTTATAGGATATTCCACTCTATTTTTGATTATCTTGTGAATCGAATTTGGGGAATTGTCAAACTTAAAAATTGTTCATCTATGTCTTGTGTATCTTTTTGTCAAATTTTATTGAATTATGTTGAGTATATGAAGAGAAATTTCATTGGGGTGAAACTGGTTTAGGGAGAGGTATCAACTAAATAACCTACAGTTTTTATATAAATTAATCATCTTAGTGGTTTAATCGGAGGTTTTGTAAAACATGAAAGTTGTAGGTATATGTGTTATTTAGGTCTCTGCTAAAGTTTATATAAATATCTCTTGTGTAGGTTGAGTTAGAGTGAAATGAAATACAGTTGTTCCTTGATTGAGTTGTGTTCTGGTACCTATGCAACTCCAATAACTTCGTCCTTATATTTGACCTATTTTTAAATCGAATTAGCCAAAGTTCAAAATACAAAGTTTTAATTTTATGTCTTATCTAAATTTCTGTGAATGTCCCACCTTAAAATGTCATGTATTTTGTGACTTATGAGCTGAACAATTGAACTGGTTGGGTTGATACTCTATGTTGAACCAGTTATAGATCCTCCAATGTTTGAGAACCTTAAAAACCGAATCTGGAAATGCATTAAATATTAAAAATGTTCCAAATTAACTTATATAGTTGTATAAAAATATTCAGAATAATTAAAGCTACACATTGAAAGATATGAATTTTTAAATAGAGTACCTTGAACCTGCCTAAGGGCAGAAAACAGGGCAATGTTTAAAAATTATACCAAAATTTATGTAATGGTTCAAAAATTCTAAAATTTTAGTATGTTTTAGTTTTACATGTTATATTTAATCAAGATCAAGAATCATATAAATTGAATAAGTGTAAAAAAAAAGTTATTGATCCAACAGTCCTAAGAGGTCATATTCTAGCTTAAAAGAAATTGTAATTATTTATTTAAATTATATTAGAAATAAATATTTATCAAGGTATTAATTAATTATATTTTTAAATTAGGATCGCAACAACAAGAAGAACAACAGAAGTGAACAAGCTCTGAGTTTATATTTTGGAAAAGAAAAACCCTATCGAGGTTTGTACATATAATTATTCTAGTTTGCCCCTTATGCATGATTGTATGTGCATGACATGAATTATTTGTCACCATGATGAAATAATAGATTATGGCATGTTTTAACATTATAGAAATGTTATTAACTATGAACATAACATTATGCTAATATTTGATAAAATATCATGCTATTATATGGGTTTGAAATAAATTGTGCTTATATTATTATGTTAATATGAAATGAGTATTGGTTATAGAAACAAGTAATTAGTGGTATTAATTGCCCTTTTCTCTACCTGAGGACTAACATAGGATAGATGGTGCACCATTAGGGGGAAGTTTCGGTACCGATATTGATATGATTTAAGGACAGGGTGGCTATAGCTCCGAGAGTGCCCCTGATCCTAATTACATACAGATAAATGATTATACTAGGTCAAGGTGGCTGAAGCTCCTCGAGCGCCCTTGACTTGAGATTATAGTAAGTAGCGTGGCTTAAGCTCCACGAGCGCCCCTATTTCACACCCCGTATCCAGACAGTCCGAGAACGAGATTTTGGGCTAATAATTCATAGAATAAAATATGAAATTTAATTAATTGATGTAAGTAACAAAGTGTAAAATGCTTACATGAAGTGGTGCAAATTTAATTATTGAATAATGTTATTTTGTTTATTTTTTTATGTTATGTATTTTTTTTTAATGACAAATATGCAATAAAATTTGATATGCCATGATTTTATTTGAGACATGCATTTGTGTGACTACTTGGGGAAAACTTTAATACTTATATGTACCACTAAGCAAGAGATAGCTTAGCGTGGGTTCTTCTCACGCAGGAATTGAAGTTGTAGATAGTGGAGTTGTTTAGGAAAAAGTCCAAGCCCATATCAGCAGAGACACAAGAAGTATATTTAAAGGATTGGTTATCTATTATTATTTTGTTTAGTTTGACTATGTATATAGTGTGGTAGACATGTCTCATATATTAATATTGTGTATGTAAATAATTATGTCACCTAATCAGGTGTCATATGTGTATAAAATATAAGGATAAGTATATATTGTTAATTAGAACAACTTGCCTAAACCAATATAAATAAATAGATTAAGTTATTTAAAATGAAAAAAAATTTCAATTTGAGTAGATTATCGAGTTAAGCTTGTGGCATCCTTCTTATATATGTGGGATTATTCCTAATATATAAGTGGGGCGTCACACTTATATCTTATTGCCTCTAGGCCCGATATAATGTATAGTGTATACTTATGTGCTCAATTTCAATCATGTCCTAAATAATCACATTTGAATGCTGTGAAAAGAATCTTAAAATATTTACATGGCTTATTGCATCTAGGCTTATGGTATCCTAGAAATTCATCATTTCATATCATAGTATATCCATATGCTGATTACGCTGGAAGTTTCTTAAATAGAAAGAGTACTTCAGGCACTTATCACTTTATTGGTGAATGCTTAGTTTCTTGGTTTACCAATAAACAAGTTTCAGTTGCTTTTTCTGCTGCTGAAACGGAGTTTTTGGCAGCATGATGTTGTTGTACTCTAATCCTATAGATGAAACAACAACTTAAGGATTATGGTCATAGTTTGGACCATATACCTATCAGATGTGACAATACAAGTGCCATAAATTTATTTAAGAATCTCATTCAACACTGTAGAAGTAAGCATATTGACATAAGATATCATTTTCTTAGAGATCATGTTCAATATGGAGATGTTGTATTGGAATTTATCAATACACACAATCAATTGGCAGATATATTCACTAAGTCTCTTAATGAAGAAAGATTTAACTTCATAAGATCAGAGCTTGGTATGATTGATGGATTAACCTTATCTTAAGTATGATTGTCAAATTTGTTGAACCTTAAATGTTAATTTCTTTCATATGTTGTCTTTTATTGTCTAATCTTTTAAGGTATGAAGTGGCTAACTTGATGGAAATATATGTTATAAGGGATAGAAGCACCTTAGAAATCTTTTAGTCTTATTTTAGATTTATTTTTATTTATTGAAGATTTAAGGTAATTCACGCCCGTGACATATATTCACGGTTGTGATCATAATCGCCAAAAGCTCTAGTAGCTTTCACGACATACTTCATGGCTGAAGATAATGAAGACTATGTTTCATGCCCATAACTCTTTTCTTTCACTCCCGTGAAACTCTTTGTTCACGACCGTGACACTTCTTCACAACCATGAACATTAACACCAAATAATTACAGAACCGTTTATGCTTTGTTTCGCGCGTTGTCTCACGGTCACAAGTGGTGAAGATTGTACTTCACGACCGTGACTAATTTTGTTACCACCGTGAAAATTCATAAGTAACCCCCCTAACTATTAAATGTCACGATCATGAATCATTTCATATCCTTCATCACAGCTAGAGCGCCTCTTCAACAAACCATGACCACGATATTTCACGCCTATGACTTACTATTCATGACCGTGACTATATCGGCTATAAAATAGTTTTATGTCATTTTCTCTCATTTTAAACTCTACAAATTCTCTCATTTGACACTTCATTCAATACTTCTTACAGATTTTGGCCCCCTCATATATTTTTCCATCTATAAAAACCTTTAAAACCCCTTTCTTTCTTCAAGAATCACAACATCACAAAGGTTATCCTCCAAATCCCTGTCAGAAACTCACTCTCCAAAAACCCATTCTCAAATCATCAATGGAACCCACCTCATCAAAAGGCACAAGGAAGAAATCCCATGCTTCGAGACGCTACACGGACTACCTTCTCAACATCATTTCGGAGCATTGTCATCCAAGATATGACGTTCTCAAGAAAAGGCCTTTGCTTTCATCACGTTCCTTTGAGTGGAATGCTGTCAAGACCCTCGGTCTTCAGACAAACATGACAGAAAAACTACAAGCTTATCATCTAAAGGAGTTTATGGATATTCATCAACCAATGCTAAGGGAACCAACTCTCAAGTTCCTTAGCACTTTACAAGTCTCTCCCACCAGAACAATCAAATTCCAACTTTGCAAGCATTTGAACACTCTCACAGCAGCGGAGTTTAGTGCAATCTTCAAACTTCCCTTAGATGGTATCCTCAATGAGAGTGAGGTGGAATTCTATGTCAATCCGGCTTGGACTCATTTTGGATTAGATTGTAGCTGGGACATGAAGAAGACTAAAAGCACCCATCTTCGGTCTCTAGTGCATAAATATTTACATAGGTTTCTGACCTATAGTATCTTTACAAGAGGCGATAGTAATGGTGCAATCCGTAAATCCAAACTTTTCCTCCTAGATATGGCACGAAGAGGTCTAACAGTGGCCCTATCTCGATGGTTTGCAAATCATCTTCTCTAAATTGCAACAAAGCCATCGGGAGATATCTTGATTGGTGGGTAGTGACTCACCTTGCAATTGAGCTCGGGTATCTAAAGCTCGATGAGAACAATTTCAACCTCATTCCTGCACATCCTCGAGATCGGTTAGATGTTTAATCTTTTATAAAGATGGGAGCAGTTGTTCGAATAATCTATGAGAATAATGTTTTTTACCATTTCACCACTCCAACTGGTAAAATTGTTTGGGAAGATCAGGATTCGGATGAATTCAAAGCTGGCCTCCAAGGAATCTAGCAAAGAAAATGAGTCTGAGTCAAGACAGCGACCCCAGAAGTTGAGCAAGAAGTTGGTCAATCTTCGGCCTCCACACCTAACTTGGCATAGCAGGTGGGTGATCTTTTAGCACCTCGCTTTGACCTATTGCAGGCTTCCATCGATGAGAGGTTGGAAAACCTCAAAGATTTCATAGAGCCTCGCATGGATAGCCTCGAGGCTGAAATGACATGCCTTAGAGATGGATTGTCCGGTTCCAAGCCTAGTTAGAGTTATAGTTTTTCCTTTCATCTTGTTTACTAGTTTCTAGTATTGTGAGTGTAGGATTTTAATTTTCTTTTCCAAACTTTGTACTTCCTCTTTTTGGTATTAATATAATTACATCATTTTCCTTTATGGTTTATTTTTGTTGATGACAAAAGGGGGAGAACCTAGCAATATATGAATGCAAATGAGCAATATGTGAATGCAAATATGTTGATATACTTTGAATATACTTTGCCTATACTTAACTAGTTAAAAGAAAACAATTTGATACACTTTGAATATACTTTGCATATACTTAACTAGTTAAAAGCAAACAATTTGATATACTTTGAATATACTTTGCATATACCTAAATAGTAAGCAAAGATCCATGTTATTGTCGCTCAATTCTTGCACTCTATTATTTTTTTGTCTTAAGCATCTTTTGAGGGGGAGACTTCTAAAAAACACATATTGCTAGATTATTTGTCACCATCAAAAAGGGGGAGATTGTTGAACCTTGAGGGATATTTCCATCATTTTGATGCTAACAAATAAAATAGCAATAATGTATTTAACAATGATTGTGTTCTAAGTTTGTTGAACATGATATGGAATATGATGCAAGAATGAAAGATAATCTTTGAAGGTCAAAATAAGAAAAAATAGCATGTTCACGCCCGTGACAGATTATCTCATGCCCATGATATAGCTTAGTGTCAACTCTCCAACATTTAAAGTTCACGGCCATGAAGGATCATACCAACCATGAATGATCAAATAAGTCACACCCGTGAAAGATAATCACGCCAATGAGATAACATGTCAAATTCTTCTAGAGAGCTTCACGACCAGAGTCACCACTTAGACCACGGCTTGGAAGGATATTTACGCCCGTGAAAGTATAAAGTCATGCCCGTGATCACACTTCAAATTCATCCAGAATGCTTCACGGCCAAAGTCACCACCTGAGCTACGACTTGGAAGAACATTCACGACCGTGACATACGTATTCACGACCGTGAATAAGGAAAGAGAAACATGTCAAGCGCGAAGTTAAGAGTTGGTTCAACAGCTATTTTCGCATTAAATGCATCCAAATGGCTATAATTCACTGAGGAAGTGTAAATGCAAGTCATTTATGAATCCTAAACAAGAGAACAACAATTACTTTCGAATCAATTACTCAAGTAAGTTTGGGTATATTGGGTTAAGAGTGAAATACTTGTAAGGGTTATTTGTGTGAGCCATAAACACAAGGAATTGGTTTATTGTGTGAGCCATTAAAATACAAGGGAATTTTTGGGTTAGGTGTTAGCCATTTATAGAAACACCATAGTTGGGAGTGAGCTTGTAAAACTCCATTGTAACACTTAGTGTGTTAGTGAAACTCCCAATTGAGATTGGAGAGAGGAGTAAGGTTTGTTAATACCCGAACCTCTATAAATCTCTTGTGTGATTTCTCTTCATCCCTACTCTATTTAATTTTATTCCGCACTTAAAGTTAAGAATTTTTTTATATCCATTTCAACCTCTCTTCTTGGTTCATTATCTGAGCAACAGCAATGTATGAAAAAAAGTGCAGGACACCAATTTGTTGGACCGAATTGAGTGAGAAAAAAATGATAAGGCTAAAGTTAGTGCAAAAAATAGATGAAAAGGTTATAAGTATCAAGGAAAGATTAAAGGTCGCTCAAGATCGATAAAAGTCATACGCTAACCTTAAGAGGCAAGATATAGAATATGTTGTAGGTGATAAAGTGTTTCTTAAGGTTTCACCTTAGAAGAAAGTATTAAGATTCGTTAGAAAAGGAAAGTTGAGTCCAAGATTCATAGGTCCCTATGAGATTTTGGAGAGAATCAGACCAATGGCGTATCAATTAGCTCTTCCACCAGCGCTAGATAGAATTCATAATGTGTTCCACGTATCTATGCTAAGTAGGTATCGTTTGGATCCGATCCATATTATTCCAGTCAAGGATATAGAAGTAAAAACATATTTAACATATGAAGAGGAACCAGTAGTCATCTTAGCACGTGAAGAGAAAGTCCTACGAAATAAGAAAGTTCCTTTAGTGAAAGTACTGTGGCGGAATCATGTTGTAGAAGAAGCCACAAAAGAAAGCGAAAAGATTATGAGGAGGCAGTATCCACAGTTGTTCAGTATGGAATAAGTAGGTAAATTTCAAGGACGAATTTATTTTAAGGGGGAGATGATGTTATATCTGATAATTTTGGTACCAAATTGCGCGTGTCACTAAGCCGGCGCGTTGAATTGATTGAAGTATAAATTTAGATTTTCACTAAAAAATAATTAAAATAATGGCAAATAATTATGAAAAATACTTAATAAAGTGTTCAAAGTATTTAAAGATGTTAAATTACAGTAAAAAACTAAATTTAAAAATTTAAAAAGTTTTGGCATCAATTTGTGATTTACCAAAAATTAGAGGACTAGTTAGGATAATTAGCAATTAAAAACATAATTTGGGTACATGACACATGTGATGGCCAGTCACCATATACCAAAGGAAGATTAACATGTTAATCAACCAAAATATCTAGATATTTTCAAGTAAAATGGGACCCATTTTTAATTTTTGACTTTCTGACTTTTTCTTCTTTATTTCTTCTTTTTCTTCTTCCTTTCTTATCTCTTTTAGTCTAGAATTTTTTCATGAACCAACCCCACATGTCCAACCATTCCTCTATAGACAAAGCTTCCTTTTAGTATAGAAAGTGTAAAGAAAAATGAGAAAACGTCATTTTCATGCATAAAAGAGCTTAAGAAAGCTAAAAGGAGCAAAAAGAAAGGAAGATAAACAAGTAAATAGGAGAGAGAAATCTCTAAAGTTTCGGTCATAGAAGGAAAAAGCTTGAGGTAAAGTGTTTTTCATCTTCTTTTTAAATTTCTCTAAAGGACGGTCGGCTTTTAAGCTCATTTGGAGCTTGGTCTTGAAGAGAGCAATTTTAGAGGTTGTAGAGAGAGAAAATTGTGGTTAAAGATATACGATGGAAGAAAGGAATTTGATGAGTTTCTTGTATATTTTACGTACTCAAGAAGAGAGAAAAGATAAAGGAAATGAGAAAGAAAAAAAAAAGGTAAGTGCATAATTTAAGACAATAATCTATATTTTATTATTAAATTGTATTATTTGAGTATTTGGCATGTAAATAATTGTAAATTAGTATTATTTTATGTTAAAATTCTAATGATGCATGTTTGTTGGGCTTAGAATGATATTTGGTAAAAATTGAGTTATATTGATTGTGTATTCTTTGTTGGAATTATGGAGTATTGTGTACATGTGATGCCCCACTTATATATTAGGAATAATCCCATATATCTAAGAAAAATGTCACAAGCTTAACTCGATAATTTGCTCAAATTGAATTTTTTTTTCATTTTAAATAACTTAATATATTTATTTATTTTGGTTTAGGCAAATTGTTCTAATTAAAAATATATAAATATATATCCTTATATTGTATACATATATGGCACCCGATTATGTTACATAATTATTTACATATACAATATTAATATATGAGATATGTCTACCACACCATATACATAGTCAAATTAAAAAAAAACATAATAATACATAACCAACCCTCTAACTATGCTTCTTGTGTCTCTGCTGATATGGGCTTGGATTTCCTTCTTGACCACTTCACCTCCTACCGTCTATAGCTCCAATTCCTGCGTGAGAAGAACTCACGCTAAGCTAACTCTAGTTTAGTGGTACATATAGGTATTAAGTTTTTCCCAAGCAGTCACACAAATGCATGTCTCAAAAAATTCATGATACACTGAATTTTTATTTCATATAAAAGAAATAACCACATCATATAACAGTATAAACATAAAAAAAATCATATTCAATAACTAAATTCTCATTACCTCCTGTAAGCATTTCATGTTTTGTCACTTATGTCAATAATAAATTTTTTTACATTTCATTCCATAGTCTTTAATTAATATCAGCCCAAATCTCATTCCCGAACTGTCCGGATATGGGGTGTGAAATAGGGGCGCTCGCAGAGCTTAAGCCACCTTACTCACCATAATCTCAAGTCAAGGGCGCTCGCGGAGCTTAAGCCACCTTGACTGAATATAATTATGTTATCTGTGTATAATCAGGATCAGGGGCGCTCCCAGAGCTTAAGCCACCCTGTCCCTAAATAAAATCCATATCGGTACCGTAATTCCCCCCTTAATGGTGCACCATCTATCCTATGTTAGTCCTCAGGTAGAGAAATGGGCAATTAACACAATTAATTACTTGTTTCTATAACCAATACTCATTTCATATTAACACAATCATATATTCACAATTTATTTCAAAACCATGTAATAGCATAATATTTTATCAAATGTTAACACAATATTAAGTTCATAGTTAATAACATTCTTACAACCTTAAAACATGCCATAATATATAATTTCATCATTGTGACATGTAATTTATGTCATACACACAATCAGGCATAAAGGCAAAACAAAATACATATATGTACAAACCTCGATAGTATTTTCCTTTTTCCAAAATATAAGTTCAGAGCTTATTCACTTTTGTTGGTCTTCTTCTTGTTGAAATCCTAATTTAAAAGTATAATTAATTAATAGCTTGATAAAATATTTATTCTTAATATAACTTAAATAAATAATTTCAATTTCTATTAAGCTAGAACAAGACCTCTAAGGACTGTTGGATTAATAATTTTTCCTACACTTATCCAATTTATATGATTCTTGATTCTGATTAACTATAACATGTAAAATTAAAATATACTAAAATTTCAGAATTTTTGAACCTTTACATAATTTTTGGTATAATGTTAAATATTGACCTATTTTCTGCCCTTAGGCAGTTTCAAGGTACCCAATTCAAAAATTCATAACTTTCAATGTGTAGCTTCATTTATTCTGAAAAGTTTTATAAAATTATATAAGTTAATTGGGAACAGTGTTCGTGTTTAACTCATTTCTGGATACAGTCTCTAAGGGTCTCAAATATGGGATAATATATAACTGGTTCAACATAGAGTATCAACCCGACCAGTTTAATTATTCAGCTCATAAATCACAAAATACATGACATTTTAGGATGAACCTTTCACAGAAATTTAGATAAGACATAGGGGTAAAACTTTTATGTTTTTCACTTTGGCCAATGCGATCTAAAAATAGGTTTAATATAAGGACGAAGTTACTGAAACTGCACAAGTATATGAAACCAGCTCAATCAAGGAACAGTTATAGTTCATTTCAGAATAGCTCAACCTACACAAGAGAAATTCATACAAAATTTTTCAGAGACCTCAATAACATATATACCTACAACTTTCATGTTTTACAAAATCTCAGAATAAGCCACTAAGATGATCAATTCTTACAAAAACCGTAGGTTATGTGGTTGATACGTCTCCCAGAACCAGTTTCACCCCAATAACCATATCTCTTCATATACTCAAAATCATTCAATAAAAATTGGCAGAGAGATACCCAAGACATAGATGAACAACTTTTATGTTTAATATATCCCCAAATTCGAGTCACAAGATAATAAAAAACAGAGTGCAATATTCTGTCAAAATATAACCTAAAGAGTTCTAATAACACAATAATCATGGGGAAAATATTTCTTACCAAGATCAGATTTAATTGGACTGATTTTTGATGCAATTCTTGAAGAAGATGATGAGTAATTTGATCTGAGATATGGAGGAAGAAAAAAGGATGAAGAAGAAGAAGGAGAAAAGAGAATTTGGGAGAAATAGTTTTCAGCTCCCCTTTTCCCCGTTTTTGGTATTCTGCCCTCTTTTTTTTGACCATTTTACTGTTCACTGTTCACTTTACTTTTTTTTTAATTTTCTTATTATTATTATTATTATTATTATTATTATTATTATTATTATTATTATAATTTCACATATTTCTTTATAGCTAATATTTTTAATTTTATTTAATCAAAAATATAATTTAATTATGTGGTCTAAATTATTCAAATTAAACTCTAATTAGTGGGTGTTACAGTACATATATTTCTATAAATTAAACTATGGGACTCATATTAATGTGTTCTTTGTTGGGTTTTAAATATAATACATAGATCTAAAACTTTTATGAAGAACATAAAACCTAATTCAGACCTTAACTAGGCTAAAATTGGGTACAAATGCTAAACCAGAATATTGTCTAGAAAATTCTTAAAAAAATTGTTAGTGATCAAATGACCATAACTTTTGCTACATAACTCTAAAATAAGTGATTAAAATTTAATATTAAATATAAGATCAAGAATTATAATTCTTAAAAAGACCCATTAAATTTAATTCATATGATAACATGCCCAAAATTGAGATCCAAAACAAAGCATAGAATCAGCCAAAAGCAGGACAAAATATAAATTGAATAATTTAATGTGTAAATTACATTGGACCTTATTATATTAAGAAAATAATATTTTTATTGAGTAATTATGTGATTAATTGAATCATTAGACATATGAAATGTATAAAGGAAAGAGTTACGAATTTTATAATGACAAAGTTAAGCCTTAGAACACCTAGTCTAGAACTAGATTCTTGGATAGTTTGGCATACCAATCAGGGGTCATATTTATACCCATGATGACACTCATATTTATACCGATGATAGACAATCATATTTATACTGATGGTGACACTCATATTTATGTTGGTTATGACACTCATACTTATGTAAGTGATGACACATATATTTATGTCACCGATGACGCACTTATATTATACCAGTGATGGAACTTATATGCGCATACCATTATGCTGCAATGATAATTTTATTATATCTGAATGACCAACCACGTTATCCTAATTATTGGTTCCTATGTGTTATGGGTATAAATAAGTTAATAATGGTACGAGAATTTGATATAGGATAATTTGTAATAATGGTTTTTTTTGTATGTTAACTAAATTAGTATAATAAAATACAAATAATGAAATGAAATGAAAAATTGCAAAATAAATAAATAATATGGTGCATAATAAAAAATACATGATATTGCATGTTGTATGATATAGTATATTACCTTATTTATATGCACCACTAAGTCTAGAGCTTAGTGTGAGAGTCTCTCTCATGCAGATATAGCAAGGTTAGAGCCGATAAGGGTAGATAAAGTTAACGGTGATCCGATCCAGTAAACAACCTATTTCGAGCACTATAAATTACACAACTTTTGTATTTTGGTTTGAACTTCATTTTATAGTGTTTGTAAAGTGTTTTTACGTTTGGGGATGTACACAAATATTTTGTAATATTACTTCGGTATATAAAATTTATTTTTTTCTTTTATATTAATTGAAAAAAATAATAATATACACCATTTTCCATTGATTATTAAATTATAAAATTTAACCAATAAAGTCAGCATAACAATCCTTTATCTGGGCATGTATTGCTGGGGTGATGGGATGTTACACTTATCATTAATAAAATATATTTTTATTATATGATATTTATTGCATATGAATTAATATAGATCTCAGACCATTTAATAAAATCTTTGGTATGTAATACAACATGAATGTCTGAGATCTAGATGAAGATTTTATTATATATATATATATATATATATATATATATATATATATATATATATATATATATATATATATATATATATATATATATATATATATATATATATATATATATATATATATATATATATATATAATTCAGATGACATGTTATGTAGTATACGAGATAGTGTATGTGCAGACTTCTAGGTAAGTCGTCTTAGAAGCTTGGTGAGTATATCATGTATATTATTTATATTTGTTGTATGCCTTACACATTGTTATGTACCACTAGGCACGAGTTGCTTAGCATATGGATTTTCTATGCACAGATTTGGAACTTAGGGGAGGACTAATAAAGGAGGACGCCCAATGATCAAAGTCAAGGATATTCATTCAAGATGGGTGGTACATTGTTTTATCTTATTTTTGATTATTTTTCCATGGGTTGGGTAGTTATAGCTTTACATATTGTATTTCTGAGACATGTAGTTTTATAACTACTTATTTGTAAAACTTTGGGCTTGTGTATGCCTGTATATTTTGTATTAAACTTTTATTTTATTGAGATTGCTTTCATGTTTTAAGAATGCTTTCATTTTGTTAAGTCATCATGGCCATAGTGCATGAAAGTTTTTAAAAAATTAGACATTTTAACTTATGTGCATCGTAGCATCTTTTGGTATAATTGGGTTTAGTCTTAATTATATCGAAAGGTGTTACATTTAGTGGTATTAAAGCCTGGTTTAGGCAGTTTTGAACCTAGGTGGGATGGGTGTATCACATGTGCAAGTGCTATCTTGTATGACTCTAATGTGGGCTATTCTCTATCAGTTTGTAGGCTAAAGAATGGGTACTGAGATCGAGTTGTATGACACAATCGAGAGTAACAGTCCTCCAGATGTTGAGGCTCAGAATCAGTCGAGCTAGACTAGTGTGCAAAGGTCGGCTAGCAGACCTCCTTTATAGTAGCCGATGGATGGTTAGTTGGATCAGACACATGACTCGTTGATGCAGAATCTTACTGCTCTACTGCAGTAGTTAGTACAGGCTATACCGCTATCACTTCCTCCACCACTACCTTCACCACCTCCTCAGTCACCACTACGATATAGAGTTCAGAAAAAACCGACTGAGGAAGTATGGGGCTACCGAATCCACAAGTGGTATTGAGGATGACTTGATAGCTGTTGAGTTTTGGTTGGAGAGGACTAAGAGGGTCCTGAGGAGATGGATTTTGCCGAAGAGCACAAGGTTAGGTATGTTGTTTCACTTCTCCAGGAGCATGCCTATGATTGTTGGAAGTCAATTTTGTAGAAATCGCAAATTCTAGAGTTGATTACTTGGGAGTTCTTCATAACAGAGTTTAAGAAACATTATGTACCGAGGGCGTATATAGATGAGAAAAAATGAGAGTTTCTAAACTTGCAGCAGGAAAATATGACCGTGACAGTATATGAGAGAGTTTTTACCTAGTTAAGCAGGTATGACACCGCTATCATTAGAGATGAGGTGGACAAGTGTCACCAGTTTGAGGACAGTCTAAGAGATGAGATCGGGTTTCATGTGATCTCACAGCAATATGAGGACTTTGCGAGGTTGGTATCTTCTTCCATTTTTATAGAAAAAAGGGTAAAGCTGAAGAGGGCAGGTGAGTCTTCCAAAAAAGACTTTAGAGGGTTAGTGTACAGTGCTGCACAGTCATCGAGCAAGAAGGCTCGCACCAGTTTTGGATCTTTCTAGTCTAGAGGACATGGATAGGGTCAAGGTCAAATGGGGTGCACTAGGCAGGTGCCATCTGCAGTGACAGTTTCCACTGTTGTCAGTATTCAACCCCAGACATAGAGAGATATAGTACCACAATGTACAGAGTGTGGGAGGATGCATAGAGGAGAGTGTTAGAGACGCACCAGGTCTTGCTTCAAGTATGGGTTCTGAGATTATTTTAAGAGAGATTACTCGTTACAGATGGTAGAGGCTCCCACTCATACACAGGGTTCAGCGCTGACACAGGCTAGGGGTCGGGGATAGGTTAGTTCAAGCAAAAGTGGATCTATACCAACTGTAATGGGGATAGTGAACATGCCAAGACCTAGTAAGACACTAGGAGGGCTTATGTTATGAGGGCCAGAGAGGATCTAAGTGCATTAGATGTGGTTATTAGTACATTTCTTCTCCTTGACTCAGTTTTAATATCTTTGATAGATCCAGGCTCTACACATTCTTATATATGTACCAACATAATTGAACAGTATAACATGTTAGTGGAGAGCTTAGATTATGAGATAGAGGTGACTAGCTCTTTGGGGCATAACACAGTGGTAAATCGGGTGTATAAGAATTGTCTAATTATGGTTCAAAGGACAGAGTTCGCAGCAGACTTGATAGATTTGCCCTTTCATGAGTATGACGCTATCCTGGGTATGGATTGGCTATCTCATTATGGAGCAGTAGCTGACTTGAGGATGAAGACGGTAGAGTTAAGAACATCGGAAGATGAAATAGTTGTTGTTTAGGGGGAGAGATCCTTATAGAAAATGAGGATAATCTCCATGATGAAAGCATAAAAGATGATCAGAAAGGGGTGTGAGGCCTATTTGGCTCACATGATTAATAGTATAAGGGAGAGCCCAGATCTTAGGGATATTCCAACAGTGGAGGAATTCCTATATGTGTTACTAGGATTATCTCCAGAAAAAGAGATAGAGTTCTCAATTGAGCTTACTTTGGGTACAACTCATATATCATCGGTACCATATCAGATGGCTCCATCATAGATGAAGGAGTAAAAGGCACAGTTACAGAAACTACCAGATAAGGGCTTCATCTGACCGAGTGTATTTCAATGGGGTGCATCAGTGTTGTTTATCAAGAAGAAATATGAGTTTATGAGGTTGTGCATAGACTACAGGCAATTTAATAGGGTGGTCGTTAAGAATAGGTATCCATTACCATGGATTGATGATCTCTTTGATAAGTTGAAAGGTGCAGGGATATTCTCTAAGATTGATTTGAGATTGGGGTACCATTAGTTGAGAATCAAGATGGGTGATGTAGAGAAGATAGCCTTTAGAACCAGTTTAGTTATGTCCTTCGGGTTAACCAATGCTCCGACAACTTTTATGGATTTGATGAACTGGATTTTCAGACCATTTCTGGATTAGTTTGTCATGGTGTTCATAGATGATATCTTGGTGTATTCAAGAAATAGAAATAAACATGAGCAGCATTTGAGAACAATTTTTCAAACTCTTAGGGAGCATAAGTTATATGTCAAGCTTTCTAAGTATAAGTGTTGGCTAGATGAGGTTACCTTCCTCGGGCATATGATATTGACCGACGGGAATAAAGTGGATTTGGGAAAGGTCAAAGCGATCTTGGATTAGAAATCCCCACAGAATATTACCGAAATCAAGAGTTTTCTTGGTTTAGCAAGATACTACAAAAGGTTTGTCAAGGGGTTTTCCATGATTGCTTCTCCGTTGACTAGGTTGTTGCGGAAAGATATCAAGTTTAATTGGACAGACAAGTGCTAGAACAATTTTGATCAGCTTAAGAGTCTTCTGAAAAAAGCTCTAATGTCGACACAACCGATTCCAAACAAGGAATATGTGGTTTATAGTGACACATCACACAACAGATTAGGTTGCGTGTTAATGCAAGAAGGGAAAGTGGTCGCCTATGCCTTCAAACAACTAAAGCCTCATAAGAAGAACTATTCAGCGCATGATATAGAATTGGCAGCCATTGTTTTTGCATTTAAGATATGGCATCATTATCTATATGGAGAGAAGATGGTTAGAGTTAATAAAGGATTATGACTAAGTAATTGATTATCATCCAGGAAAGGCCAATGTGGTGGCCAATGCGCTCAGTAGGAAGACCGTGTCAGAGTTGCACATCCGACCAACCTTGAGTCAAAAGATTAGAGATGCACAGAAGCTTGATGGCAAGCTAGTGGGATTGGTCATTTTGGTCTCCATGAGGAGAGACTGAGGTTCTCAATCAAGCTAGATGGTAGTTTACACTACCAGGGTAGGTTATGTGTACCAGAGGTCTCAAAGTTGAGACAAATGATTATAAGGGAGGCCTATAAGAGGAGATTTACAATGCACCCAGACAGTAATAAGATGTATAAGAACTTGAAAGAAAAGCTGAGCCCTAGGTTCATTAGACCTTTTGAGATCCTAGAGAGGATTGGACCAGTGGCGTACAAACTTGCCTTTCCACCAGAGTTGAGTAGGTACATAATGTCTTCCATGTATCCATGTTAAGGAGGTATCAGTCAAATCCTTTTCACATCATCACAGCTGAGAGCATAGAGTTGAGACCGGATTTGTCTTATAAAGAGGAACTAGTCGAGATCTTATCTCGTGAGGTAAAAGAGCTCAGGAACAAGCGAGTTCCATTGGTGAAAGTTTTATGGAAGAGTCATACAGTTGAAGAAGCAAAATGGAAAAGCGAGAAAATGATAAGGGCACAATACTCTCAATTATTCTGATATGTCATGACAAGTAATTTTGGGGATGAAATTTCCTAGGGGGAGAGAAAATGTAATGTTCGTGATTAGGGCCTATAATTTATGTTATTGGTTAATGGAAATGCAGGATTAAGTAGAGTTTTGAAATGTTGAAAGTGGTTGAAATCGGATGTTTCATGCCCATGACAAAGGGTGTCACGATCGTGAATATCGGTTTTAGTGCACAGCCGTTATGAGGTTCTTTACAGCTGTAAAGAGTTGCTTCATAGCCGTTAAGGATAGGCTCAAGCCCGTGAAAGAGGAGTCACGACCATTAAACCTGGGCAGACAGAGTTGGTGAGGCTGTCACATTTTTCTCTCTGCCATTCCCTTTAAATATGCTCTTCACTCCCTGTTAACCAACAAAACATGCAAACTTCTTCTTCTTCTTCCTCCAGACTCCATCTTCTTCCATTAGAGAGGCTTGGAAGATCAATGTTTCTTAAGGGAAAAGTGAGAAAGAAGAGAGAGAAGAGGGAGGTCGAAAGTTTAGGAAAAAACTTAGTTTTTCCTTTTCTAGATTTGGTTCGAGTTCTAAAGGCTAAGAGGACTTTTTCATCTTGCTAGGACCTGGAGAAAGTACTAGAAGTTCATCTCAACCGAGAGGACAAGCTTGAAGAGATCAAGCTTTAGCCAATCTCTATCATAGGTGTAAGGTTTGTACATAACAACACTTAAAGTTATTACTTTGTGTTTCTTTGTTATTTGCTTTAAAGACATATTTTAGATGATAAATGAGTAGATTGATGGTGAAATGTGCGATTAATATGCATGATGGAAAACCTTATAAGCATGGTCAAATTGACATGTTTGAGAAACAGTTTTGATTATTATTGATGATTATAGATGATATGGTTATGTTAGATAGCTTAAATGCATGCTGGAATGTTGATAAGGTGGTTGATATTGATCAACCATAGCGAGTATATCATGTAGAATTGGCATATTTTGTGATGCTCTGTTCTTCTAGAAAAATTTCCAGATTCACGGCCATGAAGGGTGGGTTCATGAGTGTGAATATCATGAGATGCATTCTTATTACTGAAGCATACCCAATCATGGGCAACTTAATGGTTAGGTTCATGCCTATGAAGGGGTGATCACAGCCATGAATATATGTTGATTCACAGTTTGAATCATGGCTTGATTCATGAGGGGACTACCCATGAAGTGGTGTTTCACGGACATGAATGGTTATTCACGGGCGTTAAGCTATTTTTGATTAAAAAAAATTTGATATGCTTGGTTTTGAATTGGATTTGATTCATTGGTAGGCGATAGGCCTCGGATGCATGCTATTAGCATGGTATGGAAATATATAATTGTGGAAATCATGAGATTTATATAAAATATGGTAATGAATAATGAATGTGTGTCTGATAATATTGTAAGCCCAATACTCTGACTAAGACTAGAGCTAGGATAGATGTCATGCCATTGAAGGGAGAGTTCGGTACCGAGTGACTTATGTTGGTCATATATATTTGAAGCCTCAGAGGTTAGCGAACCAGAGTGCCTTGATGGGTTATATACCCAGAGGTCAGTGGACTAGAACGCCTCGATGAGTTATATATTATAAGGCCCAGAAGTTAGCGGACCAGAGCATCTCGGTGAGTTATATATTTGAAGGCCTAGAGGTTAGCGGACCAGAGTGCGTCGATGGGTTATATATATTAAAGGCCTAGAGATTAGCGGACCAAAGTGCCTTGGTGAGTTATATATATTTTATAGCCAGAGGTTAGCAAACTAGAGCACCTCAGTGGGCTGAGTTACCCATTTCCATTTTAGTCTAACTATGAGTAGATGGATAAAGGTAGGATAAATAAATAAATTGTTATGTGTGAAAAACACGTGTATGACACTTTAGTCTAGTTATGAGTAGGTGGACAAAGGTAGGATAAATAAATACTAGGATGTCATGTCATGTAGTATACGAGCTAATGTATGTGAGGACTTCTAGGTAAGTCATCCTAGTAGCTCGGTGAGTATATCATGTACATTATTTATATTTGTTATATGCCTTGCATGTTGTTATGTACCATTAGGCATGAGTTGCTTAATGTATTGATTTTCCATGCACAGGTTTGGAGCTTAGGGGAGGGCCGATAGAGGAGGATGCCCAGTGATCAGAGTCAAGCATATTCATTTGAAATGGGTGGTAGGCTATTGTATCTTATTTTTGGTTGTTTTTCCATGGGTTGGGTAGTTATAGCATAAATGTTGTATTTTAGAGACGTGTAGTTTTATAACTACTCATTTGTAAAACTTTGGGCTTGTGTATGCCCGTTTGTTTTGTATTAAACTTTTATTTTATTGAGATCACTTTCATGTTTTAAGAATGTTTCCATTTTGTTAAGTCATCATGGTCATGGTGCATAAAAAGTTTTAAAATTTTTTGACATTTTAACTCATGTGTATCGTAATATCTTTTAGTATAATTAGGTTTAGTATTAATTATATCAAAGAGTGTTACAATTCTAAACACTTTATTAGGCATATTTCACATTTATTAACCATTATTTTGATTAATTTCGATTAAAATATGAATTTAGACTATGATCGATCCGATGTGTCACTTCCGCAACATGCGCGACTCGATACCTAAATTAGCGGATATGACATTAAATCCCTCCTAAATTATATTAAAGTCAATGTCTTCCATTAATATGGCAAGAACAAGAGTTCTTTTAGAGTTTGGGTTTTTAGGCACACCCAAGCCGGCTTTACACAAATATGTTCAAACTATTGAAATATGATTTCATGATTAATGGGTCAGCTTTAACTAGTTACATTGGATTTTTTAGCACAACTAAGGTCAATATGAATTAGAGACAATATTTGGTAATTGTACATGAAATGTGTGCAAATCAATAGTTGATAGCCCAATGATTCAGTAGTTGCATAATATGATGCAATTGGTATGAGATACCTACCAATTGAGCTAAAGTGGCTTGTTGGGCATACCCAAGTTCATTCTTAGTGATGTTTGATACTGACCCACTAGAAGAGCTATCAACGGGTTCTTTCAAATTCATAGTAAGGGCTATGGGTTCACAATAAAGTAGTATGAGTAATTATGTGTATTTATTAAAGACCTAATATTCATGCATATAGTACATACTCTAACATGATATTTCTTTACATCTAGGTTGCTAGAATCATGTTATCAAATGTGAACCTATGCTCAATACTCAAATCCAATAAATTGACTATATCGAACTTTTTTTATTGACTAAGGAATTTAAGAACAGTTCTCAAGGCCGAAAAGATAGCCTATGTCTTGGAAGAGCCATTTTACCTCCCTTTCTGCTAATGATGCATCTGTTGATGAATAATTGACATACAAGAAGCAAGTGGATGATAGTGAGTTGGCGGGTTGCATTATGCTCACCTATATGTCTCTTGAGCTTCAAAAGCAGCATAATAACATGGATGCAAATACCATTATGTATCATCTAAGGGAGATTTTTAATGAGCAAGCTCGAACTGAGTAATATGAGATATCAAAATTGCTCTTCTGCTCCAAAATGGTAAAGGGAACATCTCTAGTGCAACATACATTGAAGATGAATAGAAACATTGAGCAATTGGCTACTTTAGGATTTGCAATGGATCATGAGTTAAGTATAGACTTAATTCTCCAAAGTTTGCCTAATAGTTATGTACACTTCATGCTAAACTATTAGATGAATAAGATCTCCACATCAATCCCTGAGTTGATCAATATGCTCAAAACAACTGAATCTTCTATCAAGAAAGAGCAAAAGGTTGTGATACTGATGGATACTTCTGGTTCTTCTACGAAAAAGAAGGACAAGAAAAAAGAAGAATAAGTCCATAAAGACTCAAGGGGACATGAAGAATAAGGGCAAAGAGACTGCTTCAAAAGGGACTTACTTCCATTATGGTAAGAATAACCATTGTAAGAGGAACTACAATACCTATCTTAAGTCTTTAAAGAAGGAGAATGATAAGATACTGGATGCATCTTCTACTTTAGGTATTTATGTTATTGAGGTTAATATTGTTTCTAGTAATAATTCATGAGTATTGGATATCAGATATGGTTCACACATATATATTGATATGTAGGGCCTAAGGAACAGTAGATAACTCAAGAAATGAGAGTAAGACCTATATGTTGGTAATAGAGCAAGAGTTGCTACATTATCTGTATGACCTTATGTATTGAAAATCCCTAGTGGACTTGTTTTATAATTAGACAATTGTTATTATGCTTCAGTTTTAACAAAGAATATTATTTTTGTTTCATGTTTAAATAGAAAAAAAAATTTCATTTAACTATTAATGACAATGGTTGCAATATATGGTTAAATTATATTCTTTATGGAATTGGCACATTATGTAATAGGATTTACATTCTTGACATGTCTAATTCAATTCTTAATATCAATAATAAAAGACAAAAGATAACCTAAAACTATCATATTTATGGCATTGTCGCATTAACCATATAAATGAGAGGTGCATGACTAAGTTATACAAGAATGGTGACTTAGGGTCATTTAATTATGAATCATATGATACATGTGAATTTTGTTTATTAGGTAAGATGAAAAAACTCACCTTTTAGTGGAAAGGGTAAATGTGTTAATGGGCTATTGGACTTTGTATATACAAATGTATATGTACCAATGTCAGTGCATGCCAGAGGTGGTTTTATCTACTTCATTACCTTTATTGATGATTGCTCACAATTTGGGTATTTGTATATGATGAGATACAAATTTGAAGCCTTTGAAAAGTTCAAAGAATTTAGAAATGAAGTAGAAAAATAACTTGGCAAAAGTTTAAAAACACTTAGATCAAATTGAGGTGGCAAATACTTAAGCCAAGAGTTTCAAGCTTATCTAAGAGATAATAGGATTTTATCTCAATGGACTTCACCATACATGCCACAATACAATGGTGTGGCTGAAAGGAGAAACCGAACCTTGTTAGACATGGTAAGGTCCATGATGAGTTTTGCAACACTACCTAAGTCCTTTTGGGGTCATGCACTAGAGACTGTTGTTTATATATTAAATAAAATCCTTTCTAAGTTAGTTGATGTTACTACATATGAGATATGGAATAACAAGAGACTTATTCTTTCATATATGAAAGTATGGGGTTGTCCTGCTTATGTGAAGCGGACAATATCAAATAAGCAAGAACTTAAATCTGATAAGTGTTTGTTTGTGGGATATCCAAAAGAATCATTTGGATATCAATTTACCTCCATTTGGAATAGAAGATGTTTGCTTCAAAACATGATGTTTTCTTAGAGAAATAATTTCTTCTAAAAGAATATAGTGGGAGTAAGATTGAACTTGATGAAGTTCAAGATGTTCAAACAGATATAAATCAACTGACAAAATCTGAATATGTTATTCATATAGTTGAAGTGACAAATATACCTTCTAAAACATAAGAACTTCATAGATCTAGTAGGATACACATTGTTCCTGAAAGAAATGAATTTCTCATAAGTGAACAAAATGACGTATTGCTTATAGAGGATAATGAGCCTACTATCAATGAAGAAGTTCTGAATAGTTCAGAATTTTCTAGATCACTAAAATCCATGCTGTCAGAGATTAATTCTATATATGAAAACCAAGTATGGACTTTGGTTGATCCACCTAAAAGGATAAACCCCATTGGATGCAAATGGGTCCTCAAAAAGAAGACCGACATAGAAGGTAATGTAGTTACCTATAAAGCTAAGCTGGTAGTAAAAGGATATTATAAAAGACAAAATATTGACTATGACAAAACCTTTTCTTCAGTTGATATGCTTAAATTCATCATAATTCTCCTAGTCATTATTGTTCATTATGATTATCAGATTTGACAAATTGATGTAAAAACAACTTTTCTTAATGGAAATCTGACTAAGGATGAGTACATGACACAACTTGAGGGTTTTACATCCAATGATGGCAAAAAGATATGCAAATTACAAAGATCCATTTATGGATTAAAGCAAACATCCAGGAGTTAGAACATTCAATTTGATGAGACAATAAAAAAGTTTAGTTTCTCATAAAATATGGATGAATGTTGTATTTACGAGAAGGTTAGTGAGATTGTAGTCGTATTCCTAGTATTGTATATAGATGACGTACTTCTTATATGAAATGACGTCTCAGTTCTTCAATCAGTTAAAATTTAGCTTTCTAAGAATTTTTCTATGAAAACCTTAGAGAAGCAACCTATATATTAGGGATTAAGATCTATATAAATAGATCTAAAAGGTTACTTGGTCTTTCTTAGTCTATATACATAGATAATATGCTAAAGAGATTTAGCATGGAACAGTCCAAAAGATGATTAATTCCTATGACTCATGGGATTACCCTTTCTAATTTCATGTGTCCAAAGATACAGGATGAATGAACATGCATGAGTAGAATTCCATATGCTTTGGTTATTGGATCCATCATGTATGCTATGTTATGTACTAGGCCCGATATATCATATGTTCTGAATGTTATGAGTAGATATCAATCAGATCCCAACAAGAGGCATTAGATGACTATCAATAACATCCTTTAGTACTTAAGAAAAACTAAGGGTGCATTCTTGATTTATAGAGATGGTCAGCTTAAGGTAAGCTGGTATATGGATGCTAGCTTTTAATCTAATAAGGATAATTCCAAATTCCAGTTAGGCTATATTTTCAAGTTAAATGGTGATGCAGTTAGTTGGAAGCGTTATAAACAAGAGACAATTGTAGATTTCACAACTGAAGCAGAGTAGATTGCAACTTATAAGGTAGCTAAAAAAGTAGTTTGGATAAGAAAATTCATCACAGAGTTAAAAGTGGTTTCTAACATTGCTAATCCAATACCTTTGTATTGTGATAACAATGGAGCCATTGCACAAACAAATGAGTCATTGTCTCATAAAAGATCCAAGCATGTACTCAGACGTTACCATCTCATTCGAGAAATCATAGGTAGACATGATGTAAAGAGAGAGAGAGTTCCCACTGATCAGAACATAGTTGATCCTCTGACTAAACCACTTCCCCAAAAGAAACATGATAGTCATGTACTTACCTATGGTATAATATATAAAGACGATTGATTTTAGTGCAAGTGGAAGAATGTTAGAGAGGTGCCCTAAAAGAAATCATGTTAGGCACTTGAAGTACTCATTTATTATTAATAAAAGACATTTTCATTATATGGTATTCATTGCATATGAATTGATATAAATCTTAGGTTGTTTAATGAAGTCCTTGGTATGTAATGCAATATAAAAAAATTATGATGAGATCATGATAGTGAAATTTCTATCAGGTGTAATTGTGTTTATACCTAAATTATTCCTAGTCATAGAATTCACGAGATGAGACATTGTTAACCCAGATATATTAGCACATGTTATGATTCTTGATTAGGTCAAACAGTTGATCTCATAATTTGAAAATACGAGATATTTAGAGTTAACATGTGGATGTTTGTTAAAGTATCCAAATACATTGGATGACTGCTATGAGACAATCGCATGAATATTTATTTAATGTCAGTGATAGTCTTTTCATGGTAATGATACAAGTATTCTTAGACTTAAGATGCTTAAAGTTATCTTGGATACTGAATCCTATATGTTGACTTCATTTCTTATTGTCTTTCAGAGGTTGCACATAAGGTGGTAGTTGGGCACAACATGAAGTATTCAAAGGTGGTTGAGTAGTCAATAAATGATTCACTGCTCCTGATAGAAAGAAAGTATACATATCGCCTCTTGTAAATATTATTACTTAGAAATTCTTAGCCGAAGTGGATAAGTCTTGAAGAAAGTCTTCATGAATATGTCTAATAGAGTAATGAGTCTCATAGATAATAACTAATCACTTGGACTAGATGCAACGTAGTTAATCTAGTGGGAGTTGACACATTGTCCATACTTTGAACCAAGTGAGGTATAGAATGGTGAAATGACGAATTGCACAGTAGTTGTGTATGGAAGAGTTCATAGTCAAACACTGACTTTTTCGATTATTTGGATGGTCATGTTGTGATACTAAATATCTCTCATGATCTGCTCAAAATAATGTGATGATTTGTGTTGTCAACATAACTAGGAACATAATAGGTTACACGCATAGAAAAAATAAATATAATATGAAATGAGTTTTGGATTTGATCCAAAAATATGAGAGAGAATATTGCGTGAAAGAGTTACACGTATTTGAACAAATGAGGTTGTGTATCACATGCACGTAAGGGTTGTTGTATGCAAGTGACAAGTGTAGAGTGACATTTTGTTGGGCATTATGTCGCTCACGCGAGGCACGACAGCAAGTCGCGTGCTCATAGTTGGCCAAATGGCTATCGCGCGCACGACGTTGTGCGATTTTCAGGTTTTCTATTATGAATAGGAAGCCAAATGTAGAGTTTTAAATGTTCAACTCTAATTATGGTTATAAAACTTATAAATACATTTCTAAAGTACAGAAAACTGCGTAGTTGCCTTGGAGAAAATTAGATTTATTTTCTTCTTCTTCTCTCTCAAAAAAATTTTCTCATTACTAGTACCTTGGTAGAATATCACCCCATAGCTTTTGAGGTTATTTTCTTATCTCATTCGTGTGGATACTATTAGAGCAATCCATAAATTTTAGATTATTATAGTTTGCTACAAATCAAATAGAAAAAAAATTCAAAACTTGAAGATTAAAGTTGCAATCAAACAAATGTAATTCTACTTTTTGCATGTGATGGTTATTCCGATTTTATTATACATAGGACGTTCAATATATTTTTGGTTTAATTAAATTTTATATTTCTACTATATCATGTATGTTCAAAATCCAACATTTCCTACTATATACTTGCAATGCAAAAAATATGTATTTTTTTTTAAAATTATTAAGTTTTATGATAAAAACTAATTATATTTTATAAGTAAATAATCGCACGTTGTTTATGTTTGTAACACTTATCTCAACTCAAGGCGTATTTTTTAAAATTTTTTAAATTTACTAAATTCTTGTCGCTCAAACATTTCCTTAGAATTTTACGAAGACAAGGGTCACAGTAGTTTGAAAAAACAATGATATAGTACAATTTATATTAATGGTGCTTGACAAAGAGAATACTCAACTGGAGGCAGCGATTTATCCAATATTAGCCAGTCATCTGTATTCCTCCTGCCGTTTTATATCTTCTTATTCCAATTTCTTGGGCATAGCATACCCATCTCATAAATGCCTCTCATTCTCCACCCCCATAAAAAATGGACTAATCCGAAAATTCTCCCCTTTTTCTTTTTCAGGTATGCATTTCTTACAATTCCCAGATTTTTTTTCTTTTTTTTTTTAATGGTTTCCAGACGGAAAGTTTACATTTTTGCTGTAATTTGAGTTTGATTTTAGTATAATTTAAGCAGGAAAACATGTTTTTTCTTTGTTTTTTTAAAAAAAAATATATTTTTTGTTCTTAACTTGTTGGAACAGGCGAGTCATGGACAGAAGAGAGTTTGATGATAGGAGAAGAATTGGGACTGTTAAAGCGGCCATTAATATGTATGGGGAAAGAATTCTAGAAGGTAGCTCTTCAATGAAGAAAACCCAGATGGATTTACCTGAGGTTTAATTTCTTGTATGATTTGAATTCATTCAGTATGGTTTTCAGTTTGGAATTTTCTTGTTAAATTCTTGATTCTTGAATTCATTTTAGAAGTCTTCTTCAAGAAAAAAAGAGCTGCACATGGCAATGAGGGATATGGTTAGATATAGAGAGAGTAGAAAGGCTGCAGAATCAGTGAAGTCCCAAGCAGAATTTGAGCTCTCAAGTGCCAAAAAGACCGAGAAAGATCTAGCTTCTCAAATTGAGGAGTCGAATTTCAGTGCGAAAACAAGGATGAGAGATATGGAGAAGCTGAAGAAATCAAGCAAGAGAGAGGATAAGGCTTTGGATTGGAGGATTCATCAATATGCAGAAATGATGAGACAATTAGAATTTGTGAGACAAGAATTGAGTAGACTTAAGCTTGATATGACTTCTGTTTTGGACGAGAAAGCGCAGGCTAAAAGGGAAATTGAAGCCTCAAATGATAACTTATCATCTAGTTTGAGTTATGTGGAAGCACTCAGGAAGGAGATGGAGGATGTAAATGAGGAGCAAGTGCTTGTTGAATTGGCGCGGATCGAAGCATTGAGAGAATATGGGGAAATTCAGGCTCAAATGGAGAAGGAATCCAGTGAATTCTCATTAAAAAGGGAGAAGACCAGAGAGAAAATGAAGGATGTACTCGAGGAGATTGACCATTCGAAAGAGCTCGAGTTGAAATTAGCTATTACATTATCTGATGTGGATGTGCTTCAGAATGAACTAAAGCTTGTTAAGGAAATAGAGAAGAAGGTACTGAGAAATGATAGCCTGAAGCATTCTGGAGGAAGTTTTCGAAAAAATGATAAAATTGTGGATTTGCCTAGTTTGAGTTCAATCACAGAGGAGTTGGAGGCAGCCAAGCAAGAGTTGGCATCAATTAGAGAGGAGGGTTTTCAGTTCATGGCCTCAATGGATGTAATCAGAAATGAGCTCAGGCATGTTATGGATGAAACAGCTCGGTTGAAGATAACTGAACACAAGGCAGATTTAACTGTTCAAAATCTCAATTCGAAGCTTCTTCGAGCGAAAACTAAACTGGAAGCTGCCACTGCAGCTGAAGAGAAAGCCAAATCAATTCTAAACAATCTGTCACTCACTCTTGAACAGTTAAAGACAGAAGCAGAAGTGGCAAGAAAAGAGAAGGAGCTCATTACTGCAGAAACTACCAATATCAAGGAGGAAATCCAGAAAACCGAGTCTGAAATAGACTCAACTGAAGAGAAATTACAGGCTGCAATGCAAGAACTGGAGACTGTCAAAGCATCAGAAGCTTTAGCTCTTCAGAATCTGCAAACTCTTATTGAGAACGCGATGAGAACAAGAGCCTCTGCTTCTCAACAGAGTTCCACAATCACCATCTCAAAGTTTGAGTACGACTACTTAACAGGACGGGCAGTTGGAGCTGAAGAAATTGCAGATAAAAAAGTAGCAGCAGCTCAAGCATGGGTGGAAGCATTGAAGGCCAGTGAGAAGGAGATATTGATGAAAATCGAAATAGCTCATAGAGAAATTCGAGAGACTCGAAAGCAGGAAGACCAGCATGCATATAGAACTGAGAGGTCACTTTCTGCAAAGAGAGGAGTAGAGGGTGAAACAAGAAATTGGAGACAAAAGCAAGAGAGAAACACAGAAGCTGAAAACACTGGAAGACCATTGAGAAGAAAATCCATGAAGAGCAATAGCAATTCGACACCAAGAAAGTCTGTGAAAGTTAATGGAAATTGGACTCTATCAAAGCGAGGAAAGGCTAGAAATTCTGACTCTCCAGCACTGAAAACAGCTCCCGGAGGATCAACTTCTTTCATTATCCGGAAGAAGAAAAAGGTTATGCCTGATTTAGCCAAGTTTTTTAGTGGCAAGAGAATTTCCAAGAAACCATAGGATGCTTCAATGGTGTTTTTTTTTTCTTTTTTCAATTTGACAGTTCAAAAGATGTTTTTGCAATTGGCGGTTGTCTTCCAAGTTTCATTCAATTTTTACTATCAAGCATATAAAGCCATAGAGCTTCTTGATCTTGGTGTCAGAAAATTTTATCGAGTCATGTGGACTAAATCAACAGTGATAATGTGAAATATTAGTAAACTTATAAGTTAATTATAATTAGGAAAAACGAGCATTTTGCTTAATGAACTCTATAAATTCGTGAATTAAGTTTTTCAATTAAAATTTGTTTAAATAATTCTCTCAACTATCAATTTTCAATTGATTTAGTCTCTCAACTAAATATTTATTTATTTAACTATCATTAGTTAGATATTAGGTATTTCATAAATAACGACTAACTAAAAATTTATCTGATTGCCTTCCTTTTAACTATTATTAATTAGATGTTAATTGTTTCGTAAATAGAAATTAAATTTAAATTACTTTAAAATTAATAATTAAATGAATCAATTAAAAATTTGATAGTTGATGAAATAAATTAGTTATAAATTGATAGTCGAGGAAATCAATAGAATAAAATTGAAAATTAATTAAAATTACCAAAATATTCTCTTTTTCCCTGTAATTATCTCTCATATGTGATGATAGCATGATCTTATTGGCTTAGTATCTGAATCAGTGGGGGAAGCATGGGCTTGAGTGATTTAATTATCAAATTTGAACTATTTTTGTGAATTAATTGAATAAATTTTTAATTAAAAAACTAAATTAGTTCAAATTGACTTAGAGAGGAGGGATTGACCAATCAAAACTGTTTTTCCCTTTTTGTTTTTTCTTTTAAATTTCCAAACACATACCTTTTCCTTTCTTCAATCCTTTGCATAGGATATGTGATTATACTTCTACTTCATAAATAAATAATGCTTCATTAAAGAGGGATTAAAGTTAAATTGTCTTATTTTTTATTAAAAAAAAAAGTTAAAAGTTCTTCTCATCTTTTTGAGAGAAATTAAATAGTCTCTTCATCATTATTCATATTATCACTAGAAATGCAGTATAAATGATTCTCTCAATATAAGTTGCACTAAAAATTCAAAATTCATTTTCATCTATTCATCCAGAAGTTTATTCATAAATTCATTTAAAAAAAAAAGAAAATTCATATTAAAATTTAATGAAGTTAAGACGGTGTGAACATTTTGTGGAAGTGGTCCTTCGATTTTTTTAATTGTTGTTCATATGCTACATCGAAATTTAAAATTTGTATTTAGGTCATAACTTAAATATTTATAATTATTAATGAAATAATGTGATTGTATTAATTATGAATGGGTAAATTTCACTGATCATCCTACTAATACACAGTAATATTTTTCAACTTTAATTTGTAAAACTAATATCTTTTAATTTTAATTCATATAATAGAAATATCTCTTTTATTTGTTTTTACAGGTATGTTAATGATTAGACACTATATCAACATCTACATAAAATACACAATTTTTTTAAAGAATTATGCTTAAATGAATTTTTTTTCTGTGTGTTTATGGAATTGTGCATAGATGAATTTATTTTTAAAAAAATTTATTGTATTATGTGATTATTATAATATCACCTAATCAAAATTATTGAAACACAAAAAAATAGATTTAAGCATAAATTTCTTAAAAATTTGTGTTTTTCACATAGACTCTGATATAACGTCTAGTCATAAAAAATAACATGTAAACTCGTAAAAATATATAAAAAAATAATTTTTATTATATGAATTAAAATTAGAAAATATTAATATTACAAATTAAAATTGTGAGATATTATTAAAGTTGAGAAATGATTCATGAAATTTATCCTATTATTAATGTACAAGCGAAGAATTTATATGTAAATAAATGGCTTAAAACATATCGCATCCCCTCTACATGTTTGTTTTTGGCACTTTGCCCTTTGTATTTGTTTTTTTTGTCCTTTTTGTACCCTATACATAGTTTTTGATACATCTTACCCCTCAAAAATTTAATTATATTGCGCCCTTTGTCATTGCAAGTCCTAAAAATGGATGCGCGTGATTTCATGCGCACAGATATAGTTAGTTTAGTGGCCCATTGGACACATGGCATAATGTAATGAAATAATTATTTAAAAAAACTAAAAATAATTTTCTAAATTTACAAATCAACATAATTTATCTTTTCTTAGCCTAAATTTATCATAGATAAAAGAATTTTCTCTTTTATTTGGCATTAAAGCAAGAAAAGAAGGTATTTTCTACCCTTTGTCATTTTCTCTGCTTGTCGTTTGCCTTTATTTGTTGTTTGTCTCTTTGCCCTTTGTCATTTCCAGTGGCCGAACTGCCATAGTTCGCTCCCTCCCTCCCTCGTCGTCGAGCTCGCGCCAACAGCAGCTAGCCTTTCTCTCCTTAGCTCTTTCCCTCCCTCTTTCTCCCCTTTTCTCGTGGCCTCTCTGTCGCTCTGATTCATGGGAATGATACCGACCTAATTTGCCATCAAAGCCGGCGGATTCTCACCAATTTATTCTGATGCTTTTCCCAATTTTCTCTTTTCCCATTTTCAGTTTAAAATTTCAAAGTTGCCAAATCTCAAATTTCCGTAAGAACCTTATCCTAGCCCACGCCACCTTTGTTCTCTAATCTGCTCTCTCTTTGTTTGTCGCCGACGATGTATACGTCACTGGCCCACTCGCCATTGGTCATCCTACTCTCATTATTGCATTTTCAGACTCACCCACCAGCAGCCACCAAGTCGCTCCCTGCTCATCTCTTTCTCTGTGCGTCGCCGTCGAAGTTATATACACTGCCTCACTCACCATCGACTATTCTGGCATTTCGCAAACCCACCCAGCAATAGCTACCAAGTCCTTAGAAGTTTCCTATACCGATGGCATTAATGGATCTAAAACCGGGTTCTGTTGATGTAATATTTTAGTTTTATTTCTTGGCAAATTACATATTTCATCCTTGTAATTTAATAGTTTCTTTTTCTTAGTCTTAAATAATTTTTTTTTTTGACTGAATTCTGAAGCTATTTATTTTCTAAACCTAAATTGAAAATTAAAAAAAAATTCTTTTAAAGTCAAATTAATAAACCTCACAAGCCTCAAATTTGTTTGTGATAATCACTTTATTGTCATGTGGACACAATGTAACAAAATTTTGAAATTTTGAGAGGCAAAACGTATAAAAAAACGATGCACAGGTAAGAGAAAATGGAACAAAAATGGATGCATAAAGTAAAGTGGCAAAAACCAATATATAGAGCGAAATGTTGTAAGCCTAAATAATTTTTTTTTTTTTTGTGAATTGATGTGCCCTGTAACGGTCATCGCTCAAACGTGTTGAGGACCTATCGTATGCGCCTGTACCCCAATTCAATTAAAAGACACCAACTTTTGATCTCAAACTCCATACTGGATCCAATAGCTTACTCATTATCGTCAATATTTAACCAAATTTAAAGAGTAAAGACTCCGCCCTCTTCCGGTCCCAACAAGATAATCCCAATTTTTCCACAGAATTGAAGTTTTAGTCATATCATATCATATGAACAGTCAAACCATCTCACCAAACTTCAATCTCTATTACTTTTATACACCAAATAACGCCATCAATCACGCTATAACACCTCCACATTTCACATTTCTTAGTGAAACTTCAACTTTTAAATTGCTATTCCATCTTCAAAGATTCATTGAATAACAACTATATAATGATTGATAGATCAATTAATTATATAACAATTGATTTTTTCAAATTTTTGTACCAAGAGACAGATTTATTTAATAAAAGTACTAATTCAACAGTGGGTAATCATAATCCATGATAAATGGTTGGCAAGTAATTCTCTAGAATAGAAACATGGCATGCAAGTTTGCGTTTAGTTGAAGGAAAAGTGAATTGGGTACATGTTTAATTAGCTTCATTATTCTAAAATACTCAAGAAAATGAGAAATGTATTATTACTGTAAGCTAATTGGAATACATCTCCAATTGCATTTGACCCGTTTCACCCAGTCAATACTCTTGCCTGCCTTTTCACAAGTTCATATATAAGGTCCAAGGAAAGTGAAACCAAGTATTCTTTTTATGTTTTTTTTCTCTGTTTGCCTTGAGATTAGCTACAACACTATGTTGCCATTACTATCTTTCTTCTTACTCCAACTTATTTCACTCGTGAATTCTCTAAATGATGAAGGTCTTGCTCTTCTATCCTTCAAACAATCTGTAGACAGCTCTATTATTGGTCATTTTGATAACTGGAATTCATCAGATATTAACCCATGTTCTTGGCATGGAATTCAATGCAAACAGGAAAGAGTCATTTCTTTGAGTGTTCCAAATCAGAGACTTTCTGGTATTCTGCATCTTGATACAGGGAAACTCGTTGCTCTTCGTCGTGTTAATCTCAGGAATAATCATTTCTCTGGAAGATTGCCAATTGAACTCTTTAGCTCGAGAGGATTAACAAACTTAGTCCTGTCAGGAAATTCATTTTCTGGTTCAGTTCCTGATGAGATAGGCGACCTCAAGGACCTCAGGATCCTGGATCTTTCCCAGAATTACTTCGACGGTTCAATCTCTTCATCTCTTCTTCAGTGCAAGAAACTGAGGCAGCTTTTCCTCAGTGGAAACAATTTCACGGGTTCTTTGCCAGATGATTTTGGAACCAATTTGGCAATGCTTCAGCAGTTGAATCTTTCTTTCAACAGCTTAACCGGTTCTATACCTAGCGATCTAGGCAAGTTGTCGAGCTTACAAGGAGTACTTGACCTATCTCACAATCTTTTCGATGGTGTTATTCCGGCAAGCTTAGGAGATCTTCCTAAAAAGGTTTATATCAATCTCTCTTACAACAATCTTAGCGGTCCAATACCACAAAATGATGTTCTACTGAATGTAGGACCAACTGCTTTTGCTGGCAACACTCTCCTTTGTGGACTTCCATTGAAAACTCCATGCCCTCCTAATCCAAAGCCTTTGCCATATGAACCAGATCACTCATCCCCAGGGGGCAGCTCTCGCAGGAGTCGCTGTTTTGTGATAGGAATTGTTGTTAGTACAGTGTTGGGAACTGCCTTTTTTGGTGCCCTCTTCTCTTACTGGTATAGGAGAGAGTATGTTTATAAAGGAAGCCGTGGCATTGAGGGCAGTAATATTGAAGAGAAATCTGTCATTAGAAGGGAGATGTTCTGCTTCAGGACAGATGACTTGGAGTCTCTGTCAGAAAATATGGAGCAGTACATTTTCACGCCATTAGACCCGCAGGTTAAGTTCGATCTCGAACAACTTCTGAAAGCTTCTGCTTTCCTTCTGGGGAAGAGCAGAATGGGAATCATCTATAAAGTTGTTATCGAAAAGGGACCGACTGTTGCTGTAAGAAGACTTGAAGATGGTGGATCTCAAAGATACAGAGAATTTCAGACTGAAGTTGAAGCAATTGGTAAGATTAGGCACCCAAACATTGTCAGTCTTCTGGCATATTGCTGGTGCATTAATGAGAAGCTGCTCATCTATGATTATATTCCCAACGGTGATCTGGCTGCTGCAATTCATGGTCAGTTTCCAAATATTAAGCACTATCTTTATATGTTTTTCTTGCTTGGTAAATCAAGGCCTTGTTATTTTTTAAATCTGAACAGGAAAAACAGGAATGATATATTTCAAACCTCTTTCTTGGTCTGTTCGTCTTCAAATCATCAAAGGAGTAGCTAAGGGGTTAGCTTTTCTACATGAACTCAGCCCCAAGAGGTATGTCCATGGAAATCTAAAGCCTAGCAATATTCTGCTCGGAGAGAACATGGAACCACGCATCTCCGATTTTGGACTTAGCCGTCTAACTTACACAACTGAAGAATCGTTTTCAGTTCAATTGGAACAAATGACAGGCGGTACACCACAACAAGGGTCTCCATATGTGTGTACACCGACAAGTTCGAGTGCAGTTATGTCTTACTATGAAGCACCTGAGGTGTCGAGGGCCTCAAAGCCGTCACAGAAATGGGATGTTTATTCGTTTGGAGCGATTGTACTGGAAATGATTTCTGGAAAGTCCCCTGTCATGCAGGCAGGGTCATCAGAGATGGGACTTGTTCAGTGGATTCAGCTGAGCACTGAAGTCAAGCCATTGTCTGATGTGTTAGACCCCTTCTTGGTTTATGATTTGGACAAGAAAGAAGAGATGGCTGCAGTACTTAAGATAGCACTATCCTGTGTTCATATCAGCCCTGATAAGAGACCTTCTATGAGGAATGTTACTGATTCTCTGGAAAGACTAGACTCATCTGCTTGAGGAAGAAAATCATTGCGTATGCATTCTTCGGAAAAAAAAACATATGATTTTCCTAAATTTCTTCTGCTACAGAGTGAAACGGGTTCTCTTTTCTTATCTGTCCCCAGCTAATTTGCAATTTATGTTTGCCCTGTAGGAAGATTTCTATGTTAAGAAGGGCTTTTTGCCACTCTCTGCCATGTACATTAAATTCCTAGCTGCAGTTCATATTATTCTACATAAATGCTCAAAACAGTTCATTTCTTATTACTTCTAAAAGAACAGAAAGTATATTATGGTGGTCACCCTGATAATTGAAGATAAAGCATAATCATGCAAATTTTTTTACAGAAAAAATCTGTTCCTTCAAAAAGGAAAGCACTAGTTAATGAGTCGTCAAGTCAATATGGAAAAAGCATGGTTATAGAACCAAAACTAATATCAAATAAATCTCAAAGAAAGTTTCTTTTTATCCAAAAGAATAATAATAACAATGATGAAGAGTCAAGCTAACTCCCCTTTTATCAAAAGAAGCAACTAAAACCATGTCAAAGATAAAGGTACAATCCTAATAATGACAGTGACCATTAATGGTGTAGGTAAATGAGGTAAGCATATGCAGATCCCATTATTAAGTGTTCTTGGTCCTTGTTCAAGAAATAATTACAGAAATCAATCTTTCCTATTTGAACAGAATTATATTTCTGGAAAGAATGAAATGATACTTGGGTGTAAATTCTGAATAACGGAAATAATGGAAATAAATACAGCACAATATAATGGGTTAAAAACCTTTTCAGCATTGATGGTCCAGTACCAGCGACAATCACCATCAAATTTCCAAAAATTAACAAAAAGCACATTTTTTTATAAGAACAGTGAAAACAAAGAAGTAAAACTGATTCCCAATTCATCAATATAAAGTCTTTTCAATGGAATTTAGATGTCCACAGTTCATGATAAGCTTTGACCAAAGAAAGTAGCTCTGCTTTATAGTGGCATTAATTTATTTCGAGAAGCTCAGCTTGCGATAAGATGATGTTCCCATGACATGAGTATGACATAAAGGTAAACAATAATGATTTTCTAAGGAATCAATTAGTCAACCTCACTTTTGCCTTGTTACTGAAGATAAAAAAATCACCCAAATATCAGAACGGATTACTATAAGATAATTCCACTTCACAACCAACCTTCTATATTATTCAGAATTATCAAAAATATCGTTGTGCTTTGTGAATTACTGGTTATTGACTCTCAGTTTTTCAGATTCTGTTAACATTATGTGACAAAAAAATATCTCTTATACTCTTTGGCATTTGAATTTCCAAGAAATACTTTAGGTGTTCCAAATTTTTAGTATTGAACTGACTTTATAAGAAGAATTTTAAAGATAAAATTTTCGGTGTCACTCATTATAACGACAATATCATCTATATATACAACAATTAGAATAATGTCAAATGCAAACTACTTATAGAAAACAGTATGGTCAGATTTATACTCTTATTCTAACCTCTTTACCTACCGCCTGACTGAATTTTTCAAACCAAATTTGAGAAGTTTGTTTTAATCTATACAATAATTTTTTATGACAATGGACTTTCTTAGACTCTCCCTAAGTAACAAATTTAGGTGGTTGCTCTATATAAACCTTCTTTTGAAGATCTCTATTCAAAAAAAAAATTAATATCAAGTTCATAATGACCAATCATATAGAATTTCTAGAGAAATAAATAATTGAACTAAAGTCAATTTTGTCATATGAGAGAAAGTATCATTTTGACACCTTTATAACCATCACTTTATATGTTCATTACGTGAGTTAATGCAATTATAGTCGATATGTGCCAAAAAAAACTTTCTTAATTTAATTTAATGACCATAATATTATTAGCATTTAATTAATTATTTTTATTTTTAAAAAAATTTTGGCAACATAATGGCTATAAATTAACTACCTCACTTGCAATTCTAATAATCAACAGCTCATTTTTAGGCACAACAATACACATATAATACAAAATATTTTTCATTCAACTACAAATCAATATTTTCATTCTTTACACATAATAATTCATAAATATTTTTTATCAAAATATATACATAGTTTCATTCCTACAACTTCATATATATATATATATATATATATATATATATATATGGAGTTGTAGGAATGAAACTATGTATATATTTATATACATGTCATTCTTAATACTAACTTACTATTATTTAATTTTCCGTCAGCTTCCAAAATTTGTATGTTTGTTCTTACCTTTTCCGCTACTATCTGCACGCAGTAAAATAACTACATGCTGAGTACTAATATGTCAAGTGGTGATTACTAATATAAAAATTTTCATTAACTTATGTTTTCATATATATATATATATATATATATATATATACCACACTATTTAAATTTTCTCTTTAATATATTTTTTTATCAATACTTTATTATTTTTTACCTTTAATTCACTAATTAATATCTTCATTAAATTTACCAATTTTCTCAATTAAATTTTTTTTTCCAATTTAATCCTGAACTTTTATTTTCTTTCAATCTAGTTTATTTTTCACCTTACCACTTTAATTAACTTTTTTTTTTCAATCTTCTATTTAATTAACTATAAATTTCACTTTAGTTCCTAAATTTTCATTTATTTACAATCATGTCACTACTTTACATTTATTTACACTTTTGTCACTAACTATTTTATTTTCATTCATTTTCCTTTTAACTACATAATTTAACATTTTTATTTCACTTATTTTTCATTAATCAATTTTACTATTTTTGTCACATTTATCATTATTATTATTATACCATTTTTATCACTTTTATCATATTTATCATATTTATAATATTTTTCACATTTATTATTTTTCTCACATTTTTCACTTATTTTATTTTTACCATATTTCTACTACTTTTATTCACATTTGCCCCTAATTTCAATTCGATAGAAAATTTTGAGACCAGATACATGGGACGTGGACCCCAAAAGTCTACTATATTGAAAAGTAACCCCAAAGGACCACCCGAGCACTATACTGGTACACTGATCACTGATTATTGAATCACTATTATTGAAATATACCGTCATTAACCTACATAAGCGAGTCGCCATGACCCGCTCCGCGGTAATGGTATCCCAATGACTAGCCAATTATATTTGTACTAGATTTAACCATCAGATAAATAACTAAGTGCAATATCTTATTTCTTTAATTCAACTTCCATTAAATTCATAAATTCTATTATTTTTAAATTATTAATTACTTAACATTTTATTCCTTCATAAAATTTTTATCTCTACCATAAATCTTCACACTTTCCATTCTAATATATCAATATTTCATCATTAATAATCAATTAAATTATTAAGCTCACTAAGCACACTTTATTCATTATTTTTCATTTCATGCATAAAATAATTAATAATTAGAAAAATATTCAATACATATTATAAAAACTCTCAATAAATTTGTATACATTCAATATCATATTATATTACATTTTATGACTAAATTTTTATTTAATTAGCAAAGAAAATAATAAAATTCTCTTCTTCATATTTCGGCCTAAACTAGATTTTCATCATTAAAATTTTTTCTTTCACCTTCTAATTATTCATTTCACTAATTTATACATTTATTATTCAATATGTATCATAATATTACACTAAAATGTAATTATACCTTAATATATATTTTTCACATAATAGGGTCATATTTTTCAATTTTCACTAATTAATTTTTTTAATTGAAATTAACCATTATAATTCACTTTTTATAATCTATTAATCATGTTTTAAGTATCAATTATCAATTACATGCAAAACACACAAAATTCATAATTTTCATAACCCTAAATCATGCTTAATTAATGGAAATAAGTATATTTTGAAATCACTAACCTTATTTTTTTTATTTGGCCTTCCTAAGCTTCCTTTTTTTAGCCTTTTACTTGGAAGCACTTTCACTTCCCTTTGAACCTACCATGGCAAAAAATTGTATATCATTAATCCACTATTATTTTGTTTTCTTAACTCAATCTAACTTCATAATTATTATCTACATATCTTACACTACCTATTTGAACCATTAAACCAATTTAAAACTATTAATTTCACTTACCTCAAATTTGTATCTAAACTTGTCTCCTTTGATTTTCTTCCACTCTAGTCCTCCAAATGAAAATTAAAGGCATTTACTAGCTACTAAAGATGCTGAAATTATATTAGGGTGATTGATTTTTATGTAAAAATTGGAGAAAATGGAAAAATTTTGGAGAAGAAAAATGGAGAGCATGGTTCTGCCAAGAGGGAGGAGAGGAAGAAGATGATGGAGCAGAATTCTATCTAGAAAATTTTGATAATTAGGCCTATTTATAGTGGCTTAAGATGGGTCGGCTTTAGCCAAACAAAACCTCACTCATTTAGGACCAATTAAGCACTATAAATTATTTATCACTTCTCAAACTCAATTTCACCTAAATTTAATTTCATAATTCATAAAATATTTTTATATGTCTACACAATTTTTTTTAACTCAATTACAATATATTTTCTGTCTGGCTCACTCAAATCTTACTGATAAATCAAATTTTGGTGCTACCATAAAATTCATTTTTTACTGTCAAATAATCTTAAATATTATTTAGAATCTATACATATTTTAAAATAAATTTTTAGATATCATTTGTTATTTTTTCTAACCTGATCAAAGTACAGTCAACCAATTATTTAATTAAATCGAGCTTTTTTTTTAATTTTGACTTTTGAGGGCTTATTTAACTTTATTTTCACTTCAAATTTTATTCTCGGACTAGTCATAACATATATTTTTCGATAATCAAATAAAATATTTTTCACTTACGGGTGTATTTTTGACTCACACGTATGCTGATCAATTTCGGAAACTATAATTTACGACTAACCCAGTATTTAGGTCATTACAATCATAAAAGTCCACTCCATATATTTGGACATAGCCTTTGGCCACCATATGAGACAAGTCACTGATTCATTAGAATTAAATTAGATTGCAAAAATTCATTTGCATCCAACTACTTCTTTGTCATAAGGTAAATCAACTAGATCTTAGCCAAAGTATTCATTTCCTTAAACATCACATCACACCACCCAAAATGAGATAAGATTTGGTGAACATACTTGAGTATCAAAGTCATAGTCATTTAGATACCCATAAAACTTTTGCAATAACCGCTTATAAATTTCAATATACTCAAATTTAATATTACCTCCTTCATAATCTAATTTAGAATTATTAATTAATATCCCAGTGCAATGAAAAACCACATTTATAATTTCAGCTATTGTTAACAATATGTCAGTAACAAACAATACAATAATGCAAATGTGATTAGATATAAGTACTAATACTCTCAATTAAACACAAAAAAGAAAAAAAAAACTTAACCTTGTGGACCACAACAAAATCAAATTTCCACAATGTATTTGAAGATCCACTAAAAAACCTATAGTTTAAGCCTAAATAGCCAAAATATCACAACAAATGGCATGAAAATTGTTAGATAAATAGAAGTTGCAAACAAAATCTCTAACCTTTTCCATATTTATAATTAGCTCCAAAGTCAATTGCTTACGTGAATACATCAACGAATCAATTTCTATATAAAATATGATTTTGAAATTAACATCTGCTACTTCTCGACAATGACCAGAATCCAACTATCCTCTCGATTGATGGTGAAGTTTGTTATCTTGAGCAAACTATGAATATGAATGAAACTTCTAGCAAATTGTAACAGGTAAATGAGCCTCTTTTATTTTGTGAGTTTTAGAGTTTTGGAGGAGGGAAGTAAGAAGAAATTGGTAAAGTAAAAGGAGTCTCTTTCAATTTCAATTTTTACATCATGTAAAAAAAATTTTTTTTTTTTAATTTACAAGTTTCATTCTAATATTCCTTCATTGAGTCAACTCAACCCGTCAGTCCACTTAGGGAGTATTTGAGATTGCTGTTGAGTGTTCAAAAAAATAGATTTAAATTTTTTTTATTTAATTGACTGATTTTTTAAATTTTTATAAACTGTTTTTTTCAAACATGTTTATGAAAAAAACATATATTTATATGCTTCTCTCCAAAAGTAGTTTTTAAAATTCAAAAAAATTAAAAATAAAAATATTTTTAAAAATATTTTTTTCAAATTCAATTCTTAGAATTCATAGTTCATTAAAAAAATGAGGCCACATGTATCTAGATTTTTACAAATGGGGGCAAGTGGTACTAAAAAGCTATGTTTAGGGGGTATAGAGGGCAAATTGACCAAAAGGCCACACTACAATCTATATATTATTCCTTTTTTAATATGTAACACATTCCACTATCATTTCGATATGGATTTTTTTATTTTTTTTTAATTCCCTCTACCTCTTTTAATTTTATTTATTGAAATAAAACGCTTTTATGCAATTTTTTTAATAAAAATTCCAGTTACATGAATTATACAACAAGAATTTTTTTAAACTATAAATCTATAATTTTTTTTTGATGGAGTTCGGAAAAAAACCTTGCAATGAGATACATATATATTAAAGCTTAGTTTAATGGTATGATTGAGATCCTGCATTTTAAATATTTGATTAAAAAAGTTTTTTTCGGCTTTCTACTTTTGACAAGCTAAGTTTTTATTTTCTTTTCTGCACATCTCGACTGGGTATGTATATTTTTAAATTTTCAGAGTTTTTAATTTATAAATTTATAATGATAATATGAATGCTTTAGAACCATCTCAACATATATTTTCAGATATTGTTATACAATTACAATCCGTCTTTGCTCAATAGATACAAAACACCTATACTTTAGCACCTAGTGCAAGGGCTCCAAGCACCAGTTTGACTCGAAGGGTAATAACTAATCCTTTTATTATACGCTGCTTATGAGCAAACATTTAAACCTAATAGGAGCCCCTTTTACTAATTACATGCAACTCATGCATTATGAATCAATATATTTTAGTGGTTGGAGATGCAATAAGCGAAATAAAAGGCAAATATCTCTATTTACTTTTCTCAATTAATTTTATTATTTATTAAGAAAATTATAGTTTAATAATCATCTCTATATATGGTTTTAGGATATATTATTGATTAATAGATATTTTAATTACAGCTTTCAAAAAAATTTTAATTTCAAGGAATCCAATTACATTTCCATTTTTGAGAAATTATGTCAAAGATGAGCAAATAATGAAATAATCTCCTCTGTCATTAATATATATATATATATATACACACAATAATTAATTATATTTCTGCGCCTTCCGCGCGGGTGAAAAAATAAACTAATTAATTTTAAGATAAATATTATGATTTTAAATAAAATTTAAAATAGTTAATAAGAAATAAATGTAAATATTAAAATTCTTACATAATGTTTTCTAATATATTAAATATTATATTGGAAATTTTGAAATTAATTTAAAAATATAAATATTTGAGGTTGAATGAATTAATTGGATACAAAGAATCGATGTAAAGAGAATGGGAAAAAAAATACAATTGGACTCTATAATGGAAAATCGTCAGCCATGAAATTTTTTGGTAAATTGCAGTTATGAGCTATGAATTTTGATATTTAACATTTGAATCTTTATATTTTAATTTGTAATGGAAAAATATGTGAATTTAGTATAAATGTAATGTTATAATATCTCATAATATTATTATTTGAATTTGATATGAATTTTTTTCTCATATTAATATGTCAACTATTTTTTAATTTTCTCTCTTAAATTTAGTCAATTAACCAACATTTAAAAGTAAATAAATTTTTATTTTCTCTTAATAAATAAATTATTTTAACATTCTATATCAAATTAGAGAGTTGAAAAATATTTAAAAAATAATTTTTTTATTTTAAATAACCCAAGAAATAGATATGTGAAATTAATTTATAAAAATATTATCCTTTTTTATTTTTTTATTTTATTTTTCTTAATACTAGTTTTTTTTCTTTTGGTAAATTATATTGAAATTTATAATTTGGCCTTTCTTAATAGGTGGAAAGAGAAAAAAGAGAGGAGAAAGAATTTTAAAAAAATATTGACATGTCAATACATGATAGAAAAAATTACCATATGATATTCATTAATAACCAAATGAGATTTTAATGTTAGTAATTATGTTACATTTATTTTTTTTGTTATAAATTTAAAGGTTAAAATATTACAAATATCAAAATTTAAGGGTCATGGATGAATTTATCCGAAAATTTCCACACACTTGAAAATGAAATGCTACTAAAATTGAAAATTTTAACATATATTTCCCACCATACTTTCTACAACAGTATGGAGATGGCTAGCACAATATAAAGTTCCTTGAGAGGATTAAGGACAATAAGGGTTTTCTGCTTTGATCGTCACACTACCGTTGAAATTAAGAAAAAAGAAATAAAAAAATAAATCATGTTATACACTGAGTAGCACAAATATTCTCTAAACAATGCCAATATAATTGAATCCAAAAACAATTTTGACTACAAATGTTAAAGAAAAAAAAAGAATTGAAAATATAATAATAATAATATTAATTTTATTTCACCCCTACTTCATATTATCAAAAATTTCCAAATTAATAATATTAGCTAACAAAATAATATTATTAGTTGAATTAATATTTATAAGGTAAGAGGAAATTGTATCAAATCAATATTATCTGGAAAATGATTTTTAATTTTTTTGGGTGCCATTTTCTATTAGTTTCACCTATTTAATTTATTAATTAATCGTAGATTTGATATAAGCTTCATATCCTACATATATTTTTAATTTGCTAAGGTAAAAAGGCTTAGAATTTGATGTCCATTCAAATAATTTCATCTTATGAATTATTTTCAATTTTTTTTTTATTGATATATGAAATTTATCTTTGAAGATAATAATATATTATTTTTATAAGAAATCAGCCGTTAATTTACTTATTAAAAATAAAAATAAAAATAAAAAATATATCGTTTCCTGTTCGCATAAAATGTTACATCTATTATTTTTCATTTCTACTTTATATTATATATATGATATAAGTAATATTGACTATACTAACTTTTTTTTTTAAAAGAAAGTGCTAAATATTTTTTTTATTATCTTTTGCATGTATATCATTGTTTAAAAAATGAGGAAAGTAATATAAAAAATAATATAAAAAAGAATAATAAAAAAAGAATATATAAAAGTATTTAGTATTTTTATATTTTTAATTGATTGAAATTAATGTGAGTTTTTTTTTAAATTCTTCTTTTAATAACTAATATTTAAAAACCAAAAATAATATTTAATTAGTGTTAATAGTGGATTGCAACCACAAACAAAAAGATCCAGCATTTGGCCTTGAAAACCGCCAGACTGTACTTTTAAACTAGGCACAAGGCAGTTAGCAAACATCCCCACTCCCTCAATAACCACTCTCTGTCAATATGATCTGAAAATTTATCCTCTGAAAGCCCCACAAGGACTCCCCTTTCTTCGTTCTCAATTCTTTCAAGGTAATCAATCAAGCTGTTTCCTTTTTTTCTACATTCTTATTCTTTTTTTCAAAAATTGAATTATCTTTTTTGGCCTTTTGTTTCTTTCCTTTCATTCTCTCTCTTTTCTGTTTTTTTTTTTTATAATTTTTATAATTTTCTTTTCATGTGGCTAAGCTTTTGTTTTTATTTGTGCTTGGTGAGCGTTGCGCATAGGAAGCTTCCTATGCCATTTTGCTATTTTCTTGGCTATAATTGATTAGTTCCGCAAAAGATTGAAAATACCCTTTTGCATTGTTGTGTGGTTCAATCTTTGGCTGATTCAATGCCTTGGTGGGATTCGGGATTTTTTTCTTGGTTTAAGAATTTCAGTGGCATCTTTCAGGTTAGAGGGATTTTGTTGTTTTTCTTTTCTCTTTCACTTGTTTGAAGCTCGTTCTTTTTCCCTCTTCGGTTCTTAGTTTAGTAGCTTTTAAGTTGAACAGGGGATTGTTTTGTATCATGCGCGGTAGTTGGTTCTTTTAGATTTTGTAGGCATTGTCCTTGTTGTACCAGAAATGTTACTAGTGACTCCCTTCTTCACTAATCAGAAAAAATAATAGGACTATGATGGATTTGTAGATATTTGTACTTTTAATATTCTGAATACTCAATGGATTTAAGCCGGGAATTTGACGTGGGAATATAGTGCTTTCAGGAAAAACAACAAATCTCTAGTACCCAATATCCAATCTATGTTAAAACCTTCAATTAAGGGCCATATTTGACTTTAATTTATTACTAATGCTGAAATTTCTTAAGCTATGGTAAATATAATTATTTGCTGTGGATACTATTATTAACAACTGATTATGTTACCTGTTCAGTAACTTGATTAATTGCTATACTAGAAAATTTTCTCTTTAATGTATTTCTTATTGAATGCTTAATGGTACTAGAACAACTTTATATAAGGATAGTTCTTTTAGATATTTTGCAGAATGATCTCTTATCTTCTGTCTTTTCTGCTGTGAAATATATTATTTCGTGCAAGAATGAAAAATTTCAAGTTCTATTAATGAAATGCAAAATTTTAGGAACTTAACTGCTTACTGATCATAAAATACACCAACATGATTGCTTCACTATTTAATTATGTATTTGCTTGAATATGTCACTTGGATTGGTACTGATCTGCAATTTAATGTTTGCAGGCTGTGGCCAATTTTCCTCAATCTGTTATTTATATAAGAATTGTTTACATCTGGCATTAGTTTCCTTTCCTAGCTACCTGTTGCTGGCTATGTTGGTCCTTTCCATTATATAACAATGTAAAGATCTAAACTCGCCTTCTTTTTATTTGTGGTGTACCTGTTTGCCAGGTCATCAGATGTTAAATGGCTTTATCTTAGACAATCCTCCAACATCAATTGTTCTTTATCCAACAAAATAAAGTCTAAACAATACCTTGTGACTCGTGACTCGTGACTCGTGTAGTTTAGCTGAATGCCTCATGGGTAAGTTTAAACTTTGACTCACTAATTCTGGTGCACTGCATTATGTTATGTTTTCCGGATTGTGCCTCTGACAATCAAATTTTATGCAACTAGTTAAAGGAAGTCGCAGCCCTGGAACTTGTGACAAAGAGCTGTCTATCAGACTCTATCTCTTGGATTTTGCTGGAAATTCTAACTTAAGTTTTATTGATTAAATTCTGCCTCTTAAATAGAGGTTTCACCCCAAGAGTACTATTATTAAAGTAGGAATTCTTTTCTTACTACAAAATTAAATATTTTTCTAACTAGGAAACTAAATATTACTTCTAAGTAGGAAATATAGGAATCCTACCACAAATAAAATACTGTCCAAACCAAACCCTTAACCTTAGAAACTAGAATCATAACACATTAATGTGCAACTTGCAAGTACTTGGAGATGCTTTTGCATGCAAAGGGAGTTATTTCAAAGTAGTGAAGTGACATTTCTGTGCTTCTGTGGCTTTTAGCTGTGGATTATTCTCCAAGCTTCGGCCCTTCCCAACATCTGGTCAAACATCAGTTCCTGCTAACAGTACGCAGTGTTCACTCACTGTTTTTGAGTGTTGGTAGATCTTCATGTTGCAGGGCAGATTGCTTCACACTTTTGAAGTGTTTGAATTTTCCTTGTAATGGACATAGCATTTTTTATTACTTTATGCAAAGTATTCTCTCCATCCCACAAAGATAGACTTCTGTCCCAAATTTTAGGCCCTATTTAGTGTGTCTTATAATTAACAAATATGAATTATCATTTCTTAATTTTCCAATATGCCCCTAATTAAGTAAGGGTTGTATTAGGAAAAATGTATAGGTCCAACCATATTAATTGAATTTTCTAAATTATGTGAAAATAAAAGTAAGCCTATATCCGTGGGCAGAAGAAGTATTAATTTTGCATTTAGAGGTTCAAAAGGCCCTGAAGCAATCATGCTAGCAATTTTAGGATTCATTGTCCTCCTTATGAAAGAAGAAATTGTTTTGAGGAGAAACAATTAAACAAATGTGAAAAACCATTAATAAAATAGCCCTCTCTGGTCATGCTTTTTGTCATGTAGCAAAACTTCTGGAAATGTACCAAATTCAGAAGACCTTAAGAATACTGAATTATATCCTAATGAACTTGGTAGCATTGCCAAAAAGAATAATTTTGTCCTTGCAAGCTGCTTGTAAGTAATGGTTAGTAACAATTCTAGCATTACACCTTAAGCAAATAAAAAAAGGTTCATTGCACTTGCAACATTTTTCCTAGCCTTTCACTTTCTTGGATGGTGAAAACCTTTGAAAATTATTTAATGCTAGGCCTGCATACACTTTAGACAGATCCATTGTTCTCCTTAATTGATAAACATTAATATTCATTTCAAAAGAGCAATAGAAAACAGGCAGTGATGATTCATGCAACTCTGAAACGCATAACATGTAAACCAAGTAATAGTGCTTTATTTGGTCATTGCATAAATGATTGATGGTAGGTTTGATTCTATTCAAAACAATAAACCAAACAAAAAATTTAGAGTGCTGGGAGGAAGGTTGACTTTTCAAATATGGTTAGTTAGAAAACCAACTAGGATTACGACTTTTAACAAGTTATGAAAGGCAAGGTCCCTAAACATGTTTGTAAATGGACAGAAATATGGAGAAGATTTGTTGTGTCTATTCAGTACAAAGTGTAGGAATTTATACAAGTTACATAAACTATAAAAAAGTAAAAGAAATACTCAAATCCCTAATAATCAGCTCCCTATAAATTAGCTCCCTAAGATTATGGTATTAGGAATGGCAATGGGGTGGGTTCGGTACAAAGTTCTCCATCCTTGTCCCCGAACCCGCCCTGTTTTCCTCTAGACAAAAATTATGGATCCCCATCCCTACATGACATGGGGACGGGGATCCGACCCCAACTTGATTCCCGATTTTCATTAAAAAATTTTATTTTATTTTAATATTAAAAATATTTTTATTTTAATTAATTAGTTAATTATTTAAATTATTTTTTTTTACTTTAAATGAATGTTATATTTTTATTTTATTATTTTCAAAAAATATTAATTATGTTAAAATATATATATATATATATATCGGGGCGGGGATCGGACTGAGGGATATACATACGGTCCTTGCCCCATCTCCTTACAAAAAATTTTGGGGTCGGGGTGGAGCATAAAAATAATGAAAAAATCTGCCCCGCATAGCGCAAGCGGGTCTAATTGCCATCTCTATATGGTATACAAAATAGGCAACTATACAACTACACAAGTTCAATCCTTTTTTGTCCAATTCCTCAGGAAAGGGACAAGAATTTAGGAATTTCTTAATAATAAGGAAACCAGATTAGATTTTTGTTGCTAGAACTGCACAATTGCTCACTGAATTTGCTCCATTTCCAATTGGTCATTAAAGATCAATTTGTTATAGTTGTCACTCAAACTTTTTTTTCCGTACAATTTGTTTATTTTGTCAAATTGGCAAACATTCTGTTAAATTTCTTTTTTGGAAATCCAACATTTTAGTCAAGTTAGGACAGATCCATTCTGTTTGAGTGGCTACTCCACAAATGAGGTTGGGAATTTGATGCCTCTATCCTCTGTTTTATTCCCTTATTTCTCGGTCGCCATGCTGGAACTCTAGTGAAATAGTCCACATAGATGTTTGCAATTTCTGCAATGATGACCAAACTGCAGGGGAAATAGAATTACAAATGAATTTGAAATCAAGCCAAAGTTTGATTGGTGAATGGTGCAATTAGCCTTTCCCCTTTTGCTTCCAAAATTTTTTTGATTCAAATATGCGCTTTATGCCATTGTTTTAATCTTCCTTGTTCATCTCTATATTTTTATCCAAAAATACCATTATCTTGAGATGAACCATAAGGAAATGAAGGAAGTTTACAGGTTGTGTGAATAGCACATGTATGTAACAGTTTGAATTTTCTTTGGTAATTCTTTAAGCTATTGATGCTTGCTTTGGCGAAAAGGTGAAGGCATTTGGTGACAATAATTCATTTATTAATTATTTAGTTGATCACCTATCAGCCTATCGCATACACTACCATTCAGAGCAGTAGATAAGCTACATGGTGGAGCCAGTTTAGGGTGTTACTTTCAGCCAGCAGCCTGGTATGCTGTGAACTATATCTAGTTTTGGGGGGCAAGGTGGTGCTAGCAACTAATATGCGTGAAGGAAGTCTGATAACCTGCAGTAAGATGCTTATAGAACTATGATGAAACTTAGTTCGACATGCTGTTGTGATGACAAATGAATTCGTTATGCTGATACATGATTTAATTTTCTTTATGAACATAATTTATAAATTTCTAATGACCGACCAAGAAACATAAAATCTCTTGCTGGTGTTGCAATAGCCAACTCTTAGATCCTCTAACACTGGCTTTGGATTGTGTTTGAAAATCTTATCTTCAGCCTTTGGATATGCCTCATGATAAGTCTGGTATTATGGTGCAGTGTGAGAAAAAGGAAAAAGGAAAAAATTGTTCTTTCTGAGATTTTCATGAGTTTGATGTTTCAAGGTGCAAAACTTAGGGAAATGAAGTATATTGGCATTGTTAAATTGAATGAAATTATTCAAAACTATTTTTCTAGAAGTATGCTATAGATAGTTCTTTCACAAACTGAAAAATCTTGATGGTGTCTTGAAGTACTGTTTTATGGCTTCTAATAAGCAATACTGCTGCTTGGGGAACTATATTTTGCAGATTGACAAACAGTGCCCATGGTCAAAGTTGTGAATGGATCATGCAGTAGTGCCATTTCAGAATTGGGCACTGCTTAGTGAAATGTGAACCAAGCATGTATGGCACATATCAAATAAAAGTGAATGATGTTTTCATTAATATTTCATGGTGATTTAGAATTTTGATTTTGTATTAGTTAATGCAATGCACATCTTTCCTTAGTTTTCCTTTTCAGAATTTCATTCAACCTTGCTAAAAGTGAATACAACCAAAGGTTCTATAGGAATTCTTTTGTGAGATTAGATTTACTGAATTTGTGGGTTGTTCATTAGTTTTCCCTGAATATTGATTTGTTTGGATCATCTAGGATGGTTCAACTAAGAGGCTGGAGATTACTACAAATACTTGCCAATCATTTTCATCTCTTGATTTTCCACTGATAGAACACATGAACAAAGAGGTATAATTTTACTGTTATGATTTTTGTTTGAAGAGTTTGGTTGACTCTTTAGGCTTAAAATTTGATTGGATGTTGAATATTTGTTGGCAAGGCTACTAGCTTTCAATTTTTTTGTTCTAGTTTGAAAAGAAGCACTGGACGTGAGTTTCCTAGATTTGTACAATCATTGGACTTTTGAAGTTGAAGCAAAACTTCCTATCATCCTTGTAACTTTCCAAACAAAAAGCAGTATTTATAATTAGACATTTTTTGTTGTTTATTCTCCTCATGTCCTTTTCTTTTCCTAACCAAGAAAAAGAAAAAAGAATTCAGTCAAATTTTCAACTGTGGCAATTTCTTTTATTTGTATCAATGATACACATCCACTTCAACATTCGAATCAATGGTGGCCAATTCTAAGGAATGTGGCGATTAATCAGCAAAAATACTCAACTTTGAAATTGCATGAATGCCTCTCCCTTAATCACTTAAACCCTTCTTTAGGAGATTTTTCTCTTAATCAGAACCAATTCTCTCCATGGTCCATTTCTATCTTCTTTTGCACTGCTTGTGCTTGGTCGTATCATTTGACCAACTCTGCCCCTCTCTCTCTCTCTTCCCACACAACTCTATCTGCATAAATTGTTTCCAAATTGCTCTTTAGATGTGCACTAGGATATACCCTTAAGGTTTCCCAAGATTGGTCATAACTGATAAAATTGTCAAAGTTGGTTCATTTATTTATATAAATAATAAACTGCATAAGATGCAAATAAAGTTTTGAATTTTTTTTGCAAAAAACTTTATTTTTATATTTACTTTTGTTTTCCTTTAGGGAGAGAGGGATAATTCATTGGGAATTATCATGCAATTATTTACTATGGTCAACTAAAACTACTACAGAAATTAAAGCATTATAATGTTAATTTTTAAAATTTTTTATTTTTAATTTTATTATAAATATCAACTTCTAGTCCCTAGTAAAATAGGAGTAACTTTTATGGTTTCGTACCATCTTCGGCTTAGTAGTGTTATGATGACATGACAAAGGCACAATGGTCCTTAGTTGTTTTTATCAGGCATTCAACTGCCTGCCATGATCATTCATGCTTCACTCATATATAGATTTTCATTATCACTTGGTGACTTACTTGATTTAAAGTGCATTGTTCTACCAAAATTATTTGATTACAATGTCTTGCTGTTCATTTTCCTATGCAAAAATTTGGTTTTCTTGGTTTTCGGTATTTTTTTATGGAATGATGATATACTAGCTTGAGTCGCATATGTATGGGAAACGATGAGTATATAATTTTAAAAACTTTATGCATTTTTGGGGAAGAAATTATTCAATCCAATAATAATATGCATTTTTGTGGAAGAAATTGTTCAATCCATGTGTGGTTTCACATTTCCTTTTACAGACCTAAATTCTTGCTTTTCTTAGAAGGTTATGCTTTTATATCTAAATATTTGAAATTATAGTGTCTATGTGCTAAGCAGTATAAGATGAGGGAGGTCCAGCTTGGTTCACATACTGTAAGGTCTCATGGAGTTACAGTTGCAAGGACACACAAGCATGATTGGTTTATACTTGTGCTTCTTGTGGTGATAGAGGTTGGCTTATATATTGTGCATCCATTTTATCGGTTTGTTGGGAAGGATATGATGTCGGATCTCAAGTATCCGTTGAAAGATAATACAGTGCCTGTTTGGGCTGTCCCAGTAAGTTTCTTGTCATATTGTTCTTCAAATAAAAACACATACTTACAGATTTGCCATGTGAGCAACTATGTTGATGGCTTTCTCCTTTTTGGATAATTAGATGTATGCCATTCTTTTGCCTATGATGATTTTCCTCATTGTGTATTTTCGTAGGAGAGACATTTACGATCTCCATCATGCCATACTAGGTGATACTGTCTTCCGTTGTCAATTTTTTTTAATTATGTCATCCAACCATACAATCAGTTGCAAGAAGAATCATTGCATGTTTAACTAATGCTTTAAATTTGTTTTCATGTACAGGCCTCTTATATTCCATTTTAGTGACAGCTGTCATTACTGATGCAATAAAAAATGCAGTTGGTCGGCCTCGACCTGATTTCTTTTGGCGGTGTTTTCCTGATGGAAAGGATGTATGCTGCTATGAACCTGATGCTATTTAGTTCCTTCAAATTGCAGATGCTAATATCTAGTTGTTTTTCAGGTTTATGACAAATTGGGAAATGTTATATGTCATGGTGATGAAAATGTCATAAAGGAAGGGCATAAGAGTTTTCCGAGTGGGCACACTTCATGTAAGTCTATTTTCACTTTAACTTTATTGAAAAAAAAAAGAGAAAAGAAAAGAAAAGAAAGAGAAGAATAGAGAGGAATGAGCCTCTTGCATTGGTCTGCCCTTATATTATTTGTGACTTTTACTCTACACTGAGAAATCTCTTAATCTGTTATAATGAATAAAGGAATTATCTGCTAGGACAAACCTCAATAAGTTGTTTGAACACGTGATATTTTATGTTATATTTGCTCTTTATTTTTTCCTGTTAATTTTAATGAGGTAATTATTTCCATTGTCAGGGTCTTTTGCTGGTTTGGGTTTTCTATCACTCTACTTGTCTGGGAAAATAAAAGTATTTGACGGCAAAGGCCATGTTGCAAAACTGTGCATTGTATTTTTCCCACTGCTATTTGCTTGTCTTGTTGGCATTTCTCGAGTGGATGACTACTGGCATCATTGGCAGGATGTCTTTGCAGGAGGTCTCTTAGGTGTGTGCCTTGATGTTTTTCTTTTTTGTCACTGAGATTAATGGACTGCACTCTCCAATGAATGATTAACTTCAGTAAACTGAACTTCACTGACTCTTGAAGAGGCATCGTTTGCAGGTCTTACTTTGGCTGCATTTTGTTATTTGCAGTTCTTCCCTCCACCATACCATCCTCAAGGTATGTTTCTCAACAAGATTTATGAGACTCAGTTGTTTCAGCACAAATAGATCCTAGATTGGTATTGTAAAGTGTATCATCGTGTCCTTTCAGTGCTGTATTTGTGAGAATTAAGAAATATGATGGAATGAGGGAACTTATTTTGCTGTTCCCCACTCTTAACCTCCTTTAGGAAAAAGAAGATGCAGTAGATCGAAACAAGATCCATTTGAGAAAAAGAAAATTAAGTAGATTGAAACAATATCCACACATCTTCTGTTGTAAAATTTCTTCAACTAATTTTCTTTTATTACTGCAATGTAAATTTAGTTTCCTCGACTATGTTCATTTTGAATTCTTTTATGGTTGCCATTGGCTCAAAATGGGATGGACTGCCTGCCCCCATATACAAAATACGAAATTCTAATAGATGTGCCCTTTGATTTTAAATGAAAAATACTTCCTTTTTTGCCTAGTTGTTTTCTGAAAGTTCTTATGAAGACTCCCTTTCAATTATATTTTTCAACGAATATGTGACTGTACACCCAATCCCACTTGGAGTTCTAGGAACATGTGATTTTTCACATGCTCGTGTCATCTCCATCTGGAGTATTCTTACATTTTTGTTTATAGGTTGGGGGCCTTACGCTTATTTTCGAGTATTGGAGGAATCACGTGGAAATGCACAAGCAATCAATGGTAACAATCTGCTCAATTCTGAGATAAGTCATTTTGAGAATGAAGATGAAAGTAATGGATTTATGGGACTACACTTGGTTCCTGCCTCAAATCTGCCAAGGGAAGACGTAGAATTCGGAAGGAAGTAGTTTTCTGTAATCTTGCGAAGGCTCACGATTTGTTGTATGAAGAAGCAGAGGGTATATCTTGCTGCCTAACACTGAAAAGTAACTAGTGGGTGGTGGTGAATTTTTCATTTCAATCCAAACATTCTCTAGAACATGTTTTATTCACTATACCTGAAGTTGCCATTGTAATATATCTTGATTTTGATATTTCCATTCTTTTGCCTTAAAAGAATGAGGTTTGAGATTAAAATTAGTGTAGTTGGCCATAAACTGGTGATTATTGCACAAGTCATGGAACAATTGAGTAGAGTGGCAGATGATATAATTGCAAATTAGTTGTAAACTCCTCAGTTGGTGTTGACATTTTAAAAAAAAATTGACTTAATTTTTTAATGGAAATTTTGATTAGGATAATGGAATCTTGAATCAAATAAATAAGAAATTCTCTTCTGGTTCTAACAATAAATTTAGTGTTTGATCGGTTTAGCTTTTACATATAACTTTTGGTAGTCTAACAAATTAAAAGTTGAATGGAGTGTTTGATTAGTTCAGTTTTTAGCGATTGAGGAATGATAAATACATTTTCCTTTTTAAAACACTGCAACATTTATCTTCTAATTAATTGGTGAGAAAAAAAATTATTTTTCCTCATTTTTATATTTTTCTTTTCTTACTAACCAATTTGAATATGAGTGTTGAAAAATGTCTTAAAAAAGAATGTTTTTAACATTTCTTTTAGTAGTCTAACATTCCAAAAGCTGAATTGGGTATTTAGTTAAATAAAAATAAAAGCTATTAGCTTTCAAAATTTATATTATAAGGTAATCTTCTATAAAACGTTGTAATTTTCAGCTTTTTATATAAAAAATTAGCTTTTAGATTTGTAATACTTAAAATATTTTTTATTTGTACTTAGATCATTTTATAATCTTTTTATTGACTAAAAAATAATTTTTTATTTTTGTGTTTAATAGATTTTTTTTACATTTCATGCTGTATGTATTATTAACAAATTTACTCACATTAATAATATAATACAATTATCAATACTTTATTTATAAATTATAATTAATTTTTAACGGCTAAATTACTAAATATTTTAAAACTAATTATAAATTATTAACCGTCACAACTGATTGTTAACAGCTAGCTGTTACTATTATCCACTAATAGTAGGCTGTCACCACTAACCATTGACAGTTGATCACTACTACTGAACCAAATCAACTCTTAATAACTTCAAAAATTTTACAGTCTCCATTTGTCTAGAAAATTCAAATTGAACCTATTTAGTTTCTATAAGTGAGGCACCATGGAACATTCTCTCAGAATTTGTAACAATTCATCTGTCAAAGAATACTCATAAAGTTAAGAAGTTAATACTAATACTCACTCAATGCGATTTTTTCAACTAAATGGTTTTTTCTAAATTTTTCATTTTTCTATCATCTCTACTGCTGACTGCTGTCTCCTCCCATACCAGAAACTTGGCATCCACTTGTTCCCTTTTCAAAGTTATGGAAAGCTATTAATTGTTATGTGTTTGAAAGGAATAAAACAAACAAATGTGTGGTTTGCATTGACAAATTTTCTAAATTTATGGATTTCATAAAATTTATGAAGTTTAAATTAATTGATTGTGAAATCAATAGATTATAAAATTCTATCATTTAGTTTAAATATAAAATTCATTTATTGATAAAGTAATTTCTCTTGTATTCATATTTATTTCAATGACCACAATCTTTAGATTTAACAATTAATTTTTAATTTTACCCTTTACTAAATATTGGTAATTCGTCATTAATTAAATATTTTCTAGTCTTTTTTTTATCACATTTATATTTTATTGTGAAATAATATAATTTAGAGTAAATTTTCTATTATTATTGTCAAACTGGAGTAGTTACAAATTTTTTTTCTCAAAATTCTACATAAACTCATTATCTATATTATATTTATGAAAAAATTAGTCTATTAATTTTTTTTTCTTTTTTGAATGAAATCATTAATATTTTTTAATTGATATTCAAACAAATATAAATAAAATAAAAAGAATTGGCAAATGATTTTTATTGTATTTTTAGACTTAAAAATAGTTTTGGAATACTATTAATTTTTTAGGGACAATTTTGGATTAAAAAAATCTGACAACAATTTATCTTGGATAAAAAACATGAATTTTGGTTTTTCCCACCTAGCAACTATAAAAATCAAATTATTTAAAAATGAAAGATTGTGGTGATAGATTTTGTTGCCCAGATATTAAGCCAATAAGGGGGGTTGAATTGGAGTTTCAAAAAATTAAACTTTAAAGTGCAGAAATAAATAATTAATTTTAAAAGGGGTAGAGAAAATCTGACACAAAGATTTATAGAGGTTCGGGTGTTAACAAACCCTACTCCTCTCTCCAATCGCAATTGGGAGTTTCACTAACACAATAAATGTTACAATGGAGTTTTACAAGCTCACTTCCAACTATGGTGTTTCTCATAATGGCTCACACCTAACCCAGAAAATCCCTTGTGTTTTAATGGCTCACACAATAACCAATTCCTTGTGTTTTACAAGCTCACACAAACAACCTTCACTTTGTGTTTTTACAGGCTCACACAAACAACCTTTTAATTTGTGTTTTGAAGGCTCACACAACTAACCCTTACAAGTGTTCTACTCTTAATCCAGAAATACCCAAAGCTCACTTGAGTAATGATTACATAGAGAAACACTTACAAATCTTAATTGCTCAATAAATGAAGAGCAACAAGATTTTTACAGAGAATAGATTTTGTTCTCAAAGTATGAATGTACAAATAGCTTGTAATAAGATTTTGATTCAAAGTAATTGTTATTCTATTGTTATTCTTCTTTTTCTGAATGCATAAATGACTTCCATTTATACTCTCATGGCTAATTATAGCCGTTGGGATGCATTAAATATGAAACTAGCCGTTGTACCAACCAAATAATCGCGCCTGACATTTTTCTCTTTCATTGTTCACGGGCGTGACTATGTTTGTCACGGGCGTGACCTTTCTTCCCAAGCCGTGACTGAAGTGGTGACTTTGGTCGTGAAGCTCTCTGGAATGTTTTGACATATTGAGTCACGGGTGTGACATACACATTCACGGGCGTGACAAACTTTCCAGTCGTGATTCAAGTGGTGACTTTGGTCGTGAAGCTCTCTGGATGAAAATGCATGAACATTCGCGGGGGTGACATTTTTATTCAGGGGGGTGACTGAAATGTCCACTTCACGGTTTGTTCTTCCTTCATGGCCGTGAACTTCAAATGTTGGTTTTGGTAATGGTTAGCTCTTTCACGGGCGTGACACATAGAGTCACGGCTGTGAACATGCTACTTCTTGAATTTTTTCTTTTAAGGATTATTTTTCCAATATCCATTCTTGCTATTTTAATCCATGTCCTGTATAATAGACTTAGAAAACAAGTATGTTAAATACAATATTGCTATTATATTTAGTATCATCAAAATAATAGAAATACCCCTCAAGATTTAACAGATTTTAACATTTTTTAAGTAATCAAATAATGGATTTAGCATAAATCCATGAATTATTATAATTTTTTCATTCAAAATCCTTCAATCCAAATAGTAAATGTTTTTAAATTTGGAAGAAGAATATTAATTAATTATATTATACCATATCACAATAAATATAATATAAAGTATAGTCAAGAAAATGCTGATATAATAGCACTCGCTATGAAAAGGAATTGACATGTTTTTTACAGATTTTTGAGAGTTTTTTTTATATCTAAATTTTCATATTTAATGATGATAATTGATTTTTTTTTTTGCTATGATAATTGATATTTAAAATTATCTTTATCTTTATCTTCTATTAAAATAGTAGGAATTCAATGGTACTAAAATTCAATTTTACTTGCATTCGATTGTCCCTTGGGAACCTAATACAATCGGCTGTGTCATCTATGGCTGTCGTTTACTAAACAACAGACGCATATAATCAAGCTTATACGCGTCTGCTATTAATAAACGACAGACGCGTATAACTATTATATGCGTCTACTATTATTAAACGACAGACGCGTATAATTGATTATATGCGTTTGTCAAAACGACAGACATATAAAATTTATATTATATGTGTCTCCTATATACGTGTCTACTATTTGACAAACGCATAAAATGTAAAATAACAGACACATATAACATTATTTTGTACTAGTGAGTGACAATCATGTGCATCAGCTTAACTTCATTAGACTTAGATGGAGCCATGACCGCCATGTTGGGCAAGCAAGTTAAATTTTTAATTATTTTGACACAATCTAATTACTATAACAAAATTTTTATTTGTCTTCTTTTTCTTTTTGTTTTTTTTTTTCTAATTTTTTTACTATTTTTATTTGTATATCTCAGGCGTTTTTCCAATGCTTCACATCGATTTTCCTGTTTAACAGATGGGAAAGTGTAATAGAGAGCAACTATGGAAACAGTTTACATCTTATTGTTTTTGATCGGTGTCTAATATGGCAGTGGTTCACTCTCTATTTTCCTATTAAACGATATCTCCCATTTCAGATTTGTTTTAGGTTTAATGTTTACAATTTACTATCTTTCTTTTATTTATTTATTTATTTAGTGATATCTACCCTTGAGAAATTGACGTTGATTTCAGGTATCATATTTCTATTCAAATCCAGCTTGACGATACTTTCGATTTCTTTCCTTTTTTTTTTTCTTTAATATAGAAGATTAAGGTAAATCTTTAAATTTGTTAAAAAATTGAGGGTTCATTCTCGTTATTTAAGTTACAGCTGCATTAATTTTCAATTAAAATATGAATTTCTTACTTTGATATACCCCATTAGTTACATATTTGAATTTAAAAAACAAAATGGATATAGTTTAATCTATTCTTACTGCTAATCAAGTTAAAGTTATATTTTTTCTATCCAGATTCGTATTCTTTTTATTTTAGATATATAGTTTTCAATAGTTATAGATACATGGATAACTATATTAAATTTTAATGTTAAATAATATTAAATATTATAGTATTAAATTATATAATTACTGTAGATTTAATTAAATTCATTAGATTTTTATATAACGGTTGAAAAATAATATTTATAGATAGATAGATAGATAACATATTAACTATTAATATCCCACCTATATATATATATATATATATATATATATATATATATATATATATATATATATATATATACACACTTAATGTGATGAAAGATGATTGTTTGGTGGAGAATTTGGTACAGTAGTCTCTTGACTTCTCATCTTATGAAATATCATATTGTTTTTCGAGTTTCAATGAAAACATGGTAAAAGTAATATCATGATATTTTCATATTCTCTGCTTTATATTAAAGCTGAAGGCATGCATGCATGCATTGGTTACGCTTATGCTATTCCTATGTCTAATTCTTTTTTTTTTTTTTTGAGTGTTTATATTGCATTCTAATCAGTTTTACAATTTAAAACTAATTATATTCAGAGCGTAATTACAGTTAAAGTTTATTGTTCCTCCTTTAAGGATGTATTTAGTGAGAATTGAACTCAAAAGCTCTCCCTTTCTTAATTTCAATGAAAACATAATAAAATTAATGTAGATATTTTCATATCCTCGTTCTCTGCTTTATATTAAAGCTAAAGGCATGTATTGGTTAAGTTATGTTATTCCTATGTCTAATTCCTTTTTCTTATATCAATTTTATCTTTATCTATTTGACGATATGAAATTAATCATATTCAGAATATAATCACAGTAAAAACTTTTTGCGCTTCTCTCAATGATGCGTTCTATGAAAATCGAACTCGAAAATTCTCCCCCACAAACTCAGTATGTATTTCCAATAGAGCCACAACTCTAATTCTTCTTTTATAGATGAATAACTGATTTTACCATAAGAATCACATACTTGAATCTTTCAAAATGGTAGACTATTCGGGATGAATGGGATATGGAAAGCTTTTCACAAATGGTTTCTCAAGCTAGCTTTGTTCTTTCTTCCCTGAATGTAAATTTGATTGAGTTTTCTTTTAGGTCATTGCGTCCTTCAGCCAAGAATATGTGCTACAAATGTTGTATATAGATTGTCCAGTGCCATCCAAGATGCTGGAGGATTGGCTGCTCACTGATGTATCCACCGAGCAGAGGCTCGCCATTGATCATTTGGTTCAGTTAAGAGTTGCTACTGAAACTGTGGAAAGGTAACTCTCTTTCCGTTTATGTTTTTGAACTATCAAGTGGATGCAAAAACTTAATCACTCATATACTGTCTGCTCTTTGCTGAAATTGTGAATATTAATATGCCAGGAAAAAGTAAAGAAACTATAGATTAAATCCCACGTTTCAGACTAACCTCCAGATGCATATTATCAATGGGTGAGTCTCATATTTTCATTTGTTGTTAGCTTGAGTGCTTTTATTGCTTAAGCAGTGGTTGTCAAAGAAATTAACGAAGAGTGGGATAAGCCTGTCTTTCTTTGTGTATTTCATTGGACCTCTTATGTGGAACGCTGGGTAGTTTGGTCTGGTTTGTTAATTCTATGGTACAAATTATGGTTATTAGATCCAGTTTGGCCTCACCGGTTCAACCAATTTAACTGAAAGACTAGACAGTTTTTTATTCTTAACCCAGTATGCTATGTCAGAGGAGAGATCGGCCATAAGGGTTGAACCAGTCACGATTTTTCAGATTTAACCAGTTGAAAAGTTTTAATTTTATTGCAGATTTTCTACTTGAACGTAGGGATGTAATCGAGTTGAGTCGATACAGTATCAAAGTCGACCTCAACTTGATTAAAAAACTTGAAGTTTGAACTCGACTCGAACTAGATCGATCTTATTTTTACTTGTTCGAAACTCGACTTGAAAAATATTCGAGCTTGACTCGATAAAAATTTAAATCAACTAAAAATTTTAATAAATAATATACTCGGCTCGATTTGACTCGATTCGAAATCAATTCGAATTAATTCGACTCGATTAAACTCGAATATATTTAAATATTGATGATATAAAAGTAATTTAATACTCAATTAAGCTGGCGAACTTTACGAGTTGGGTATTATAATACTCGAGTTCGACTCGATTAATTACAAATCGAATTCAAATATTTTATAAGTCGAGCTCGAATAGCTCACAAGTAGTTTGACTCGTTTACATCCCTACTTGTTCCGCTGCTTACCACTTCACTAAGGGCCTGTTTGGCAATATTGTTTAATTTTGCTTCTGCTGATTTAAAAAGTGCTGAAACTAGAAGCCCTGATAATAAAAACACATTTTCTATTTAGTAAACCAAAATTGTGAACTGATGTAAGACAAAAAAAAAAGTAGTTTTATGTATTTGATTAAAAACTATTGTTAATAATACTTTTAAGTGTAAATGACAAAAATGGACTCACATAAAAATATAATTATTTGTTACTATTTTTATATTTAAAATTACCATTTGGCTATAGTAAAATTAATATTGAGTCTAATAAATATTAATTTTATACAAAAAAAAATTTTCTTTAAAAAAATTCTTATGATTGGTAAAGAAAGTAAAAATTAATTTACATTTTATTGCAATATATGAAACTTAATGAATATAAATATACAATTTTATTAATATATATAATCCACAATAATTTAATATGTACATAAACTTAATCAATGTGTTCACAAATGACAGCTTTCGGTAAAAAGTATTAAAAAGAATTAACTATACATAAACTTGTAACAAGAAAATAAAAAGAAAAAGGAAAAGCAATATGATAGTTCGAAAATTTATATATGGAATTTGAGCAAGTCATTTGACATGTATGCTTATCAAATCATCACAAGCTTATTTTGACATTTTAAAAGTATAACTATGGAATCATGGACATCTTATCTTATAAAGGAATGATCCTAATCAATCATCAAACTAGTAAGCAACCAAGCAAGTTTACTGTGAACAACAGTAATTTCATCAAATGAATAGCCATAATTCTCACTTATCATCCTCGCCCATAGATGTTACCAATTATATTGGTTGCCCAATGAGCTTTATCTTCTCGTACTTCTTCAATCTTTGCAAGCCACATAGGTGCTAATGCTCGAATATCATCTATATGCATGGCTAGAAGCCCACCAACCTTATTGCAGAGTTCAAGGTGCTTAGTATGAAATCAAGCCAGAATATTGTCAAATCCAATCAAGTATCTAAGGAAATTAGTTATTACAAAGGCCATCCACAATAAGATAACACAAAGATTACAGGAATGTCATATTTATCACTTCGAATAGTGTTACCTAGATAATGAACCAAGAAGAGGGGTTGAATTGAATATTAAAAAATTATTAACTTTTAAGTGCGGAATAAGAAGTTAAATAAAGTTGGGATAGGAAGATATGACACAAAAAATTTATAGAGGTTCGGGTATTAACAAACCCTACTCCTCTCTCCAATCTCAATTGGGAGTTTCACTAACTCACTAAGTGTTACAATGGAGTTTTACAAGCTCACTCCCAATTATGGTGTTTTTATCAATGGATTACACCTAACCCAGAAATCCCTTGTGTTTTAATGGCTCACACAATAAACCAATTTTTTGTGTTTTATAGCTCACACAAATAACCCTTACAAGTGTTTTACTCTTAACCCAATATACCCAAACTCACTTGAGTAGTAAATTACAAAGAGAAACACTCACAAATCTATAGTGCTCAGAAATTATGAGCAAATAGATTTTTACAGAGAATTAAAGTTTTATTGAAAGTAATTAATGCACAAATGGCTACTACAAGATTTTTATTCGAAGTAATTGATATTCTCTTATTATGGATTCATAAATAACTTGAATTTATACTTCCTTAGCGAATTATAGTCATTTGGATGTATTTAATGTGAAAATAGTCGTTGCACCAACTCTTAATTTTGCATCTGACATGTTTTTCTTTCCTCATTCACGGTCATGAATATGTGTGTCATGGTCGTGAATGTTCTTTCAAGTCGTGGCTCAAGTGGTGACTCTGACCGTGAAGCATTCTGGAAGAATTTGAAGTGTTTGATCACGGGCAAGACTTTATAAGTTTACGGGCGTGAATATCCTTCCAAGCCGTGGTCCAAGTGGTGACTCTGGCCGTGAAGCTCTCTGGAGGAATTTGACATGTTACCTCACGGGCGTGACTGATTTGATCATTCACGGTTGCTATGATTTTTCATGGCCGTGAACTTTAAATGATGGAGAGTTGGCGCTAAGCTACATCACAGGCGTGAATATGCTATTTCTTCATTTTTTAACTTGCATAAGTAGTATTTCATTCTTACATCATATTTCATACCTTATTCAACAAACTTAGAATACAAGTATGTTAAATACATTATTGTTATTTTATTTGTTAGTATCAAAATGACGGAAATATCCTTCAAGGTTTAACAGATAGGTAATAAGAAAATATTTGATCTATAAGTCTCTAAAAAGTGAGATTCAAAATGTAGCATGCAAAAGTCAAATTAGTCCATCTTTTTTATTGGGTTTTATTTCTAATCATCAACTTCTTGTGGCTATGTACACTAAAATTTTGAACTGAACTATTCACGTTCCTCCAAGAGAGCTTTCCTCCAAGCAAGAAGAATGCCAAGTGCAAATATTATAACCGAAATGAAACACAGAAAAATCCACAATGCCATGGTACGTCATCAATTCATATTGTAGTTAATTACCAAAACTTGCTTAGTACTAGCTTTTTAAGCAATCCATCAAGAAAGAATAGTCACTTCCAATAGAGAACAAATCTAATTGGCAAATAAGAGTTAGTATCCATAGTATGCAGCAACATGTCTGCCTTTCTCTTTGCCAAGCTCCCAAGGTATAATTAGACCTAGAATGATCATATATGTGTCTAAAATGACAATTCAATCAACATTGTCTGCATCTTTACTATGTTTCAGCCAGTGTACAATTCTAGCAAGTTTGTTGATTGAGTACCTATAGAATGAAAAAAAAAAACCACTTCATTTGTTTTTCTCTAAAATGAATAAGGAGAAAAATTTATATATACAAGTAGAAAGAAAGACAAAATGAAAGAGAGGAAAAATGTAGATATGAACTTGGCAAAAACATGACAAGAGCTAACTATTGATGTGCATTATTTTAAGTTAGAGCTAACTCTTTCACATTTTTTCTATATTCAAATATTGTAATATCCAGTGATGTATAATTATGCTTCATAACATGAGATTTCCATCACTTCATTCATTTTGGAATCAGAACAACTAAATGAAATATCATTCGAACCTTTTTGACACCTATTTTTGCAATAAGAAAGTTGTTGTATCAAGCAGAAAAATGGAAATCCATGGGGGCAACACTAGCTACCTAAACCAAATTCTAAAATAAAAGCCTCATAATTTGATGTCACAACAAAGTATTCAATGCCTTAGGAGAGATGATTGTAGTTTATTTAAATATCATTGAATTCAACCACCTAATGTTTAAGTGAAAAAACAATTGAATAACTTTTAACATGCTATAAAAACAATCAAAATATAGTAATTGAGAGTCCAAATACAATTATTACTCAACTTTAACTTAGATATCCATAACAATAAAATACTAACCAATCGCCAATTTTTGGGTGTTTGCTCATGGAAGGAACTTCAAGAGTTACAACCAAATGCATCTCTTTATATTTTTTTCTCCTCCTCTGTACAACTAATGAGTTGGGTAATGGATTTAGGTTGCTTAACTTTCTTGAAGCTATGCATGAGCCCCACCGTTTGACAATCAAAATAATTCTGGCATTCCACTAAAAACAAAGTATAGATTATGTATGACGTTTGTTGACTCGTTTCCACAACCAATCCACCATTGATCTATGGCCCAAAAAACCAAGATCAAAACCATAAATTCAGACATTGCAGCTCCAATTCAAGGCCTAACACGAAATGGGTTGCGATTAAAGATCTAAATTTCATTGAAAATAAAAGAAATCCTAAATGGTTAAATATTGAATTAAAAATTATATTAATTTTTTTTCAATGGATCGAGTTTGAAGATATCTATTTATTTATTTTATACTTTTTTCGTAGCTACTATCTGCTGGCGTTCGACAAGGACAATGGAAGCAACATAGTATTGCATGTTCATCTCATCATTTTTCTCTTTTAGATTAGGATCTTTGCTTAAGGAAGAGGAGTCATCACCGATTCACTGAAATAGATTGATAATCAGATAATGCTAGAGCGTGACTAGAGGCAAAAGGAAGATGAGGGGATTGAGTCTGCTGATGTTTTGAGATGGTGGCTGCTTAGGATTTGAAAGAAAAAAAAAAGAAAGTATTTATGTCATGGTATATGGTAATTAATATAAATTATTAATGACATTTTTGTACTTTTATAAAAGCAAAATTTGTTTCCCGTATTTTTGATAAACCATAGTTTTGGAGAAGCATCACTTTTGATGTTTTTTTCAAACCAATGTTTTATATGCTTCAAACCTGTTTTTACCCTTTAACCAAACACTACTTATATATGCTTTTGGTCTAAAACCATAGTTTTTAACTCCCAATCTCAATGTCAAACGGGTCCTAAGTGGGCAAAATTGAGGAAGTTTTAAAAGTTTGTTTTGATTATTTACATTATATAATTATTCAAAAGAATATTAACAAATGATTATTCACATTATTTAAAAAATATATTATTCAAGAAATATATATAATATGCTTCAAACCTGTTTTTACCCTTTAACCAAACACTACTTATATATGCTTTTGGTCTAAAACCATAGTTTTTAACTCCCAATCTCAATGTCAAACGGGTCCTAAGTGGGCAAAATTGAGGAAGTTTTAAAAGTTTGTTTTGATTATTTACATTATATAATTATTCAAAAGAATATTAACAAATGATTATTCACATTATTTAAAAAATATATTATTCAAGAAATATATATAATTTATAAACTTACATTTTATTATTTGTATTTTATTATTAATATACATTATTAAAATTAACATATATTATTTTATTTTTATAAAAATATTATTTTATTTAGAAATGAATTATGTATTTATGTAATGGTATTTCTTACCTAAGAGTTTCAATATTTGTGTGTGTGTGTATATATATATATATATATATATATATATATATATATATATATATATATATATATATATATCCATTTTAATTATTCATATTATTTAAAAATTTTGAATATAATTATTTGTGTTTTCATTATTAATATATGATATTATAATTTTTTTATAAATTAATTTTAAAATTATTTTGATTTCAAAAAATAATAATAATATTTTACTTGATAAAATTAATATTGCAATGTAATTATTTTTAAATTATTGTCTATTTTGATTTTTAAAATTTAAAAAATATATAAATAAATTAATTCTATTATTTATTAAAATTATATTTAAAATATTTTTCAACACTATTATATATTAATTTAAATTATAAATATTAATATTTTGAGTATATAATTGTTCATAAATTATATTCAATATAAGTAATTTTCACATTCTATTATATATCAAAATGTTAAATATTATATTTTAAAAAAATTTAACTAGTGAACCTTTAATTTTTGACCATTTACTTTTCCTATTGGTTGGGTGGGCAGAGTCTGAAAACACTGGTAAAAATTTGACTGAAATCAGATGGTGATCTGATAACTAGAAATGGAAAAGCTAACGTATTATATGGAAGACACCGTAATTTCTTCTCTCCTTCTGCAACTCTGGTTCTTCTTAGCTTAACCAACTTTAAATTTTTTAGATGTTACCTACTTTGAAGTTGTGTTGATCATGCTTTTGATTGATGTCGTCATATTGCTTTGGAATCATGGCATGTTATTGGTTTTTAAAAATTGAATCGGTATACTGCAGTGGAATTTCGCCGAAAGAACCAGTGGCTTCAACTGTAAGACTCCCTACCTCGGAGCATATACTCAATGCTCTTGGACAATGGGAGGTGTGAACTACATCTATGTACTTTCATTATTGCTCTCCTCTTCATCTTTCTCTTTAAACAAACAGTATGATTGTTTTTGTTTGCCATAATAACCATGACAATATGAAATGATATTACTGTTGTGTCCTCCTGGTCAGTTGGTCATTGATTTGCTTAGATTGCTGCTCTCTTATTGCTTGCAATTGTTTCAACCAGTGTTTCTTGCTGCAACTTATCAACTTGGTCCAATCAAAAAAGCTAACTAACTTTAATCAATCATAATTCAACTAACTTCTCATTTAATCAATTTTTCATCCATTCTCAAAACTATACAAGAATCAATTCAAGGAAACTTTGCATAACTTAACACATCCATACATGTATCTGCAAACCATTTCAACCGACTCAATTACGTTTAGCAAAGCATTCCAAATAGGCCAATTCAAAAGTATAATCACTCAGCAACTCAGCATTCATATTTTCAAATTTAATTCATACACATGCACATTATGCTTGGATGTCAAATTGAGCACATAGGTTTAGCTTATATTCAAAATTTATACAAACTCAAATATGCAGCACATATTGGTGTCGGTTTACTTTCTGGCAGCTATCTACATTTCAAAATCGAAATCGACTTTTCTTTATCTTTGCCTTCCGTATCTGCACGTCAAAAAAAAAAAAAAACACGCTAAGCTTATTCATGCATAGTGGTACATTCAATGTTTTAGACGACCTTACCATGTCGTCTATATTTAATCCAATTTACAAAAATGTATATATATGTTTATGTAATTATTAAAATGCACATAATTAACCCATGTAGCAATATTCACAAATGAGTAAGTCATTTTATAACTTAATAATTACTTTAACAAGCAAAAATTGAAAATAAGTAAACAATCAATTTAATTTAACACTCTGAATTTCCATAAGAATCACAAAGTACATTGTTGTATAATTACAGTTAATTTCCATATTTTTTTATTTCCAATTTAACTCATAAAATAAAATATTGCCCAATACACCCTATGGCCGAAACCATAATAGTCGGATATCAAGACCTATCGTCTTGATATCCATAATCTATAGTTCAAGTTTAGGCGTGTTTTTGGCCAACTTTATGTTGTTAAATATTATGGCATATTTATTTCACTGTGCCATATTCCTTCATTTTATTACACATACATCTTTTTCCATGCATGCATAATATGCATCTTAGGCCTTTTGGCCATTTTCTCATCATTATTCATCACACTTTAGATTGGACATCAAATTCATTGCTTTAAATTCAAGAATGGATCACAAGTATTTATTCCATACTTCTTTCTTTTCTTTACCAAGCAACACAATAGCTTACACATGTCATATTTTGAAGGATCACAAGCCATATGTATATATTCTCACTTGTACCCACCTTTAAAAAGACAAACGTCTCAATTTATGGCTTCATAGTAGCAATTCACTTTGTGGACAAGCATAATTACATTACACACATAAACTCAGCAATTCTGGACAACCTAGCTGTCCTGATTTGTGTCTAAAATCCAACCAAGCAAACAATAGAATTTGTTTGTAGTCTTGCGTTCTTTTTTATCTTTTTTTTTTTCAAAAAAAATCATTATTTTAGGGGAATTTGTTGAATTTCGATATGGGATTCGGACATATTCGGTTGCCAATGAGCAACCATGGGCATTAATTCTTTCATCTTAACAACTAATTTTGAAATTTTTATTTTAATTATTTTCAATAGTATTTTTACAAATCGTTGTTTTGAATTAATTTTAATTCGGTAACAGATTTTGATTTTGTTGTTCAGATAAAATGAGTGATAAACGGATGAAGAAGATAAAGGAGAATTCCTTAAAGATTTACTTCGAGAAGAGAAAGAAAAACTTGTTCAAGAAGGGATACGAGTTAGAGACACTTTGCGGCATTGATCTATGTGTAATATAATCTTTGATCCAAAGCAACATAAACAAGGCAGAGACTTGGCCTGCAGATTGCGACAACGTGCAGCAAATCATCACAAAGTACCAACAGAAGCAGCAAGAAAGAAGATCACACTGTTACACACCTAATAATAATAATAAGAAGAAGAAGAAGAAGAAGAAGAGTTTTTCTCAAGTTACAGGCATTGTTAAGTATCCCTCATGGGACAATCGCCTCAACAATTTGTCAGAGGATGAGTTGAAGCTACTTGTACATGGATTGGACTCTAAAATTAAAGCTCTGGAATTGAAAATTAACAATTCGAGTGCCCAGCTATCTGTTTGTGTTATTGACTCTGAGAATCAAGTAACCAATTATTCGCAAGGAAGTCATCATATGGTTCCATTTAATCCATATTATTGGGGTAATCAATTTCAATCAGGGGCAGCACCAGCTAATGATACTCGATTGCCTCAACTGAATGGACCTTGGAACTGGGATAATGTGATGTTCAATCCCTGGTACGTAGAGCTACTTTGCTCCGCCCCCATTGCTATTCCCTGTGATCTACGGCGTTCCTCATCAGGTGAACTCTTCTCAAACACGAGGCTAATGAATTACACCTTGGACTAAAATCAGTAAATACATAGCGTTCGCCGGAGAAGAAGACATCTTAGGAGGAGGAGAAGGAGGAGACTGCACCTCAACAGGAGATGGGGCAGCATGAGGGGGTGGAGTACTCCTTCTAAGAGCGGAAGCAGAGACCGGAGAAGGGGTTGTAGGAACAGAAACAGGTTCCAGAAGAAAAAAAAAACAAAAACGAAAAAAAGGGCTAAAAAACTAACAGTACGAAATAAAAGAAAGCGAATTAAGAAGAAAAAAATTAGCAATATGGTTAAAGAGAGAGTAAATTTGGAGGTTTTAATCTCGTTTGACGTTAAATTTGAAAAAAATGTTTTTGAAAAAAAAATTATTTTTAAATTTTAAAAATTGATTTTAGAAAAAAAATATGTATATAGATAATTTTTTCAAAAATATATTTATAAAAATTAGTTTATAAAAAATTTTAAAAATAAGTTAATTAAATCAAAAAATTATATACCTAATTTTTAGATATTTAGAGCAGTAATTTTAAATATTCCGAAAAAATAGAAAATATAAAGATATATATAGAGAGAGAGGGAGCAGGATTGGTAAAGTTGGTCCTCTCGTGAATCCCTTAACACAAAAAGCTGTAAACTTTCTACTGCTATAGACTTTTTCCTTTTGTGGGTTAATTTGCACTTGAAATTCGTACGAAATGGTTCAGATTTGCGGCGATGGTTTTTGATTTTGTCATTTTTGGTGTTTTTTTTCTTTTTTTGATGTGTATGTCACTTCTGGTACTTTGACGTTAGGACTTCTAATTTTTTCTTTGGTGGAAGAAGGTTAGGTATTTAATTTTTTTCTTTTTTTCTTTCTTAAATTGTTTTATGTCAATAATCATCAGATATTTTATTTCATTCAAATAAATGAAGATTTTGTCATCAATATCTGAAATTTTTATTTTAACTTGGGGTTTTGTAAACATATAAAGATGGACTTATAATATTTTTTTCACGTACTAAAAAAATTACGAAATTTAGTTTAGTTTAAATTCTATTTTCCTTAGAATAAGTAATTAGGATGTTATAAATTATGAATATTATAAATTTTTTAATTAATTAAAAGCTATGGCTTTTGTTGCAATTTTTTTAACCTAACAATGATATTGGTAAAATAGAAATTTTGCATTTTTTCTTTGATAATTTTGAGTTTGTTAAATTATTCAATTTATTTTTTTTGGCTTATTTTCTATGCTTTCAAAGATAATTATACTTTATATTATTTTTCCAATACACTTTCGTATTATTTAATTCATTTTCTATCTAAATTTTTCTTTTTCCGCACCATATGAGGATTATATGCTAATTTAATATAAGAGCTATGAGAAATGTAGTCTTAGTCTAATAGTCTAGTGCATCAAGTTATGAGTTTTAAGAATCTAAAGTGTAAGATTTTAATGATTTTACGTTACATATTGATTTCATATGCATATGAAAGTAGTATAGTTTTTTTTAATGAAATTTAAATTTTACAATCTTTATCAATTTTTTTGATAAACAATCTCTATCAATTTTGATAAAATAAAAAGACTAAATTATAAGAAAATCTTAGCACATACAAAGTACTTTCAATTTAAATTCTAGGATATATTTGTATTCCTAGCATATAAGAGTGCTTTGAAATTTACTTGAAATTTATTCTTATATGTTAAGGTTTTTTTATATTTTTTAAATTAAAAAACGTCGTTATAAACAAATAAAAGTTTAAGAGTTTAATAAAAAAAACATATGATTTATTTTATATAAAATAAAAATTTAGAGGAATTAATAAAAATAAGATACATCAATAACCAATTACGATTCTTCTATTGTTTGAAACCGTCTTAGACCCGTGAGGCTCCAAACATTACAAGCTATAACCAGATCCAAGCTACTACCCATATTCGAGGGTTGTTATACCGTGGACTACGGTGCATATTGCATTATGAATTTATTTCATTCACATGTGAGAAACAAAAAAAAACGTGCAGTTTTCCGAAATTAGAAAATGTAGAATAGGTTTATCAATTAAAACTTACAGATTTATCGTTTTGAACATACAGACTCATCAATTATAACTTAGATGTACATCGTTCTGAACTTACAAGTTCATCATTTATGAAACTACATATTCATTATTTATAAGTTATATATTTATCGTTTATAATTTGTAAGTTTATCATTTTAAACTTACATATTCATTATTTTAAAAAGCTATAAGTTTATGGTTTAAAACATACAAATTCAACTTTTACAACTTATTGTTTCATTACTGTAATATTCGCTAATTTAGACCCGAGTCGCACGTGTCGAGAAGTTGACGCGTTTGACCGATCGGAGTCTAAATTCGGATTTTTATAAAAATTGATTAAATAATGGCTAAATTAAATGATAAATGCCTAATTAAGTGATATTAAATTTTAAAGAAGTTGATTTAGAGTAAATGACTAAATTGCAAAATTTGATAAGTTTTGGGGTCAAATTGCAATTTACCAAAAATTAGGGGATTAATGAGATTAATTGCTAATCAATATATTAATTTTGGGCACATTTTGATAGGTTTGGCCGGACATGATATTTAAAAGAAGGGGATTAATATTGATTAAGTATAAAATTAGAAGAAGATGGTCAAATGGTGGGTCCCACATGAAGACTTTTTGGGTACCCTATTTAAGGCTTTATTTTCTTCTTCTTCTGTTCATTTTATGTCTTCTTCTCTCTTTTCTCTACCAGTCACGCCAGCTACATCTTTTCCTCCATAGCCACCTTGATTTCTAGATAGAGAAAGGAAGAGAAGATAAGGGAAAGAGCAAGACAAGGTGATTTTCATGGCCCATAACTCTTAAGGAAGCTGGAAAGAACAAGAAAGATGAAGCAAAATCAAGTTTGGTAGAGAGAGAAAATCTCCAAAGTTGTGATCAAGTGAAGAAAAGAGTAAGGTAAGAAGCATCTCTTCTTTTTCATCATCTTTTCTTAAAGGAAGTTCGAATTTTGAGCTCATACAAGACTCATGTGGAAAGAGAGAGAAACTAGGGTTTTAAGAGAGAAAAAGAGAGTATAGGGTCTTGAGGAAATCAGATGATAATAATGATTTATGATGTTGTATGAGTTCTAAGTGATAAGGAACAAGCTCTAAGGAGCAAAGAAAAAGAGAAAACTACCTAGAAGAGTGAAGGAGAAAGATTAAGATTTGTGCATAACTTAAGGCAATAGCCTATTCTTGTTTGAAATAATGCATGCTGAATATGATTTTAGATAAATACATTTCAAGAATGATGATGATTATGGCATGAAACCATAGGATTAAACATGTATGAATGAGATCCTTGTGTGACATTGAATTAATGATGCATGTTAGAGAATCTTGTATGATCAAGACATTTTCATGTATTAGAAAGTAATAAGTTGAGTAAAGAACTTTAGAAATGCATGAAATAGAATTTGGTATGAATTGGATGATGTTAGAATGAATGAAATGTGAATATGCAGATTTCTTGCTGAAAGTCACGGGTGTGACTATTGAGTCACGGGCCTGAACTTGAGAGTTCACGGTTGTGACTGATTATATCACGGTTGTGACTTCTGTGTGGAAATTGTACTATTCATTCCATAAGCGTTCACTGGTTGGAATCACGAAAGTGAACTTATTCACAGGCGTGAATGAGTAATCACGACCGTGAATGCTTTTGGGCGATTCATTCCAGTAGCATTCACGGCTTGGGATTATGGGCATGAACTAATTCACATGCGTGAAATTAGTAATCACGGTCGTGAATGCTATGTATTTGTAATTATGAATGTGGTTATCAAATGAAGAATTCACGTAAGTAAACGAAAATCATTGTCTATCTAGTGAAATAAGAATGATATGGATATATATATATTGATGTGATAATGTGATATAGAAAAATGAATTGATATGGAAAAATGAATTGTCATGGATGATATATGAAATCTGATGTGGATGATAAACATGAGAATATTGATGAATCTAGTAAATGAATAAAAAATGTATGAGTATGACTATAGGTTGCAAAACAAGAAAATTGAGATGTTGATAAATATGAGAATATTAATGTGTTGAAATTTGAGAATTATGATTGATGTGAAAATATAAAGAAGCCCATTACTCTACCTGCGGACTAGAATCAGGATAGATGACATATCATTAACGGGGCGAACAGTACCGTACTATACCTCAACCAATGTAGCTTAAGCTTATGAGAGCGCCATTGGTCTGGGATGCTCAGTCAATGTGGCTTAAGCTTGTGAGAGCGCTACTGACTTGAGAAGCTCCGATTAGCACATATAAATGTGGACAATGTGGCTTAAGCTTGTGAGAGCGCCCTTGATCCGGTTATTCATGTATGATGAAATTATACTCAATCAATGTGGCTTAAGATCGGAGAGCATCATTGATTTGAGAAGCTCTTTTGAGCCAGATAGTGGATAGGGTGGCTTAAGCTCGGAGAGCGCTCCTGATCCATAACCCGTATCCAGTCAGTCTAAAATTTAGAGTAATATGGGCAAGATAATGAGGATATGTTGGAAAATAAGAAAAGAAAAGAATAAGAAAACGATGATGATATGAGATTGAGATGTAATCATAAAGAGATTAATAGAGTAATTTACCATTAAAGATAAATGAAAATAACATTGTCTATATGAGCATGACATTTATACTTGTATGAAATGGGAATATTTTGATAGTCATGCATTCAAACATTTTAATGCACAAAATGATAATTGTTAATGCTTGTTGCATGATATAGTATATTATCTTATTTATATGCACCACTAAGCTTAGAGCTTAGCGTGAAGTTTAATTTCCACGCAGATATAGAAAGGTAGCTGAAGATGCTAGATAAAGCACGCGGTGATTCTATTCAAGTAAAGCAGCCGAATCTTGAGAAAGTGGGTTACAAGTTTTGAAATTTTTGTATTTGGCTTTTATATTAAAGAAATGTTATAGTTTGTAAATCTTACTTTTAAAAGTTTGTTAAGAATTACTTTGATGTTAAAATTACTATCTTATGTAAATAAATTGTATTCTGATTTTTGTTTATATCTATATATACATGAGTGTAAAAAAAATAAAGGTAAATTATTAATAATAGTGATTTGAAGAAGTAAAGAAGAAGACAAGTAGCAGCGCTCCTTCATCCGGGCACGTGTTGGTGTTCGAGTGGGGGAGGCGCTACAGGGTTTTGGTATCAGAGCACCAGGTTGGTGTTTCTGGATATTGATATTAAAGTCCGGTTGGGCGGTTTTGGATTTTTAAAAAAATGAATTTTCAAAATGTTTTTCTTGAAATGTACCCATAATTGCATTTTTGGAGTTGCTGCTTTATTGATTAGGGTCGTTGCCTTTATGTTATAGTTAGGATATGGCTTCAGGATCAAGACAAATAGTAATAGAAAAAGCTAAGAGTAATGAGCCTTCGGAGGCAAGAGCTTTGTCGCAACCAAGTCATCGTCGAGCTGCGGCATCGAGATCTAGTGCCAGCTCACTTCGTGAGCATTCAGCTATTAATATGGGTCAGACTGAGCTCATGAGAAATATGATAGATTTACTACAGAGAGCATCGCATCAGATTCGTCTAGATTACAGTTTGAGAGACTGAGGAAATTAGGGGCATCTTATTTCTATGGTAAACGAAAAGATGACCCCTCAGTGGCAGAATTTTGGTTGGAACGAGCAGAGCGAGCATTTGATCACTTGCACTGCATAGATGAGCAGAAATATGAATATGCAGTATCTCTGCTACAATAGCATGCATACGATTGGTGGCGATCTGAATCACAGAGCATAGAGGCTTCTAACCCTATGACATGGAAATTATTTCTAGAGAAGTTTAAGGAGCAGTATATTCCTCCTATTTAGACAGACGACAAAAAGAGAGAGTTTCTGATGCTAAAACAGAGGGATATGTCTGTAACGGAATATGAGAGAGAATTCACTCATCTTTGCAAGTATGCTGGTGGTATTGTATCCACTGAGTCAGATAAATGTCGACGATTTGAAGATGGATTGAGGGATACTATCAAATTGCAAGTTTCAGCCCTACGTCTGATGAGTGTCCCCAATTTACTAGCATCTGCTAGAACAGTTGAAAGAGTCCTGGCGACACAACAGCCAGTACAGGTGAGTGGGGTTAGTAGACTAGCACCACAACCAAGTGGAGTACAATTTAGTGGCAAGAGAGCCAGATCTTTTGGTGTCCGATTCCAAGTTGGGAGTTCTAGTAGATTTCATTCTTATAGACGGGGACAACCCGTAAGATCTATTTCATCGGCAACCAGTGCACCGATATAGGCATCACGTAGATCTACCACTCTATCGGAGTGTCAACATTGTGGTCGTTCGCATCCAGAAGAGTGTTGGTTGATGACAGGAGTATGCATGAGATGCGGCTCTAAGAACCATATTAAAAGAGATTGTTCATTGCTACAGTTTGGCAGAGGTTCAGGGAGTATTGAGTCAGTACCAATACAGACTATGGGACAAGGCAGAGGACGAGGCCGAGGACAAGGAAGAGGAGGTCGTGCAGGGCCAAGCCAGTTCAGATCAGACATAGTAGAGAGACCTGAAGGCAGTAGAGCTGCTACAGCAAGAGCTTATGCCATGCGAGGCCGAGAGGAGCAGGATGCATCTGACGTCATAGCGGGTAAATTCCTTCTCTTTGGCTCTTGTATACATGCATTGATAGACCCTGGGTCAATACACTCATACATATGCACACCACCATCGGATCGAGATGGTATAAAACCAGAGACTCTAGAATATGAGATTCGTGTGACGAACCCGTTAGGACACAGTGTGCGGGTTAGTAAAGTGTTTAGAGGTTGCCTAGTCGAAATTCAAGGCAGGCAATTTCTAGCAGATCTAATAGAGCTACCATTCCGCGAATTCAATGTGATCTTGGGAATGGATTGGCTAGCTTGCCATGGAGTGATAATAGATTGTGGAAAGTGGCATATGAGAATTAAAGTTTCAGAACAAGAAGAGATAGTGGTGATGGGCGAGAATAGAGGATATCCAGATAATGCGATATCAGCGTTGAAAGCTCGAAAACTCATCAATAAGGGATGTGAGACTTACCTAGCGTATGTGATTGATACCCGAAAGAAAAGTCCAAAGTTGACCGACATCCCAACACCCTATAGGATGGCACCCATAGAATTGAAAGAACTGAAGATACAGTTGCAAGAAATGTTAGATAAAGGATTCATACGACCTAGCGTATCACCATGGGGTGCTCCAGTACTATTTGTGAAGAAGAAAGACGGTACTTTATGTGCATTGACTACAGGCAGCTTAATAGGGTTATTGTTAAGAATAAATACTCACTGCCTAGGATTGATGATTTATTTGATCAATTGAAAGGTGCAAGTATTTTTTTAAAGATAGATCTTCGATCGGGGTATCATCAACTGAAGATCAAAGAGTCAGATGTATCTAAGACGACATTCAAGACTCGTTATGGTCATTATGAGTTCTTGGTGATGCCATTTGGATTGATGAATGCGCCGGCAGTTTTTATGGACCTGATGAACCGAGTGTTCAGGCCATATATTGATCAATTTGTAATTGTATTCATTGATGACATTCTTGTCTATTCAAGAGATCGAGTAGAGCATGATCAACATCTTAGAAAAGTATTGCAGACTTTGAGGGAGAAACAATTGTATGGAAAACTATCTAAGTGTGAGTTTTGGTTGGAAGCAGTTAGTTTTCTGGGTCATGTAATTTCAGCAGAAGGTATTCGAGTTGATCCTAGTAAAATTGAGGCTATTCTTAATTAGAAACCACCTCAAAATGTGACAGAAGTGAGAAGTTTTCTTGGATTAACCGGATACTATAGGAGATTTGTGAAAGGATTTTCATCTATAGCGAATCCTTTGACACGACTGCTGCAAAAAGAGGTTCGTTTTGAATGGACAGATAAGTGTCAAACAAGCTTTGATCGATTAAAGGCAATGTTGATTGAAGCACCAGTTTTGACTCAGCCTACCTCAGGGAAAGATTATGTTGTGTACAGTGATGCAAGTCACAATGGGCTAGAATGTGTTCTTATGCAAGAGGGAAAAGTGATTGCATATGCCTCCAGACAGCTTAAGCCTCATGAACTTAACTATCTGACGCATGATTTAGAGCTTGCAGCGATAGTTTTTGCTCTTAAGATTTAGAGACATTATCTGTATGGAGAAAGATGCTACATTTATATGGACCACAAGAGTCTTAAGTATCTTCCTTCACAGAAAGAGTTGAACCTGAGGCAACGAAGATGGTTGGAATTGATTAAAGACTATGATTGTGTGATAGACTACCATCCAGGAAAGGCTGATGTGGTTGCAGATGCACTAAGCAGAAAAATTTTAGCTGAGATGCGAGTGGAATCCACATTGATACAGAGAATTAAAGATGTCCAAAAACAAGATGAGAAGTTGGTAAAGATGGTTGAAGCCTTGAAAAATGGAGAAAAGTCAAAATTTTCCTTAACAGAAGATGGTACTGTGTATTTCAAGAACTGGATTTGTGTGCCAAGTATGAAAGAGTTGAGGATAGAAATTTTAAAAGAAGCTCATGAAACGGTCTATACTATGCACCCAGGTGGGAACAAGATGTACTAAGATTTGAAAGCACAATACTGGTGGTCGGGGATGAAAAAGGATATCACTGAATATGTTGCTAAATGTCTAATCTATCAACAAGTGAAAGCTGAGCATCAATTACCCACAAGATTACTACAACCGATTCCCATACCAGAATAGAAATGGGAGAGGATCATGATGGATTTTGTGTCCGGTTTACCGATAACTCAGAGAAAGCATGATGTAGTGTGGGTGATAATGGATCGATTGACGAAGTCAGCACATTTTCTACCAATCTGAATGGACTATACTTTGAACAAGCTGACTGAGATTTATGTGAATGAGATAGTGAGACTTCATGGAGTACCTGTATCTATCATCTCTAATAGAGATCCCAGGTTTACGTCGCAGTTCTAGAAGAGTCTACATCAGGCTTTGGGAACTCGACTAAATTTTAGCATGGCATTTCATCCGCAAACAGATGGACAATCAGAGTGAGTTATACATTTGCTAGAGGATATGATGAGATGTTGTGTGCTTGAATTTGAGGGAAGTTGGGATTGACATCTACCTCTTATGGAGTTTGCCTATAACAACAGTCATCAAACGAGCATAGGCATGACTCCTTATGAAGCTTTATATGGAAGAAAGTGTAGGACACCAGTTTGTTGGACTGAGTTGAATGAGAAAAAGTTGATTGCGCCGGAAATAGTTCAACAGACTGAAGAGAAAGTTAAAATGATCAAGGAAAGGCTAAAGGCAGCACAAGATCGACAGAAATCATATGCCGATTTAAAGAGGTGAGATATAGAATATGCTATAGGTGACAAAGTATTTCTTAAAGTTTCGCCTTGGAAGAAGGTATTGAGGTTCGGTAAAAAGAAAAAGTTAAGCCCAAGATTTATTGGTCCTTATGAAATTCTAGAAAGAATAGGACCAGTGGCTTACCGATTAGCTCTTCCTCCGGAGCTAGACAGAATTCATAATGTGTTCCACATTTCAATGTTAAGAAGATATCGTTCAGACCCAACCCACATTATACCGATTGAGGAAATAGAGGTACAAACAGACATGTCTTATGAGGAAGAACCAGTGGCTATAATAGCATATGAAGAGAAAGTTCTTTGGAATAAGAGAGTCCCTATAGTTAAAGTTTGGTGGCGGAATCATACAATTGAAGAAGCCACATGGGAAAGTGAAACGTGATGAAGAAGCAGTATCCCCAGTTGTTCAACCGCGAATGAACAGGTAAATTTCGAGGACAAAATTATTTTTAAAGGGGAGAGAATGTAATATCCGCTAATTTAGGCCCGAGTCGCACGTGTCGAGAAGTTGACGCGTTTGACCGATCGGAGTCTAAATTCGGATTTTTATAAAAATTGAATAATTGCTAAATTAAATGATAAATGCCTAATTAAGTGATATTAAAGTTTAAAGAAGTTTATTTACAGTAAATGACTAAATTGCAAAATTTGATAAGTTTTGGGGTCAAATTGGAATTTACCAAAAATTGGGGGATTAATGAGATTAATTGCTAATCAACATATTAATTTTGGGCACATTTTGATAGGTTTGGCCGACCATGATATTTAAAAGAAGAGGATTAATATTGATTAAGTATAAAATTAGAAGAAGATGGTCAAATGGTGGGTCCCACATGAAGACTTTTTGGGTACCCTATTTAAGGCTTTCTTTTCTTCTTCTTCTCTTCATTTTCTGCCTTCCTCTCTCTTTTCTCTACCAGTCATGCTAGCTACATCTTTTCCTCCATAGCCACCTTGATTTCTAGAGAGAGAAAGGAAGAGAAGAGAAGGGAAAGAGCAAGACAATGTGATTTTCATGGCCCATAACTCTTAAGGAAGCTGGAAGGAACAAGAAAGAGGAAGAAAACTCAAGTTTGGTAGAGAGAAAAAATCTCCAAAGTTGTGATCAAGTGAAGAAAAGAGTAAGGTAAGAAGCATCTCTTCTTCTTCATCATCTTTTCTTAAAGGAAGTTCGAATTTTGAGCTCATACAAGACTCATGTGGAAAGAGAGAGAAACTAGAGTTTTAAGAGAGAAAAAGAGAGTATAGGGTCTTGAGGAAATCAGATGATAATAATGATTTATGATGTTGTAGGAGTTCCAAGTGACAAGGAACAAACTCTAAGGAGCAAAGGAAAAGAGAAAGCTACCTAGAAGAGTGAAGGAGAAAGATTAAGATTTGTGCATAACTTAAGGCAATAGCCTATTCTTGTTTGAAATAATGCATGCTGAATATGATTTTAGATAAATACATTTCAAGAATGATGATGATTATGGCATGAAACCATAGGATTAAACATGTATGAATGAGATCCTTGTGTGACATTGAATTAATGATGCATGTTAGATAATCTTGTATGATCAAGACATTTTTATGTATTAGAAAGTAATAAGTTGAGTAAAGAACCTTAGAAATACATGAAATAGAATTTGGTATGAATTGGATGATGTTAGAATGAATGAAATGTGAATATGCAGATTTCCTGCTGAAAGTCACGGGTGTGACTATTGAGTCACGAGCGTGAATTTGAGAGTTCACGGTTGTGACTGATTGTATCACGGTTGTGACTTCTGTGTGGAAATGGTACTATTCATTCCAGAAGTGTTCACGAGTTAGAATCACGGAAGTGAATGAGTAATCACGACCGTGAATGCTTTTGGGCGATTCATTCCAGTAGTATTCACGGCTTAGGATTACGGGCGTGAACTAATTCACATGCGTGAAATTAGTAATCATGGTCATGAATGCTCTGTATTTGTAATTATGAATGTGGTTATCAAATGAAGAATTCAAGTAAGTAAACGAAAATCATTGTCTATCTAGTGAAATAAGAATGATATTGATATATATATATATATATATATATATATATATATATATATATATATATATATATATATATATATATATATATATATATATATACATATATATGTAAATTGATGTGAGAATGTGATATGTTGTGATATAGAAAAATGAATTGATATGGAAAAATGAATTGCCATGGATGATATATGAAATCTGATGCGGATGATAAACATGAGAATATTGATGAATCTAGTAAATGAATAAAAAGATGTATGAGTATGACTATAGGTTGCAAAACAAGAAAATTGAAATGTTGATAAATATGAGAATATTGATGTGTTGAAATTTGAGAATTATGATTGATGTGAAAATATAAAGAAGCCTATTACTCTACCTGCAGACTAGAATCGGGATAGATGACATGTCATTAAGGGGGCGAACGGTACCGTACTATACCTCAACCAATGTGGTTTAAGCTTATGAGAGCGCCATTGGTCTGGGATGCTCGGTCAGTGTGGCTTAAGCTTGTGAGAGCGCTACTGACTTGAGAAGCTCCGATGAGCACATATAAATGAGGACAATGTGGCTTAAGCTTGTGAGAGCGCCTTTGATCTGGTTATTCATCTATGATGAAATTATACTCAATCAATGTGGCTTAAGCTCAGAGAGCGCCATTGATTTGAGAAGCTCTTTTGAGCAAGATAGTGGACAGGGTGGCTTAAGCTCGGAGAGCTCTTCTGATCCATAACTCGTATCCAGTTAGTCCAAAATTTAGAGTGATGTGGGCAAGATAATGAGGATATGTTGGAAAATAAGAAAAAAAAAGAATAAGAAAATGATGATGATATGAGATTGAGATGTAATGATAAAGAGATTAATAGAGTAATTTACCATTAAAGATAAATGAAAATAACGTTGTCTATATGAGCATGACATTTATACTTGTATGAAATGAGAATATGTTGATAGTCATGCATGCAAACATTTTAATGCACAAAATGATAATTGTTAATGTTTGTTGCATGATATAGTATATTACCTTATTTATATGCACCACTAAGCTTAGAGCTTAGCGTGGAGTTTAATTTCCACGCAAATATAGAAAGGTAGCTGAAGACGCTAGATAAAGCACGCAGTGATTCCATTCAAGTAAAGCAACCGAATATTGAGAAAGTGGGTTACATGAGTATTACTTTGATGTTAAAATTACTATCTTATGTAAATAAATTGTATTTTGGTTTTTGTTTATATCTATATATACATGAGTGTAAACAAATAAATAAAGGTAAATTATTAATAATAGTGATTTGAAGAAGTAAAGAAGATGACAGGTAGCAGAGCTCCTTCATCCGGACATGTGTTGGTGTTCGGGTGGGGGAGGCGCTACAATCACTCACAGTTTTATCATTTATAACTTGTAGGTTTATCATTTTAAACTTGTAGGTTCATTCTTTAGAAGGTACATGTTCATCCTTTAGATCTTACATGTTCATTGTTTAGATCTTGTAGGTTCAAAATATTGGCATAAAGGCCCTATGTAATTATTCATTTGTTCTGTTACTTGTGCTTCTTTTTTTTTATTCTGTGTCTGTGTTGCTTTCTCCATTTCATTCTTTGCTATGGAATGTAGTTGAACAGTAAAATAAACACACTATATGTAGCTTGAAATATCATTGATCCATTTTTGTTATGTTACTAGATGTGATGAGTAGAGAAACTAAAAAGTTGACATATGTGACTGTTAGTGATAAGTTGGAAGGTTTCCAAACATCAAAATAGGTAATTCCAAATTCAATGATATATTATCAGTAGAGAATTTATTTTCAACATTAAAAGAGATATAATAAAGTATCAGTTAAGGATGTGTTTTCTCATGAGTCTCTGTAGAGATTTTTTCAACTAGAGGTTTTAGTGGTCCTGATGATAAAAAATAGTTAGTATTATTGTTAGGTGATTTTTTTGTTACACAACAGGCTTTGGTGTATTGTTCATCAAGTGAAAACTGAAAACAAGGTAAGTATTATGTGAAGGGTAGTATGCAAGCTATCCTGAATTATCCTAACATTTACTTCTTAGTGTTCTTATAGATAACAACTAAATGTTAGTATTTTTTGATTGTGTTTGGTCTTGTTTAACTACTATGATGGAGGTCTACTGAGATCAAAATTTGATTGTATTGATTTTTTTTTATCTAATTCTTCACATCTGAATATTTTGAAAATACATATTTTATTGGCATGATCAAATATTCTGCATATCAATGGACCATTAGACACTATTAACATCTATTTGTTATATGATAGATTTCATATTTGTTGCTTGTGTTTGGTTTTGTGGTGGTTTATATTTTGGAAAGACTTAAAAATTCAATTTTTTTACAGGTTAAATTATGTGAGATCAAAACAATAAAAAAAATTTAAAAAGAAGAAGAAGAAACAAAAGTATAAATATTATATATTTTATAATTTGAGATGTATTATAAATAACCCTAAAATTGAGTGTGCAAACTGGAACATATATATATATATATGCTTTAATTTTATTTAATAATATAAAATACTTGAAAAAGTGATCCATGATTGAAAGGTAGGTCCCTCTTTTTGTGGAGTGGAGCCCTTATTCTAAAACGTCACAAGCAATAGGATCATAGAGTATTGAGAATTAACATTAATTTGGTATTAGAAATTCCGAAGTTAATTAAAGTAAAATGGGATACTTATTTCACAAATTTAATTTAAGTTGTATATCATTTCTCTTTTATCTATTCTAAAAACCACTAAGTTAATTAGTTTGTATTGCAAGCATATTTGGTTGTTATGTTCAAACAAAATATCCTTAATAGGTTATAAGTAGCTAGACAATCATTAAAATAAATAAATGCATCAAGAAGAAAGATTTCTAGACAAACAAAAAGAAAATAAACTTTGAAGCCAAGTGTTAGAGTTAAATAGATTAATAAATTATAAATTTTAAAATTTGGAGGTTTATCGTATAAAAACTACAGCCTTATTATTTAAAACTTGTAGATTCATCATTATAAATTCATTATTTACAATTTACAGGTTTATCACTTACAGACTCATCGTTTACAACTTACAAGTTTATCACGTACAGATTCATTGTTTCAACCAAAATTTATCGTTTTCAATTTCTAACAATTCAATTTTCTCTCTCTATATTTTTCATTTTAGTTCAAATATTTTCATTTTCAACAATTTTATTCTACATATATTAAAACTAATATTTTCATCCTAAAAAATAATAACAATAACTAAAACATTAAAAATCAAATCAAATATGTAAATTAAAAAAATTTTCTCTAAAACAAATCTTAAATAGGTAAATTTTTTTTTTAAAAGTACATTGTAAAAGAAGAAGAAGAGAATAACGGTAAAAAAAAAATAAGCGTTACACACTAAAAATATATGTCGATGTATTTCGAATTGTTTGTTTACACGGATAAAGTTTAAAAAAAACCTCAAATTATGCCAATATTGGACCTTAATCGACTAGTACAAAACGACGTTGTATCACTTGACAAACTGAAAACGGACCGTAAATTTATCTAACAGAACAGTTGACATGTGTCAGGTAATTTATTCCTACCCCTCCTTATGGAATTACTGATAAGTACCTATTTTTTTATACCAAAACAAATGTAAATCAACCAGCAAGTGCCCACTTTTGTCTTTTCAGAAACCAACCAATAAAACTAATTTGATAGACATTTTTTATCTTTCCCCAAACCCTTTCTTTTTTTTTTTTTTTTCTTTCTTTCAAAAAAAAATTATTTTTCTTCAATCTTCCCAGCTGCCACTATACAAATTTTTTGAAAAACGGATATTTTTTTTTCTAAAGTAAATAGTCATTCGCTTAAAAAAAAAAGAAGGGGACAACCCATTTTTTTATCTTTACACTTTTTAAAAGTGGATAATTCTTTATTTTAAAAAAAATATTGTCCATTTTTAAAAAAAATAGATAATTTATAGGACATCACTTTCTATTCTAAAATAAAAAATAATTTTTAAAACACTCTAAATTAGAATTTTTCAATTTTTTTACTATAAATTAGAAAATATTTTTATTAGCTTTTTTTTTTTTGAAAAAATCCATGTTTTTTCTCTTAATTTGCCCCTCGCTCTCACGGTTACACTGTTTAGTTTTTTTTTTTTTCCCCTATTATGTATGCTACTCAGGTATATAAAATAGCCGCCATAGATTTGCTTCATCAGGTTGTCATCCATTTTGGTTTTTCGCTCATCTTGAATTTTTCTGTTACTTTTTCACATTGTTGCATGTTACATGGTGCATATATTTTTTTCTATTTCTTATGTAAGTGTATGTATTTTCAATATGCTTCCTATTTTTCAGATCTGTTGCTATATTATTATAAAATATTTTAATACATTTTTTCTTCATTTGGGAGGTATTTATTGTACTGTACATGAGTTTTGTGGTGCTCCGGCTTGGATTAAAACTAAGGCGTGATTATTCTTTTTTCTTTTTACACCATTGGGTTGCTATTCATGTTTCGTTCATTTGGATTTGCTGTATATATTCAGATCTTTTTTTTTTTACGTTCATTTCTTTAATGATTTTAGTGTTTCTGCATTTGTTTGAAAAGTTCTTTTTAGTAACCTAATTTTGTTTATTAAATTGTTTTTTCAATGTAATTATTTTTAAACTTTATGATGGTTAATTAATATTTTTTAATTTTTTTCTAATTATTATTAATATTATGCCTAAATTTTTGTTTATGAAATTATATCATTTATATTTAAAAAATAAATGAATATATAAATAAATGTTTATAAATAGTTTGTATATCATACGATTTTTTTTTTATTTTTTGTTTATTTGTGTTGTTATTCATTATTTGTATTTGGTGATTATATATATATATATAGTTTCTTTGTTTGTTAATTTTCATATTTGTATTGTACTTCATAACAAATGAGCTTCAAAAGTCAATGGGCCATCTCATATTAGTATGATGGGCTGGAACATGTAATCGAGATGTGAAGGTTGACTTCAACATGTAATTCTCCAACAATTCGCATGATATAAATTTGTATTTACTTTTTATCGAACGACATTACATTATTTTTTTAATTAAATAATTCACATATATTTTGATTTAAATTATTATTTAATCATCTTATTATTTTTTTATCATTATTATCGTATTTTTATTCTTCAAAGAGATAAAATTAAAAAAATCGTTTCTTTATTGCATAACTGTTTTAGAGAATTTTTTTTAATTTACATATTTAATTTTTTTTTAATATTTTTAAAATTTTTAATTATTGATGTTATTGTTTGGTATGAAAAATTATTAGTTTTTGATATATTTGTAGATAAAAATAGTTAAAAATGAAGATATTTAAAATAAAATGAGTTATAAAAAGAGAAAATTAAGTTACTGGAGATTGAATATGATAAATCTATTATAAATATGTAAGTTCATAATTTAAAACTTGTCGATTCATCGTTTAATAATTGCAAATTAATTATTTAGTAGTTATAAGCTTATTTTTTAAAACTTGCATGTTTATCATTTAGACACTATATGTTCATTTATGTGAGAACTAAATAATAAATCTATAAGTTCAAAGTGATGAACCTGAAACACTAAATAATGAACATATAAGTTATAGATAATGAATTTTCTAGTTCTAAATGATGAATCTGCTAATTTTAAATGGACATGTAGCTTCTAAACAATGAACTTGTAAATTCAGAATAATGAACCCCTAAGTTCAAAATGATGAACATGTAAATTATAACTGATAAAGTTATAAGTTCAAAATGATGAATCTGTAAGTTATAACTGATAAACTTATAAGTTATTACTGATTAAAATATTCTATATTCATTAGTTAACAAAAATCCAATATTGAAAAAGTGCACAATTTATTTTTGTTTTGTCTGTATTAAAAAATAAGATATATAATACAATATGAACTGGGTCCATAATATAACAAGCGACCTACATTTATTATGGACCCATGGTGAATCAAATTATTGTTTATGTATTACTATTATTTATAAATAAATATTATTTAAAATGTGTTTTCACTTATCAGTGTAATGCAAATAAATTATTTCAATTAAATATTAAAATGTATTTACTAATTAGTTGCTAATGATATTTTTTATAGATATTATTGATGTTTTAAATAAATTCTTCATTATTACTATTTTTTAGAAAAATGTATAATATCGTTTTATTGATATTATTTTAAAAAAATATATTTATTTTTTAAAATATTTTATAATGTGTTTATATAATATTTTATTATTATTATTATTATTATTATTATTATTATTATTATTATTGCTGCTGCTGCTGCAGCAAATTATTTTTAAGATCTTTTTTCTTTCTACTGTTATTACTTTTTCACCTTTTATATTTGCTTCATAATTGAAATTTATTTATAAAAAATAATTATTAAAAATTTGTTTATTAGTTACATATTAAATTTTTTAAATAAAAACTATTAATATTTCATTAACTATTTATTAATTTTATTTTTAGAATATTCTAATATTTAATAAATTATTTTAAAATGAAAAAAAAATTAATATTGTTTTTATTATTTTACAATTGTATTTTAAATCACTTTCTTTATTTTTTTTTTCTGTTGTGTCTTTTATTCCTTAATTGTTTGTTTAATATTTTTTTTTATGCTTCTGTAAATTTTTTCTTTTGAGATTACTGCTGTTGAATATTCAATTTCTTTTTTTTTTTTAAAAAAAAGAAATGATGTTGAGGTACTGCATGCTTCTCAAATTCGGGTGGTCTATTATGTTTCCACGTTGGTCAATTTAAACTGAATTATAGATCGGATTTATTTATGGGCCAGGTTAGTGTCTCAAGTTGTTACATTTCAGCATGAGTCCATTTCATTGTGCTCATAATCTAAGTAGATAGACCGAAAAAAGTATGGATTTTATATATTGCAAGTACCTTCTTCTAGAATATGTATCTCTACAAAATATATAACACCCATTGGCACAGCCAGAAAAATCTTACTATACCGACGGATGTCACACGATTATATCTGAATCTAACTGTCCGAATTAAATTTTTTCTAACGTATTCTTACATCAACATATTATATTTGAATAAGATGCAACTTTCCATATTTATTGAACACAATATGTATAACACTATTTTTTTTATATATGAAATTTAACAAAATCAAACTACAATCTGACTTGGGTAACCACCTCTCTTATTACAAGATCAACAATAAAATCTCATAATTTAAATCAATAATTCAACCTAATTAAGCTATATTCTAGAAAAAAATACATTTTTATCTCATGTCATGCGGAATAATCAATAATAAAATGAATGAGATAAATTAATAAAAACAGTCCCAACACGGGTCAATTCAGACTCCTCTGACTAACTGTCTTCTTTTCACGTCAATTTAACAGTTTATTGACTCCAAACTTGCGTGTAGGGAAACTCACACGCTAGATTACTAAAAAATTAGTGGTACATATAATCATTTTAATTTTAACATACATTCACATATTAATATAACATTCATAATCAAAACTTACCTGTGTGATTGTCTATACCATCATATACATATCACATTTTGACTTACTATATTCATGTTGACTTGTGTAACACTTAACACTTATAATTCTATATACCATATTTATATTTATATATTAAGTTATCACGTATGGAATAAGAATAAAATAAAATTTATATTTACAGCAAGAACAATTTTTTTTAACTCATCTCATGTTATCATCAGCAATTCCACAATCAATACGGATGTTGTAATCATAACCTATAACATCACATATATTAATAACTTAAACATTACGTTTAAAAATTAATAAATTTGCAAGTTGAATCCATTTATATATCCTAGTACATATTCATTGTAATTATACATATGCAAGCATTCAACCCCAAATATAAATGATATGTTCTTATGTTTGTGTGGAATGCAAGGAAAGAGAGTGAGGAGACTGAGTCAGTGATTTTTGATCAATGACTTTTTTATGCACTTCAATATGAACAACTATTCTTCTCCACTTGAAAAATGATGTAATTTGGTGAGTTACGACTTAGTGAAAATAACCATCAAATAAGCTTTAAAGTACCAAACATTTTATACTAGCAAATAACAAGTATACTTAATATACGTTTTATATTTCATTTCATCTGTCAATAACATATAAATGTAAATAAAATCAAACATTTAATAATTGCTCTTTACTTATACTTATTCTTATGCCTATTCATTTTTTTTTTGTGACCAGGTTAAACAAACATTGCCCTAGATTTCCATGTGAACATTTGTATTTGCTAGTTAACTTGATCATTTGTTTCATTTGCTCATTTGTTGGGCTATATGCCTATTTTTTTCCCTTGCAATGTTGATTAATTAGTTGCAACACATTTTAAGTCATTATGCATATGAATTTGTAACTAAGTATTCATCATCCGTTATATCCTTATTACATATATCTTATATATACTATACATATACCATGTATATATTGTATATGCCAAATATATACCTCAAATATACCATATATATACCATGTATATCACAAATGTCTATAATCTCATCATCAAGGTCAAATAAGGGCAATCATATGAATCACATAATCATATATCACTTCACATATCACATAACAAATAATGTTTATGTGTATTAAAGAAATCACTTGATAATTAAACTCACTTTTTTTTTTCTTTTGATTCCGACCCTTAACTTATTGTCTAACCTCCCTTTGTAGTTCTCCAATTTGTTGTGAGCCTAATATGAAAATATAATTAATTAACTCATGACTAGATAAGCTTAATGTGCCTTAAATAAATTAATATGCCTAGTTCATATCATTAGTTCAATACGTAAGTCATATTATAGTGAAAATTTACAGAAACTTAGATAGGTAAATATGAAACATTTTTCATGTTTACAACTTTTATCAGTTCCATCTCTAAGATACTTAAATTATAAGAAATATTTTACTAATTAAGAACATAGTTGACTTCCAGATCAGTATGATTTTTGAAGACTATATATCACTTTATGCATAATATATTAAGGTGAAATTTTTACCAAAATTTATCTAAGACATAATTCTATAACTTTTATATTTTGACAAATTACAAATTCTGTCTATAAAGAGTTCAAAATAATTAAACAAAATTTTGGACTTATACAGGGCACTAAGCAATTATAGAATAGTTATGGTTCTTTTAATCATAACTCAAAATCTACACGATATATGAACCTTAAATTTGGTATACAGCTAGATAACATATGTATCTAAAAATTTTATATTTTATGATTCATCACAATATATCTCTAAGATAGTCAAAATAGACAAAAACCGTGTTAATATATTCTACTCATCCATTATCCAATGTGTCTTCCAATTCTTATTAAGTCTGGTTGATCCTTCGAACATGAATATTTTGAATTTCTTGATAAATGATAAATCAATACCAATTTATGATAATATGATATTAGGATGACTGTAAAATAGTAATTGTGGAGTTAATTGGTGATGTGATTTCATTATGTAACAATTAAAAAAATGAAGATTCTGAAATTAAACTAAAGAAAAAATAAGTAGTGTTTTAAACAAAATATATATGATAAAAATTTAATCACTGTTACAACAAGGTCAGTTATTTGAACGTTGGTGCATAGATTACAAGTGCACAAACAAATAAATATTAACAAGCTGATTATACATTTCAATAAGAAGGGAAAAGTAAAATTCCATAAGAAAAAAAAGTACAATATAAGATATTATTAAGGCGTAATTACATAAATTACCAAGTTCTTGCTTAAGAAATCTTGATCAACATTTATGGATCAGGTAAATTAATATGTATTATATTAGATATTATAACTAATAAATAACAACAAACATTGTAAAAGAAAAAAACTAATAGCTATTTTTTCTAGGTTGGATAATTCATTTTCGGGCAAAGAACAGGACGATTAATTATATGTTCACATCCTTCAAGGTATAATAATAAACATTATATGTGTTTTTTATTTAAATATTTAATATGTCAATATTAATTATTTAACTGTTGTATTTCAGATTTCCAAACAATTGGCTGCTCCTCACATTCAATTATGTCCCAGCTTCTCATTTTGTTCTTTTTGTTTTTTTTAAAAAAAGAAATTTTTACTAATATTTATAAATTATATTAAACTTCTATGTAATATTGTATATTGTTACTTTATAATACATATTTATATTAATACACATTTATAATACATATTATTTGATCAATTTATCGTCTAAATTTTAAATCCTTCTGTGCAACGCAAATGTTATATACTAGTTCAGAAATATTTTCAATATGAATTCTATCCTGGGCCGGGTTCGTAACAAGCATATTGCATGAGTTTCTCCGCTTTAGGTTTGACTATTAGCTGGTGTATTGGTGAAGTAAAGACAATGACGTTATATCTTGCTCAATAATTAAATTTGTTCATGCTTGCTGTTTTAGAGGTTGAAGCATTAGAAGAAGCGAGTCTGCCCAGTGATGAGTGAACAATTAGAATTGACTGGAACAAGACATTTATTCTCTATCCAAATTTTCTAAATACAAACATCGTTAATTTTTTCGTGGACAATCATCTATCGTATCTCATTTTCTATAGTTAAAATTCTTGCTGCAAATTACCTTTCCATTTTTTTTTCTTTTTTCTTTCTTTCTATTGCCCACTTTCCATTATTATTATTATTATTATTATTATTATTATTATTATTATTATTATAAGTAAAAAATTATCATTAATGTGGCCTTATTACTTTGTTCCTTATCCATTTTTATTTTCCTTCCTTATATGTTTCTCTTCTTTCTCTAATGAAGCTCACATAAAATTAAAAAATTGGCGAAAGAAAATTTTTGAAAAGACGAGCAAGATGTATTTGATAAGTACATATGACTTTAGAGTGAACAATCAGATTTGATGTATACAACACAATTATAATAAGGATAAAAGTATATATTCAATATATGTGAGTTATATGTTCATTATATATATAAATACCATGTAATTTACATTGTGTCTCTTGAATTTTTTCTATGAAAAAAAATTATATATGTGATAAGTTTTTCCTTTTACACATTTATCATGTTTCGTACAATTCTATTATTTATACATAATATAATACTATAAAAAAATTTATGAATAAGCAAAATCGATATGTCTTTAAATAATTGTCGATAAATGTGATATATATGTTTAGTATTTATGAGATATATATTCAATATATGTGCAATATATATTTAGTATATTTGAGATATATGAATAATAAATGAATTAACAATGATCAAATTATTTTAATAACTAGTGTGACCATTTTGTGTTATATATGACATGTTATTTATCAAGGACATATAATCCACTACTTGTGATTACATTTCATTTTTTGTAATAAATAAGCTCATTGATTTATGGGATACACATGTATATGGCTTTTACAAGAATGCAACTATTTATGGAATTGAAACAATATTCATTCTCATAAATTCAAATTTATACTTGATGCTAACAATTAGTATACAATCTTGGAGTACAATCCGGTAGATTTTTTGCGTCTTACTGATTCACTTTAATTTTTTTTGCTTGTTAAAATAATGCAAGATATACCATAATAAAAATAATAATAAAAAAATAAAATATAGATTAAACTAAATAACATATTAACACACGATGCATGTATTTTGAGTTTGAAAGTGTTTTTGGAAAAAAAAATCTAAAAATAAGTGCTACAGTTTAGAAAAGGAGAAAGGTTAGGAGGAGGAGGCATTGTAATGTTTGACTGATTCTGATTCGAGAGAAATAAAAGCAATCGTGCTGACGCCCACATTTGGAAATGCCTCTCTACCCTTCTCTTCAATAGTTTATAGAAGGAATCACAACCAACATGTAAATTTGGAAAAGATTTTTGTGAAAAGATTTATTTGTCCGTTTCTCAATTGTTTTTCCCATATTTGGAATGTTTGTGGTTATTTGGTGCATTTGTGTCCTTTTCCCTTTGGATAACCACTGTTTTATTGGGTCAGGCTTTTCACCAAATGCCACCTTTGACGTTATTAGAATTCATTCACAAAATTCTGGTCATGTAAATGAGATCACGTACCTCCAAATTCTAGCTCTTATTCCTTTTATACGTCTTAATAATGTACTCAGACTTCGCATTGAATAATTAATTTTTACTTTCATGAGACTATGCAGTTATGATATGATGGTTTGATTCGAATGTCTCAATGTTATGAGTTCGGAGTTCAGAGGGTTTTTTTCCTCTCCAAACTAAGCTAATTTTATCTAGTTTATTGGATTGCAAATTAATTTGAATGCATATAGAGTATATCCATTAAAGAGACAAAATATTCATTCTCAAAATTTGAAGTTATTTCATATCTATGACCAATAGCATATCCACGTGTAAAATAATGGCATCACTAAGAAAATTTTCATTTCTACCTTATAGATTTACTTTATTTTTATTTAAACTCCATTAAAAATTATAATTAGCCCCAGTAAAATTTAAAATAAAAAATAAAGACACAATTGGTTCCACTAAAAATAAAAAATAAAAAATAATGGTACCACTTTATTTTATAAACATATTTTTCATTGATAGTATAAAATTTTGACTTCAATAACTTAAAATATTAGCTATGTTGCTGCCTTTGGTTCGAATCGAAAATCTCTAGTTAAAACCAAAATAATTCTATCATGGGGCTTGAGTTCCATATGATCAAAAGACCTAAATGACCTTTATTTAGTTCAATTAGATTTGGGGGAGGATAAGTTCTATCTTCATGGTTATAATAAAAAAAAATTGAGAATCTTATTTTTGCATTAAGGATAGTTCATATAATGATGGTTGAGAAGTTGATAACTAAGGAGACAATAGAATTTTTAATTTGTACTTCACTTTTTTTTTTTGTGAGAAATCATATTTATTTTTTCAATTTATATATTAATGGACTAAAACTAATTTTATTTTTATCGGATATGATCCAAAAAAGCAGTAAAAAGTTTTCAAATACTTGCATATTTAGAATTCGAACTTGAAACTTTTAATTAAGTTGGAAAAATTATGTATAAATTATCTTTCGTGTAATTTACATTTTAAATGAAAGCCTGCCTATTAGCTTTAGGTATAAACAGGTACTTGTGTTAAATAATTTTCATTTATGTGTTGTACTTTGAAGTTTGGCCCATTGCTTGTAATTTACTATATTTTTTTAATTCTAAATTGATGCAGCGAAATCATCCTATTATACATTTATATTGTTCGTTGGTTAAAAGCTAAAAATATAATAATTAATCTCACCGTCAAAATCAAATCTAATGGGTTATTAATTAGCCTTGATGAACAATCTGATTCTGAAGAGTTGACAATAACACTTAAAAAAGAAAAAAGAAAAAAAAATGATAAATGTACTTTAGTTAATTTTGGACCTTAATCGGCAATTCTTTCAGAATTGAAGCGGTGGAATTCTGTGGTGGGTGGGACCAGTTGAGACTTGAGGAAAAGGAAAACCGATCTCCCACACTAACATATAGATAAGAGAAGACTTTAGTAATTGAGGAAAAGAGTTTCATTCATTTTGAAAAATAATTGGGTTTTATTAGAGAATAATTTATAATTATAATTTTGATATATTATATGTCAATATGAAAAAAAAAACTTATGACATTTCATCTTTAAAAATATTTTTAATTGGGTTTCTTTTATTTTGAATCATAATTGAGTTTTTGGAGAATAATTTATAATTATAATTTTGATATATTATATTTGTCAATATGAAAAGAAAAATTATATACATATTGTGGAAAATTGAGTATTAAACTTATCACCTTTCATTTTTAAAAATAATTTTATTTACATATAAATAAAAAATTCAAAAAACACTATCTATTTGGAATATATATATACTTTTAAATTTGCTTCATAATTCCTTGAATCCGATATTACTCCAAATAACAACCAAACAAAATATATCGTCAAAGTTGAAAAACTGCTTTTATATATGGTCTTTTTGAAATTGTGGACCTTAACATGTTGCTTACGTAGGCCATGACTTTGGATTATAAGGAAAATCAAACATGTGTTATTGTCATTGAATTTCTACTTTTGCTTTGTAATTACTACCCTCATTCACAATATTTCACTGATATTCCTCAAAATCTGTAATTTATATCAGAATATGGAAAGTCAATAGTTAATTAATTTTTTAACAGTTTAATTTGTGCAAACGGTGAGTACATATTGTATATGTCAGCTTAATTTGGATTGGAATAGAGGCATAGCTAAAAACATTTGTCAGAGATCAAAAATAATATATTCACGAAATTTCAGTTTTTATAAAATAAATTTTAAATATCATATAACATAAAAAAGGAATAATTAGAATTTATAAATTATGTAAGAGGCATAAACATAAAAATAAAAATTCTTATTTCATTATGTTCTTACTTTAATTGGATATATATAGTTCATAAATTATATAATATATGAAAGACATTTTTCTTTTTCTCTTTCACATTTGATCCTTCAAAATTAATAATTAATTAAAATTGAATCTTTAATTTAACTAATTCATTAATGTGTTTGACTTTTAGATAATAACCACCAATACATTTTATTTTGAAAAAAATAAAATTGTAGTTATTTAATTATTTATTTGACTTTAATGCTTGTTAAATAATAATTACTCCCTTTGTTTCTAATTAAATATTTTTTAAAATTTTTATTTATTTTTGAAATATTTTGATATTTGACAATTTTCTATAAACATTAGTTATTTTTTACTTATTATATAACTACTTATTTAAAATTATCTCTTGCATAAATAATTAATTAATTATCTAAGATTAATATAATATTTTATTTATATCTTAAACATATTCCTTAATTATTGTCTAAAAACCTCTAATGACATCTATTTGGGAACATAAAATATGTGTTTTTTTTTAAGTTTTTCTACCTTTAGGGTGTCGGCAAAAGTAATTTTGGAAGTTTTAATATACTATTTGGTAATACAAAACTAAATTATAATATAGTTTGATAAATAATTTTTGTTTGGTAAAATAGATTATTTGAAATAAAATAGATTATAATCTCCCAAAAAACTAGTAAAACTAGTGTTCAACTTATAAATTAATAAATTATAATTTTTGTTTTCCGTTAAATCCTTTATTTTTTGCTAGAGTTGGATATGTTTATTTATTAGATTGAGATATTTAATATAATATTTATATTATTTACTATGCATATATTATATAATATATTTGTATTACGTATTTAAATAAAATTTATAAAGAGTTGTTAATTAATGTAAACACGTCATTTTACAATTTTTGAGTTTATTTTACCAAATAATTTTAATTCAATTATCTTTAGTTAATTATTAATTTGTTCTACCAAATAAATAAAGCCTACATCTAATTTGGTACCAAGATTCCCCTTGTCCCCCTCCCCGCCATTGAATGGAAAATGAAGTAATTAACATTATTTAATTCTCTATTATTTTTCTCTGATATAAGATATTAATAAACGAAGAGAGAAATTATTGCAAAAGCAGCCACTATTGCACATGTATAAGTTTCTAGAAACTATATTTTCATCTTGATTTTTTTTTTAAAATTGCACCTTGATATATTAATTTATATGTTGTGACAACCATACATGCATTCCTCAAATATAAAATAATAAATTATTAAAAATTATCCGAATTTTTTTCTCCTTCAATTCCTTAACTGGATTATATTTATATAACTATAGCCGTCATCGATTGTATTAAAAAGATAATAATAAATAAGTGTTATTTATGAAAAAAAAAACAATTGATTATAATATATTCGAAAAGATATTCTTTGGATGCACAACAAATAAACAAAATAATAGTATATATTTTCTTAACCTTTATGAACAACTTGATTTTCGCAGATTGATATCGGAAAATGAAAATCTCATTCTTTCTTATTTATAGAAAAAGGAATTTGTTTATTTCCCATGTGATGGGCGGAGTTATTTGGAACTTTGACTTTATACAGCTCGCCAAATTAGCAGAATTTATTGCTTGATGCTCACTCAAAATAATGAAATACTTATTCAAACTGCAGTCTTAGCCTTCTCTTATTACAAACAAATAATTAGATAAATGAACTTGAATCTACCTCAAAAGCTAATTTAAAAGAAAATTATCTTAACTATTATATGAAAGTTGTATCTTATAATATATTCTTCTTACACCGAGAGCGCCAAAAACTCATGTTAAAACCTTTAAACATAAAATTCGTATAACTAAACATCTATGAGTGAACTAATATTGTAAAAGTTATGGCTTTGATACCATATTGATAAATAGATTTTAAATCTAGCGCTTCTTAAAAGTTAGCTTAAGAAAGAAGAACTATTCAAATAATTATAAAGAATACTTAGATATATTTCAAAACAAATGAAAAAAATATAGAGAAAGAGAGCTTTATGAGATGGAGAAAAGTAAATGAAAACAAGAATTAGGCAGATGGAGGTTGGTAGAAAAATCAATCTAACTGTTTTTTGTTGCACAAGAACAAGTGGGAGTCGCAATCTGTTTGCTATTTCTAGCCACCTAAGATACATGAATGAACACTGTTTTTAGAAATAAAATAAGATTTTTGGATGTACTAAAATTCATTTATCTTATATATAAATAAATTTTATAGGAACTAATAGACTTCATTTAATTATAAAAATTTATATATTTATATTTTTGTCACATCAGCATTTTTTTAAAATAGTAATAAGAATTTGTAGATGTAAGAAAAATATAAATACTAATTTTTCTACTAAATCCTAACAGAGATTGCAAATAAATTTCATTAATTTTATAAAATCTATTTACACCAAATAAAAATATAATTTGCAAGAGAGATTGAATTATTGAAACTATAATTCAAATGTTTTACCAACATTCTCTCGCTCTCTCTATCCGGTAATTCTATTAATTAGTAAATTTTACTTTAAGATGTATTTAATTAATGTAGATTATGATTCTTTTAAATATAATTTGCACATAATTCTATTAACTGAGTATTTCATAATATTATTGTTTGCTCAAAAAAAAAAAATTACATTATATGATAATAACATATTAATTCCTAAAGATAGTCTTTTTTTTTTCTTTTTCTTTCATAATTTTCTCTTTTCTTTTCATATTGGCCTTCATGTGAATGCATATATAACATAATCTGCACCCAAAATTAAACTGTTTTAATCGTTGTCATTTGTCAAGAGGTTTTTGATCAATTTTGGTCGCAAGTACAACTGTGAAATAAATTCCCATTTGTCATTGCTTGTTGGCTGAATTATATATGGGATTTGTTGTCAAACATCTAGATGAGTAAATACGTATCATATTAATAATTTAAGAAGTTATTAGATATATTTAGTTTACCGTATTATTTATAAAATAAATTTAATTATATATTGATACGTATTTAATAATTTTATTTATGCTGATTGATATAAATATAACAATTAATAAATTTACATATATATCACAATATAATTGAATTAGTTTATAAATGACATAATAATTAAGTTTAATCTAACTAAAATTTTCTCCAATAATTTTCTCTTGTCTAACTAAATAATTTAATACCGCCATTACGTGCACATTATCATTTTAATTTATAATTTGAAAATAGATTCAAGAACTCAATATTTGAATAATTTCATAATCCAACCGGCATTGTTGACCCGACTAATCAGGGTGGAGGGTGCCATTGATTTCTGCTTTCAACAGTTTACTCCCACGTGAACATCTATATTTACAGATCTCCCAAGATTTCAAGTTCACATCTCTCTCTCTCCATATATATATATATAAGCATTAAACTCCCTTTTCAACTCTGCTATATCTGCAACTTAATCACAAAGATTCTAAATTCCCATCAAGAACAAGAAATGGAGCTGCTTTCATCGCCATTAACAGGAACATGGCGCAGATACTGGACAAGAAAGAGGTACCAAAGACTCGACGGAGGAATCAGAGGAAGAAGAAAAATGAAGGTGATAAGGATCAGAGATGGTGGTAGCCCTCGTAGAGTTTGGAAGATAAAGGCATCGAGGCTAAGAATATTAAAGATTGTAACTTCACCATTAAAGCTCTTGAGAAAGATCAAGAATGCTTATGTCAATATGATGCTTAACTTGGCTGGGAATGTGGGTTATTTGAATACTGAAGGTGTTTTTGGAAATAAAAGAATTCCAAAAGCAAGACAACTTCGTAATTCTTATTCTTCTAATCAAGAATTTGAGGCTAGGCTTGTTTATGAGATCTATAAGTCCTTGAAAGCAACTCAGTGAGATTAATTTTAATGGGTGTATAGTTTTAGTTTATTTTTATTATGCCTTTGCCTTTTTATTTTTATTTTTTGTGGGTTTAGGATCTTCCCATCAAAGGTTGGGAACGGGATATCTCTGTATGTTTCTCCTTAATTTCTCGTCATTTTCCTTTCAATGATAATATGTATGGAAATTAATTAATTAATTAATTAAATGCCATTTAGGCAGCTTGTTGATTGGAAATTTATGATTATTTATTTTTATTGTATATTGATGATTATATTGAAAACGGAACCTTAGGCCGCATTGCTGTAGTTGTAATAGTGGAAATCTGTAAAAGGGAAAGAGGACATTGGAGCTCATTTTACCAGTGATTCCACTTTGATATTTAAGTCAACAAGTGAGAAAGAAAATTATGAATGGTTTAGAAAGTAATTAAGAGTAATTTTTTGGTGATTCAATGAGAAATTGTTTGGTCTGTTATTCCTTTATAAATGCTGAGATAGCATGAAAGAATGGCTTGATGTTCCAAGCAACTATATCATTCATGTGTTCTTCATGGATATTTTTATCTTAATAATTGTTTCAGCCGTGGGTCGCTGTTGTTTTGAAAAATATTTGCCAATATCGGGTTTTATATCGACAAAGGTAATGCTTAAATGCTATATAAATAAAATAATTTACATAACACCATTTTATTAGTTTGATTTATTATTTGGATTGTAAACAAGTCGAATATTTATGAGATCGAACTAGACTCGTTTGAGTTTATCATAAGAGTATGAGTTCGATTAAAGTTTGTATACTTGAGTTCAATGTGGATTGGTTTTAAAATTATTAAACTTACGAGCGACTCGAACTCAGTTCCTAAAAATAACTCATTTATTATATTTAACGAGATTAATTCAGATTCAACTTAATTACTAAAATGACAAAATATCGAATTTAGTTCGTTAACTAATTGTGATAAAAGCTCGAGTTTGAGCTCAAGTTTGATAACAAAATATAATATAAACGAGTCTTAAACGAATATATTTATGAACTTTTAAATGAATTCGTTCACAAGTTTTTAAATGAATATATTTGCAAGTTTTTAAATGAATATATTTGCAATATTTTAAATGAATATATTCGCAAGTTTTAAAGTGAACATGTTCGTGAACTCGTAAATGAACATGTTCGTAAGCTCGTAAATGAACATGTTCTCGAGTTAAACGAACCAAACAGTATTAATTTCGATCTCGATAAGATTTTTGAATTCGGCTCATTAACCGTAACAAACTATTTTGAACGAGTTTTTTTTTTCGAACCGAAAAAGGAATAGCTCACAAACGACTTGATTCATTTACAACTATATTTATTATAAATCAGATGTTGTTTGATCTATTATAAACCGGATATAGATTTAAAAAAATTATTTTGATGATAAGCACAAAGAAGAAAACACAATAATGATGAGGTAAGAAGTCTAAACCCAATGTTTATATTCCATTATTAAGCAAATTCGGGAGTTCTTGAAATCTCTCCCTAGTCATAAGGACATGCAAAACTCTCCAGAGTGATTCTCACTAACAACTTGCCAACTTTTATCTACATTCCCCCAAGTAACAAACTTGTAAACAAAATTCCTAAACTACCCTTAAAACCCTACACTTAGGAAATAGCCAGCAACACAACAACAAATAATCAGTTCACTACTGTCCTTTTCTGTATATATAAGTGAATTGTATCAGGAGGCTTATCAATACTACCCCCCCCCCACATAAGCACCTTGTTCTCAAGGTGAAAATTTGAAAACTAAGTAGAAAAATAATTTTGGTCCTCCCAATTAGCTTAGAACTAAGAGATATTCTTCCATGGTATTAAAACTTCCAGTCCTCCCAGCTAACCATGAGGCTTGAGATTGACATTGATTGGTGAAACCCCTTCTTTCAACACACACTAGTATAAAAATATCTTTAAGCGGAGATTATATGTGTCTGTTGTAAAAATATCAGACACATAAAATATAGGTGATGACATTTTTATAAATATATGATAAAATGACAAAGTATATGTGTGTGTTAATATAAACGACGGACATATAAAATTCAACTTGTATTTTAGGCATCTGTCTTGATAAAAAACAGACACATATAATATACTTTTAGTGTCTGTCTTAACAAACAACAAACACCTATTGTTTATTAATAAACAATAATTTTTTTGAATTATTTATTGAAAAATATTTTTATTGGTATATACGTCTGTTAATATAAATGACAGATATGTAAAATTCAACTTGTACTTTAGGTTTCTGTCTTAATAAAAAAACAGACACATATACCTTTTACTTTAGGTGTCTGTCGTTAAAAAGGAAAGAAGCATAATATCTCTGCACTAATATGCGTCTGAATTTAATAAAAACAGACACATATTAGTGTACAATAGGTGTCTGTCACGAATAAAGACAAACACCTATAGTTCATTTTTTAAAATAAAAAAACATGGTTTCTTTCTGTGTTCTTTTATTTGAAACTCAACTGTATATATATATTTCTTTTACTTTAGAGTTTGAAACCTAGTTGTATACGTCAATCATCTTCATCTTCAGCTCTCAACATAAAGTTGGCTTGTAATTCCTTCATCACATCGATTTTGGACCTGTCTTAGTGGCAACAATAATAATAAGAGCTACGTTGTTCGTTGGTAGCCAAAAAAACACATGGAAAATATATTCTTTTTTTTTCTCTTTAACATTTTTTCTACATTTTTTGGCTACCATGTTCAAATTTGAGCCTCCATGTCGTAGCTACGATGATGACAAAAAAATATTTTTTTGTTGATTTATAAAATGAAAGTGAGTTTCACGCATTGGAAGGTTGTTTAAGACATTTAGTAAGGAGAAAATAAGTTGGTTCTACACATGTTAAAGCTAATTTTCACCATCAATTAGCCAAGAAGTTATATGCTCTCCACCTTATTATTATTGGTATTTGATTTTCTACTTTTTTTTATGCAAAAAAGTTTATTTATCTTTTTTATTTTTTATGTATTTTATTTTTGTTAATTTTATGTTGTAGTTTTTTTTTTTCACTTAGTAGTTGTTTTTTTGTTATACAATTAGTTTTTTTTATGGATTTAAGTAATTTTTATGATTTGCTGTATATTTGTCAATTTATAATATTTTAAAAAAAAATTAACTATAGGTGTCTGCTATTTTGTAATAACAGACACCTATAGTGATTTTTTTTTTAAAAAATGATTATAGGTGTCTGCTGTTTTATAACAACAGACGTCTATAATCAATTTTATTTTAAATTGACTTTAGATGTCTGTTGTTTTGTAACAACAGACGTCTATAGTCATTTTTTTAAAATATGATTTATGCATCTGTCATTATATTTTAACAGACGTATAAAATAATTATATGTGTATGTCATTTTGACAGACGCCTAAAATCCAACTCATATACGTCTCCTTCATAGGCGTCTGTAATTTAACAAATACATAAATTTCAAAATAACAGATACATATAAATAATTTTTATACTAGTGACAATTGAATGCTAGTGATGCCTGATTGGAGGGAGGCCTTAAGGCTCCTGACGTTTGAAGATTGAAGATTGTTGTAGGATGCTTGTAAGGCCTTGGAGGGAAGCTAACTCGCCTCGATTGGGCCAGTTATGGCTCCCAACCCCACCACAAACCTATGACCTTCATGTCATATAGTCTGCATCATAGCCTTTAAAGAGACCAACATCTTTTCCAACGACGGATCACCCTGGATAGCGATAGTACAGGAGTCTAAACGAAATTTTATCATTTGCTTTTTCCAATTAATATACATCCCTCCTATAGGCTCCAGCCATTGCATGCTAAGTATTATATTAGTGCTACCCAATTGAAGAGGCAAATAATCCTCTACTATATCAATCCTTTACACATGCAACGCTACCTCCTTACAAACTCCATTTATTCTGACATCTGCATTTTGATCATGTGTGACAACTTTCTAATTTTAAGGAATTGTCGACTATTTTTGAATTATGTCAATGATTAGTGAAAACAAAAAAATTCGAGAATTATCCTCTTGTATATAGAGTAGTGACTCTGTTCTTACTTTGCCAGTTTCTAAGGTTACTACAGAACGATCATCTTTGACAATGAACATAATTAAAAATAAACTTTGCAATAAGATTGAAGATGAATTTTTCTCTAATTTTGTTTGCTACGATATATCAAAAAAGAAATTGTTAAAACATTTCCTGTATATTCACTTGTAGATGATTTTTAGGACTTAAATGAGCGACATGTTCTATTTTGATAAGTTACATGTAGTATATGATAATGAATTTTGAGTTTATTTTAACAATGAATATTAATTATATTAAAAGTAAATTTATAATATTTATTTTTTAAAGTTCCAATTATTTGTATTTGGCCCTCCTAAATCCTGCGCTCGTCCTTGACTCCACGGTTTTTGAGATGAAACTTTTATCATGGCATACTAGGTGAAATAAAAAATTTGGATGCATATTATTTTTTTAGAAAATATTTTTTTGTAAGAAAGAAAAATGAAGGATGTGTAAATTTTAATATTTTATCCCTCTTAAATTATATTCTGAATTTGCACCTGTTTACTGGGCTATAAAAGAGATAGCAAGAGAGAAATATATGGCCCACATGATTTTTTTTTTCATTTTAAAAATAGGACCCGCACCTGTTAATAAAAGTTTTTTTAAAATCCAAAAGGCTTATAGGTGAAAAAAATAATATTTATTAAAATAAGTTTAAATGAAATTTATTTTTTAATATATTAAATTATATAAATTGGTTAATATTAAAAATCACAATGAATATTTATGATCACCAGTAAAATGGGTGGTTATATTCCAAGATCACGAGGGAACATCATATATAGAGAATCCATGACATAGCATACAAGATAGGACAGATCGCTATTTTGACTATGTAAACAGTGAATAATCTGTGAACGTCCTCCCACGTGTCCCAAAAAATGGAGAAATGGCAGTGTGTAGAGACGTGGAGTAGTATCTTTTACTTTTAGTCAACGATGGCATATTCTATAAAAAAAAAAAAAAAACGATGACATATAATTAAAAAGAAATTGTGCATATATATTATATTATATTATATATATGAGTTATAAAATAAAGTGTTCCCAGTCAACAAAATATTAATAATTTAAAATTATATAATATAATATAATTACTACCTATAAAATAAATATGAAATGTGGCATAAATGTTATAATTAAAAGATTATATATTTAAAATAATAAAAAATAAATAAAATTATTATTAATAAAAAATAAAATAAACATGAGAAAAAAATATATTCTTGAGAATGAAATATTAAATTAAAGATTTTAATAACCTGATAGGCAATAAAAAGTCGTAAATCTTGTAAATAGACATCCAACTTTTTTTTTTCTTTGCAAAAAATAGGCGTCTATTTAATTTGGCATGTCACTCTATTAATAATTAATAACGGTTGTCCATAATAGTCAGTGCCTAAGACTGCACCTCTACATTATTCTCTGCTTTCTATATCCTTCATATTCTCTCTTGGGATGTATACGAAGAGTATATCGCAATTTACACTGGCGATTACACGGTAACCTACATATCGTCACTTTGAACATTAATTTTTATAAATATAACTCCAGCCCTCCTCCTCCCTCTCCCCCTCGACACAATTTAGCACATATTGGAAAATAAGTTCAATTTCAACATGTTTTGGTAAATATTGTTTTTTTCTTCACCTAATTAAGTAAAAGCCCTCATATGTAGCTTCTTATACTTGTCTATTTTTTTCATTTTACCTCCTAAAACTGTTTTGTGTCTACTTTACCTCATATGGAATTGAGACGTGTGAGGTTGAATGTCTTTGACTTTAAATGAAATTTTAGGACTCAACAATCAAATAGAAAAGTAAGAACTTAATAAAAATACTAAATTATAAGGATTAAATATGGAATTTGCCAAAAAACTTGAAATTCCTTATATCCTCGGTGGTGGCTGATGCTCCCTCTTTCTTTCTACCCTTTGTCTTATCCCTCTCTCTCTGTCCATTTCTCCTTAGTTCCACACAAATCCTCAAATCTCTCTCCCCAAAATTCCAAAAATTCCAAGGGCTGCAAATGAACCAACATGTTCACAATATTCGTGTTTTGGTTATGAAAAGAACTCATTCGAAATCGTTTATTATTGTTAATGAGACAAGATTGAATCAAGTTTAAAACTATTTTTCGTTAGTTCGCAAATATGTTCGTTTATAAACTTGTGAATAAATTCGTTTCAAAACTTATGATGTGTGAATTTAAAAATTCGTGAATATATTCATTTAAAACTCGTTTATATTATATTTTATTATCGAACACAAACTTTTGTCATTATTAGTTCACGAGTCAAACTCGAGCTAAACTTGTTAAATATAATAATTTTTTTTTTTACGAATTGAACTCAAATTCCTCACGAGCTTAATATTTTAAAAAGAGAGGGACTCAAGTTAAAGTATAAAAATTTGAATTGAACTCGAGTCTATGATAAACTTAAATAAGTCGAGCCTGAATTCACTAATATTCAGTTTGGTTCATCTCCTTTACAGCCCTACATGCTGGTGACCCTGTGCATAACATTGACTGCTTACTGAGAAATGGGACCACTGGTACTCTGATCTTAAGAGGAAGTAGAATTCCTCTAGTAGAGACAACATCATATTCCAACAACAACGATCCTTCCATCTCGCTCAACGACGTCATCTTTCGATAACAATGACCCTCTTTGTCGACATTGATTCCTCTAAGGTTTCCTAAAGATCGTTGTGGATCCAATCCAGTGTAAGTGCTAGAAACAACTCAAACGACAAACATAATATCTTTAATGTCAGCAAGAATCAAGTTTTTGCATCGTCACCGGCGGAGGCTATAGTGTAAGAGGGAACGAATAGTGGAGTTTGCAGACTTGATGTGTGGTTCCAAAATGGGAACAAAATGAAGTGAATTTATAGGCAAATTTTAAAAAAGAATAAGACTGAGAAAGAAATAAAAGACGCATAGAGGAATGAAATATAAAAAATAAATTAAATGTATTTATCCAAAAATCAAACGAAATAATCAATGCCATGTGTTAATCGCTAATTTGACTAAAAATATACGTCAGTGCTCATTGATATACGCATTAGCATGTTTGAAGTTCTTAGTTTAAGATGTGATTAATTATAACTTAATTTTGAATTTTTAAGGGGCAACATGTACCAAAAATGAAATATATATGGAAAAATGGATTAAAAACAATTTTAGAAGACAAAATTACAAAAATGAACAATTACATGAGCTTCGTACGACTTAAGCCAATCCTTAACTATATAGATGGAGGGAACTCTAACCAGAGTAATCCCAAGGCCAATATAAGCCCTTACTATCCAGGTCGCCGAGAAACATTAATAAAAGTTAACGTGTTATGCTTCTGACAAAAAAGGCCAATATGACCGTCAAATAGTAAATAAAAGATAATGACCTATAATTAGACTACATTAGGAGCTTAACTATTAGAGAAGTTATATCATGCATCCATATCCATACTGTATTATGGATCCCATAAATTCAAACGTGTGAAATAAAAATAAAAACATAAGTTTTTTTCCGTGTTAAACTTTGAGCAGAGTATTCTTCATTAACAAGAAAAAATTAAGCTGAAAAATGAGTTTTCTCACACATACAACTGATAATTGACTCCCTTATATACACATGCACAACCAATGAGGTATTGACACCTCAGCTTCTACTGCTACTGCTAATAAACCTGCTAAAGCTATAAATATGATAAATTAAATTATAAGTTGTGCATTCTGAAATTTGATTTTGATAAACTAATTAATATAAAACAAGTTCATTAGATATAACTTACAAGTTCATCATTTTAGAATATATAGGTTTATCAGTAATAACTTACAAGTTTATCGTTTTTTTATTTACAAGTTCTTTGTTTTGAATTTAGAAGTTCATGTTTAAAAATTATAGGTATATCATTTATAATTTATAAATTCATCATTTATAATTTTTCAGGTTTATTGTTTAGAAATTACCGATTCATCATTTAGAACTTATAGGTTCATCATTTACAAAATTGTAATTGTTTCATCACTTAAAGATTCATTGTTTACAACTTTTAGATTCATTATTTGGAATTTGCAAATTCATCCTTTTGAAAACTATATATTTATTGTTTAGAACTTATAAGTTTATCGTTTAGATTTCGTAATTTCATTATTTATAGATTTATCGTTTATAACTTATGAGTTTATCATTTTGAACTTACAGATTTATTGTATAGAAACTATAAATTTATTCGTTTAAAACTTACAAATTCATCATTTACAATTTACAGGTTCATCACTTACAGTTTCATTATTTCTACCAAATACATCATTTTCAACTTCTAGTAACATGATTTTTTATCTTTATATTACTCATTTTTAGTTCAAATATTTTTATTTTCAACCATTTTTTTTATATAAATATATCAAAACTAATATTTTTCATCATAAACAATAAAAACAATAATTAAATAATAAAAAATACTAAAAATAAAATAAACCCATGTGACTTGGCTATAATCATCTATTATAGTCAAAAAAATAGTGTGACCCAAAGAGAGTAGGTTGTTTATAAGGACTCCAAATATCGATATGCAAAAAGGTCAAAAGGTTTAGAAGTATGTATGTTACTTTTTGGAAAAGGTTTCCTATGCTGCTTAGCTTTGTGACATGCATCACAAATGTATAACTCTGTACTCAACTTATGTTTTATCATAGGAATATGATTCTTGATAGATTCTAAAACATGTCCAAAACGACCATGCTAGATATGGAAAGGAATGTTTGAATCTTTATTGCATTGAACAGAAATATTACAATGCTGGGATTTGCCAGTCAATACTGGTATGACAGAACTGTATTTATTACAAGAAGGAACATGATTAACATAAGAACCAATGACCTTAACTATGAAAGAACTTCTATTGATTATATATATGGTTCCATGAAGAACACCAACTGCTAACACTTGACTAGTCTTCTGGTCCTGCAACAAATAGTGAGTTGAATGAAAGACAAAATGTACAGGTAATGTATTGGTTAGTTTACTTACTGAAAGTAGGTTATAGTTGAATGAAGGTACATACATCACATCAATAAGTGTAACTGTATCAGAAAGAGCAACATTTCCAATTATTTCAACAAGTTTAATTGACCCATCTGGTAGATGTATTGGTAAAGGTTTAGGCAAGTGTGTTATGTTTTCAAGAATTGAAAGGGATTTACACATATGGCTAGAAGCTCCTGTGTCTACTATCCATGTACCGATTTCTAACAAACAAGCTGCCTTAGTAACAGAATTAACATTGTTAAGTAACATACTTGCATAATCCTCTGTGTGAGCAAAGTTGACATGTGCTCCTTCAACCGACATTTTCCCTTAAGCGCCTTAGCAATTTCTTGCTGAATAAGAAATGCCATAGTTGGATGTAATTGCTCATCACGCTTCCCAACATAAGTAACAGCCTCTAAAGGAGTATCCAAATTTTCTTCTATTAGATTGACCAAAGCTCCACTTCTAGTAAGCTTTCTATTCTTCTCTTTGAGCTCTTTATACCAGTCTGGAACCCCATAAAGTTGAAAACATGTGTCTCTTGTATGCCCACCTTTGTTACAGTGAGTACAGTGTCTACTCCCTTTATTTCTATCGTATCTTGCTTTATCAATTCGTTTCTCTTTTTTAAATTCAAAAATTTTGACCATCATTGTATTTGCCTCATAAGTTTCAAAACTAGCATGCACATCTCTTTGTTTTTCCACCTTCAGAATCATAGAATAAGCTTTGTTTATATTAGGTAATGGTTCCATCATTAGTATTTGATTTTTAAGATGATCATAAGTATCACTAAGCCTCATCAAAAATTGTACTAACTGATTAGATGCATTTCTTTCTTCTATAATCCTTCCATCTCTGCATGTGCACTGTGGCATAGGCAGTAAAAATGCTAGCTCATCCCACAATCTTTTCAGCTTATTAAAATACTCCATAACAGACATCAAATTTTGATTGTTAGAGCTAATTTTCCTCTACAACTGGTACAGTAATGGACCATCGCACTCTCCAAACCTCTGCTTTAATTCAACCCATAACTCTCTAGCTGAAGTGATATATAAGAAGGATTCTACTATATCTTTAGATATTGAGTTGAGAATCCATGATTGTACCATGCAATCTACTCGAGTCCATATTTCAAAATCATCATAATCTACTTCTGGTTTTCCTATGGAACCATCAATAAAACCGAGCTTCTGTTTTGCTCCTAGAGCTATTGTGATTGCTCGCTTCCAGGACATGTAATTTCTCCCAGTTAAAACATTTATAACTAGGGTCATTCCAAGATGATCTGAATTTTGCAAAATGAAACGATCTCCCACATTATTAACCCTAACTCCAGGTATATTAGCCATTTTGATATAGAATACCAGTTAAAACAATCTCACAATAAAAATCACCAAATAAAATCTCCAGTAACAATGATAAGAAATAGGAAGCAAAGATCAATTACCAATTATCTCAGATCGAAGATAACTCTGATACCATGTTAAACTCTGAGCAGAGTATTCTTCATTGACAAGAAAAAATTAAGCTGAAAAATGAGTTTTTTCACACATACAACTAATAACTGCCTCCCTTATATACACATGCTCAACCAATGAGGTATTGACACCTCAGCTTCTACTGCTACTGCTAATAAACCGGCTAAAGCTATAAATATGATAAATTAAATTATAAGTTGTACATTCTGAAATTTGATTTTGATAAACTAATTAATATAAAACAAGTTCATTAGATATAACTTACAAGTTCATCATTTTAGAATATATAGGTTTATCAGTAATAACTTACAGATTTATCGTTTTTTTATTTACAAGTTCTTTGTTTTGAATTTAGAAGTTCATGTTTAAAAATTACAGGTTTATCATTTATAATTTACAAATTCATCATTTACAATTTTCAGGTTCATCGTTTATAAATTACCGATTCATCATTTATAACTTATAGGTTCATCATTTACAAAATTGTAATTGTTTCATCACTTAAAGATTCATTGTTTACAACTTTTAGGTTCATTATTTGGAACTTGCAAATTCATCCTTTTGAAAACTATATATTTATTGTTTAGAACTTATAATTTTATCGTTTAGATTTCGCAATTTCATCATTTATAGATTTTCGTTTATAACTTAAGGGTTTATCATTTTGAACTTACAAATTTATTGTATAGAAACTATAAATTTATTCGTTTAAAACTTAAAAATTCATCATTTACAATTTACAGGTTCATCACTTACAGTTTCATTATTTCTACCAAAGACATCATTTTCAACTTCTAGTAACATAATTTTTTTTTTATCTTTATATTACTCTTTTTTAGTTCAAATACTTTTATTTTCAACCATTTTATTATATAAATATATCAAAACCAATATTTTTCATCATAAACAATAAAAACAATAATTAAAATAATAAAAAATACTAAAAATAAAATAAAATATGCAAATTAAAATTTTTTATTTCTCTAAAACAATTTTACAATGAAGAAATAAATTTTTTCTTTTAATTTTTCGAAGGAAAAGATAATAATGATGATAATGAAGAAAACTATTGATACGATAATTATTTTTTATCAACAATGCACAATAAATGAATGTAGATCATTTAATTTAAAAAATAATGCGATACCATTTTAAAATTGGGATCACAATGCGTAGTTTATACGAGTCCATAATATAATTTGGGTGGATGAGAGTCATGGGCTTATATTAGATCCATCTATGGACCAGCAATTCAATTTGTTGGATTTGGTTTTAACCCATAAAATGTCTTCCGCTTTAAGATGGAGCAATCTGGTTGTTCAATTTTCAATAGAATAAAGTAGGTACATCCTCTTTAACCTACTCAACTTGCACGTTTACAAAACTTATATTATTTATAAAGAAAATCCAAAAAATCCTATATATATATATAATCCAACCCTGTAAATCATGTCCAATTTCATATTATAATGTGCATTAGATTAAAAAGTATGCCAATTAATTTGATTAATTTGGTACCACACATATGAACATATAGACTAAACTTAATTAGTTAGGCCCCCCACAAAAAAAATCCAAACAAACTAAGTTTGCTTGAACTTAGGAGAAGATACAAGACGTCCAGAATAAAATTAAGATCAGATTTAGGTAAATATTATACCTGGTTTTTTTTTTTTCTCAATTGCAAGTCTATTTTCAGAACCTTTGGTTTAGGGTTTCAACATTTCAGTGAAAGTTTCCCAGGGGAGGAAACAAAATTTGTGAGTCGTTATATGGAGAGGTTCTGAATTAAAATTTACAATGCACTGAATCTGCAACTTTTATCTAATATTATTATTAATTATTAACTAATAAAATTAATTTTATCAAACGGGCAATAGAATTTTTATCCCCAAAAGGGTAATAGTCAAGAGAAAAATTCCCAAAACTGATTCATGCAAATATGATACAAAGTCACTCTCAATGCTGTATCACTTATTATGACCATAAAATCACTTAGAAAAATAGGGGAGAAAAAGAGTTATGAGAATGTGGTTGTTGGTTTATAAATTAAGCTAAGATATTAGTGTCTTTAATTAAGAAAAGAGGGCCACAGTTAGTTAAAGTAGTGATAAAGAAGCAACTCTACAAACAAAAATCCAATCATTGAACCTTTACTTAAATTATAACTTGAAAACAATGCCTTATTCCCACTCATCTTGACAGCGCTATCAAACCTTCTAAGTTCAAAGTTCAAACTAACACTTTTTTTTTCTCTTTTTTATTTTATTTTATTTTATTTGTTATGTTGATTAGTTCAATTAATCCGAACATACCAAGTAAATTTAAATAACGGTAAAATAATACTTTCAAAAATATTTAAAATAACTGAATATTCAATATTCGAAATATTCCAAATCTTTAATTAAGCAGCCAAGCCATTCTTTATATATTCTTTATTCTTGAATACCACGCCATTCTCTCCCCTAACTAACCCATATAAATATATATATGTGCTTGAGTCCAACGGTTTTTGAACCAACTGAATATATTTTCCCATTCAAGATTTCGGCAGATTTTCCCTTCTTGTTGTGCCATGTGAAATTAGGGATTTGAACCAACTGAATACTCCCGCGAGTTGAGCATTACATTCATGTCCTAATAATCTTATAAACGACGGATCTAAAATTTTTCCATATTTCATCTTCCCTGCACCGACACGCACTGGATCACTGGTCTCCTTTCTTGCTCGCATCTTTTACCTCTCTCAAGTTACCATTCTCTCTCTCTCTCTCTCGCTTTTCAGGGAATACGCTTTCACTCTGTGTTATCAGATTAGGTTTCACACTATTTGATTGCGATCTTATTTTTATTTTTTTGCAGTTATAGTCTCAATTATCGCCAATTATGGAGAAAAGCGAATCTCCTATCTCCGATCGGAAGACTGCCTCTAGTCCTGGATCAAACTCGCCGTCGCTTGGTTCATCTCCACCTTATTCTGATCATCATACTCAGCAGTTCGCTTCTAATTTCACTACATTGTACCATTCGATTTTCCCGCCAAAACCTTCTCCTCTTCCCGCTTCCCTCTCCTTCTCTCTTACGCCCTACACCTCCTCCTCTCCTTCCTCTCCCGCTCTGACTGATGCCTTCGACACTGAGCACTGCCTTAACCAGGCGCGGCTTATTTTGGAGTTCCAAGAGCTTTGCGATCACTACGAACTCTCTCTTTCTCGCCTCCAAGCTCTCGCCAAAGAGATTGAGTTGCTTCGCCGAGAAAATGCCGATCTCAGATTAGCCAACAACGACCTCGTCAAGCTTCTTAGCATCTCATCTCACGCAGCCATTCAAAGCCGCTTTAATAGCTGCGAGATGGTTGAGTCGAGTCGGTTCGAAAAGAGGAATACGGAGATATTCACATTGCCGAAAAGCATTTCTGTTCGGTCCAGCGGTTATCTCAAAATTAATCGAGCTGGTGTAGGCAATGGTGGTCAGCGTGCATCTTCAACTCGGCCGCGAGTCACGAGTCATCACGAGCAAATCGTTTCTGAATCGGTGAGTACAATGTCTCCTTTTGTTTAGTTCCAGTAGGACAGTACTACAACGGCAAGTGAACTTGCGCTTTCATTTCGTCCGGTTTGTCTGGTAGAACCCTAACATTTGCTAACCGTGTGCTGGAGTTTTTTTATACGGTTCGTTAGGTTCTTATAGTGATAGATTAAAAGCACAATTGCCAAACACAGTCTTATTCAATTATTCGATCAGAACCGTTGATCAAAAGGGAATTGTTATCATGTTAACAGGTGCAGCCGCGAATATGCGTGCCAGGAGGGTGCAAGAGAGAGGACGCAGCGGAGTTCGAAGTCTACGATCAAGGGATGTGGAAGACAGAGCTGTGCAACAAGTGGCAGGAGACAGGCACGTGTCCTTACGGTGACCATTGCCAATTTGCTCACGGCATCACAGAGCTACGCCCTGTCATAAGGCACCCAAGGTACAAGACACAGGTTTGCAGAATGGTTCTTGCTGGTGAAGTGTGTCCCTATGGCCATAGGTGCCACTTTCGCCACTCTCTTACTGAGCAGGAGAGGCTTATGGCCCCACGTTGATCTATCTTCTCTATTTGGGACATGGGGAAACGTAAACATTAAGTAAATGCTAAAGGGGATGTATATAAAAAACCTAATCATAAAACAAGTGAAAACATAAAATAAAATTGGGGGAAATAAATATGAAGATCAGAAATATGTTAAATAAAGATAATAATTAGTAAATTGGGTAATGGGAATTGATAAATTGTCTATGAAAGGTAATTTGTAAGTCAAAAAAGACAGGGATTATTTGATTGTTTGTTGTAGGAAATACTAGTTTTCTGAATTTTGATATGAATTAAGATGATTTGGGGTGTATAGTATAATGAACAAAACAACCAAAGCTATACCAAACTTTCAGGTCTGTAATGATGATACTTTGTTGTGCAATGCTACGCAACCTTCATTTTAAGTTTTGTTATGTTCTTTCTCTTTCTAATACACACACACGATGAAATAATAATAATAATAATAATAATAATAATAATAATAATAATATTTTAGATCTTTTTTAAATATAGAGTAATTTTTTTATAAATTCAATAAATTTTTTATATTTTTATTTTTTATATTTTATATAAATTAATATTTAGCAAAAAGAGTAAATAATTATTACTAAATTTTTTAGAGAAATATACAAATAAAAAGATAAAATATACATAAAAAAGTAAAAATATATTAATTATAATAAGAATATAAAGTAAAATTTGACAATTTAAATATAAAAAGTCAAATTTATTTTTAACTATAAATTTTAAAAATAAAAAATACGTTTAAAATATTTTTATGAAATTACTTTTTAAAATAAACAACAAGCTTATTGAAAATGCTCTGATTATCTTCCATTTGTTCTATTAGTATTTCTTACACATAGATAAGTGGAAAAAGAAACTAAACTAGGAAATGAATTGGCCTAGTTAGTTTAGAGCTAAAATTGATATCTGATTTTTTTAATAGAAAGCTCATTTATGATGGATTAAATTTATGATATAAATTATTTACATAATATAATTTTTTTCATTAACTTAGCTTATATGTGCTCGACTTGGGCAAAAGATATAGGTCCGATCCGATCCACATTAAACCAGTTGAGGAGATAGAAGTGTAGAAAGATATCACTTGTGAAGAGGAACTTGTGCCTATATTAGCCCGTGAACAGAAGATTCTTCAAAATAAAAGAGTTCATTTAGTTAAGGTTTTATGGCAGAAACATTCTATAAAAGAAGCCATGTGGAAAAGTAAGGAGAACATGAAGAGGCAATATCCCAAGTTGTTCACAAAATGAACATGTAAATTTCGAGAATGAAATTTATATTCAGGGGGAGAGAATGTCATATCCGCAAATTTAAGTGCAAATCGCACGTGTCATTAAACTAATGTGTCAGTTTGACCGGATTTTAAATTCGAATTTTGACAAAAAAATTAAAATAATGACAAATAGTTATAGAAAATATTTAATAAAGTATTTAAAATATTTAAAGATGTTAGATTACTATAAGAGATTAAAATGCAAAATTTGAAAAGTTTAGAGATTAAGTTGCAATTTACCAAAAATTGGAAGATTAATTGGGATAATCACCAATTAAATACATGAATTGAGACATTATATGCATGTGGAGGCCGGCCACACCAAGTGGTAAATTGTAAAAAACCAATTAACATGCATGAATGCATGAATTAAACATTAAATTCATATGAGCTTAGGTGTCCTATTACTAATTAAATTTGTCATCTTTCTCTTTATTATCTATCTTTTTTCCTTATCACTTAATATCTAGAATACTCTAATCTCCTCAAACTAGCCCATGTTCTTCGCCTTCCAAATCCTCCATAACTAAAGCTTGAGTCCATGAAGAGAAAGTGAGAAAAAAGGGAGAGAAAGACATGAAAGAGTAGGTTTCATGCATAGTTGATCACAAGGAAGCTAGAGAAAGTAAAAAGAAAAAAAAAACTAGGAAATAAAAGAAAAAGAAAACCTTAAGTTTTGGCTATGGAAGTAAGGAAGTGAAGGAACTCAAATTGACAGGGAACTAGCTCAAAGGAGTAAAGGAAAAGAGAAGAAAAGTAAAATAAGAGGTAAGTGCATAATTTAAGGCAATAACTTATAATTTATTATAAAGTTGCATATTTGAATATTTTTTTTATGTAAATGATGTTAATTAAAATTATTTTCTGATGTCATTTTAGAGATGCATGTTTGCTAGATTTAGGATTAATTTTGGTAAAAATTGAATGTGATTAATATGTATGTTTTTTGCTGAAAATTTAGGAGCAGTGAGTGTTTAAATTGTTATAACTTAAGTTATAGAATTTGGTTTTGTGTGTTGTTTTTTGAGTCTGGAAGTTAAGACATATGACTATAACTTTTATTTAGACCATAAAATCTGAATATGTCTGTATATTTTCAGAAAAATACATAAAGTTCGGATATAAAATCTGTCCAGAAAATTCTAGGCAAAATTGTTAGTGACTAGTCAGTGTTCTTTTAGTCATATCTTTTGATACAAAACTCCAAATTAAGTGATTACACTTGCATATAAATTTAAAATCCAGATATAAAATATTTTATAAGACCTTGTAATAAAATTCTGTAGCGCTCGCTTACCCTACTAATCGTTAATAGGATATGGAAGTGCTACTAAGCTCATTTGTTTTAAAACCAACGCTCAATTTATTGTATAAATATTTTTTATTTCAATTTTTGAGTTTATTATTAGCGGAATATTTATTACCATATATTTTTTTATTTAAAATATGCAACTAGTGATGTGAATAATTTGATATAAAAGAACTCATTCAATTAAACTATAATATTTAGAAATATATTTATAAATAATACTAGATATATAAAATTACCAAATTCATTCATTATAAATATTAAATGCCACAAATTTACATAATAAGAAATTCTTAAATTTAATTTTTATAATATAATTTTTAAAACATACAAAAAGAAACTAGATTGCTGCAATTTGATCTTGGAATTCCCCTAATCTTTGGTCGCTCTAACGTAACAGTTACGTCTATTTGTCTGCGCGTGAAACACACGCGCTAAGCTACTAGCTTAGTGGTACATTTGACAACTATCCAATAATTACATAAATATTTCTAAAATAAATTTTAGAAATTACAATTAATTTATTAAGCATACCAAATATTCAATTAATAGTAAAACTATTTTCGTCCTGCAAAAATATTTAATTCATCAATTATAACATTCTATTCATTAACATGCTTGAAATTTTAACAATACTAGATATACAATTTGAACTATCAATTTAATAGTTTACATTTTTTTCTATTATTTATTTGAAAACCCACGACATCTTAGACATGAACTAAACACTTGATATAGGATTTCTGCTCTTCGACAGTATACTCGGTGCTTACATAATTATTTTATAACTCGACATTTAATACTTACATTTTCAATAACAACTCAGCACCGTTTTAGTACTTACGTAATTTCGAACTCAGTACTATTTTTTAGTGCCTACATAATTTCAACTCAGCACTATTTCTCAATATCTACGTCAATTAAATCTCAGCACTATTATTTTTAGTGTCTATATTTATATTTTTTTATTGGAATGCCAACTTATCCTAATTTCTAGTTCTCGACTAGATGTTATAGGGCTTAATTATATTTATTACCTTTATTATTATTTACATAAATTATGTTGCTAACATTAATATAAATTTCATATAAATGCAATAATTTCCATTAAAAATTTTACAACCTCATAATTGCTCATTTAATCAGTATATCTATAAGAAAATCAAATAGTATATTTTTCTATCGCAAAATTCCACAATCAACACATATATGCAAACTGCCCTATTCTGGACAGCTTTTATACCTTATGTTGCCCTATATTTTTCGTCCATGTTTAGATGAAAATTAGACAAGTGATCAACTAACAAAATATATGTACATGTCTTATATTTAATTTTCAACTGGAATCACATTAAAAAATTTTTTTTTAGCAAAAGTTATGAATTTTCTTCTAAGCTATATTCATTCCAATCTGCCTAGTATTTTACTGGACAGATTTTTGCCTTATATTTCTCTATCTTTTTTATCCATTTTTAGATGGAATTGGGATAAGTGATCACCTAACAAAATGTAGGTACATGTCTTATCTTTAATTTATATTTAGAATCACATTAAAACGAATTTTTGAGCAAATTTTATGAATTTTCTTCTAAGTTACGTTCATTCCAATCTACCCAGTATTTTAATGGACAGATTTTTGCCTTATATTTCTCCATATTTTTCACCAATTTTTAGATAGAATTTGGATAAGTGATTAAGTAAAATAATGTAGGTACATGTATTGTCTTTAATTTTCAACTAGAATCATATTAAAACGAATTTGTTTATCAAAAGCTATGAATTTTCTTCTAACCTATGCTCACTGCAATCTGCTCAGTATTTTTCTGGATAGATTTCTAGTTCAAACTTTGAGTCAATTTTTCACCTAATTCCATAAGGTATAATGGTATAAATGAAAGTTAAAGCCCTATGTGTTAACGTTCCAACCCAATAAGAATCACCTAAAAATCATCTCCAGAACTCAAGTTATGATCAGAAAATTAGACACTGTTCATAAGATAAAATTTTCAGCACATCAATTAATTTATACAATTTCTATTTTCATGCATCAATCTCATATTCTAGTTTTTATTTTCACATTCATGGAATCATTTAATTATCAATTCATTGCTCAATCAAATATCCATAATTTCATACACATCACAAAATTAAAATCAACATTTTTCTATTTTGAATTTTTTGCCAAATGTACATACCTCACAATTCTACTTCTCTCTTCCTCCTAGCTTGCTTTCTCTTTGCCCTTACCTCCTCTTTGATTTTGGTTCAAGGATTGTTCACCTCCTTGGCCTAACAACAATTTTTTTACACTAATCAAGCACTAATCACACTAATCCATCCTTAATCACCATTAACATATTAATAACCCTAAATTACTAACTTTAATGGAAACTAACCCCAAAATCAAAGAAAATAGAAGAAAAAAAGTGAGAATATGAAAAATCTAAACTCACCTTTGATGATCTTCAAAATGATCAAAGTCTTCTTTCTCTTTTTCTCTTATTTTCTTCCTTCCTCTTCCTTAGTTTAGCTCACTTTACTTCATTTCCTTGATGTTCTTACCTTAATTCCATTTTTTTCATATAATCTTAGCTTGATTTGAAGAAAGAAAAAGAAGAATTGGGGGGAGAAGAGGGTCACGGCTACAAGAGAGAAAAAGGGAGAGAAATGGGTTTGATTAAGATGAGGAAGAAGAAGAATGACAAAAAAAGTGAAAGTTTGACTTTTTATAGTTGGATTAGGTGGGTGGTTAGGATTAATTACTAATCTTGATTCTCATTGGTTCATTAATTTAAATCACTCTTACTTTATTTTAATCAAAAGAATATTCCTTTCCTTAGATAAAGAATATACCATTTTTATGCCTTCTTAAAATATTTGTGCCAAAAACATTGCAATTTCCAATTTTGTTCAGCGAAAAATTATTTTTTTCTCAATTTTACTTCCGAACTTCAAAATTCTAAATTAATAATATTAAAAATATTTTTTATATTTTATTATCATTTTAATTTTTTTCTTTCATGTCCGAATTTATACTCCAATCGGTTTGGCGCATCAGATTTCAGTCAACCACGGTCGTGGCCTAAATTATCGAGCATTACAAATTCAGATCGTAACAAGACCAAAATGAAGGTCCAAAATAGAGCACATAATCTGCCAGTGGCAGGGCAACATATGAACTGATGAATTTAATGAGTAAAATAATGTGAACCTTATTATATTATGCAAATATTATTTTTATTGAGTGATTATGTGATTAATTGAGTCTTTAAATGCATGAAAAGTATGAATTTTATACTATGAATTTTAATAACATTAACTAAGCCTTATAACACCTAACTTGAAACTAGACTCAGGATAGTTTGGCAGGCCAAGCAGGGGGTATGATGAAATCCATTAATGGTATGATTAATGAAGCCGGTAATGACACTATTATTAAAGCCAATAATGACACTATTATTGAAACCGGTAATGACACTATTATTGAAACTAGTAATGGTACTTGTATGCATACATCATATTGCCCGGGTGGCACTCTTAAGTGCCTGGATGACAACTCCGTTATCCTAGTTAGTGGTTTATAGGTGTTGAAAGTTTAAAGAAGTTATGAAAAATAAATGGAATCATAACTTGTGATATGATTAATTATGATGGATTATATAATGATGTTGTAATTTAGTAAAATAGGTATGAGATAAATGAATATAATTTGATGTTTATGCATGCTAAAATGTTATGAGATGTATATTTTCATTTAAAGATGATTGGATATAAATTGATATATGAAAATGCATGTTGCATGAAATAGTTTATTTCCTTATTTATATGCACCACTGAGCCAAGTGCTTAGCGTGATAATTTCTCTTGCGCAGATATAGTGAAGAATAAGTAGAAGATAGTAGATAAAACTAGCAATTTCCTGATCCAATAAAGTATTCTGTTTCACATACTGTGGGTCATACAACTTTTGTATATTTTGGTTTGAACTTTATTTTATAATGGTTGTATAATAACAACACATTTTGTAAATAATACTTTACTATATAAGATGTTTTTGTTTCCTTATTATAATTTTTTTTACACCATAAAGTAAATAAATAGTAAATAATAAATAATAAATAATAATAAAGAAAAAAAATATACAAGTGTCTCATATTCATATATTTATATGAAATGATAATTTAACTGATGAAGTTAGTATAGCAGTCCCTTATTCGGGCACGTGTTGCTGGGGCGATGGTGTGTTACATGAACTCTCGCTCATATTCTGTAACAGTCAGATTTTCTTGTTGCAGATCTTGAAATTCCTTTTTCTTCTCATTCACATACACTCATGGCACATATTTCTTCTTAAATTATGCCATAAAAAAGATCCATGTCAATGGATGTGGTGTTTGTTGCTTCAACATAACTGTCTTCCACCAATCATATGTGTTAAACCTTGAGGGGTATTTCTGTCATTTTGATGATAACAAATAAAATAACAATATTGTATTTAACATACTTGTTTTCTAAGTCTATTAAACAGGGTATGGAAGAAAATAGTAAGAATGAAGATTGGAAGAATAATCCTTGAAAGACAAAAATAAGGAAGTAGCATGTTCACGCCCGTGACCCTATGTGTCACGCCCGTGAAAGAGCTAACCGTTACCAAAACCAACATTTGAAGTTTACGGCCATGAAGGAAGAACAAACCGTGAAATGGACATTTAAGTCACACCCGTGAATTGAAATGTCACGCCCATGAATGTTCATGGCAATTTCATCCAGAGAGCTTCAAGACCAAAGTCACCACTTGGATCACGGTTGGGAAGTTTGTCACGCCCGTGACCCAATGTTTCAAAACTTTCCAGAGAACTTCACGACCAAGGTCACCACTTCAGTCACAGCTTAGGAAGAACAGTCACAACCGTGACACACATAGTCACGTCCGTGAAACATGAAAGAGAAACATGTCAGGCGCGATTATTAGGGTTGGTGCAATGGCTATTTCCACATTAAATGCAATCAAACGGCTAGAATTCACCATGAAAGTATAAATGCAAGTCATTTATGCATCAAGAACAAAAGAATAGCTAATATTTCAAATCAAAATCTTGTTGTAAGCCATTTGAGCATTTAATTCTTTCAAAACAAATATTTATTCTCTGTGAAAATATTTTTGCTCATTTTTTTCTGAGCATTAAAGATTTGTACGTGCTTCTCTCTGTAATCATCTACTCAAGTGAGTTATTGGGTATCTTGGGATTAAGAGTAGAACACTTGTAAGGGTTAGTTGTGTGAGCCTTTAAAAGAAAAGGTAAAGTTTATTTGTGTGAGCCTTCAAAACACAAGGAATTGGTTATTTGTGTGAGCCATTAAAACACAAGGGTTATTGGGTTAGGTGTGATCCCATGTCAAAGTCAGATGAGACACAATGAATGCATGATTAAAAACAAACCCCCGTACTCCACTTAGGTTCATAAAATACCTAAACTTAAGCTTTGATACTAATAAATGTAACATACTCCGACACATCCAGGAAAACCCCCAACTGTACTAGCGAGCGCTATGGGAAAACTTGAAGAAAAATGATTAATTGAGAGCCTTTCATATTTAAAATATATTTGTAACATCATAATGCAAATCAAAGCATAAAATCCATAAGATATAAAATCTCAATCCAACCGATTGAATAAATAACATATAAATATGTTTTTGGCATCATAAGCCCCATATTACAAAATACATCGCTTAAATACTATTACATGTTCTTAAAATATAAAAGACATGTAAAAACCCCAAAATTTCCCATGACATAAACAAAATACATAATGCCATGAATGTACACACCCCAACTGGGCGCTCTCTGGCTGAACTCTTATGGCTTATCGCTTTACCAGTCAACTCTTGTTTACCGCCTCTAACTTGCATGCAAGAAACCTACATGCTAAGCAAACTAATGCTTAGTGGTACATATGTACATAAAAATTCTTGCATATATATCATGACATTCAAAGCTATGCGATTTACCTCATGATCATCCCTAGATTCATACATTTTAGTTGTTTCTGTTAGGTTTTGAAGAATGAATCACATTGATAAATGCAACAAAAAAATAAAGTTTTCAAAACCCGAAACAAAAGATCATACTTGTGCCATTAAAACTAATTTATATAAATATAGAGGTTAGAAATTATACCTTGTAATTTTTTATTTGTTATTCAAATATTCACTTTGTTGGGTTGTAGCAAACCACAACAATTCATACTAAGATGTCTCTAATGATAATCCACGCAAAGAATGAAGAAGAAACTATCAAAAGAAATGGTTTGAACAAATTCAAAGTGCTATCTTTGAAAGTCTTCTTGAGAGAATTTTATTGTATCTTAAAAATATTTTTTTCACAATAAATATTTTCATGTCTATTTTCTTCCATTTGATGTGTTTTTTATTTGAAACAAATTCGAAGAAAAGATCAAAAGTCAAAAATGGAGAAAAGAGAATTGAATGAATAGTGAATGTGCTTCATGGCCATAATTGGCCTAATTAAGGCTAAATTCACCCGTTGGCCAATGGGAGACACCAGTGCATGCGCTAGGCCTGCAGCGGGCTACCGCTGGGTAGCCCAGCTGGCTCACTAGGCCAGCCAACAGCCTACCTAGCCTGCGCCGGCCCGTGACCCTCCTGAACGATTTTTCCGTGGATCTCATCGCGATCTATCCCGAAATAATTCTCTCATATTTTGGATTCCATCCAAAATCGTTTTACTTATTCTCCATATCTTCAATGTGTGTGACCCATTAGGTTCCCGGTTATGTTGGACACTTAAATTAACAATTAATTTAAGCAAGTCATGAGTGATATCTAACAACACATCATGACCCCCAATTGACCGGAAAGTCAGTGGTTTGACTACAAACCTTTCTATAGAAAATTTTCGTACAATTATTCTTTTCGCCATTCTATACCCCACTTGGTTTAGAGTATGGACATGTGTCAACTCCCACTAGACTGAATATGTCACATCTAGTCCAAGTAATGTTAGTTCTTATCCTTGAGGCTCATTACTCTATTAGATATGTCATTGAAGACTATCTCTATGACATTTCCACTATGACCAGAGATTCTCTAGTAATGACCACGACAAGAGGCCATAGGTATATACTCCTTCTATCAGGAGTGGTGAATCCTTTGTTGGTTACCCAATTACCTTAAAATACCTCAAGCTGTATCTAATCACCACCCTATGAGCAACCTCCCTGAGGCAACAGGGAATAGTGTCAAAATACAGAATCAGTATCAAGATATCCTTAAGTACCTCAAGTCTAAGGATACTTGCACCATTGCTATGATGAGATTATCATTGACATGTGAATAGATTATCCATATGATTGTCTCATAGCTAGTCATCTAATGTACTTAGCTACACTTTGCAAGCATCCACATGTTAACTCTAAATATCTCATGTTTACAGATTATGGATCTACTAATCTATCCAATCAAGGAGTGTAACATGTGCTAGTCTATCCAGATTAATAATGTCCCGACTCATTAATCCTATGACCAAGGATAATTTTGATACTAACATAATTGCACATGATAAGAATCTCAATATCATGATCTCATCATGATTTCCTTCATGCTATGTTATGTATCAAGGACTTCGTTAATTGACATAAGATCACTATCAATTCATATATCAAATCAACATCAAATTAATGAAAAAGCCTTTTATTAATCAAATAAATTTGTACAATAAATGCTAAAGGTGATTGCCTTTAGAGCACTCCTCTAACAGTTTCATGTCTCAAAGTGAGTTTACATGTCTATCAATACCATGGGCATCATATATCTCATCCATGTACATAGTACATAAATACATATATCTCATGCATAATACCATATCATATTACTTGATATTAGCATTACAAACAATTACATTTTAATATATTTAGCGCCCTAACCTCTCTAAGCTTGGCTATTCAGATGTCAAACATGAGACAAGAGCGCTCTAACCCGAGCTTAAGCCACCATATTCACAATGTATCAGCTTATCCAAGCCTTTTATAAGTCAATGGCACTCATACAACTCGCGCTTAAATCATTTGATTAAGTAAAACATCATGCTAGCATATCCAGGATCAAAAGCTCATAACCCTGAGTCACCTTGTCCTCATATGAAAGTAACTCTTTACGGTACTGTTTCCTCCCTCAATGGTATACCATCTACCCTATGATAAGTCCATACTAGAGAATTGGGCATTTTATCTAATAACCATTTATCTTTCGATTCATTTATCACACACTATTTCCAGCATTTACTTTTCCATTTATGCATTATCATATCCAATACATAAATGTCATATCATGCCATCTATATGTTATTTACCATGTATTCATACATTCATAACATGCCATTAATCCATTTAGTGAATAGATCATAGTTAAAAAAAATGTACATATTGTACATTCAAATAACTTCACGGGCACGAACTACTTATTCACGACCATGAAGATAAACTTTCATGATTACCTTACCTGGGAATCATCATGTGAATAAAACGTAACTATCACGGGCGTGAATTACTTATTCATGACTGTGATACCATATCATCATAGCTTTTCAAATTGTGACACAACCCGTTAAATTTTGGGTTCATGCAGTTCATAAGACTTGACATTCACGACCGTGACACCCTTGTTCACGGACGTGAGTCATACATTTCACGCAAATAAAACATAGCCATTCATGCATTTAATGCGAATACTCTAAGATTAACCAATGTTAATCACTCTTATCAATGCTTACATACTCATATCATGTCTACTACATGTTTTCATAACATTTAAATTATTAAAATCCCATTCTTGGACCATTTACATAATAACCTACCTTATATGTCATTTTAGCCC